>CM070079.1:14025497-15225497 GCA_036250285.1 Pyrocoelia pectoralis
AGAAAAATACGACATACTAAAAATTTTATTCACCTCAAAATGGATTCAGGACGAATTATTCTGGGGATTTTAACAGAAATCTCGAACTGGAATCATTCGTTCATCTATGAGCTGTTTCAAAAACTTCTCGTAAGTGCTAGAGCCTTGCAAGTACGAAAACAGAATAAATTGTGAGAAATATGAGAAATTATGAGGCTGGTCCTTTTAATCCTTTCTTGTAATGATATAATAATTATAGTGCACATATAAGTTTCAGCAGTTTGACAAAAGTTGGCGCCACCAGCAAGATATGGTTAACATTATTAGATGTAAACGGTAAGGTTGGACATCTGCCAACAACACAACCTTGAAATATTAGTGAATTTTTAACAGTGTGCGAAAATGTCGAGGTTTGAAGCGAACAAGCGTCATTTTTGGGAACTTGTGATTTACGCAGCTGTGGCGCATTGATTGCTTGTAGAAGTATTTGGTGAGGTTGCCTTAAGTGAGAAAAGTTGTCGTGAGTGGTTTCAAAAATTTAAGAACGATGAATTTGACATGGAAGACAAAGAACGTAGCGGAAGGCCGCAAGTGTACGAAGACGCGGATTTGGAAGCATTGTTGGATCAAGATTCGTGCCAAACGCAAGAAGAACTTGCATTATTTTACATTAGGAGTGGCTCAACAATGAATTTCACATCAGTTAAAAACGTTAAGAATAATTCAAAAACAAGGAGGAAATTGTGTTTAACGCGGATTTTCTACATGTGAAATGCTGCTTGCCAGGGATAACTAAAAGGATTTTCTGCGCCATATAATCTGGTGGTGAAAAATGGATCCACTATGATAATCCAAAAAGAAAGTCATGGGAACCACCTGGCCATGTTTCAACAGCTGAGCATATTCATGGAAAAAAGCTCTTGTGTATTTGGTAGAATCAGCTTGGTGTCGTGTATTATGAGTTGCTCAAACCGAACGAAACCATCACTGGGGCTGTCTACTGAACACAATTGATGATATTGAATCGAGCACTCAAGGAAAAGCACACCCACTACTACTCAAGACACGACAAAGTTTTTCTTCTGCATGATAATGCTCGTCCACATGTTGCAGTGCCGCGCCGATCAAAACCTACTTGGAAACGCCCGAAATGGTATGTTCTACTCCACTTGCCGTATTCACCAGAAATTTCTCCTTCTGATTTCGGTCGATGAACGCACGGCCTCGCTGAGCAGCACTTCACATAATATGAAGATGCCAGAAAAGATGGGAAAAAAGTAGTGGCAACCCATGTAGCACCGTTTATTGGCGTTAGCTTGGTGGAATGTTGGCCCAATATAGAGCGATTGGGGCAATATTGTCGAACTGCAGCCAATATTGGGTGAATATATTTTTGTAATCTTATACAAATATTGGAAATACAATATTTAGGGAATATAAGAACAATATTTGTAATATTTAGTAATATTGCTATTTAACATAAATTCAAATATTACCTATACACACAATAATGTATCAATATTTCGTGTACAATATTACTAAATATTGAAAATCGATAATTAAGCAAAATATTCAAAAAATTATAAGGTTATGAAGTTATGATACTTTCTCAAAATCCATCGTATATTAATTTTCGCCGATTTAGAGATATTAAAATACAATATGCACTGCACGTCCTCTTTTCCATTTTATAGTATTCAACCTTAAATTCCAAATTATATAAATTTCCGTAGCTCAGTTGCTTCATGGCTGACTTCTTAACGGGGCGATCGATGGTTCGAGTCCAACTTGAAGCAGAAGGTTTTTTCAACATCACCAATCTACTCCGAGTGCATACGAAGTGAATTGGGGTCCCTGGGAAAGGAGGCACCGGAGCGCACGTATCCCTTTACTCGATGCGCACTGAGAAAGTGCCCTTCGGAGCAGTTAGGACTCTGGGGGAGTCCCAGGTCACCCTCTTTCTTACTATTTTGGGACACATTACAAAACAATAATTTGCCCAATATTGTATAAACATTTTCCCCATAATATTATTAATATATATTATTAATATTAATAATATTGGTTAGTAATATTTAGCCAGTATGTAAAATTGTTCACATTTCAATGTTGTGACAATATTGTACATTAATATTCTACCAATATATTTACAATAAAACTCCAATATTGAACCAATATTAAATGCTACATGGGAAGCGATGGACAATACTTCGAATAAAGGATATGGTTCCGTTCTTTCACCATAAATGCCCAATTTTTAAAAAAAAAAACTGCGAAAACTGATTTGTACACCCAATATTATATTGTCATTCTTTTAAAATTGCTTCAAATAATTGTGCAGCACAAAGTACTTCTTTTAATAGCCGAAACAAGCATTAAAATTCAACGCCAAAGCACGTAATACTCTCAAAAATATTTACTGAAGTCTCTAAGCACAGCGACTTTCCACTTTTCCTCAGCTTGAAGGCAGACTTTTTGAAGCTCTAATTTGGCTGAAGATGTATCTAGTAGGGTTTCCAATTTCCGCATACTAGCTGATCATCCTTTAAACATCCTCCATACGATTTGCGTTCTTTGTAAACGCTATAAAAGAATCAAAAATGTTCATTTCGATCTTTTTAATTCTATTGTGGGTTGAATGTACAATAAAAGTTGTCTAAATGATTTTTTCCGGTTATTGGGAACAAACGCCCTACAATTAAACACTTCATGAGAGTTATTACATTAGGCTAAAGTGAAAATAATGTCCGTTCTAAATTGTTATAATGTACACAAAGAGAGTTTAATGCTGATTTAATACCACATTCGTTCCACAAGCTCTCCTTTATGTAAGAATGTTCTTGTTTAGACATACCTACAATTTGTGGTATCAGTAAGATACTAATAGCCCAGTAAATGTATTTTTTTATTTTTAAGTAAATATTCATTTAAAAAGATTTCACTGTTTCTTAATTACTATAACTTTTATTATATTGCTTCCTCTTCAAATCATTAAACAAATAAACCTGTTATGAATAAACTATGTAACTAATTCGTTTTTTAAATTATTATACATTTGTACTACACCCAACCGTTATATTGCCAATTTTACAACAAACTCGGTTGTAGGATTATTTAAAAACTCAACTAATGCATAATACAATCTTTATTTGCTTTTTTTCAAACAGTTAAATGATGAAATGAAATTTTAAAATTCGGGTGACACAAGTGTCTTCATATAGAAAATTTGATTCAGCTAAACGGGTTGGCGCTGTAGCTTAACTGAGGGTGGAAATGACGTTTTCAGAGTTTGGAAAATTGCTCCTAGTACAATCACTAAATTTTAGGTACCATGACTTTGGTATCCACTATCCTATTTGGCAATAAGAACTTACAGAGACGATCCATGTTGGGAGAATCCTGACCGGACATGGCTAAGATTAGAGCCGCTTCCCCGTCCAGCATCCTCAGGTTTATCTCACGTGTGGGATGGCTTGAGTGACCTTGCGGAGTCGAAAGACTCTAATCAGAGAGGTAGCACAAAGGGCCCGAATAGATGGCCTAGGTGTGTGTGGGCATTCCCACCCTCCCATCCAAATCCAGAATCCAGAATCCATTATAGTATACTCTTTGCTTAAATTAATCTTTGGATTAAGTTTTGAATCATTCGTTGTGAATACGATATGCTCAACATGCTCAGATTCGTTATAGTTCTGTGCTGTTGTCAGTCCATACCTCGATTCCTTGGAATGCCGTTGATTTTCAGGTCTCTAGGTCAACAGGGACAGAGTTGCAGGGGTTCATATGGATCGGGAACTGTAAAAAATACTGATAAAATTGAGCGTTCAACCAAAAGGAGGAAACAAGACAATGACCGAAGTACTGCGAGTCTCGAGGCCTAACTAAAGCTAATAAAGGTCGTATCCAGTGCCGCGGGTACAAGCTCTGGTACCACGAAACATGCACTGTAGAGAATCGTAACATTTTTTAAATGACCCCATATGGGATAAGACAACTCGCAGCGGCCACCCCGCCGACAACTACCTACTACGGTGGTGGCGTATTATATTTTTGTATGTATTGGGTCACAAAATTGTTGTTTACTTAAATACATACAGGGTAGCCCATTAGTGCGAGGAAGTTCACTATTTCATTCAATATCATACGGATTAAAAAATGTTTCAAATAAAAGTTGTAGGATACGAACCATTGCATATTTTTGTAAAATATTTATAAACATACAGGGTGCTTTGAATAATCGTGGCTTCGTGCCGACATTTTTTTTTTAATGGAGTACCTTATATTTGATGTTATATTCCAGCGTTTCCCAAAGTGTGGGTCGCGACCCGGCACCGGGCCGTAGAAAAATTTTGCCGGGTCACGGAAAAAAATGGTAAAAACACAAAAAAATTAGTACCTATTAGTTTTTTTATGAGTTATACGTTATATTATACACTAGGAATAGTAGAAAAGTGTGCATTTGCACTCTTTCACGTAGCTTTATCGCTCGCGTCCGCGCGTTGTGCTGCTAAAGCGGGCCACAGACTTCGTGATTTTTCATCGGTTGTCGGTCATCGTGCCGACCGTTCGTGCCAAAAACCGTAGTGTGTGGGGTGAAAACTGTCACTATGAACCGTCACGACGAATTTCTGGCGGAGCTTGATTTTTGTCGGTTCGGTGTGTCGGTCATCGTGCTAAACCGATGTGTGTGGGGATTTCGTTCCATCTCGTCGGTTTTAAGATCAGTAACGTCCGTCGTTGTGATCAATAATTATACCAATTTCCTGATTCAAATCTCAGCTCATTTAATAAATTTATATGTGAAAAACTGCTTCTTTTCCACAGCCACTCTTTGCATCAAACCGATCTTCTTTTATTGTGTTAAATTTTATTGCCAACTGCAAGTGCCGCCGCTACTGCCAATAATTGTGTCCTGTTTATTGTAATTTCTGGAACCGGACTGCTACTTCGCACGTAGTCTGTGGGCTCATCAGGCGGCATGAACGGTTGGCACGATGACCGACAACCGATGAAAAATCACGAAGTCTGTGGCCCGCTTAACGTTGTTAGTTTACTTCATTTAAATCCATAGCAGGTCAGATACCACAAAGGGGGTAAATAGTAATAGTAAATAGTAAATAGTAACCAAAAAACATAACCATCTTCATTTTCCATCAAGTTTGACTTTATTTCATTAAATTTCATCATCTAAGGGGATGTTTAGAGTTGTTTTATTTATTACTTCATTTACTAGTTTTAAATGAATATAATTTTTTAATTAAGTACTTTTATTTTTCTTATATTAAAATTTTTGTGTATGAAATAAAACAAACAATTAACTAGATTTTTAATTAAAAAATAAAATTTCTTTTGTAAAGAAGTGGGGTTTTTTCATAAGATGGGTCGCCAAAAATTTTAAAACCTCGTACCGGGTCGCGGTCAGAAAAGTTTGGGAAACGCTGTTATATTCTAAGTGATCTCTTAAAATGCTCTATGTTGATTTTTGTTTTAAATTCAGCGTTCCCAAGTTATGAATTTTTTTCATGATTTTTATGAAAAAACATGGTCGGATTAAAAAATGATTAGGCTGGTTAAGTTTTAAAATTTTGAGTCAATTGTTGGTAGTACGCAAACTAGTAAAGGTCGTTCCTTAGTGAATTATAAATTTTTTGTCGATTTAATTATACAATACAGGGTGTTTTGCAATAATTCGTAAAGTATAGGTATATTATTTTTTAGCCATGAACCTAATTTTGTTTTAGGTATTTCTTAGGAATACCGATTTATATTTATAAGAAATACCTAAAACAAAATTAGCCAAAACTACGAATTATTGCAAACACCCTGTATAATCAAATCGATAAATATTTGTATATTCACTGACTAAGGAACGACCTTTACTAATTTGTGTACCAAAAATTGACTCCAAATTTTTAAACTGAACGAGCCTAAGCATTTTTTTTCAGACCATGTTTCTTCATGTAATAATTTATAACTTGGGAAGGCTGCATTTAAAACAAAAATATGAACATAGAGCATTTTAAGAGAGCAATCGGAATATAACATCAAATATAGGGTGTTCCATTTACAAAAACAGGTCGGCACGGAGCCACTATTATTCGAAGCACCCTGTATGTTTATAAATATTTTTTACAAATATGCAATGGTTCGTATCCTACAACTTTTATTTGAAATATTTTTTAATCTGTGTGATATTGAATGTAAGATTGGACTTCCTCACACTAATGGGCTACCCTGTATATATAATCTTTCAGCTATGCATATCGTGTTTTTTACTACACTATTCACCAAATCATTCAATGGAAAAGATTGAATCACCTACATGGGCAGCTAAAACACTATTGACTAACTAAATTACCATCGGCTCCTTCAAAATTAACCTTAGATCGCACTCGAATTTATTTTGAGGCTGCCGATGTCTTTGAAGATTTTGAGTGTCAGAGTGTGGGATTACATCGAATGAGGATGTGTTTGAACTTTGAACAGTAAGATGTCGGAGATAATGCGATCGTCATGTGCAACATTAGATAACTAGCAATTTGAAAATATCATTTTGACGAAGGATAATAAGGATAGGATAATCTAATTAGAAGGCGAGCTTCGCAATGGCGATTTAAAAATTTTTCATCCACCAAATCGTTGCCTTTTCATACCGATTTAGGCAATGACAATTTTTCAGTGAGACTAAAATTGAAGCCAAATTTGTATTAGTCTACCTTGATGAAAAATTAATGCCGTACTACTTCAGTTAACGCCTCCCACAGGATTGGAAATAATAATTTCGATCTTATCGTTAGTAATCCTGAAAAGGTGGTTTTGGTGAAGTTCTATGAGTTTCGCCTCGTAAAGTGTACGAAATATTAACCAAATTTAACAAAGAGTGAGCGAATACTTTCATCAGCGTTGTCGCGAAAACAAGATATAAATATCGTCCTTACCACCATTTTATACATTAAACTAGAAGGCCCTCCATCTCATTTGAAAGCATTCTCAATTTTGTTGAAAGATGGTGAATTGGTCGGTGGGGAGATGTATCAAGGTAAAGTAAATGATTGTGGATTACATAAAGACGAGTTGTAACAATTTTTTCTACACATCTCTCTTGCGTCTTGCCATTAATTACAACATTTTGTGATCTGTAATCCCGATCCTCATTACACAATTTAACATCAAAGCGTTTATTTTTATGAACATCTTAATGTTTTATTGCGTACAAATGAACAAGAATAGTGATTAACTAAAAGCGTATCATAAACGTTTGCAAACTGAAAAAGAACGAATAGCATATAAATTATGTTAGCGAATGACTAAATTAATGTTGCTGTTGATTTATTACAAGACAAAGATTGTGTGTGCGCGTGTATGCACAATGTGCTCTCTGAAATTTTCTGGCCAGATGTTTTAGACCATCTATTGCTCTCTTAAGAATTTTATTATGATGTTATATAAAGAATTACATGACATTACATAGCAAACTAATATAGATCAAAACTATTTGGTGTGCTCAACGTACGTTATTTTTATGTCGGCAAAATGTGAAACATTCTTCAATCGTCTTTACGTTGAATAGATGTTTAAATATTTAAAATAGATATAAAAATACACTTACAATTTTATTGCGCCATAAAATTGAAAATGTTTAAATTTACTTGCAACAACCTTTTGATTATACCTTAATTTCCTTTATTGGTTTATCGACGGCTATTCTATAGCTCTTTCATCAGAGAAATTCATCGCCAAAATTGTCCGATTTCTACCAGGTGTCGGTCTAAACTATAACAGATAAGTAAAATTACTCGAAACCGTTGCTAGAACATGGAGGGGGAATCACTATGACCCGCAGGGCAATCTTCTGTAACCCACCCCTTAGGCTCCAGCCACCCCACCCCTACTTTCTTATATTGCACTATAAATAAATATAAATATAAATAAATGCTGTTAATCAGTATAAAAAAAAATTAATTTTAATTGGTAATGAAATACAAAAAGGCTAAACAATTATTATATTTCAATCTATATTACCAATTATTAATAAAGGCTAAGGATGGAGAAATTCATTAAGACAATTAATTTTATTTGAATCAAGCACAGAAAGCCCGAAATCTTCAAACAACTGTAAGTAGTCTAGACTCTGTTATAGATAAGGAAGCTTTCTTCGAACCTTGATATATTAAGTGTTCTCTGGTCTTGGGATCTGTGAAAGATCTAAACTAGCGAATTTTGAATAATTTAGAAAACACATTTCTGGGCCTTACTTTGTTTATGGCGTTTCCTACGATTAAATGGTGCGATTTTCATTAAATGCTCCATACAGAATGGGGGTCAATTGCATTTCAATAACACAAAACGTTAGCTATAATGAATGAATATGTTGAGCAAAGTTGAATTAATAGTAATACATTGTCAAGATGATATTAAAATTAGAAAAGAGAGCTTACAAAATATATTTGACAAATTTTGAAACCATTCATTACGCGAACCTAGACGTCTTCTTGAACATTGAATTGGTACCATTTTCCTACCCTGTTTCAGAACACAGATGATGCAACGTGGAATAGTGATTAAATGAATAATGAATAACGACCAAAAAATAGAACTAATGATTGAACGATTTTATATTAATGAAAACTAAAGATGAGATGAACATTTGGTTTGTTATAATGACCCACACATATCCCTACCATTTATAAAGGCTATACAAATTACGCCTTTGTGCTACAGTTGTTACATTACCATAATATATGGGTTTAGAATAATGTTAAAGAACTGATTTCCACATAGGCATACGCTATTGTGTTGGTGACAACATTGTGTGGGGGTGGTGTAAACTAGACATCAATCGCATACCCCTTACATTACATCGACGATACCGCTCCTATTATTGTTACCAATGACCCAACTTAATTTACATTTATCGTGGGTGCTGTCTAAAAACTAATGTATATATGTGTTATATTTAAATTATGAAGGACGTCTTTGAACGGAGTGCGAGTTCTCTTCAATAGTAGATAAATATTTTCAACGTTTATTATACAATCGGTCAAATACTGAATTTCCACGGAAAATAATGAACTTTCTTCATCAAAATGTGTAACGTAAAATTTGTCGTATTATTCAAAAACTTCAGGTCATTCTTCAGTTTATGGTAAAATACAAGGGGTGGTTAATCCAAAAACCATGTGTGTACTGCTGTAGTTTTTCTAAATCTGCGAGTAAAAAGCTAAAAAATAAAATAAAAATAAGAAAGGATCTTGCCACTTATTGGGGCTTAAAAATATGAAATTGCAATAAAATGTAATATAACTTTAGCATTAAATTAAAATTGCGTTAAATAAATTAATTTATTTTCCACAAGAGGCCACATTCTAGATTTTCCTAATTAATCTTACCAATGAACGATATTAGTTTGCATTAGAGTAGCTACGAATTTTTATTTACATATTTAATATAGTAATTCACATCTGTATGTACATATAACAACCAAGGTTCTATGTAACATTTCTCTTAAAAAGTACTATGTGGAGTCATAATCTTTTAGCCCCCTTCATTAAGAAGGAATTCACAAATTAGAATTAGCACAGGTGCAGTAAAATTTATATAAGATCATTTAGGTTTTTCACTAATTCCATTCAACATTGTTTTACAGGAAAAACGGATGTCAGTATGAAATTAGCTCCCCACCTTTCAAAATTTACAATTTTTTGGCTTGCAATATACCATGTATTTTGTTAGTGGTTTTTAGGTGTTTTTAATATTGATAATGATTAAGGATTATTATTAGAACTCTAAGTGTGCTTCCCAATTTTCTTAATTTACATTTTTGTTTTGCGTATTGGATTTCATTTGTGTACTTTTTTAATTTATTATATTTACGTGTTTTTATTGATTAAAATTGATAATAATTCGTAATACTAATTTTATTAACAAAATATAATACCAATAATGATAAATCTATTTCATTCAACAATGTATGGATTAATCATATTGAAAATTAAATTAATAAAAATCCTATTATGGCTTTGGTTCAATTAAATTATGGTTCTGTTGAAGGATCAAAGGGTGAACATAAGTTTGTTATCATTTCCAGATTTTATTCATTTTAGGAGTTTTTGTTGAATATCTAATTAAATATTGAACAAATTAATAAATTAGAAATAATGAAAGCATAATTAAAAAGTAAATTATTAATGGTTATCAATTTAGGGAGCTATTTGTGAGATTAAAAAATATTATTTATAAAAATTGTTCATGTTATATATTAACCAAATTTTTCATTAACAGTAGGTAGTTAATTATTATAAAGTGACTTAAGAGACCAACACTTGATTTCAGTCATCTGACGTATGGATTGTTCACATATTAATAATGCTAATTGACTTATTAAAACAATAGTAGCGTTTGTGCCTACATAATAAAATTATAAATATTATAATCTTATGCACAATTTAATTTAGACTTACTCCCCTTAGAGTTAACTAAATTAAAAAATAAATGATCAAATCAGTATTATTTTTCAATTTTTCGTCTTTCTAAAAAAATTTCTGCTTGAAATTAATGCTGAATACGCTAAATCTGATCCATTTTCAAATATTAACATTTAGAAAGTGTTATTTTAAACACTTTACAACATACAATTGCAAATAGAAAAATTGTATTAAGTAGATATTAAAAACCGACAAACGTTACAAATTAGCCAATACATACCTACAAATGACTAATAAACGACATACAGTGTTTGTTCAGAAAGTAATGTCAGTGAAATATTTTTCCCGATACTGTACGCGCCTGCGCGCGCTTTACCGGCTGGGATTGTGGTGGGGGGATCTGACAACAAGATCCAACAAGCATCAGTTGGCTACCGGTCGTTGTAGCGGTCGTATCACTCGTTCGCTGAGAGTCGTTACAGTGACCCGGTACAAGAAAAAATGCAGCGTTCGCTTGAGTAACGGATGGCGATCAAGTTTTGTGTGAAACTGGAGAAGAGTGCTGCGGAAACCATTCCAATGTTGAAGAAGGCTTTCGGCGTCGATTGTCTTTCGGATAGGCAAATATTTCGGTGGCACAAGGCCTTCGCAGAAGGTAGGGAAGACGTCAACGTTGAGCCCCGCGCTGGAAATTGTGTCGGAGTGTTTAGAAATGAGGAAGGTGTGCGCGAAGCTCATGCCAAAAGTGCTACCGGACGATCAAAAAGCCTGCCGCGTCGAAACCTGCCAAGAACTTTTGGATACCTGCGAAGAGAACCCCACTTTCCTTGATGACGTCATTACCGGGGACGAAAGTTGGGTCTTCGAATACGATCCGGAGACGAAGAGGCAAATAATATTGTTATAACATTTGAGAAATGTTGGATAGCCAACCCGAGTTACAGAAAGTTCAGTTGACGTAACATGTGTGGAAGACAATGCTTTCTGATCATCGCACAATTTTTGTAAAATTGGGCATGCAAATTAAGGCAACTAACCAAACGAAAAGTAATTACTTATTTTAATATAAGTACGTGAATTGTTAAGTGCAGAATTTTGGCTAGAACAAAACAGCTCATAAAGTAGAGCAATACTTGCACTATAAGAACAAAATCCCTTAATCTTCATCAATATAGCTTTACTTCTACATACAGGGTTTTTCAACGAAAAGGAGCCACCCTTTATAACTTCTAACAGAATCAAAATTTGAAAAATCGGCGATACCCGTCTATAATAATATCGAGGGGGACACTTTTTGACATAAGTTTGAGATTTCATACCTTAACCCCCTGGGTCCCACAAACATACCCTTAATTTTTTTAAATGGCAACATGGGTCATGTGATACGTCATTTGAAAGGTCTTTTGATATCTTGCATTACTGCGTTTAAAATTTTAAAATCGTTCAATTCGTTTGTGAGATATTTTAATTTAAAGTTTTAGAGAACTGATATAATTTGTCGTTATAATAATGCAATATAAAAGTATTACTGACTTTTTAATTTATTTTAAGTTTTATTTCCATGTAAATAAAAAAAAGTTTAATACAATGAATTTCGTATCAATTTATCTTGACTATAAAAGCAAAAAATAAATAAAAAACAACCATTTTGAAGAAAATTATATCAGTTCTCTAAAACTTTAAATTAAAATATCTCACAAACGAATTGAACGATTTTAAAATTTTAAACGCAGTAATGCAAGATATCAAAAGACCTTTCAAATGACGTATCACATGACCCATGTTGCCATTTAAAAAAATTAAGGGTATGTTTGTGGGACCCAGGGGGTTAAGGTATGAAATCTCAAACTTATGTCAAAAAGTGTCCCCCTCGATATTATTATAGACGGGTATCGCCGATTTTTCAAATTTTGATTCTGTTAGAAGTTATAAAGGGTGGCTCCTTTTCGTTGAAAAACCCTGTATAATTCAATGGCAAAATCTGTTTCTTTGCATGAAATTTGCATTCAACGCGTAAATTTTGCTCAACGTTCATTTATAAGCAACTACAGGGTGTACCTAAATGTCACGTACATACGGAAGGGGGTGGTTCTTTGGCTTATTTCATAACTAAAAGTCCGCAAACGCTTCCTTACTAATTTCTTGAAATTTGAAGATTTTTTCGTTGTTTCTTATAACTGGTGGAGGTCATTTTCAACAATTATTATTGTTGTAACGTAGTTTCTTTGTTACGGTTATTATTTAGTTTTTTTGTATTGTAAGTAATAAATTATTGCTACTAGATCATTTTAAAAATATTAATTTCATCTCGCCAATTACAGAAAATCGCTTCATTTTCTCCAATAACGGTCGCAGATACGAACAAACGACAAGAGACAAAAAAGTTTGCAAATAAAACAGACAATTTATTTTTTATTATAGAATCCACCAGCTGGAACATGATCCCTGAAATATCTCCCTGTAGATTTTTGCAACCATTTAAGACGCCCAATAATTTAAACCCTAAAGAGTAACCTGTATTCCAAATTTGAGTTAAATATCTCAAAAACTGTAGGAGCTATAAAGAAAAAACGAAAAAATCTTCAAATTTCTGTAGATTAGTAAGGAAGCGTTTACGGACCTATGTTTATATGAACTTTTAGTTATGAAATAAGCCAAAGAATCGCCCCCTTCCGTATGTACGTGACATTTAGGAACACCCTGTATATCGCTTTTCAGCAATCAATGTCGCGAAAAGTATCACTCAAACATGTATCGCTCTCGTAGCGGTTTTTCAATACGATTTTTCAAAAAAATAGCATGAATAAACATGAATTTACGAATATCCTTAAAACTGATTTATTCAAAGCCGGTTTTAATGGCTTTCACAGTAATCGCTGTACCCAAGGATTATGACTTTGTCAATACAATACGTTAAAACATAAAAGTGTTTGTATATAGTCACATCAGAAATGAAACAAAAAGTGGTAGTAAATTACAAGGAATATTAGAGTCTCTTGAAAAACCGAAACAATTCATCCTTTTTAAAAAGGTCCTGCGAATGTTGACGCTTGGTCTAAACGTTTTCAGTGAACAGAAATACTTCTGATGAATAATCGTTGACTTGTTTTCAGTGCAGAAAAAGTCAAATTTCTGTCGTAAAGGCGTGTAATAATAATAATTTTTTCGTATATTATACTTATAATAACCCATACGGATTTTTAGAGAAACAGTTATGAAGATACAGCAAACACGTACCTATGTACCTATCTACGTACAGAATTTTTCACATTTTAACCCCAGAATTAACTTTATTGAGCCGATACTAATTGATGTGCAGATCTTAAAGATCTATTATAATTGCAATAAATATTATCAAGTGCATAATGAGCAGAAATTCGTTTTAAAATAGGCCAATTTTCTCGTTCATATTACGAAAGTTCAATGTATAAAAAGTACTAATATGTAAATTTATCTTACACGTAGTACAAACACGCTTGCATTTATAAACGATCCCCAATTATTCTAATTACACTATTAACTAAGCAATATCTTATAATTAATTTTATTAACTGCAGTGTAAAGTGGCTGTTAAGTGCCTTGCAGTTGCTCGAACCTAATTATGTAGAATGAATGCGATAGTTCAATACACCTACTATTTCCTACAAATGCACTGCATGCGTGTGATGAATTAGAGATTAGTCTTTGATTTTTATGTTCAAAGCTTCAGTGTAAAGTATAAATGACCCTCTAAATTTAACTCTTTACTTGCTATCGTCATACTGCAATTTTTCGTCTTTATTTTTAAGCAAAAATCATCAAAACAAACATATTAAAAACATCCATTTCTTCGCGAGCCAATAGCCAATCTTTTTTTTAACTTAACACTTTCTAGATCCATAAATTAAGCTCGAAAACAGTAAACTACTTCACTGTGACGTGACGGCTCCAACTTCGTGTGCTGTGGCTAAAAAAGTTTAAAATTTTCTCGATGAGGATCTTTTGCAATGTCCTTAGGTATAACTTTCTTTCCCCAAAGAACTTGTTTCCTAAGATATTCTTGCAGTGACACAGTAGTGAGCCTGTTCTAAAGGGCTATTTCGTGACGGTGCCTTTTCATTCAACAGTATTTCATTAGTATACTTGCCCAAACTTCTGCTACTTTTCAATTCTTTGGGTAGATGCTAGCCCTTGCCTTTTTCTTGTCTTTGGGACCCTGTTAAAAATATTTTTTCAACTTCTTTTGGTTATTCATCGCAGAATATCAGGGTAATCATATTAGCTTGACTTTACTTTGCTTTGTCACATTAAGCAAGATCTCTTATCCCCTCAACCCTTTTAATGTTGTATGTCTGCCAGGAAGATGTCCAATTTCGGGTACTTGGACTAAATTGGGCAATTTAGTAACAGCCAGGTAATCTTGACAAATCGAACACAAAGAAACCCTCAAAAAAGCAGCGGACGTCATAAGTGATACCATCTTGCAGGCAATACAAGCAGTGCAGCACGGCAAGGCGTTGGAGGAGGCAATCAAGGTCCTCACATTAGACGTTGCGGCCTCAAAAATACAAGGGGGAAGACGAGTACACGGAAAGCGGTTGGATGAAGGAGCACAAGAAACCTAGCTGGTATCACTACCGTTTCTTGGACGAAGGAAAAAACTGCAGACCTCCGTGCAAAGAGGCCCAGGAAAACGAATAAGCCAGTAGCGAGGGACAGTACACGACTTGCAGGACAGAACCCGTCAATTATTCGTAAAAGACAAGTCAACCTCTACCAAGCTCCTTATCGACACAGGAGCAAACTCAAGCACAAAAGGAAAGTTTCTTTATACAAACTACATGCCGCGAACGGAACTACAATCAACACATACGACATAGTTAACTTAACCCTCGTTCTGAAACTCAAGAGAAGTCTTTAGCGGAGGTTTATTGTGACCCATAATGTGAGCTGATTTAGTACCACATTACGGAATTCTAGTTAATGTGCAGAACCAAAAACTCGACGATACCCGAACCATAATAAGAATCACAGACTCAAACCGTGGAAATTAGAACCAGAATGTTGGTGGTGGCGCGAAAAGAACTCTAAGTAATGATCAAACTGGGTATAGCACGGTATTTCACAAGCGCATGGGCGCCGCCGTTGGATATGGTTCCTGAGAAATGAGAACGGTAGAGACTACCGCGCACATAATGTGACAGGTATCCCCCGGCGCACATCGAAAACTTGCCCCAAGAGTAGGGCTGAAAAAACTGACTTAGCGAAAGCATACAATCGGATTCCGGTGACGGGGGAAGACATTTCGAAAACTTCAATCAGAACACCATTCCGTATGCGAAATGAAGCACAAATCCGAAGAATCATGGGTAATGTCCTGATGAAAATGAATGTTTACATCGACGACATAACCGACACATCCAAAAACGAGACAGCAACAACACATAATACACTTAAAGCAAGCGTTCAGCATATTAAGCAAAAGCGGATCGGCCATCAATGCCTAACTTCGCCATTTCCGAAGAAAGAAAGTCTATTTTCTCGAATACCGGGTATCAAGGCATTAGATGACAAAGTCATTTTCGGATCCACGAAAGCAGAAGAACTACTGCACGTGCTGCTAAGAAGGAAATGAAAAGGTAATTAATCCATGCAATTGATACCCAAGGCAGAAGAGGCTTTTGGAGAATGTAAGAAGCCCAGGCGACGATCACTCAAGGTCGATCGGGGTTCGGAAAAAAAACCCTGGAAAAAAAAACCGGAAAAAAAATCCCGGAAAAAAAACCGGAAAAAACCCCCAGCAAAAAAAACCCGGAAGAAAAACTCCCGAAAAATAATTATAGATGGCTGTGAATAAATATATAAATATACAAAGTTTGGAAATAAAAGTAATGCCAAACTTAAACGTAGATTGCCACTAAAGCGCCTAGGTTATTTGCAGGTTTAATATATTTTTTTTCAATTGATACAAAATGGCAACATGACACTAAACAAAGTTTGGAAGTAAAAAAATGCTAAACTTAAACGTAGATTGCCACTAAAGCACCTAGGTTATTTGCAGGTTTAGTACATTTTTTTTTCAATTTTCGGGGGTTTTTCTTCCGGGTTTTTTTCCCGGGGGCCTTTTCCGGGGGGGGGGGGGGGGGGGGAAGGTCCGAGGTTTTTTCCCGGGTTTTTTTCCAGGGGTCTTTTTCTTACACTTAGGTCGATCATACCGTTAGACATAATGACGGGCGCATCTAATTTCACCTCGGGAGGAGTTATACAACAATACGAGAAGGGAAAAAAACCATCACCGGTAGAAGAAAAGTACAACCGAGAACTTTTTGCCATATAACTACAAAGTAATCAAGCACCATCAACTCCTATTCGAAGGAAGAACGTTCACAGTCTATACAGACCATAAACCATAGGTACATGGATTTGCGCAGAAACCCGGAAGATGTCCAACAATACATTTCGGGTACTTAGACTAAATTGGGCAATTTAACACAGACATTTAGTTTACACAGCAGAAAAGGAAAACGTTGTCATTGCATAAAGCAGACCGCGCAAGGTGTGGATTTCACCGCTCTAAGGACAAGAAACTGACCAAGATCCAAAAATTTGCACCTAAAGCGTGTACAAGATACCTACAGAAAAATCCATCCCTGGAAACCCCAGGAAATATGAGAAACCGTTTTAAGGGACAAACGACATCAAGTTTCGCACCCAGCAATGCAAGCGTCAGCTAAGTTAGTCGCAAGGGTGCTTGAATCCGAAACTATCGCACTGAGTAAGTACGATTCGGAGTACCTCTACGAGTCACCACGAAAATGACGAGGAAGTATAGTTCGAAGCTCCGAAAATTAGGAGAGCTCGTAGATTTCACGTCGATACGAACCACCCGCAAGCGAGTGTAACTAAACAATTCTACCTCCAAATTAAAAATGGTCTCAGGGTAGGGCTAGGGACTAAGAGTTCCAGGTGAATTCCTAACAGAAACTCGGAATACAAACTTAAGGAAGTAGAGGACTACGTCGCACAGTAACGCAGATACATGATAAATACGCGTCTTATGAATAGAGCAAATCGCCACAGGCAAATTTGTTTCTCAACATACCTACGTCAAGTAAAAATATGTATACCTAGGCCCGACAAGGAGTGAAAGTAAACCAGAAGGAGACAAGAAGAAGAACAATGCAATGTAGTCGTTTTTACTTCGCGAGTACGAAGTAAAAGGGAAGTATTATATTAGTGTTCCAAAAAAAAAATTGACCTATGCAAATTTTTACATATCTTTGCATTTCTGAATACGTCGATTCAAAAAATGAAAAAAAATTCTAGCAACTTGCCACGACACTTCCCTCGTATTAACACTTTTTTCCAAAAATAAATATGTACAGCACAATACATATATATTGCTGAATTCAGGAAAAAATACTCTTAAACTACATAAAAAACTGCCACCTTTGCCTCATAAAAAGAATGAGTGCCGCCATTTTAGCTTATACCGGAAGTGACCTCATCAAAGCTCTATACTCAGAAACTATTAAAGTTATCGAAATGCGGTTTTCGCCAATCGATTGCATTCGGTCCAAGGACGAAAATGCTGATATTAGCTTTGATGACGTCACTTCCGGTATAAGCTAAAATGGCGGCACTCATTTTTTTATAACATAAAGTTGCAGTTTTTTATGTAGTAGTGGATTCTGGATTCTGGATTACGGTGGGAGGGTGGTCAAAAGTCCACTCGCACATAGGCCACCTATTCGGGCTCTTTGTGCTACCTCCCTGATTAGAGTCGTTCGACCCCGCATCATCACTCAAGCCATCCCACACGTGAAATAAACCTGAGGATGCTGGACGGGGAAGCGGCTCTAATCTCAGCCATGTCCGGCCAGGAGTCCCTCAACATGGATCGTCTAATGTATGTAGTAGTTTAAGAGTATTTTTTTCTGAATTCAGCAATGTATATTGTGCTATACCGCTTTTTTGAAAAAAGTGTTAATAGGAGGGAAGTCTCGTGGCAATATATGTTTTAAGTGAAGATGTAAAAAGAAAAGTTCATACTGGAAAAAGCGGAAAATAGTGTAAACAACTTCCGTAACAGTAGCGTTGCGTATTTATGAACACTTTTCGCCATTCCTAGTGAAGAAAGATGGAAATCTACAAGTGTAGAATAATCTATCGAAAATTACACGGAATATAGTTCTGAAGCTTTGAAGATATCTCAGGGAATCAAGTTCAATGTCTTTCCCTAATTATAATTTATACCTTATATGAATTATTATTACCTAAATTGTATCTCTCACTTACGGACTTGAGATCTTTTGGATTTACATATCTAGGACGGTAAGTTTAACTATAGTTGATAAAAACTGCAAAAACAGTATATGAATATCCAAAGGACAAAGAATCGTGAAGCAAAAGCTTTACAGGAATATCTAACTATAACAATTATTCTATTGTGGTGTACGTCACATCTTCCTTTTACTAAAAATCAAGAATCCATCTCACTGAGAATATATTAAATCCCCATTGAAACGAGTTAAACAATAAACATCGTGGCTAGTGCTTTAATGAAATTAGAATAAGAATAATACACTTAACAAAGAACAAAGTAACTGGATAGTAAAACAAGACAAATACTGCAATGCACTACCGGTATCGCGGCATCTTCCTTTAAGTGGGTCTCCTGATTTCAATTACTAATTGGACAAGCAGCATTTGCAAACACTGCGCTATACATGTTTATGCCATCTGATTTCTACACGAGTTTCGTTGGTTGTTGCCGACTCCTTCACCCGTATGTATTATTTTAGCTGAACAATTATGTTTTTTCTTTAAAAACTGCATTTGCAAATGACTCAAAAGATTCGAGTATGTATTTTGCATTTTGCCAATACATAACACACAAAAATATTAATTTTACTAACATAGTCATAAATATCGATATAATACTTAAATACTTATACCAGTTCGGTAAGATTGCTACTTAAAAATCGAGATAACATCGTCTGAAGAAATACCACCTACATCGACCTCATTCACAACACAATCGTAACTATAATCTTATCCACCAAAAAAAATGTTTTCAATAGTGATTAATTTTTTATTGTTGTTCGTCTTAAGGCGTAAACTTATTCGTATGCTCATTTATGCAGATTATCAAACAATTATAGTCTAGCCTCTACGGCTAAAGTGACAAAAAGCCTTTACGCGTTATAACCTTTCAAATAGAGCAATTATCAAAAATCACTGAACCGAGTCATTTTCTGTTAAAAGGGACAGTATACTAATTAGTTAAGGAATTATCGCCTTTGCCCTAACGACCTCAACAAAAAAATTTTAAATAGTACATGTGTGATATCACTTTAAAGGGTGCACAAGTCTCAATCTTCACATAAAAGACAAATAAAGCCGAAAGCTGCTTGGACTAAATAAAAAGAATAAAGGCCTTTCACTTCATCCCAATTAAGAAAGATTGGGACCGATTTGTCTCGATACTGATACTCGTACATGGATATAGAGGTAAGTGCACAATGTTACCTTCCATGTCCAATTACAAAATTTAGAGAAGACGAGCCTGAATACACCACTAATCTTCCTTCCAGTTGTTGATGGGGTGGTAAAAAACAGAATCGGAAGTATAGACACCCTATCTTCTCATTTTGAAAACACAGGGTGAAATCACATGTTTATAGAACACATACATATGTGATGTAACAAACAACAGGTTTCGCGCGCTTACCTACAAAAAAACGAACCCAACTCCATCTGTACCTACGTTGTGTAACTAAAAGATGGCGCTTATCAAGACCTGTGAAGTTGTAGGATGAAGAAAATTAAACAAGCAGTTAAAATGAACGTAGATATATATTTGGCGATAAAATAAAGACCCTAAAATTTTGATAAATTATATTTACCGCCAAAAAGAGAAAGCCATGTTCACCTACAACTTGCCGAAGAAAGAACATGGTAAAGAAACCTTCGGTTATGTTCCCAAGAAACTAAATTCACAAATTAAACAAAACACACAAAGAAATATGATGAAGTGAGGAAGACAATAGTAATATAACAATACCTACAATGAAAACCAACATAAAGAGTAATCGATATCAATTATGTCAGAAACACAAACCAAAAACCACTGTGTACACTCGGTACTCAAGGCCACAAACTAAAATACCCACTATTTATACTCCTTCCCCTTATTCGCCAACTACCACATTCACTAGACATTTTGGAAATTTTGCAGATGTTCATTTCTAGGGTGGTTCTGTGCACACAATATTTCAGCAAAATTGAAGCGGGCTAGTGTGTACTCTTAGAGCTCAGACCACTTCAAATGGAATATTTCTAACTATATTTTTTCATACGGATCATCCTGTATATTTTGTGGTTTCTGGCGTGAAATTTCCTAAATTTTGATGCATCACTTGTTATATTTATGTTAAATATTATTTGCATTACCTATTACATTTTTCTAGATTTATAGAAAACGACCCCTAGCAGTCAAAAGAATAGATATTGTTTTGAGCAGGCGATTTTCTCAAAAAAATTGAGCTACAGACATTCAGGTTCAATTTGGATGTTTATCAGTGATGATTTATAAAAATGAAGTGGTAGCCATTTTTTTAGTTGGCTGTTCAATTGATACGGTACCTTGTCGGCTAAAGTTGTAATTTTGAGAAGAATGCTACTAGCTTTTGTTATTACAGCCCAACATTCAACTCTGCACGGGGGCAAAAAAAAACATCATTAGTTACATCCACCAAGGCTCTTACATAAATGACGAAGTACGTTAGCAACTCTCACAAGAGTAACAAATAAAAACACATTATATAACAACAAATCAAGATGGACGCCAACACAACGGTAATTTGGGTACCTAAATAGTTCAATGTAGAATAGGTAATTAATAAAATCATTTCATTGAATGACAAGTTATTAGCAAATACAGGGTGTCTGTAAACCTCCTACCATAAATTTACCAGCCGATTCCTGACGCAAAAATAAGCCGAAAATGTCAGTACAACTTTTGTCGTAAACCGCTTCCTGAGGAAGATACACGTCTTTGAAAATGGTGTTGAAAAAACGGAAAACAATTGCATTTTTTAAACGGCTTGAGATAAAAAATTAAAATTTCTGAGGCAGCCTAAGCTGTTAAAGGCCTACATTTTCTATTATTTTGTTTTTTAAAAATTAACCATGGGCGGTACGAATGGGGGTTATCACCTTCTTATTATTACCCGCTTTTTTTACCTTTTGTTTTTTTGCATTTTATTTTGCAGATTCGGATTCTCTGATATCTAATTAACAAAGGTTCTCTTGTTGCAACTTGCCTAGACTAACCGTTTCCTATAAAATTCAGGTTTTCTGTTTAACGAAATTCAATTTTAAAAAACACTGAATTTGCGCAAATTAAATTAATTAAAACACTTTTTTAAGTTGAGTTATTGAAAAATAAAGTAAAATTAATACAATTAAAGTAAATGTTCGAAGTGTTCTCCGTTGTTCTGAATACATCCTTCAGCACGCCTTCTTAAAGAATTCCTAACTCGTTCAAAAACTCCCTGCTGCAAGCGAATGTGATTAGCCGCATTTTGGATACGTTCCCAAAGTTGCTCCTCGGTATCGACGTTCTGTTTGTAAACTGCAGCTTTCATGGCACCCCAGAAAAAAAATCCAAAGGATTCATATCTGGTGATCTTGGGGGCCATTTTACCGGAGCATCATCACCCCGTCCTATCCAGCGCTCTGGAAATGTTTCGTGTAGCCACATTCGGACGGCACGTGAAAAATGGGGAGGGGCCCCATCATGCAGAAACCACATTCTGTTCCATTGTTGCAATGGTACATCCTCCAACAAGCCTAGTAGATCATTCTGGAGAAAATTTAGATAACTTGCTCCACTTAAGCGCTGGGGTAAACGAAATGGTCCTATAAGATGGTCGCCCACAATACCCGCCCAAACATTTATCGAGAACTTCCTCTGATTGTTCCCAACTCGTATAGCGTGGGGATTTTCATCCGCCCACCGATGTTCATTATGGTAATTAAAAATCCCATCCCGAGTAAACTGCGCCTCATCTGTTGTTAACAAATCCACTAAAAATTCTGGATTGTTGACACGTTGTTGCAATATCCATCTACTGAACTGAAGTCTAGCTCTTTCTCTTTCGCAACCCCTAACTACCACCACCTTTCTCGCCTCTAACTATCACCCTCTTTTTCTTTTTTTTCTCTGTTGCTGTGTCTCCACTCACGCCAAAGTCTTCTTTCGCTTTATTTTCAAAACCGGCCATCTCACATAATTTAGGGCTTAGCGCCATTAGAGGTGGGGAAGTGTGACGTTACTACCTTTGTAATGTTGTCACATTTCAGTAACAATGGAGCAGTTGACAGTCGCACATCTAATGTTTGCATACGACACATTTATCAGAAACAAAAAACCGTACCGTAAGAACCCCTGAAAACATCTAGCGAATGAGCGAAGTCCTTCACGGTCGCTCCGAAAACATGCAATTGAGCTGAAGATTAATCGGGAACCGCTTAGAAAAATCTTATATAAAAGGCTTTAAAATTCCACCCTTACAAACTACATATTGTTCAGCATTCAGAGAAAAGAGATTTTTAAACGAGAATTGAAGTGATTTTGAACAATTCAGGTCTGTAGTCTCTAATAATGAGCGACAAAGCCAATTTTCATTTAGGTGGAGCTGGTGCTGGGCAATCCTGAAAATTCACTAAATG
This sequence comes from Pyrocoelia pectoralis, assembly GCA_036250285.1. NCBI lineage: Eukaryota > Metazoa > Arthropoda > Insecta > Coleoptera > Lampyridae > Pyrocoelia > Pyrocoelia pectoralis. The sequence continues at coordinate 14,048,618 of CM070079.1, forward strand.
TCCTAAAAATCAACGAAATATCCACGAACGACCTTATCATTCTGAAAAAATCGCAGTGTGGTCTGATTAAATTAATTGATCGGAAAAATATAAGGAGGAGGTCATGTTTAACACTTGTTGAGTTAATCTTAATACCTTGTTTGTGTTTAAATTGCAATTTAATATTAATGAAGGTTTAATATTTTTTGTGAAAATGTAGAGTTGAAATATTAAATATTTTGAAATTAACATTTTACAGAGTGGCTGTATCTTCTAACCTAAAATGTTTACAAAGAAATACAAAGAGACAAAAAGTTGAAGAATAGACGTTTGATTCTAGTGGCGTTCCATATTTTGTTAAAGTATAATCCTACAAAAAGTTGGAGAGTAAAAGGGGTGTTCATCCCCTCTGAAAATCCATAATAAATAAAAATAATTGAACGCGACTGTTTCCAATTTATTGGTTATCGTCTACTATTATTTCGTATAAATTGTCATAAATTAAAGTTAAACCGTTTTAGAGCAATGATAAAAAAACTTATTTAAATTTTTATCTAAATCACCCTGTAACTTTTTTGTGTGCACTTTTGTATATAGGTAAGTGGATATTTTGGACCCAAGAATATGTGGTATAATTTATGACCAATCTTTTCGGTATACCCTGTATAATTGATTGTCATTCATTCATTTTCAACCCTTTAAATATTACTTACACTTCGATATCGTTAACAATCTCATACGTACTTGTTGGTAGTTCAAATGTAAAATAAAATTGAAGGAATTGGCACTTTAGGATTTAAATACGTTTTTGTAGGTTTACTGGTGTGCGCTGTGCTAATTAACAAAGTTACTGTAGGATATAAATTATCTAATTCTGTTGCTAATTGTATTTTTATATGAAGAGTATATTTTGTATTTTTGCAAAAACCTTTATCTATTTGACAACTAATTCTGGTAGTTACTTGCTGCTAAAGCTAAAGTCGTATTGCTGACAGTCACGTAATTTGAACGGTACCACTATTCAAACATCAAGTAGGTACGTATATTTAGGATTCAAATTGATTGGTGTTTTTTTCCCAAAAAAACAAAATTCATTCATAACAAAATATTATTGTTTCCCTCAGGGGTAGGTCCTTGTCGACCGCTGTACTGTGACTACGAGGTTTATTGTAATGTTCAGTTTTTACCATCACTCTTTCAAAATGTCTTTACTCATCAAATGGATCATTGTCGGGAAAGCTTTTTCAAATATTTTTGCGTATAATTTTCATTCCCCAAAGAAGCTGTGACTGTGAACGTATTATATGCCTCTTCTACTTCTACCCCTTATTTTGGCCCTTTGTGTAGAGGTCTTTTCATTCAACAGTTAGTTAGTTAGGAAATGTCTTCATTACTGACTTTTTGACAAATTTTCTGCGCACCCATAGTATGGCCTAGGTTTGCCTTAGGCCAAAGGCGTTCCTCCCGTGGTCTAATATATCTAACTTCGTGTAATTTTGATGTATGTGTGTTAAATACCATTAAATAAATAAATAAATAAATAAAATATTGTCCTTATACAATTGCTATTTTATGTCCACTTTCGCAGGTCTATATTATCTGTTGGTTGTCGCATTACCCTAGTAATCGCAGTCACAAACCACACTAATTGTGTTTAAAGTAGGTACTTATGACGTTTGTCATTACTTTTCAACAGATGCACGTCACCATATCCTTTTTACTAAAACAATACTTATATAAAAGAATTTTCAAGGATATCAACATGTTACTGACCGGTCTCATTATTAAACTGAAATGATTTCACAGTAATTTATTTTTGCTAAATTAAGGGTGGCGTTGCAAAAGCATGCCTCACTTAATAAGGATTAATCAAAAAAGGAACTCAAACTCTAGAATTACGAAATAAATTATATCGTTACATAAAAAGGTAACCATTCATTTTTTCGGTTATAAACCCCATGTATCTATCTGTGATTACATAACAGAAAAAAAAAAGGATTCGTAACAAAAGGGTGGATTAAAATAGTTAACACTTCTAATTAATCAAAGTTATTTAATAAACGACTTATATTATACAAAAAGGTTAAACTTTGTCTTTTAATTTTATTTTTCACTTTTTATAGGTATTTTAAAAGTTGACAGGCTATTTAATTGGTAATTAAGAAATGTTTTGGGGCAGGTGGTTGGGTTGCACCTTAGGGCACCTGGGGGGCGTTTCAGCTTGTGCCTCCGGCAGGTGACTACCAAATCTTTAATTTCGATGAATTATCTGTTGCTCATCGAACATTAATTCGTTTTGTATAGTTTGAATACGTTGGCAATTTTAATCGTGTTCGCTGTATGCAGATGTACTGCATGTTAAATTATATGTGTGTAGTACTCCATAGTTTTCGATACATGTGATCAATTAGAGTTCCTATAATGATCCAGTTTAACATTTAAATTTATCATAAATACAGGAAGTTTAAAATTACTTTATGCGTTATTAGGTGCGTTATTTGTAGCGATAAGTATACACTGTGTCCAAGATAAGGAGGGCCACTATGGGGATTTCGGAAACGGTAAGAGATAGAGTTTCGGTTAAATGGGAGAAAAGTTGAGCTATTTTGAGTTTAGTAAGATGAAAATTTTAAACTGACGAAATTCCGAACCGTTCCGAAGTTACGCGACAAAAAGCGAATTTTCAGGATTTCGTTTTTGACAAATTGTTACTTTGTCGTTGATGTTAACTAAAAAGTAAAAGAACCTTCTACAGGTACTTTTTAACGTTCTTTAACATGGCATACAGCAAATTGGAATCCGACGTTTCGTTTTTGAGAAACCATCATCAACTTTGTTTTTTTAAATACGGTCCTGATTTGTTGATTCATAATATTAGAAGAGCTTTTTATTCTGCGTTCAAGCATGTATCACACTTTATGGTTTAATTGCGATTTTATACTTATTTTACTATTGTACTTAAATTTACTAGATTCTAATTTGGAAGATGCTCTTGATATTTTACCATAAGCCGTAGTACGCAATTGTTGGTTTCAGCAGGATGGTGCACTTGCGCACAATTCACGGGTGGTTAAGGATTACCTTTCAAATAAGTTTGCCGAAAGGGTTTTAAGCACCAATTCTGAAACACCCTGGCCAACTCGTTCTTCCGAAATAACCCCGCGGGATTTTTTTCTTTGGGGGTACATAAAAAATTATGTTTACAAAGATATCTTTGAAATAGAAGAACTCCGAAAGTTTGTACTTGTACTTGTACTTGTACGCATTCGAAACTGTAACACTTGTAATGTTAAAGAATGCTTTGGATTGTACGTTGGAAGATGCTATTTACGATTGGAGAACGAAGGAGGGATTTTCGAGCATTTATTTAATGTTTTTTAATTATTGATATGTGTCAAGTTTAAATTTTCGTTTCATTAAATGTTTTCTGTTCATTTATGACGTGTTGTTGATTGTTTGTAATTATGTATTTGGTTATAAAATTTGTGTTCAAAATTGAAAATTCGGTGTCATTTCATTAATTTGATGAGGAAAGCACAGTTAGCAAAAGTCCATTTATAAATGCAATTCAGTTTGAATGTTATTGGGGGGGGATACAGGTTCGTACTTAGGATTTTTTCCGCTAATCGTAAAGTAAGTATAAAATCGCAATTAAACCATAAAGTGTGATACATGCTTGAATGCAGAATAAAAAGCTCTTCTAATATTACGCATAAAAAAATCAGGACCGTATTTAAAAAAACAAAGTTGATGATGGTTGCTCGAAAACAAAACGTCGGATTCCAATTTGCTGTATGCCATGTTAAAGAACGTTAAAATGTACCTATAGAAAGTTCTTTTACTTTTTAGTTAACATCAACGACAAAGTAACAATTTGTCAAAAACGAAATCCTGAAAATTCGCTTTTTGTAGCGTAACTTCGGAACGGTTCGGAATTTGGTCAGTTTAAAAATTTCTTTTTACTAAACTCAAAATTGCCCAACTTTTCTCCCATTTAACCGAAACTCTATCTCTTACCGTTTCCGAAATCCCCATAGTGGCCCTCCTTATCTTGGACACAGTGTATACTTAAATGTTATTTAGACAAATTGCAATTTGTACATTGTTATAATATTTTCAGGTAATGTCCCAAATTTGCGCCAAAATCAAATGCGGAACACTTTTGTGATGTTCCGCTTTCACAATGCATTACGAAGATTTTCTTTTTCTACGAACTAATAAAATAATGCTTCGCTGTTCTCTTATAACAGAGGCGTAAATAATTTTTTTCTATGTTCATTTAAAAATCTATAAATTGGGATGATTTAGGTAATATTAGGTAAAATCTTAACAAGGGAGGTTTTCAATAACAAATTGAAATTAGGGAACACTGTGCAATCATTCTTTCAGTATTACGACATAGGTATGTACTTTAAACAGGATTGGCAATCAGTAAGGTTATGTTTAATACGAGTATAAAGAGGGAGCAACTTCTTCGTTAATTTTAACATAAAAGCTTCCTATATACCTTTCCTGTAAGATTTATCTATTTTGAATCATCATTGCCTGAACACGTTTTGCCTAATGTTCAAATGATTGCCTGTGGTTGCGAATTAAATACCTATTGCTCATGCATCCAAAATTTTTCTCTCTAACGTTATTTACGGATAAAGTAGGATTTTCTTGTAATGCAATTATCTATTAATGTCCATAACAATCATGTATGGGGCGAATGTAGCAAATTTTTCCCCAATAAGACCCTAGGCGATTCTAACTCTCAAAAGGGATAAGGGATAAATATTGATTGCAATCAAACGCTCTGCAACCTCCCCTTTACCAAATTTAATGAAGTAATGACGATGAATGAAGGTTATTTTTTTATAAAGTAATAAAGTAACTTCTTCAAAGCAAAAAAGCAGGGCTAAAATTGTGACTGTTGATTAGCTTGAAAATGATACTTTTAGGCATCGAAACATGTCGCAATCATATCCCTATTTCAAATTTTTATTATTAACTTTTAGGATGATGCTGTCTAATGTTCTATTATAACGGGACAGAATTTAACAACAGTGACAATTTTAGCCCTGCTTTCTTGCTTTGAAGAAGTTACTTTATTACTTTATAAAAAAATAACCTTCATTCATCGTCATTACTTCATTCAATTTGGTAAAGGGGAGGTTGAGAGTTTGATTTCAATCAGTAATATTAGGTAATATTCAGTCACGTAGTAGATATTGCTATTTTTCCCCTATAGAAAATAGAAAAATATCTACCACAGTAAGTGAAATAGGAAATATTTCACAAATTTAAACGGGTTACATTTTGAATAAAAAAAATATTGAAATTTAACCCGGATGTAGGTTAATTTATTCATTCATTCATTTATTTGACAAATCACTGAGACACTGAGAGCAGACATAGTAATGTTGAACGCTTAGCTTAAAAAATGAGCAGCTGTAATTTATTAACGTGTTTGTAGGATTCTTTATTTGAATATTGGTCAAAGGATCCCATTTTAAATTTGTCTATTATTTTAATTTTTTTTATTATTTTTTCGCTGCAACACCCTGTATATGCAGTTCACTCACACACTTTACATTTTTTTAACAATATATATGATAATATCCTAATCAAAATTTTAAACGTTATATTTGTTCTACTTTTAATAATAATAACACTAAATAGACTAATTACTTACTATTGATTTGTCATTAAATATTAAATTTAAGGAAAAAATAAATTGCTCAAAGAACCATTCTTTCCGCATTATTTTTTATTTATTTTCCACTTATTTGTTATTTATTCCAGTGGTTCCTGCACTGCAACCCCTACATAACGGGCTGTTCACCAGCCCCACGTTGTGCAGGTTTTTGTTAAGGCGAGAGTGGCCTGTGACCATCTCTGTCACAAGTTTTAAGTTCGTCCTACTTAACCTAAAATGTATGCCACCGTTAGGGTTTTCCAGAAAGATTTTGGAATGTTTGACCGGTGCTTGCAGTGCTCTTTTGAGAGCATTGCTTGAATCTCCTTTTTGGCTGTGTTATATGTAATCTGGTAATCCCAATCGGGTCCTATGAGTGGTTTCTCGCTTGCAATTCTCGCAAGCTCGTCAGCAACCTGGTTACCTACGATTCCCGCGTTCCTCACACTAGCAGGGCCTATTTTATAAATGGGCCCGGTGGGCCCCGGCCCAGGGGCGCAGAGGTTTTGGGACGCACGAGGTTAGGCCCTACAAATTTTTTTTCACAAACTTAATATTAATAAAAAGTCTGAGTTGTGCTTGTATGAGCACTCGAAGCGCTTCGCCGCTGCCTCCTAAAATATAGCATTCAGGAAACTGGCGGAAGACGCGGCCACGGCGCTCCAACCTTTTTTCAGGGGAGCGGACGGCTCCCCTGATGAAAAAGGCTCGCTCCGCTAAGGTCAATTTGCGGTGCTCTACCCATTCCTTATTTTATTTTAATGAACTGCTATGGCGTGATATTGTCATTTATCATGTATGATGTTTCCATAAGATTAGCGCGACTCACATTCGAAAGTAAAAAATGTAAGTAGGATAGTGGATTTTAAAACGGGGGGGGGGGGGGGGGGGGGGGTCCGGGCCGCGTGGCGTCTCGGGCCCAGAGCGCATCACATGCTTACCGCGGCCCTGCACACTAGTGTGACTGTGTTAGACTTACGTAGTGCGTTTAGCATTTGTGTGCATTCAAGTACAACCCCTGAATTTACCACATATGAATCTACTGTTGCAATCGCTGCTTTGCGGTCTGTAACTATAAAGATTTTCCTTTTGGCAAGGTCCTCTTTTAATAGCTGAGCAGTCGCTGTCAGGATTGAATATACCTCACCTCGGCTTGGAACACGGTCACTTTTTGTCCTAGGCTTACAGAGATTTTGCAGCCCCGTCCATTGCTCCCATACACTGCAGAGCCGGTACCCTTGGTGGCTTTCAAGCCGTCTGTATAATACACAATTGCATTCAGCTTTACTTTACTGGAATTATTCTCCCAATCGTACCGAATAGGGATTGTTGTCTTACAGTGTTTACTAGGACAAACTGTTTTGGTTATCCTCTCACTTGTCATGCTGAGGTTTTTATTTCTAGAGATTTCATCGAAGTTGAGCGATTACTCCATTCTTGACGATCCTTCCTCGAAGTTGACTTTCAGCCCTCAGAGCGCCTCTATCCAAATTACTAGGTTTACTGGCGGTAGAGTCTCCAGAGCTCCCGTAGGGGTCGTTATCATTGCCCCTGTAATTGCAACACAAGCCCTGCGATGCACCCTGCTAAGTATCTGCATGTTCTTCTTGGTTAAGGTCTTATGCTAATGACCGGTCTAATCATTTTAGTGCATATCCAGTGGGTCATCTTTGGAGACCATTTGCTCCCGAACGTAGGTACGCCTACAAGCCCACAGGGACTTTATGGTTTTGTTCGTTGTCTGCTCTAGGTGTGGTTATGTGTGTGTCCCGTTGAGGATATCCTGGCCGAACACGACTACTATTAGAGCCTTTGCTTCTTCCAGCATCCTCAGGATTATCTTACATGTAGAATCTCTTAAAGGACATTGTGGATTCGGTCGACTTTAATTAAAGGAATACCACAAAGGGTCCGAATAAAAGGCCTACGTGCACGTGGATCGTAATCCAGAATTACACTACAAGGAATTCACGGTTGCGGTTAATCATCCGGAAGCATCGCAGTACACATGGTAACCTGTACAAACTCGACATTAAACTGGGTTTGAGGGCACGATGAACAAGCCGTTTTGCGTTATAACACGCTTAAGTGATTCTTCCAGCTTCAGTCTAGGTATGAACTCGTCTTGAGAATGGTTCCCACAGTGCAATAAAGTATTGACTGGAAAAAAACGTATCCATCATGTAATAATGATATGCAAGAACCTCTTTCCTTAATATAGTAGATGCCAAAAATTGGTTCACAAACTTTAGGATTAGATTAATTATTATAAGAATATAATCATTGTGGCCAATTCACGTTAAAAATACATATTAAGCCACTTGAACCAACTTTAATTCAGGCGAGTATCATGCGGTTAACAAACTCTGCCATTATCATAATGTGAAATGCGGGGCGCCAAAAGTTCCGGTACCACCAACACTGTGTAGGGGACGAATTGCTTTCAACGCAGGATTCGATCCCACTATAAAATGCAGAGGAGACAGTTTAAGAAGAACATTCGGTGAAGAATTGATGTGTAGCTGCAATTGTATTCCAGCAAGGAAGTCACCGCAGCCTATATCATTGACTCTGGACTATCTTCATCTTGACCTTGATCCAACACGTCACAGCAGTGTGGGTGAAGAGGTGTAGGTTTAACAGTCATGGTTAACCAAAATACAAACTGTGGTTTTACACCCCATTGCAGCCAACTAAACCTGATACTATTTAGTGGGTGCCGTGGTGTTATATGTAATATAAAAGACTTCCATAACACCCCTTCTATCAAGCTTCTCTACTTGTGGTTTGTATATGAACCCTTGGAGCTCCTTCACACGTATGGTCACGTAAAGTAGCCATGCGCTCCCTATAATCACCACCGCACCGCACGATTAGCTGTGGAACCTAAAGAACCTTCTCCGCAACTTGACAGTAAGCTCATTACAAGCCACCAGTGCAGGATAAATAAAACTTCTCCTTGGCAGCTCGGCATATTTTCTCATTTGAGAACCCTATTCCTCAGCATCAGTATAATCTAGTGCCCCATGGCCAGACGAGACCAAGTCTTTCTGTGCATACTTTTAAATTGTAGACGGACGCTGCTAATGAGCGTGTTGCGTTGACTATAGATGTTCCTCCTCCAGGAAATTCTCACTACTTCTAGGTACAAAAAGGAACAAGCTGTAAGATTTCCCTACTGCGGAGATGATAGCAACCTTCATCCAGGTTTCGAATATGCGATCTAGGGTGTAACCACTCATAACCAGTGCTACCTATAGAGGAGTGATACTCCATCAACAGTGAGATCTTAAATAGTGTGCAACATACAACGTAGAATTACAGTTTTTTCTATTGACGTCATTGACGAAGTATTCACAAAACGTTAGTAGGAAAAATACCGAACAGGTTATTATGATACAATAAACCACAGAATAAAGCACACTTTATTCTGTGCAATAAACCCAAAAGTCATTTTATTTTATATTTTATTTATTATTATTTTTTCAAAGTGACATAGATTGGCTGGTAAAACTCCGCCACATTTTTAAAACGTTAAGAAAAATCAATCGTTATAATATTATACAAATGCAGCTCACATTCATAGTTCGAACGAATTGGGTATTTCAAAGTATAGTTCGTTATAATAACCTATTATTAACGTTATTAGGAACGTACCCCTTTATTTTAACAATTGAATAGCATCGCACATTTTTATTAATGTTTCGATTAACATACGAGGAGAGAGATTTGAAAACAATTTGTCAACGAGTTTTAAAGTCACAACCGCAGACAGTATAAATTAAATTTTGAAATATAGGCCACATTCATTTGTATATTTCATTTAATAATTTTCGTTCGTATCGTCCTTTTTTTTCATCAAAAGGAGTAGGATTAAGAATAATTATAATTTAAGTCTTGTTTTGGCGTGAGATATAAGCTCTTTCACAGGTCGGAGCTTAAATTATTTTAAATCATATAAACTGGCTTAAGCAATTTTGAATCAAAAATAGCTTCACAGAGACCATTACTAGAAAATAAATCAAATAAAAAAGGCACCACCTGTTTATTAATACAATTATTTAAATAAATCTCTTCGAATTTAGAATGTTGCAAAAAGAGAAGATAAAAGGCAAATGTCTGGAAGCGTGGTACGAGAATGTATTTCAGAATTATAGCATGTTAGCATTTCCTCGCGTGTCGGGGAATGCGTCTAAAGTTAATGCAGCGGGGCATAATCTACGAAAAGAACTTTACGAGATAGATTGTTGTAGCCAACTAATTGATACTATTTAGTCTGCACACTCTCGGCAGACTTTTGGTTATTGCTTATGGCGAAAATGTCTTTTCCTTTTTCTTCCTTTGCTTTCGATTCCAAAATAATCGCGTGCCTCCTTTATAAATTCGGATAAAACAAAAATTGTAAAAAGGCTGATTGTGGTCATTCTCATGTGAGCCTTTTGTCTTTATACAATAATGTTGTGTGTAAGACGTCGCGTCGCGACGTTGAGCCATTAAACGCGAACCACTTGATCACTGTCAACTAATTATCTATTGTGGGCGCTCTTTGCTTGTTTATTTTGAGATTTTCGTTTAAATCGAGTCGTTACCTTTGTAATTACGAATATTTTACTTTGAAAGCGGACTAAAAAAAGTAACACATTAACCTATTGAATGATGGTTAAATCTAAATCTTTAAACTGTAGTTTCACAAGATTCGTTCCTTTTTGCGTGTATATTTAGATATCTTAAATACCCCATGTATCAACTCAAACAAACAACGCTATTCTTTATTATACCCGTATAAATTACACACTAATTGTAAAGTGAATTCCAGATTTATAAGGATCATCTCATTGAAAGTTGAACGTTAATTCATGGATGTGTGTCCTGGCACCTCGGTACACTAATTTTCTTAAATATTCCTCTCATAAATAATCTCTTTCTGTGTGTATTGCCTACCAGCCAGGTGAGTTAATTTTAAGAAACGAAACGATAGTACAATTTGACAGAAGAACAGCCTTAACAGATGACGGGCAATAGTGAAGGGGGAATGTGTGAGGTACGTTTATTATAAATTAAATTGAACATGTGGACTGTGGAGACATAATCTTGAAAGGTATTTATCTTCGCCCAATAGTAGTGGAGAAGAAGTGTTGTGATCCGATAAATTGAAAAAAATCAATGCAGTATTCTTAGTTAAATAGAGAAAATTTGCCAGAAATTATTCATTAAATTTACTCTTGCATTAAGGCATTAAAGAAAATTAAAAAATTTAAGCCTACCAGAAAACGGTCGGTAAAAATACGAAGTACTGTCAGTCTTCAAATAAAATTTGAGGTGTAGAATAGAACAATTTGTACTAAAATAGCAACGGCGCTGTAAAAAACTAAATGTTGGGCGACAATTCCTGAAATACCATAAATCCTTAATTAAATATGAATTGAATTTGGTCTCTCTAGGTAATTGCAAAATACACTTAAATGATTAGTATTTACTAAAACGCCATCACTATATTAGAACATTATTAGAAAACAGCCGAAGTCAATTATGATACCTAAACCTGAACAATATCATTGTTACCAAAGCTGTTTGAAAAACTATTATTAAAAAGAATGAAAACAATTGAAGATCAACACCTCACCCCTCCCCAGCAATTTGGATTCCGAAATAAACATTTTACGGTAGATCAAGTATATCGTATTATACATTTGATTGAAAAATCCCTCGAAGAAAAAAAATTTGCTCAGCGATACTCCTAGACATTGCCAAGGGACTTGATCAAGTTTGGCATGAGGGTCTACTAATAAAACTAAAAAGATACCTTACCTACCTAGTATATGTTCAGTTCTTGGACTCTTTACTAACAGATCGAACCTTCAAAATTAAACAAGAAAGTGAGTTCTCTGAACTTAAAATAATAAGAGCAGGTGTCCCCCGGGGAAATGTTCTAGGGCCAATACTATAGCTCTTTATTCCGGAGAAAATAGATATCAAATTAGGTACATTTTACTTACAACAATTGTAACAGATTACAATACTCTAAAAAGTACCTTAACCAAAGAGTCATTAATATCGCGAATTGCTAGATGGGTGTTAGCGTTGCAAGACTTTCATTTTGACACCGACCCGGCTCAAGCATGAGACATGTGAATTCAGTGAGTCGCAACCCATAGAAAGACACCTACGAGAAAGACTTAATGGTTGATAATGGTTGGTTGTTACATGCTCAGGATACTGATGATAAAATTCGACAAATGAAAGGTAGGTATATTACTATCGGGTGATATTGATGTCCACAAACGTATCTTTGACGACCACGATCTTCGTGGTAATAAAGTGTGTCGGCTAACTGTGCATGCGAGATATTGGATCGTACCCAAGAAATGTATAGGTACTCACTCGACCAAGCGCAACTTATTCTTTTAGGAAATTATATTTCAAAGTAATTAAAAATAAAGTTGCGATACATTTTAAGATATAATATTGGTGTGCAGGTAGATACAGGGTGATCTTCGGAAAAGGGATGTTTTTCAAATGAGCAGTATGAAGTTAATTTACAAAATACTTAGTATTGTTACACAAATAAAGATCAATAAATACTGTGAGATGAAAAATTTATTTTTTAAAAATTAAATCACTCATGTGGAAGCCATCCACTAGAATGCAGATTTCCAGCCTCTGTAGAAAATCATCCGCAACTCTGGTCAACATGTCTTCATCAATCAAATTCTCCTTTCTGTAATTGCATCTTTCAAGTCTATTAAATTACGGGGTTTATGAGCATAACCACGTTCTTTCAAATATTCCCACAGGAAATAGTCACAGTAGGACAAATCGGTTGACTTTGGCGGCCACGGTAAGGTAAGTCACCAAAACATGAATCACCTGGCCAGGAAACATGTTTCTCACAATTTTCATCGATGTGCGAGCAGTGTGCGCTGTGGCGCCATCTTATTGCAAATAAACATTATTCATGTTTAACTCTCGTCTCTGAAGTTCTAGTCTGAGAAGTGTATTCAACATGTGAATATAGCGTTTAGATGAAAATGGGCTTCGTTGCCCATTAACAGTATTGCGTTACGTTTCCATTTCTTTGTTCATAGTCCCCCACGTTCAGCTGCTGCACCACCTGCATTTTATACGGGTGAAATTAAAAATTGAGCCGTAAAATCTTCCTCATTCAGGGCTCATGTTTAACTCTCGTGCGTGTCTGCCTGCAGCTCAACTTAGACTCCTGATGCCGCTCTCACTCTGGCGATGTTTTAGGGCATGCTCGCTGTTCTTGCAGGGCCTGGCAACTTATTCTTTGATATCGTTCTCTCCATGTGCTCAGGTGGTTCCTTCCCCAGCACGTGTAGACTAGGAGGAGATGCTGAAAAAGGCTTCTGCTTCAACTAAGACTCGAACCATTGATCACCCGGTTAAGAAGTCAGTCCTGAAACAACTGAGCTGCGGAAACTTATATCATTTTGGAATTTAAAGTTGCACACTATAAAATATTGAGGAGAGCGTATATATTATATTTTGATTATTTTGATATCTCTAAATCAGCGGATTTTGAGAAAGTATCATAACGTTATTATTTATGAATATTTTCTCCATGTAGCCTAAATATATCATTTTAAATACCCAGTAATAGTGAAAACACAGTATTGTTATGTTATTGATAAATAAATATTGACTTTATATTGTGTAGCAATATTTACTAAATATTGTAAATATTTATGCTATATTGCTTAAAAATCGATTTTCAATATTTAGTAATATTGTACACGCAATATTGGTACCCTATTGATTAAAAGATATTGACTTTATATTGAATATCAATATATATTTAATATTACTAATATGTTTTATTTCAGGGTTATTAATGATGCCAATTTGTGATATATTTATTTTCTTTGATTTGGAGGTTATGAAATTGAGGTTATGAAATTCATAACCTCAATTTTGCAATTGTATCATTAAACTTTTAATTAAATTCTTTTGAGGTTATGAAATTCATAACCTCAATTTTTCAAGTGTATCATTAAACTTTTAATTAAATTCTTTTATCAAAATAGACTTGAAAAAGCCGAGATAGGCGAAAACGTCGTCAAATGAAAGAAAATAAATATATCACAAATTGGCATCATTAATAACCCTGAAATAAATCGTACTACCCCTATGCCGTATATCCACATCATAAATTACTAATATGTATGTTATATTGCTTAAATATAGATTTTCAATATTTGGTAATATTGTACACGCAATATTCGTACATTATTGTGTGTACAATATTTGAATATAGGTACATTAAATAGCAATATTTACTAAATATTGCAAATATTGTTCTTATATTCACTAAATATTGTATTTCCAATATTTTTATAATATTACAAAAATATATTCACCCAATATTGGCGGCAGTTCGACAATATTGCCCCAATCTCTCTATATTGCGCTAATATTCCGCCAAGCTAACGCTTATAAACGGCTCTACATGGGGTTAGTCTATCACAAATCATTCGAGATCAATATTGCGGTTTAAATTTGAATCCTCCCTGTAATTGTCGAAAACGAAAGTTTTTTCGTACTTAACAAAAAAAATCTATTTAATTCCAAATTATCGAGCGTGTTACCTAATATCATAGAGAATGTAATATAATACATGCTCTATGCTAATATTAAAAATCCATGTTATATCCGCTATTATAATAATAAATTATAAAGCCTGATGGCTACCGAGTTATTTAACGAACAATAGTCTTCATGTTATGTTAAAGTCTCTCCTTAGATTGTTATAAATTAATACACTCTAATAATTAACATTTTTTTACCATTATCTTTATCGCTTGAAGCAAGTTTTTCTTAACTACTTATAACGTACAGAAATGATTTTATTAGCTTAACAGCAATTGTTCCAAGAAGAATAACAGATTTTCATATAGCATTAGCATCTGACGATTTTCTGAATAGGAATTTTCTTTGCTGCTATTTACACCACGGTGACAGTTTCAGATTTCAGCTAGCCATATTTCGTTCTATGTGATGTGGTATCAATGTTTTTAAAACTACTTGTAATTGGGTAATTTGAAAATTTTCATTTACGTTCGACGAGCTGGGAGAAACTGTTCTAAGAAGCCTTGCTCATAAACAGATTTTTGGTTTGGAAAGATTGTGGAAACCTTTTTTAACTGGAGATTTCCTACTCACATTTTCCATCTATTATTTTTTGATATATTCCTAGAATTTCCTAGTCATTTGTTTCACTTTTTAAGTTAGGTATGTCTATGTTGTAAATACTAAGGTAGTGAGTAAGGACACTTTTAGAAAATTTGAACAAATCCATTCAATTAAATTTTGTCAGCAATAATTTTGTATTAACACACTTCGATGCATAAGTATACAACGCAAAAACAATATCCTTTGTAAAGTAGTTTTAGAACCTCACGCTTCACTTGAAAGATAATATGTGGACGAAGCGCCGCTTTTAAGTATAATGATTAACTGTATTTTCGTAATTTTTTATCCTTTTCTATAAACGCTATAATCTCGCATCCTGAAAGTAGGTAGGTATACACCTATATGAAGTCGACGTTTTAATGCTGCCTTAAGGCGAGGGTGGTTGTGTGGGCGAGGTAACTACTACTGGAGCCTGTCCTGCCCAAAGCTATGGCGAACGGCTTCTTAATGTATATACCTACTAATTTTTGTTTTGCTCGATATTATGGTTTTTAACTTTTCAAGGTTTCTTAGAAAGGATAATCTATACAGTAATGAATTTTTAACTGTAGGCATCCAATTATATATGTATGATGAGCGTTCGTTTCGTTTTGCAAAGATTTTCAAGTTTCATTCACTAAAATGAACGAAACCACGAATTTTTATGTTAAACACACTTAAATTTATGCCAATACTTTTTCTTTCTTTTTCGAGCGCATATCAAAACAGTTCATAAGCTGCTATTAACCTGAAAGAGCTATTATACCAGGTGCTTCGGCCGAATTAATGCGTGTTGGTACTTTGCTGAAATCGCCCAACAGACAATAAGCGATTTTTAACTTTGTTTTGTTAATATTTGTCTTAACAAGCTTCTGAGCAACTGTTGAACGATAAATTTGGCATAACATAACATTGTGGATAAACTTTATATACCCATCTAATCTTCTGAAATCCAATAACTACACATTACCATTGCCTAAGAGGAAGCTCTTGATAATCTCAAAACAACATCCTGATTCGATCGATTCAGAAAATCGACGGACGTCCATAATTATATTCTGATAGAATTGATCTTATCAGTGCTATCGTGAATTTAAGACAAAATTGTTCTTAAAATGGCTCCACAAATAAATTAAAAATTCTCTATGTACGAATAATTTGGAATACATATGTACATCAATGTGTAAACGGGCAAACTAAAATAATACTGAAATGCAAATATGCACTCTCAAAATGCCAACAAGGCAGAAAAGTACCAAACTAACCAGAATCATTTTCACTCAGAATAATCCACAAATTAAGTCTACGGAAAAAATAATCGAGATGTCATAGATATTGTAAAGTTTGTTAAAACAACAAATCAAATTATTAGTTTCAAAAGTTTGAGGCACCCTGTAAATGTAGGCAAATGTTCCCTCAAACTTTAAATCTAACATTTACATTACATTTCCGTCTTGCACTCTTGCACCCTACTTGAATTCAGATACCCAAACACTACCCAATAATAAGTGAAGAATCCTCTTTGACGTCAACTGGAATTTTCTCCTCGTGAGGAAAGTGCCTTGAGGTTGTTTGAATTTCAACTTTATACATTTTCGAAAACCCACAAATACACAATTTGACAGATAATTATTGCTTTTTGATTCCTATCAAAGATTGAATGAGTAGATGCGACAGTCTTATTTATTTATTTACTCAATATTGTTAATACGGCATGAAAGGTTGAATTATCGAATTTAATTAATTGTAGCGTAACGATGTGCTTCAACTTTAGAGTCATCTTCAGGCTTTCAATGATGATAGCGTTGAATGATAAGTTCTTAATCTCGACTTCTGAAAACTTTCATTCGGTTTTTTTTTTAATAGAAGGTCTTGATGCATATGTTACGTTTCGATAACTAAGTATTTTGTCAAAACTTTTGAACACTTATTAAAAGCAAGAATTAATTGTGGCAATAATATATCCGGTATGCTGCATGCAGTATGGTTTTAAAGAAAATGGTTCACAATGAAGCAGTTGCTTAGTTAATTTCTTGCATCAACCATCTTTTGCTCCTTGTTTATACAGGGTGTTTTTTGGGAGCTTTAGTTAGACGTTTCTGGGAAAGTTTTATAGATAGGTTTCTGAAAATTTGTACCTACTTAGGGGTTACTCAGAAAACACCCTGTATAAATACTAATATTTAGTAAAACAATTTGATAACGTTATTACGTTGAGTAGAAAATATTTAATTCAGGACAATATGTATAATACTGATACGAGGGACAAGCCATTATTATTGAGAATAAAAGAACCAGTGTAATTTTTTCAAAATTTTATTTTAGATACGTTCAAAGTAGTTACCTTCTGCTATAATGCCCTTAGCGATTCTTTCCTCCCACTGCTTAAATGCTCCAAGCCAAGCAGCTTTAGCACTATTGTTAAAACAACACCGAACAGCAGCATCGATGTCTTCCTCTGGAAAAAAACCTTCTTCCTCGTAAGTTCTTTTTCAGAAGAAGCATTATCATGATGCAGCATAATGCTCTTCGTTGGCACTTTATTAAACACTTCCGGCAAACAGTGTTAGACGTACAAATGTACAAATTAGCTGTGACAGTCTTCTGCTTCTCTAGCTTAATAGCGCTCACTAGACTGGTACTTGAAAAGAACACAGCGTACATTACTTTCTTCATTGTTCGCCGCTTTCTGATTACTGTTGATATGACCTCGTCTTCATTGATCCATACGTGGCTCTCTTGTCGAGTTGGCATGCCGAAAAATGGTATCGCCTGTTACAATTTTCTATAAAATTTGGTGTCCACTATTCTTAAGCAATGTTAGAGTTTCGTGGCAAATTGTACTCATTATACTTTCTGAACATCTGTAAGATGATAGGGTACAAAGCGACTTACGACCTTTTTTAGATGAACGTGGTCGTGTATTATTGTTTTCACAAATGAAGGTCCAATCCTCAGTTGAGTCTCTATTACGGCGTAACTAGTTCTGTTATCTGCTTCCATAATCTTCTTCACAGCAGCAATGTTTTCCTCCGTCACAGCGGCAATAGTAGGACCTGCGCCTTTCTGGTGATCAACTGTAGTTCTTCCACTATCGAATTCCTTGTACAATCTGTAAATTGTTTCCAAGGGAGGGGCCTGATCGCCAATGTGGATTTCCAACTTTCTTCGCAGTCATATGTACTTTAACATTTCTTAAAGTCATAATAAATAATTATGTGAAAATCTTCTCGGGTTAATTCCATTTTTTCACTATACTTGTGAAACTTTCAGATGCTATTTACGATAAATTATCAAATGAAGCGACAAATGTCAAGTTTGTTTTCCATGGACTATACCCTATACCTAATTTCTTCATTCTTAATTGAAAGTTATTTATCACACAGAAAACACTATGTGCAAATACAAGCAATTAAAGGTAGATAGGTACTTAAGGGACATTTGAATAAAAATACATCAAGGTGCGGTGATGGGCTCATTGTTCCTTTTAATTTATGTCAACGACTTGTTCAAAATAATGACTAAAACTATCATTAGCAGTTTTTTGACGTCTTCATCATCAATATTGAGGCAAAACGAAAATTCCCACTAATTCTTATTCCAATCGGAACCGATTTGCTAAAGTTACAAATTGTTCCAAAAATGTTGAATAAGAACAAATAGATCACAGTTACATACCTCGTATCACATAAATATACAAAACGCTTGAAGGTAAATCAACTTCAAGCTTTTCACGTGTTGCTTCGCGTTGCTGCTTTTGCATATAAAATATTCAGAGTTCAATGCAAAACCTCGACGCACAAAAGCGCCACTCGTAATCAATCATCCATTGCGCCATGGTTTGGCCACCATTGGGGTAGTAATTTCCATTGGGATGTTTAAATAATAATAGTTTGTTCTCAAAGACGTTATATTGCATGAACCAGGTATGTAAAGTTTGCTTTGCATTCGTGGAATCACTGTCAAATAACCCCACAGCAGGACAAATCCGGTGACCTTGATTGCCACGGCGTGTCACTAAACGTGAAACGCAGCGGCGGCTTATACATTACGCACGTACATAGGGCCCGCACAGTGCGTAGAGCTCGGACAAATCTAAAGTTTTAAGTTTATTAATTATAGGTACTATAGGTAGGCGCAATCAATGCATTTAATATTAAGGAATTAATGTGTATTTATTTCACTCACGACTTCCCTGTAAGATACAACAATCTTAAATAACAGGAAAGTTAAAATCTCCAAAGAAGGTATAGTAATAAGAAGAATAAACACCCTTTAACACGTTTGACACTGAAATTTATTACTGGTCATATATTTTAAAAGAGTTTATTGCAGATTGAACATTTCCTCGTCCCTTTCTAAGTAAATAACCTTTGTACTTAATTATGCCGACACATGGAGAGTTTGTGAATCAGGGGCGTAACTATCATGGTAACTATCAGCCTCGCGGAACCCGGGCCTGTGATCTATGGTACCCGGATGTTACGGCACTAATAGTTGTATTTTCGTAAACATTCCTCTTAAATTGCTGAAAACGTATTTAAAAACAATTGCAAAATCTAAGTTTTATTTTCCAGCAAGTTAACAATAATGTGAAACATTCCAATTATGGAACAACATTTTTATTGCTATAATTTCCGGCTTACACTTCGTTTACGTGCGGTGTTGTTTGTACTCGTACCAACCATAAATAAAGACAGATGCGCCATATTCATAAGCTTCTTGAGAATTCGGACTTGCCGTTTTCATCTTAAGCTATTTAAAATATATTAGTCTGAATGATTCAAGCAACGGAGGTAGAGAAAAAATAGATTGGCTTGTATCAAACTGAAAATTCACTTTTATCATGTTAATCCCTCGCATCTTATGTTGCTGTCTGAGAAATGTGATTGTGAATATATCGTTAAAAGTTTACTGCCACCGTTACGCCATTTTCCTCGATAAAATACCGCCCTATCACTCCAAGAAGGAGCAACTACACCTCAAAACTGTCACTCGTGCAGTGTGGAGAGGTTTTTCATAGACGTTGCGGGGATTTTATGGCATCCAGCAACGACAGTTTTGTTTATTTACCAAACCATATAAGTGAAAATGAATTTCATCACTCATTTTAACACTATTCCATTAGGATTAATATTTTCGAGCGTCTTTACAGTTCTTGACTGGTCTGACGACTTCGTCGCTTTGTATTTCTCCTGTTGTTTTGAACGCCCACAGATCCATTTCAAAATCACGCTAAGAGAATCCAAAAAAAAAGAAAAATTTGAATACCCTTTCTTTTATGCTAATGATCTTTCTATTAGTTTGCTAAAATAATTAAAGATGTGTCAAAATTCCCTTCAGTGAATCTGATTCTTTTTTTAATGTAAATTCCAGAAGAAAGTGCATATAGCAAGAAAGTTGGAATAAGTGATTTTAAAAAACGGCCTTCTTCGTTTCATTGCAGAAAAAATATTTTTTAGCTACTAATTTGATTTTTTCAACAATCTTCGAAATGAAAAGACAGTTTCTTCTTTAGTTGTAAGGAAAATTGTTGATTTATCCAACGTTATCTTAGGTAATTTGGATAATAAAGTAGTTACACTCAGTGTTTTCCATAAGTTTTTACGCCCAAATTACAACTAGATTCTTTGAATTTGACTCGAACCTCTGTTAGCCCCGGGAAAATTATGCATGAAAATAATTCACATTAGTTAATTTTTTTCCATTTTGTTCCCTGCCCTCACCCCCACACCCCAATATTCGCGACTGAATTGCCACAGTTTCTGTGCAAGAAAGTTACGTCATAATTATATTCAAAATCTGAGGTCGTGAATAGAAAGTTTTTAACATAATTCCATTCAGTACTCCAACATGTGCTTTTTTCCAGAATAAAAATTCAGTAAGAGTGTTTTCATACTCAAGAAAGGGAGACTTGAAAACAAAACTTGTTTCTGTTCTCTAACTTACGACACTCTTGTTCCAAGCGAACGATAATTTGTTCTTTCCAATTGCAAAAGGGGACAAAGGGGTGTTAGTTCGCTACTGCTTAATGCTCGTCCAACATAGATTGAAGACAGAATCGGCATGAAGATCGGTAGAAAGATGAACTATGAAAATATAATCTACACCACCACCACCCTCATTACTAATTATAATAGAAACGCGGTACATTCCCGTATAATTGACCTGCCTGTCTAAAAAATAAGCCATAAGAGTTTAACAAAATTAATAAAACAATTTTGTAGTTACATACCTACCTAATAAACATTAAAACTGTTACTTCGGCCAAGCATCTACATAAAAATTTGTATTATATGTATACGCGTAGATGTATTTATACACTGATAAAATATAAATATCAAAGAAGCCGATTTCGGCATAATTATCCTTCTAGATTGGGACGATGAGGTCAATGTGAAAAGATATGAGAGAAACGAACAGGTTCTTCAGTAGCCACACAAAACCCGACGCATATAAACAATACGAACTTACACATTATTACATTATACTAAACCAACCAAATATCTATTAGTTTCACGCTAATGGAAATTCTTTAAAATAATATTAGGTTGTGGGTGCATCAACTCTTTCCGGTTTACGCATAGGTATATCTTTTATTTGTATTAAAGGATAGCGTGTTGTATAATATTTTAGAGAAGTAATAATTAACATAACGTGTAGCTTCTGAAATTGCTCGCTGTAATTAACATCAAAGATACGTATGTTAGATTTATAAAAGATTTACGTTTTATAACAAATTATTAATCATTAGTTTGCACCTTTTTTTCTACCTACGGGTTTTGTCGTACGCGCATACCTACTATAATTAAACTAAAAAAAAAAAAAGGTTTGGTAGATACGAAATTTATGGCCTTCCATTACCAAACGAGGAATGGGGAAAAATTTTTGGTCAAAAAAAGTGGTCATTAATAATAAATGATCTACTTCTAAATAGTGCTAATGGCCGGAAAGAAGTGCTGTTTACATTTGTTTTTCGTGCCAAACATTTGTTTATTGAAGTTTTTATTGAAAACGTTTCAGTAGAGGCTCCCCTCCATATTATGGTAGAATCAAGAAACAAATCAAATACAAGAGAATTGTTTTTGGTTTGTTTGTTGTTATCCTTTTAGTATAACATTTTGAGGATTTGACCCATCCGCGCCAAATTTGATTAATATGTAGGTACACTATTTATTTATTTATTTTTTAAGCTCTACAACCCTTTTAGGCCTCGGGCTTAAATAAAATAATTATACATAGGTATTTAATAACTATGTTGTACATATGATACTAAACGTAACGTTATATATGGCTTCACATTTCATATTCATAGTCCATGTTTGAAATTATTCACTACAGTTCTCCACCGACGTTTATCCGTCTGTTCTCTAGTCATTAACATTTATTTATTTATTTATTTGTCGTCGGAACCAATAAATGTATTTTTTATTTTGAAAAATAAAGTATAATTGGCAGAAAAATCAAACCCTATCCATCAACATAATTAACATTTATTTTTCTAAGATCCTTTTCCACTATCTCCATCCACCTCGCCCTCGGTCTTCCCCACCCTCTCCTTTCGATGGGCCTTCTCTGCAGTACCATATTTGGCATTCTCTCCTTCGGCATGCGCTGTACATGTCCCAACCAACTTAACCTTTGAACCTTCGCATTGTACCTATGTATTGTGATTCGTGGTACATCATAGAGTTCATACACCTCCCGGTTTGTTCTCCACCACCATCCTTCCTCTGTCTTTACTCCTCCTAAAATACTTCTCAACATTTTCACAATTATAATTCCTCCAAAATTTACATCATTTTAGGGCACAAATTAGAAAATTCAATAAATATTTATTTCATAATTTCATAAAGTTAAAAATATTATGTAACTTACTTATCTTGTATGAAACTTGAAACATTAAAAGTTGACACTTATATGTGACCTTAACACAGATAAAATATACTATAACTATAACATTTTTTTCCTTGTTAATAACGTAACTACTAAATTCTGGTATTCTATACGTCCTATCTCAATATAAACTGAAAGTAAACAGTCTATTGGCACAGAATGAAACACTAGCGGCGCAACCACGCCCGGTGTAGTGTAATCTTCTTTGTCTGTTGCATTAGCAAGGCTAGTAAAAAGAGGAGTAGTTTGTAGTTTTTCTCATTACATATTTTCTTAATTTGAAATCGTATCAAAAAATGTCATAAACGGAAAATATTTGCCATACCTACATTTTCTCATGTGATAAGCGTAAAACTAATTCCGATAGAATTCTCGCAATAAGAGTTCAACGCACCGGGCACCGCTAGGTACGTACGCTGAAATGTATAATGTATCAATGCGCGCGCTACACCACAGAAGGCAGAGTTGTTAGTCCGCGCGATAAGAACATGTGCAACACGTATTTAGCAGAGTGTCGCTTCTGGTTCACTAGTGTTTTATTCTGTGCTATTGGTATATGTTGGTTTCTACTACAGCTTGTGATGTACCACACCTGACAGCTTTGAATTTAAATTTCGTGCTATTAATTCGTACGATTTTTAAATGGTATAGAAACAATGGTTACGCCACTGAACATGTAATAAGCAAGGAAAAATAAGAGAATCGGCACGAAGCGCAATTACGTAGGTTGTAGGTATAAAGCGATTGTTGGTTTCCGAGCAGCGGCGTAATTAGGCATTTTTTCAGGAGGGACGGAGACCAAATTGCCCCCCCCCCTCTCACATGTGAATGGATTGCGGTTTTTAATTTTGATTTTTTTTAACTTTTCAGTGCCCATCCATACATTTTACTGCCACTGTTGCACGCGTTACCTAACTATGCAACATCTAAAGCACGGAAAATGATGTGCAAGAAAAATGTAAAGTATTATCTGATTCATTTTTTTTAATCACGTGATTCGCCTCCCCCCCCCTAATTACGCCACTGTCCGAGTACAGAACAGAAAAGGCCTGTTTGTGTTGTCTGTGAAGGTCCTCATCTGCGAATTTTAAATAGGTATATTTTATGTTATTTTTCTTAATTATGAAATAATTGCACAATGGTAGATTCTGCAAATTTTTCATAACATCTGAACCATGAGCACCGATAAGGAGGGGCAAGAGGGACCAGTTGGCGCCCCTTGGACTCGTACTGTAAGCAGTAATAATTTCTTAAATAACGAAACATTAATTTAAATAAAACTAATTGTTCAACTTTTCCCACATTGCCCCCCCCCCCCCCCCCCTGGAAATTACTGTATGAGCGCCCATGATCTGAACCATGCGTGACCAGCATGGAGCCGTACACGGTAAGGTTTGTTTTCGTGTTCGCCACGAGTAACCATTCTCTATCAGTACCATTGCGGACTTGTAGGTCGCTCATCGTTTTCTCAATTGGACATCATCCCTCACTCTACAAAGGTTTTCTGCATGGTCCTTAAGTATGGCGTCATTTCACCCACAAAGTTGCCGTTTTCCAAGATAGCACGCATAGTATAGCATAGCTCGCTCAAAAGGAAACAATAATTCGATTCACTTGGTGAGTGTTGCTTCAATCACGAATACCCACTTCTCACCGATTTCCACTGTCGGTAACGGTACCACTAAGTCCATCGTTAATGTGGGTTCCTACTGTTGGCATTGGAGACAGATCTTCTCAATAAATAAACGATTGCTGTTATCGCGTTTTTTCATACATTGAATTAAGAAGAATGTCATTTTAGAAGAATCTGGTAAGTTAATGGCCACATTACTTACAATTATATTTATTTGTTTCTTGTTTTCCACAGTTTTCAACATATCCTTCTGCTTCTAGTTGACTTCAACAGATAAGTATGTCAAAAAAAATTGAGTGATAGAGGGAGTCAAAACAAGCATTCTTTCCAAATAAACCGACAGTCAAAAACGTCCACGGAAGAGGTGTGCAATTAAATATCAAGGGCCAGAAGGGCACAGGCTGCATCGAGGGGACGGGTGAATGAATAGTAAATGATCAACTTTGAACTACCGTGAGCAGAGGGTATCGCGCATGTTGACTTTTCTTGGTATATTCAAATATTAATTTAAACAATACAATCACTTCCGTGCACCAAAAAAACTATAGAGCGCCTGAAATTGAAAATAATGCAAGAAGCAGGAGGGTGTAGCTAACCAAATGCTTTTGAGTGACCTTATAGCAACCATTGCAACCAAGTGCCTTTCTCACCAAGGGTGATCCAAAGATTTGAGTGCAAAAGCTACATAGGTCTGTAAAATGTAAGTCAAAGACCACATGAAGGTTAAAACTGGAATTGAAAAAGATACCACAACCTTCAGTGAGGCCTCAATAGACTTCCCTCTATAAAACCTAGAGAAAAAACAAAAAACACAAGACACTACAACCCACAGATTTCTAACCATACACCTAGATTGACAACTTCATATATTCCAAGGATACGAAAGTGAAGCCATTCCGCCATTTGTCAAACTGGCAAAAGTGGTGGGAAATTCCATTATACATATATGGGAAATTCGGTAACCGCCATTTGTAAAACTGGCAATTATTGTGGCCTCACTTTTTAACAATGAAGTTGTCAATCTAGGTGTATGGTTAGAAATCTGTGGTACAACCTGAATCCTGTCTATTGCCCAAATTGCCACAGAGAGGGAGCTTTGCTCACTAAATGTATAGACGAGGTATCAGTGGATTGGTTGAAATAGCAGCTAAGTAGTGATACAAGAAAATAAATTTAATAAGTTTTATTTTTGTACCACATTTTGAAGTATATAATCAGTTTAAAATTCAACAGTTGCTTTAGATAATAAAATGTATATATGTAAAAACTTTACAAACAATTCTTTGGCTAATTGAATTCTATACTGCATCAATAAATCTAAGATTTCGATATTCTAATACTGTTATATTTCCATAATATTTATTAATTATACACTAGGTATGTGAGTAAAGTGGAAAGTTAATTAGTTACATAGAATATCCCTGATTTGGTACCAACAATTTCATTTACTAATTCAGTGTAAAATTGAGTATTAAATTTGGCACATTATTTATTTTTTTGTACACAATTACATTTTTAAATTTATTAAATTGGGACAGTTTCTTTAATAATGGTGTTACTTACCCGCGAATTTTTAATTACACTAATTACAATTGGAAATATTGAAGCAAATCAAACTGTACCAAACCAATAAATTTATTCTAATTTTTGTATAAATAATCTAATCGCTTAGAAGACATGAGATTTGTGCTGTTTTTATAGTCCAATTAATGGACCAGTGAATGACTATTAGGCCTACAATCAAGTTAAGTAAATACAGTGTGGACAATTAAAATATATATAAAATTTGTATAAAATACTTACATTACAAAATAAAAAAGCTAATACATAGAGTGTTCACAATTTTTCACTCACAATTTAATTATTGCACAAAAATGATATCCGACTCGTATCTTATTTCTCAATTGTCTCAGTAACACATTTACTGTGCTACAGGATAATTTTATCATCCACCATATTCAGTCCTTGTATGATATTGAAATAATGTATATGTAGACAGTTGGAAAGGATGAGAATATTAACTATAGATCTACAGGGCAATTTAGACTGGATCACCCCATATACATATACGATAACGGCAAGATAGTACCTCAAGTTCAGTAGCGACTCAAAGTATAACAGAGACTTACAGAATGATGAACAGCAACAGAGAGTTCACTATACGATAAGAACAAAATGAGAGAGACGTACAGAATTATGAACAGTTCTGCTGCCATAACCAAACTTCACACCGCCAATTATTTTAATAAGTGTGATTGAAATTTCTTTATAAGACAAGAAAGGAAATATGCCCAGTTCGTCATTGAGCATGACGGCTTCATGTAATATATGTACAACAACAAAATGTTAAACAACCCCAAGTGCCTGTTTTCTGAGAACATAACCTTCTTCCCATGAAATAGATGGGTCACAGAGCGAAACAGCAGTAACAGAACTAGGAGAGGTTGCACCAAAAAATATGCAAAAGGCGCTAGAAAATAATACGACATGGAGAACACGTCTAGCCAGTTGTATGAAATCATAATTAGCAAACGGGAAAAACAGGAATTGAGACACTTGATGCAAAAACAGAAGAAAACTGATATTTTAAATGTACAGATCGTGAATGGCGGGAAGTAGTGGTAAACAGTACCTGCCAACTGCACAAACAAGGGTCGGGAGTACTTTCAGTGAATATTTGCAATCTGGAGGGAAAAAGAGTCACAGTAATTATCTTATATATCTTTGAATCTGTGATATTTAACAGCGTGTTCAATACACTGGTCAGATGATAACAATTATACAGAGTTGTCCAGATGATAACAATTATATAGGGTTTCAAATTTTCTTTGGTTGTTGAAACATGCATTGCTAATGAAGGTGTACAGGTCGAAGGAGTGCACGAGTGGACTTGTGTACATAGTGTGTTATTATGTGTTTTTCACATGTAAGTGGTAACATCTTTTTGGACAACCCTGTACATAATAATTTTACAATACTAATTTACATCAGAGAAAAAAATAAGTATTTGAGCATTGTAGATAACAATAAAAATGTTTTCCTAATAAACTGTATAGATTTGACAAAATACCAACAGATAAACATTTCACGAAAATGAAGAAATATGGCCCAAAGACTACCAACTACAAACATTTATCAATAGATGCCTCCAGATTATATACAGGATTATCTGACCAAAGAGTATAAATAATGAAGAACAATGGTCAATAACAAAAGAAGAAAACACCGAACTAACCATAACAAGGCTCAAATGGAAATCGATTGGACATATGTTGAGGAAACCATCATCAAACATAACGAGGCAAGCAATGAACTACAAAACAACTGGGAAAAGAAAAAAGGGGTGACCCACAAATACTTGGGAGCGGATCTGTTGACCACGAGTTAAAACAAATGGGCATAACCTGGAACGAAAACAAAATAATGGTTAAGTATAGGGAAAGAATGGAGAAAATTTGTGAGCAGAATTGAACCGAACTCATTAGGCGATTAACCGTATAACGCCATAGCTGTAGAAACACCCCTACGTACAAAAAATAATACCAGGAAATAATACACCATTGAATAGGGTTTTTGTCGAGAATCTCATGGTAAATAAAAATACAGGGTGTCCTATTTAAAATATTCGTATAAATTCTATTTAAAGTTCACAAATTTTGAACTCTCATTTTAAACATTCGGTAGAAAATTAATCACTTAGTTTCGTTTGTAGAGTAACATGACATTAGGGTAATATTATTCATGAAATTTTTTTTCCTTAGTTATGAATATCATAGTCCGGCCTTGAATTGTAAATTGACAAAATAATATAAATTTGGCAATCGCCCATCCACTATAAAAAAAAATTGCAGGCGTGATATAAATATGGTTGGTCGATATATGAAGGAAAAAAAATACACATTTTAAAAAAAGCGACATTTTCCTGCCAAGTGAAAACTTTGAAACTTTTTTCTGTATCTTCAACCCACATTAAGTTATCGATCGATTACGGAGCAGTAAGACACCCTGTATATATAAGTTGAACTAAACCAATGTTTCGGATTTTTTGTGTCTATGAGATAAGTAAATTGCTATGCTCTGTGAAATGGGTACCAATAATAAATTAACAAAACAAAAATGTTAATTTCATCTGACTCAACAGTTTGAATTTAGGGATATTTCTGTTGAACTGAAAATTCACCAAATACACCAGACAAATAACATAACAATTATAATCGAGGACTTCAATGCACAATTAGAGTGAGCAAAAAGTTCGATCCTACTGCTATCTCTCTATTCAAAATCGCCAACTTCTAGACATTAACATTTGCCAAACGACAAATTTCAACAATGGATAATCGGAATTACCAACTAAAATGCTTAAAAATTTTAATATTCATTTCTCTTGCATTTTTTTGTTTCTTGTTCGTTGTTCTTGTGAATAAAAATAAAAAGTTCAACTGTATTACTTTCCAAATGATGCCAACTTTTAGAATGTACTGTTCTCGATATTGTAAATAACCTTCACAAGGATAACAAATTAATACGGAACAAAAAAATAACAAAAATAAAGGATTTTAGGAAGCATAATGTCTAGAAGTTGGTAATATTTGAAAAGAGAGATAGCAATAGGGTAGAACTTTGTACTCACACTATCCTGCGGTAAAATCCTCTATTGAAGTTCGATTCCACCAAATATAATCGAACTTACATAGATCTTTAACACATTTTGTTGGGAAAAAAATATTCCACGAGAATAAAAGAATGCTTTGGTCCAAACATGGTTGTGTCAAGAAAATTTATACTGTATTTAGAAATTGATATAAAAATGAACTTAACAATCCAAAAAGATCATTGTTCAGAATTCTACTTTAAATTATATAACTTTACGATTTTAAATACTTGGAAATTGGAATGTTAAACCTTTTAACCAATTATATTTACTTTACAACATGTAATTCCAATACTAAGTCTCTATTAAAGAATTTTCATCGAACTAAGTCTTTCCTAAGTTACAAAAAAATTGTGAACACACTATACAATTTGCACACTACATATAAGTAATCTAATAAAACTGGCAGTCATAGAATAAAATTCAAGTTGTGATATATTACATTAATTTGATCATAATAGAACATCTACTTCTTTTTCTTACCACTTGAATTATTATTGGAAGAATCATTATGAGCGTGTGGCACACTTCCGTTTGCAATTCTGTAATTAAAAACGATCACTACAGGAAATTTTTACTGTTTACACTCACTTGTGGTCCATACGTGGAATACTAGCTCTTTGATCATCCATACGACCCGACTGGAACCTCATAATAAGCGAAAAGAAATCCTCATCGGGGACTGTGGCACCACTCTTCCCAGCGTTATTTTCACTATGGGCTATTGGAGAATCGGACTCACTGTCTACAGCGGGCGCAGGAAGCGGTGATCTTTGATCTTCTAATCGCGAATCCTGACAACGTACCAATTGATCTAAAAACGAATCATCGGGTATATTATTAAGGTTCGAATCTGCTAATCGTTGCAAGGAATTTGTTTGAAGGCCTGCAAGTATAAAACGTGTAGGTATTACAATTTTATTTGCACGTCGCTATAAGTACCTGGTAAGTGTGGTAACGAAACACGTTGCTCGTCCATTCTCTTACTTTGCATACCGGCTATCATGTCGATTAGATCATCGGGCCCATCTCGAGGTAAATTGGACACGTTTGTATTTTCCTTGTTATCAAGGTTTAAAGCGCAACGTTGGTCGTCCATCCTTTTCGATTGAAATCTTGATAACAAGTCGAAGAAAGAATCTTCATCCTCATTTTTAGTGGGAGAAGGCGCTCTCGCCACAGCTGGTGGTGGTTGTAGTGTTAATCCCGCTCTCGATTTTCCATCTGGGGTCATCTATTAGAAAACAATTTCATAACGCGATATTATGTACCATTCACATTCAAAAAGGTTGTAATAAAACAACACTCTTCCTGATACCACATTATAACAGATCCAATAATCTGATGATCGGTTTCGATTATTTTATTATTAAATTTATTTGTTTAGAAGCCTTTTATGTATACAATTTGAACATCCTTGATGCAACGATCCAATCACTAGTGCATGCAAAAAACGGCTCATGCACACTCAATATAATTAATAAAAAAAACCTTAGTATCGATACGTTCATAAAGCGAAATTGCTAAGCATTAAAATAATATTTACAAGACTTAAAGCACCACTACCTTAATAAGACTGAGCTGTTCCATGCTATCACGTCTCACCCTTTGAATCCTGTTAATTGAGGGAGGACGTTCGTTTGCGAAAGGCGATACAGGACTTGTAGTTTCTTGACTAGATAATTCCGAATTATCACCATTTTCCGGAAGGTTCATTATCTTGCGTAAATCGGCTATGTTCACTTTTGCGGTAGATTCGCCGACAACATCACCCAACTAGTTACAAGAGATAAGCATATTATTAAATAGTAATGTAAGATGGCGATAATAAGAAAAAAAATATTTTCATCTTCAAATGGCAAGGTTGATATTCAATATCAATATGTATGTATTTCCAAAACATTTTTTCTTGGATCAATAGTAGTGAAAATTGATTGCAATTGGAGAGACTTTCTGTCTTTCACCTGCAACTTTTCCTACTGCTGACTACTAAGTACTACAGTAGAAGTAATTTCGAACACAGTTAGATTGTTTATACAATATATGAGGGTTAAATGAATGGTTAACCTGGTTGAATTTTGTTTCCAAATATTATGCTTTGGATCTTTATATGTTTTCTTTGTCATGTCCATGTGATTAATTAAAATTTAAAGAGATGACACAAAGAAAAAACGCTTTCACTTAATGTCAAAATAGTCCAAATCATGGAAATAGGAAGATTGAAAAGAGGTGCTTTAATTTTTATTATACATTTTATTAACAAATTTGATAGAACTGTGATCACTATTCAAGTCATTACGGTTTTTAACTTAAGGTGCAACAAAGTGAACCTCTCCAATAATTTATATATTATTTCTTTCTAGTGTTGAATTTATACTAACCTTCAATACATTAAAAAATACATAAACCCAAATTAGAAGATTTATCCTAATTAGTCAAACAAATATTTAATGTTTCCTTTATGCGCAAGTAACATTCAAGCTGGAATTGCGCATATAAATCTCCTTTAAGTGTGCTATAGCATGTGGGCTTCAGCAGATATGTGACATGTCGATAAAACACATGTACACAGCACTGTGTGACACGTTTACCAGTCAGTTGTTGGATTTTTGTTCACATACACATGTTTGTTATTGTTCATAATTATGGAATAACACAATTCATGAAGCGATAGACCTTTGCCACTCAGGGAATTAAAGGAAAATAGGTCAGATTCTCATTTTCTGATAATGGTGAAGGTGATATGCTGGATTATTGTGGTAGATCCTTTAGTGAGTTCGATGATGAAATTTGCAGGGTAGCGTGCAGCACATTTTTTGAGAATTAAAAAAGGGGGGCCATTGTTTGCATTTGAACCCATTTCCACGGTTTTTCAACTCTTACTTGTTAATCTCCTACCTAAATTCTTGGGAACAAAATAATGATGAATTTGAAACGACATGCGTCGGATAACTTACCATCTGAAGAACCACAAGAGAGCAATATAGTTTATTGTATTTATGACCTACAAGAATCTATGCCTCTTGTTCTCTTGTTGATTGATATACATACAGTGAACTCTAATATAACTGGAAGGGAAGCAACAACACTGAACATTGAAGCAGTTTTGTAACTTATGCAACCCGCAGTGTGGTGGAATTGTTGTCCTTATTTAACTTGTATGAAATAAAATACATAAATTAATCAAAAGGAGCTGCAAAATAGTCAACGAACATAACAAATCAGACAAGGTTAGTTGTACTACCAGCCATTGAACTCAATGCTACCAGCTCAATCTATCTTTGTCTTTTACGCCTGCTTCAACGAGTGCATTTGCGAGATACATGAGCGTCCCTTCCAGTTATATTAGAGTTCACTGTATACATATAATACCTCACTGGAGCAAAGCCAAGCTATTGTATTTACGACTATTCCCTCAGTCTCTTGTGTCTAAAGGGTACAAGATATCAGCTTAATTTTTTGACGACATATGTAAATTGATAACGACTATTATTTAAAATTATTTGTGACTATACAGGGTGGTTCATAAAATTGTAATATATCAAAGTTAGAAATCAGTAAGCGGTAGGTATAGGGAACGTTTAATAAAGTTGACTTAGTTTTTAAAGTACATATTATCTAAAAATGTAATAAAACACAAAAATCTTACCTTGATATATTACAATTTTGTGAACCACTCTGTATAATTGCAAATAATTTAAAAAAATGGTCGCTATCAATTTACATATGTGACCAAAAAATTAAACTGATATATTGTACGTTTTACATACAAGAGACCGAGGGAATAGTCGTGAATCACCCTGTATTCTACATAACAGATCTGAGATGGCGCTCCGATTTTAACATTTTTTGGATAATACACATTAAATATTCAAAGTAATTGTTAATTTATTGATATGCTTGACAAAAGCTCTGCAAATAACGACTGATAAAAATTTGGTCCCTTTAGGGCTAGTTGTACATCCAATAGATAGCTACCTAGAGTCAAAATAATAAACTGATCAAAAATAATTGGTTACGAATTTTTTTAACAGAATTTACAGAATAAATTTCAAAAAAAAGGAAGAGTAAGTAAAGTTTTTAGGTTTTTTTTAAAACGATATTGATGAGTTTTTGGGAAGTTTGATCATTGAAGATCTACACAAGTAGAATGAAAAACATGATTCAGATTTTTTGTTAAGTTAAGTTAAGTTGCTGCATCTTTTCATGTGCAAATGCATAAGTCTGAACCCCCGCTTTATTAAGGAGCCTGATGTTGTGGGGACAATACGTTGCATGTATTAATGATTGATAACAATTGGTGGATTGGCAGCATTTGTGAAATTTCAATTGAACAGCATGATGCCTTGGTCAATTTTATGCAATCACACGGAATCTACCATTCGCTTCATTGGCCTTCTAGAAAAGACACCTATTGGATACCAGAAGAGCATGTTATAGCCAGCAATCTAACCACCACAACAACAGCAATGGAAAGACAGTACAGTTTAGAAGCATTCATGCTGATGGGATCCTTGGTAAGAAACCCACAAAATCAAGCTTCGGATACTTGGTAAGAAACCCACAACACCAGGCTTGGGATCCTTGGTAAGAGACCCATGCCTGACTGGCCTTGCCTGTCTATTGGGTGTGGTCCCTGCTAGACGATGGAATTACCAATTTATGCCTTAAACATTTAAGTCCATAGTGGAGTCAGAGGCTCAAAAAGGGGTAGTGATTGAATTAATAAAACAACTTGAAACCTCCCCTTAGACAATGAATATTTGATTTTATTAAATATTCATTGTCTAAGAGGAGGTTTCAAGTTGTTTTATTAATTTAAACATTTAACATATAACATGAAATTGGTAATGGGTCAACCACCATGAACTAACGCGGAAAGGAAAAAAGTGACGCATTGAAAAGGTCGACATGTTGTATTGTTTTTTAATTTGCGATTTGAATTCCCATTGTTAGGAGCTTTCCAACGATGTGCCACATAACCCCCTTTTCAAATGAAATTCTTTTTCAAATGGCGCGTGGCCGCCACCTTGAGTTTTTGGTAACCAATTTTTATGCTAAAATGTCCCCAACAAAAAACAAAAATCGACGTGTGCGAGACATTCTTCCAAAAATAATTATTTTGGAAATTATGAATTTTGTTCCAGATCTTTGGGCCACCCTATATATTAAAATTTTCGAAATTAATTATTTTTCACTTTTATAAGATGTAAAATTTCAGTTAGAACTAGATATAGATTTTGAATTATTAGCAATTTTATCATGAAGAAACTATGTTCGACAAACAATAATAAATATGTTAAAAAATTCATATCTCTGTCAATATTGATCGTACAAAAAGAAATAAAAAAAGAAATTGTTCGTAATTAAATTGTCTACAGCTTTCATTTCAACTATTTTCCGAATTATCAACGAAAAATGCATAACGCGCTTGAGACTTTCTCATTTCTCAAAAAATGGCCCTTGCTTTAAAAAAATCTAGCTAGTGCTTGTACAAAATTTTTGTAAGGACATTTTTTGCGTTCAATTACATTCTCTACACTTTTTCCCCTAAAGGTGATCGTTTTTGAGTTACTGAGAAAAAACCTATTTTTGGCACTTTTTGCACTGTAATTTTCGTAGCGAACACGATACCGTAGTGGACTTTTTGTACCTTCATTATAATCCAAAAATTCACCCCTCCAGTTTCCATTCTGAGATTATTTTGACTGGGATAAAATTTGAGCAAAATTGGTGATGGTGACTTGCATGTTTCTTACAAATTTGGTAACTTGACATGGAATAAACAGAAAAGTAAGGCAACATAGTACCAAACTAGCAATGCAAATAATAATACGTAAATTACAAATGGTACACATACAGTAACAGCACTGACAGTACAGAACATAATCTAGTTCAATGAGCATTTATGTTACTTACTTCTTTACTAATCTCCAGATGTTTACTCGCAAAATACAGAGCTTTCTCATGGTTACTAAGTGAAGCATATGCATTTCCTAAAGACCAACAGGCTCTACCTTCCCCAACACGATCTGATAAGTGCTGAGCGATTAATAAGTGTCGTAAATGGTATTCAATGGCAGTATCGTAATCCCTTAATAGTGTGTACGTATTACCCAAACTATAACAAGCCTGTGCCTCGACTGCATGATCACCCAATTCTTGAGCAAGTGCTAACGTTCGTCTAAAACAAGCACATTAATCAGCTTACTTTATCTGCCAATATAAGTGTACGTACTTATAATGATGAGCCGCATCATCAAACTGCCCTAAAAATATATGCGAATTTCCCAAATTACTGTGTGCTCTCCTCTCGGCCGATTTATCACCAAACTGTCTGGCAATAGATAGTCGCTCCTCGTGATAACGAATTGCTTGTGCAAAATCTCCCAAAAGATAGTGAGTATTCCCTAAATTACCGCAGGCACGTCCTTGCGCGGCTACGTCTTCCAATTCGCGCATAAGAATCAAATTTTCTCTAAAATATGCGATAATGCAACTCGAATATAATAATAATAAAAACTTGTCAATCTTACTCGTAATATCCCACGGCTTCTTGAAGACAAGTTTTTACGTCCTCCGCAAACTCACCGGGCTCCTTATTTCCTATTCTTCCCACATGTTTACCTTTAGCGTGATAGACGTTTCCTAAATTATAAAGAGCTCGCCCCTCACTTTGTCTGTCATTTAATTCCCTTGACAAATCTAGATGACGTTTACAACAAAGTACGGCCTCGTCAAATCGACCCATAACTTTCAATGTGTTTCCTAAATTTCCCGAGGATTTTGCTTCGCCTAATTTATCACCCATCGTTCTAAAAACACTCTTATCAATTATCAATGTCAATAAAAATAATCTTACCTCGCTAACGTTAGATCGTGTTTGTGATATTGCATTGCCTTTCCATAATCTCCCAGATAAAAGTAAGCGTTACCTAGTTGACTATAAATAGCGCTTAAAGTACGTAAATCGTCAGTACCTGCTTGGATAGCGGCTTGGAAGAATGCGACTCCTGCTCTACAATCGCCCGATTTACAAAGACGTTCACCTTCCAACGCCAATTCCAGACACATATTGCTGGAACCATCGTATGGCTAATAAAATAAGAAGAATTGTAAATTTTTATCGACAATTAAATATTGGAAGGTTTCGCACCTGTGAATCGGTCATTAAATTTTCGGCACTGGCACTTAATGACATTTTAACTTAATTAAAAAGTTGCATAGATAAGAATGGTAAAAGTAATACTGAATAATAACGTAAGGAAATATTTGTTAATGATTCATATACTTAATAAACAAAACTTTTGATGGCGTCATGGTCAAACCAAACCCTTTTTGAGTAATTTGTTCCATTTCCATCTCCATTTAAACTTTCGGAAGTGGTTAGTCTACCTCCATTTGATTCATCGTTGTATACACCGTACAGGATGCGTAACGAAATAAACCAAACCGTACAGTCACAGACTGTGGTACAGTTTTAGACCCTTGTTGATATTCGCGAAAATCATGGAGATTTGGAAACGCTTGGACGGTGCACAATAAATACTTAGCGGTTTACTTGCGTGTTTACTATTGAAATATTCTGTAGTTTTCCGAGTAATTAAAATTGTTCCCTTTATAGCTCAGGCAAATTAGACCACAAAAATCGTCCAAAGCTGGTAACCTTTAAGGGTCCCAAATAAGAGTCTTGTGAGTTTGCGACGGATTCTGAGTTCTGCTTAAGTTATGGGAGTAAAAAACCGCGAAATTTTCGCAGTATTTAGTTTCTCGCTTATAAGTAATTCCTAAACGATGCAGCATTCTACACAAAATTTTCCTCAAAGTATTTTTAAAGAGTATTAAATTATGCGTCGAATGGTTTTTGGGCGGTCAAAATCGGCTCAGACGTTTAGCCGCAATCGATTTTCAACATCGAGCAATTTTTACCAACTTGTACTTTTCGGTTTTTTAAGAGCAGTAAATTCTGCGTCGAATGGTTTTTAACCGTTCAAAATCGACGCAGCCGTTTAGTCGCAATTGACATTATAATTTGGGCCATTTATACCAACTCTCATGTATCATTTTCTATTCTATTAGGATAGTGCAGTTTTCGGGTGGCGAAGGAACCAGTCTTGGTGAGAATACTTTGAGTTGAGAATACAAAATACACAATACAGAGTACTTTTTTGATTTACTGAAGTACAGAGTACAGAATACGCAGTACTTTTTTGATTTATGAAGTACAGAGTAGTAATCTGTATTCTGTACTCAGGGGTGGGCAGTCACAAAATACTTGTATTGAAAATACAGTATTTGAAATACATTTGTATTTTGTATTTTGTATTTGAAGATTTTTCCCTAAAGTATTTTGTATTTTGTATTTCAAATACTCTCTTATGAGTATTTTGAATTTTGCATTTGAAATACATTAATGTATGCATTTTGGCCACCGCGATGTTAACGATATGTTCAGAGTGAATTCTAAGTACACATTTTCAAGAACCTACCTATAAAACTTTCGTAGAAACCTCTAACTAAATCTCCCAAAAAAACACCCCGTATGCGTATAGGTATTTTTGTATTTTTGTATTTCAAATATTGTATTTGTATTTTGTATTTTTAAAAATAATATAAACGTATCTCGTATTTTGTATTTCAAATACATTTCTAGGAGTATTTTGTATTTGAAATACATTAGTGCATGTATTTTGCCCAGCCCTGTCTGTACTCTGTACTTGTACTCCCAGAGTAGTACCATAATAGAAGAGGGATAGTAAAACAACGTATTTGAATTTTTATTAGTTCATATTTGTGATCCCTACGCGTCTCACGATCGCCATATTTTTAAAGTGGTTTATATCCACGATGTGGCATGCATGCTATTAATTGTGATTGGAACTATACTTTTGAAGATGGCGCAAACTTGCGGTATAGTTAGTCATATTAAAAATAGGTAAAAACTTGGCTCTTTAGATCATACAGGGAATATTCCACTGGCGTGCTGTAAAACATGACCCTGCAGTCGCGATTTTTGCTTACTTGCACCATTGCATATTAAATACAATGCTTGCACTTACAAAATAACGAAATCGTTACATTACCAAATTTTTGAAGTTTTATTATGTTTATTGTTTATGGATGATAAAATATTATAGCAGCACCCGTACCGGTTTTATAATGTTACTATTGGTATTTATCTATCATAGTGAAATGTGGAATCTTCTATAATACCTATTTACCTCCTATAATAGATGACAAAATCACTTGTCTTAAGTCTTAATTACCAAAATGCATAATAAGTTGACCTCATCCCTCTACTCCGTAAAATAAACAAATGCACCCTAAATAAATACCATTTTTTTATCTATGTTTTTGTATATGCAGTATGCATCCAAATATTGAAATCGATGTAATAACTATTTCCCGCGGATTTGTTATTCGTTTGTTTGATGCAAAATATCCTCCCATTTTCGTAAATAGGTACGCGATTCCTGCATTGGCATTGCACAATAAAATAAGCATCCTCAGTGACAAACCGCGAGAAGTTTTGTATGCTGCTCTTGGATTAAATGTCAATTATGAATTAAGCTTTGGATGGATTATAGTCGTAAATATGACATTGTCGGGCCGTCGGGGTTGCCAAGATTTGGGAGAATTGCGACGGAGGGATACCTCCGCAAAATACGCTATAGTTTTAATGATAAGAAGAATTTTTTCCAACTGAAAGCTTCCTATAGCATTTTATTTTTCGGAAAAGGGCGTGAATAGCAAATCACTGCAACAAATCATAAAAAGCAATTTAGCGCATTTGGAGAAAATTGGTTTTAGTTTTACCGTGATGGGAGTAGGTAGTTTATAGTTTATAGTGACCAGTCTACCACAAACCAAAAGATGTTTACTTAGGGATATAAAATGAACCAACATTTACATTCGCGAATAAAAAAATATTTTGCCTTTTTGACGCTTCACATTTGATAAAAAGTGTTCGAAACAATATTTCCTTCGAATATATAAGATAAGTATACCAGTTGGATAAAACAAACAGAATTGGCAGGGCGTTACTCGTTCAACACACTGCCATAATATGAATCCTAATTCATTCCAATAAATTAGCGTAAAATTGGTCACTCTGGTTTTATGTTATAATGTGTCCAGT
The DNA here is from genome assembly GCA_036250285.1 of Pyrocoelia pectoralis. Classification (NCBI taxonomy): domain Eukaryota; kingdom Metazoa; phylum Arthropoda; class Insecta; order Coleoptera; family Lampyridae; genus Pyrocoelia; species Pyrocoelia pectoralis. Next base: position 14,087,784 of record CM070079.1, read on the forward strand.
GCACTGAAAATTACCGTTAAGAACCAAAAACAGCACTGCCCACTGCCCATTTTGTCGAAGGAATGGATAATTTGGTTGATGTCTTAAACAGCAGGGCAATTTATTCTACCACACCATGTAACTATTCTTTAAGCGATAGCGGCATAGCAGTAGGTCAAGCATTCAAAAAGGACTTTGACATGTCTAGCACTCTAACTAAAATTAATTGAAAATCTAACGAAGCATATCTAGAGCACCCCCCTTTGATGGCATTTTGCAAACTGTTAACGGAGTGACTTAAATGTTTGCCAAACCTAAAAAGTATAATGGTCGGGGACATGAAGAAATACGTTTCCTTATTACTGGTGGACTAAACCAGAACAGTCTCGAACATTTCTTTTCGGCAATGAGGGAAAGAGGAGGATGTAATAGAAACTCGAGTGCACAAGAATTTAAATAGGTACTCCTTCCGCGCATATGTTACAACAACATGAATTGGAACTTGCTGATAGTGCTAATTGCGAACCGGATCGGAATTGTTCAATTGCGTTGGTCGATGTTAGAGGGTTTAGAAAGCTGGAAGTGGTGTCATCTTATAGGAAATTCTTTACTGATTCCAAACCTCTGGTAAATTTTTTGCTCTGATCGGCGTACCTAGGGGGGTGCGGTCCGCACCGGGCGGCAGTGGCCAACTCTCGCTGCCCGAACGGCATTTTGTTTATGTTGGTGCTTGGAATGTACGCAGGCATTTATAAATATAAAATAAAAAATATTTAATGGTAATTTTTTTTTGTAAATTAGGTTTTGTGTCATAGGCGGGGAACCTTCGGCCTCCGTAAGTTTCTTGTGGCCTTTAAAAAGTATCTTGTATTTTTATAAAGGTTGCATTTATGCCTCATGCGGCTTTCTTTATTACTGCCTAATTTAAATATTGCATGCAATGGTAAAAAAGTTCCCTACGTACAGTTCGTATTAAATGCAACTATTCATTTATGTTTATTAATTTATAAAAACCACCATTTGATTGACTTAGAATGGGCGGCAAATTGGAGACCGCCCCGGGCGGCAAAAATTCTAGGTACGCCACTGAACGACACACCCAATTACAAAAAGTAAAAAACACGCTTCCTTCATTGTATGAAACGTCATGATACGTACACAATACACATCACCCTCACCCCTCTGTCGGGTGGAGCGGGGGTGAGTTTTGAAAACTTAAATAGGAACACCTATTTTTTATTGCGCTTTTTTCACTCCCAACTGCAACCCCTTTTTTGGGGCGGAAAGGGAGAGGAAAACGATATTTTTTATTTTTTTTCCTCCAACATTTTTTCGTGATTTACAAATTGTCCGTCAGTGATCAAAAAGTGGAGAGGGTAATACTTGAAAATCGACGAGTGCGAATTTATCCTTGATGTCAGAAAGACCACTATTGACAAGATTGTGACAGAACATTATCATTATATCACAAGATTGGTCCTCATAAGATCAGAAACGGTAACGACAAGCGGCCTGTGAATTCAATTGTCACTGGCGGCGAAATCTGAGTCCATTGTACATTGTACGACACCAGAAGCAAAAGAACAGTCCCGTCAGTGGCAGCATTCAGGATCGCCGAAGCCGCGAAGGTTTAAACAAACATTGTCTGCCGGAAAAGCGATGGCGACTGTCTTTTGCGATATGAAGGGGCTTTCCAACAATGTAGTAATCCAAGCAAATAGACGTGCTTATCTTTGAAAAAAAATTGTAGACCTTATTTTACGGATAACCCTCGTATATTCCGAAATAATTCCACCTCGTTACAGAGGTAATAGGTAATTGTACTCATTTAAATGTAAATAAGGGTATAAATTCCTTATTATATTTTTTTGTATAAATATGTGATTCAATCTGTGGTGGTGGTTATGAATTTAAACGTTTGTGTTTCTTGTATCATCCTGTATTTCTTAGGTTTTGTAGTAGAAGCCGATTGGGATGTAAAGGAACCTGTCACGTGATTTACTCTGTAAGAAACTAATAAAATAAAATAAATATGTAGCTGTACAACTTAAAATATCATTAAAAATTGTACAAACATAAAGATTGAATAGTTCTAAATGCAATTAAGTGCAATTGCACCTTTGAGCGGAAATAATAAGCTGACTATGTATTTTAATTTTCATTCCTTGTAGAGATCACGTGACAGATTCTTTACATCTCAATCAGCTTCTACTACCGAGATAATTACATTTTTTTAAATTTTCCATATTTTTTGGGTCTTTTCTTTTAAATTCACCTGGCTATGATTTCAATTGAATTCGATTGGTTAGGTGGTTAAGTAAGGTGCATACCTAAATAAAAATTATAACTGGTGACAAAATGTGCAATCATGCGCCGGATGTAATAACTTAAAACATACGTATTATTGCAGTATTGCAGATAAATTATTTGTGGTATTATAAAAATAAAATCTTTCATTACGCAAACAATGCATTCATTACGTCGAGGCAAAAGCCGGCAATAACGAAAACGATAAGTACGTTTACAAAATTACGCTACTCTCTTCCATTTACATTACGCTACTCTCCTCAAACGGCAGCACATTCTGTACATTATTTTCACTGGCAAAAAAATTGGCGCGAACAGGTTGTTCTACTATCCCTCTTCTATTATGGTAGTACCGTTGAGTGAAAACTCTCGCCAACACTGGAAGGAGCAAAACCGGTTCGGTTTCGTTTCCCCTCTTTAGCTGGTCTCCCTTCATACCACACGGCGCCTCACATAAAGGTGCCTCCCATCTTATATGATCAATGTAGAGCAGGATTCAGTGGTGTCAAGACGTTCAAAATTTTAAAGTTCGTCACCTCCGTGTCGTGCAATAAGTTTGTGGTGTTTATACTGGCGTCTAGAGCCAATCTCCAAGTGTTCTGCATCAAACCCGCGAAGCAGAACCAGGAAACTGTCGTTTACAGTCCGAGCAATCGCCGGCTGCTTGCCTGATTGAAGACATTAGGAAGCATATGGCCCTGTTTCGTGATGCTTTCACGGAGTGCGAGACTACATCCTCATTTTACGCCAGGGGAAACTAAAATTGATCAAGAAATTCATGGCAGATCAAAACGTCCTCAATTTAGGCCTTTATTTTTCTTGGCCCCATTGCATAACTCCAGATCAAGTTGCAGAGGCAGGCGTTCACTTCATAAAAACCTGGTACACGGGTGGCAGCAGCAAGTCCCTCAATCAAGTGTGGTTTGACTTCCTCCAGAGGTCGCTTTCAAAAAATAATTCTGACTTGGCGTCCTTGCCTCCTACAGAAGCGGCTACTCGCCAGCACTCCTTCAGAGCTTATTTAAGTGCAGTTATGGAGGGGTAATGTACTAGATCCAGAGAGATGGAGATGGAAAGTCACCACCAATGGGTTAACTCTCTTCACAACAACTCATCCACCGGCCCCACACGAACTTCTCAACTCCATATCGTGCACATGTAAGAAAGGGTGCAAAACAGCAGGCAGGGATAAAATGGACCACCATCTGCATAATGGGCACGCATGCCTCAATTCCATCGCTGAAGACAAGGATGTTATATTTAATGCACTGACCTGTATCTTAAAGGACTGAGCATTCTAATGATCCCCTCCACTATTTTTGAAGCAAATTGAAAACCGGTGTTTTAAGGTGCCAATTAGTAATTTAGGTTTGTTGTGTTGGTGATTATTGGTAACACTGTAACTAATGTTTTTATTTACATAAACATAACCTTGTTTCATACGTAGTATAAACTACGTTTATGCATTGCAATAAAATACAATTTTTAATAATTTACGTTTTTAAATAATTATGAGCCTGTAATTATACTACTTTTCACCAGATTTTAAGCATATAGATTAGAACAAGCTAAACTGTAACAGCTGATACCAGTACTACCAACACATTATAAACACCGAGCTACCATCATTATACAACTAACGCACTAGTTGGCACCAGAAGTAACTAATATTTAGGTGGGGCTTGTTTGCTTCAATGTTGTATTGAAGAATGCTCAGTCCTTTATGATACAGGTCAGTGATTTAATGCCAGCAATAGTGTGACGAGGAGATTGATATCATCGAAGGAGAGCAAGAAATGAATCCTTATTCTCAAGATTCCCAGGATGAGAAGGTAGATAACGTGATCAGCGAAGAGCGACCGTCTTCTCCTAAACGGCGAAAGAAATCGTCAACTTGAGTACCTCGTACGTCTTTCATATTATGATCTTTCGTGTACACAACTAATACCGTTATCGTTTGTATGTTGTTACCTTCAATAAAAAATTATTCATTATAATGCCTTCTTATCCAATAGGAGTGTGTGGGGGAGGGCACGAATCCTAGAATTTCTGAAACCCCAGAACAATTAATATTTAATATTTTATTAAAAATAAGGACTAGACTTGAAATCACTGACCTGTTATGATACAGGTCAGTGCTTGAAATTCCAAAGGGAGACCGTGTACTCCCTTACCCACACTCTTGAATTCGCCCCTGGATGATTGTCATTGAATAAAATATCATCAAATAGTGTAAATGGCCCAAGTTAAAAAGCATATACGTAAAACGTATATGTTAAAAAGTCGATTATTTATTGCGACTAAACTGCTGCGCCGATTTTGACGAGCTAAAAACCATTCGACACAGAATTTACTGCTCTTAAAAAAAGCGACGATGAGTACAATTTTGTGTAGGATGCGTTGTAAGCGAAAAACTAAACAATAATCAACTTTTTAGCCAAGTTGGTAAAAATGGCCCAATTTTGAAAATCGATTGCGGCTAAACGGCAGCCGATTTTGACGGGCCAAAAACCATTCGACTCATAATGTAATTCTCTTTAAAATACGTTGAGTAAAATTTTGTGTGATTTTGTGTAGGATGCTGCGTCGTTTAGGAGTTATAACAAGCGAAAAACTAAACAAAGTTGAATCTGTTAACGTTGCGCATGGCTTTGTAAGTACCGTCCATTGAACTGTATGTAATAAGCAACTGGGAAGGAATGCGGACGATTTCAATGCATTGTAGGCGTTGAAGCTGACAAAGACAGATGCGGAATGGGTACTCCTGTCGCCTTCTAGCTTGTTGTGGTAGTAGAGCAGACGAGAGAATACCCCTTCGCTTGGCTGCAGTGGTACTTATGTGCGTTTTCTTTCCAGTTGCGTATAGCGTACAGTTGAATGGTACACTGAATTAAATCATACATTTTATTAAAAATAAGGACTAGGCTTGAAATTCCAAAGGGAGACCGTGTCCTCCCATACCCACACTCTTCAATCCGCCCCTGGATGATTGTGCACATGACATTTTCGTCGCCTTCCCTAAGTAAGTTGCGTGAGGACAATCCGTCGACGGCCATCAACGTTACGGAATGGAACGGGATAGTGCGCTTGCGCTACAACCTTAACCATCGTATGTCATCGAGTTTAATTTCGAAAAGCTGCTCACTTTTTAAGTACAACAGCAATGGATTGGAATTGAAGTTTTATTAAAATTGATTGGAATGTTCGTACGCAAATGCTGTAAACTTTTTCGGAAAGTGAAATCCACAAAAGTAGTCTAAACATAACGTAGTAGATCTTCAAAGAGGACAACAGTAGTTCCTTCCTCCATTGACTTTAGGTATATTGTACCTGCAAATATATTTATATTTACTCGTTGGTTTTATTTCCTTTATATTGAAAATTTTTAGTTCTTCTTACTACTCTAATCGTTAATAGTAAAGTTTAAAAATTAAACATGTCAATAGAAGATAATGTTAATATAGTGACGCATGTAATCAAAAATGAACCCCTCCAAGAAGAAACAGAAATTATTTTAGGTTTTGAAGAAATAGTGACAAAAATAGAACCTCTAGAACCAAAGCATGAGGAAAACCCAAATTTGACCCTTGGAAAGCAAGATTTTCAATTCTATGAATATTATGAGGATGTAGATGTTAAAAATTGTGTATCAGTAAAGCTTGAATTGAATGATTCTACTACTCGCTCAAATGATCAACTTTTAAATCCTTTGCAAATACAAACTAGAAATTCAACTAATACGGAAGTGAAATTTAATGTACAAGAGTTGAAATGTTTTCACTGTACTTATGTAACGAAATGTAGAAGAAATTTAATTCAACATATAAGAAGATGCCAAAATTCCAAAGAATATAAATGTCAAGAGTGCAATTATGCAACAAAAAGGAAACCTAATATATTGAAACATGTGAAAGTGCATCATGGTTCAGAAAAGTTTGAATGCGCTCAGTGCAACTATGCCACAAAGTGGAAATATAGTTTATTGCTACATATTAAAGTGCATCATGGTTCAGACGAGTTGAAGTGTCCTCAGTGCAGTTTTGTTTCAAAAGCAAAGCAGTATTTAGTGAGACATATGAAAGTGCATCGTGATACAGCGAAAAACCTTAAATGTAACCAGTGCAACTTTACCACTACATTAAGACAATACTTAACGGCACATGTGAAAGTGCATCATAGTTCAAATAAGTTTGAATGTGACAAGTGCAATTTTACCACAAAGTGGAAACAAAACTTATCGGAACATGTGAAAGTGCATCGTGATACAGCGAAAAACTTTAAATGTCACCAGTGCAACTTTACCACTACATTGAAACGATACTTAAGGACACATGTGAAAAATGTTCATCATGGTTTAGAAGAGAGAAGAGAGAAGTGTCGCCAATGCAAGTTTACCACTACATTAAAACAATACTTAATGGCACATGTGAAAGTGCATCATAGTTCAAATAAGTTTGAATGTCACAAGTGCAATTTTACCACAAAATGGAGACAAAACTTATTACAACACCTGAAAGTGCATCGTGATACAGCGAAAAACCTTAAATGTCACCAGTGCAACTTTACCACTACATTGAAACGATACTTAATGACACATGTGAAAAAAGTTCATCATGGTTTAGAAGAGACAAGCGAGAAGTGTCACCAGTGCAACTTTACCACTACATTAAAACCATACTTAAGGAAACATATGAAAGTGCGTCATGGTTCAGAAGTATTCAAGTGTGATCAGTGCAGTTTTGTCACAAAAGCAAAAGAGTATTTAGTGACCCATATGAGAATGATGCATCGTGTTTCAATAGAAAACCTTAAATGTCACCAGTGCAACTTTACCACTAAATTGAAACAATACTTATTGGTACATGAGAGAGTGCATCATAGTTCAAAAAAGTTTGAATGTCACAACTGCAATTTTACCACAAAATGGAAAAGTGCTTTAGTTCGACACGGAAATATTTGTCACAGTTTGAAAGATTTAAATGTGAGCTGATATTGACAACGCAAATTTTACCACAACATTGAAGGGTTTTTACTCGTCATGTGAAAAGATGTCATAGATATCATTAATTTAATTATCATATAAGTAGTACTTAGGTACATACCTAATTGAACTAGAATATAAAGCAAAAAAATACTTTCCCTTTAAAAATTATATGTATGAAGTGAAGTAAACTCAATTGAATTATAAATCAAAATTTGTGAATTACGAAATGCATCAATTATTAAGTAATATCTGGCAGGGTTTATTTACTTACCTTTAGTTTACGCAACGTAGGTACCTGTTTCAGTAGGTATTTCGTTACCTAACATGTTACAAAATACTAGTTAATTTTAGAATCATTTACAAAAGTTACAAGATTTTCAAATAAAAATTAAAAAGTAATAGATCTATTATATGTGCGAGTAAGGTATGCAAATTTGTTTCTATAGTGTACCTACCGAAAAATAAAAAATACAAGAAGAAAATTGTTGTCAAATATCAACGGGCATATTTTAAGCCCCCCCCCCCCCCCCCCCCCCCCCATTACATAAAAATCGACACATTAATTTGATCAATCCTAACAAGAGTATTCCACCGGCAATTATACTCTTTGCAATAAAAAATTATAGAATTAGGTAATACCTATAAGACCAAATTTCCCTTTTTCTTTAAAAAACTGAAATCCACAAAAAACTTTAAAAACTTGATTGATCCTCAATAATTTAGTTAATGTATCTCTACGTTATTATAGAATAAAATATGTACTACTGTTATATCGTTATATTATTCTGTATATAGATCAAGATAGTTAATGTTCACATGTTAATATATACATAGTTACAATTAAACAGTTAGTTATTAATTTGAATATAATATAGAAAATGTCATTGTCACATTCTTCTAATATTCATTCATTTCATGTTAATAAAAGACCTTAATAACTACCCTTGTTTATCTTTATATACCTTTATAAACAAGGGTACTACTCATAAAAGAAAACTAAAACCTTTCCACATGGCAATTTATTTGATGACAATCATATCATTCACTCAATTTAATAGTTCATATATGTAGTTCATTTATTTTGATTGCTCAACAGGCCATGACGACCTACTAGCGCATACTTTTTATTTTATTTATTACATCATGTTAAACTTAACTTACTTACACTAGTTTTTATCAAAACTCAAACTCTCATATAATTCTTCTATTTCCCGATGTGTTCGCTTCTTCCATCCCTTCTCTGTTATTACCCCCTGCGTATACAGTGTATCCCCTGATAGGTGAAACAACTTGTGAAAAATAAAAAATTTTCGATATAAAATTTCATTGTTTGGGGTTCAGCCCTGCTTAGTTAAAGGTTAATTTCTGGCATAATTTTAGTTTTCTGAAATCATGTATGCCTTGGATATTTTTAAAAATCTGATTTTTGGTTCTAGTAAACTACCTTTGTTAGTGAAGATATAACAAAATTTGATTAACAAAAGTTGTTTAGAATTATGAGAGAGTCCTAGTTCTAGAATTTCAAGCACCTAGGCCAACGTTGATGTTTTGGCAATTTACAATAATTTTTATCTGATAGTTTAATATTGTTTATCCCCGTATAGGTGATATGACTCTTGTTAAAGAAATTCTTTTATTTATTTTGTTTATTTAGAATTTTATCGCTTTTACAAGAGTCATATCACCTATCAGACAAAAATTATTGTAAATTGCCAAAACATCAATGTTGGCCTAGGTGCTTGAAATTCTAGAAGTAGGACTCTTTCATGATTCTAAACAAATTTTGTTATATCTTCACTAACAAAGGTAGTTTACTAGAACCAAAAATCAGATTTTTGAAAATATCCAAGGCATACATGATTTTAGAAAACTAAAATTATGCCAGAAATTAGTCTTTAACTAAGCAGGGCTGAACCCCAAACAATGAAATTTTATATCGAAAATTTATTATCTTTCACAATAAGAGTCGTTTCACCTATATATCTGGGGACACACTGTATAGTTCATAGCATCCTCCTTTCCCACCTTTTCAGCATCAATCTCTTCTAATATTCTATACGTACCCACGATTCACAGACATTAGTAGCCATTGGTTTTATGACTGTGGAGTATATTAGATCTTTTTTTTGCTTTTCATGAAACATTTTTGATTTCAGAAGGCTGACCACACTACCATATTTGCGGTTTCCCTTTGCAATTCTAGGCCCTTATATGTTCTGCTTTTATGACCATTTCCTTCAATGATTACTTAATCCTAAATATACAAACTTTCCAGTTTTTTCAATTTTATATTCTTTATATTGTTCATTCTTATTTTCCAAATTCCTTTCTCCTCTCCCTCTTTCCATGTCTGACCCATTATTGCCATATATTATTTTCCTGATATATCCAATCCATATATACAGCGTGAGCCAAAAAGAATGGGGTCAAGTTGAATTTCGCGCTACATAATTTGATAGTTTTGGATTTCTTCAATTGGTAACCATGTAAAATATTTGTTGATATCTGTCATTCATTAAAAAGATACACAATTTTTTGGGTTAAATTACATAAAAAGGAAGTATTTTAAAAAAGGCGAATTTCGTTTTATGAAATAAACTTTAATTAGAATGTTAAGATACTTCGTAATCCCTATGCCGATGTATAAACTAAAGCAAATGACGTGTTTTACCAACTGTGTAAAATTTCAAATTGGCGGGAAATTCAACTTGACCCCATTCTTTTTGGCTCATCCTGTATATGTATATTATTATTGTACCTGCTTCCTGCGCTATTTTCCTTACAACTCTCATTAGTTCTTTCTTTGTTCTTGCTAATTGCTATGATTGTTAGGTAGTCCGCATTAGGCTTGTATTGGTATTCATTTTTAAAAATTGTTCTCTCCGTTTTTAATTCCTTGTATTTCTCATTAGCTAATCATCGGCTTTACAAAGACTCCTAAGGAGAGCTCTGTAGTTCATATTGGTAAAATGGCCACTTTGGACGTAAACATCTGACAAAAATTAAAAAAACGATGCATAGGTCAAATTCTGTGTAGCATAGTGATCAATTAAGGCGGCAGTCGCACAGAGAGACGACCAACCATGGCCATCCGCAACCGTCCAACTTCGACCGACCAAAAATTAAACAACCGTCGCACAGGGAAGACCCTGCAAGACCAACCGATTTTTAAATGTCGCGCTAAAGTCGATAATAATTCTGCAGGTTTCTACATACCCACCATAAATAAAATCGATATTTATGTTACCCACAGTAAATTAAACAAATTAAGCAAATTAAACAACTTCATTCATCCACTTCCTGGACTGTCCACCCATCCATACTTAACAATAATAAAATACTTTAAAATAAATAATTATATTAGGTTAGTAAAAAAATTTCAAATGTTATGAGTCACCGACCGTTAATCGTCGACCAAAAGTTTAAAGCCGGGTTGAAATTTCAAACCGTACGGTCGTGGTTGCTTGTGGACGATCGTGGACGGTCGTTCTTGTAAGACGTGCTCTATCTAACAACTTATGGTATTGAAATTTTGGTCGGTCGTCTTTGGTCGGCGACCAAAGTCTGTGCGACTGCCGCCTTAATGTAAACCTTCAGGTTTCAAATTAAATATTAAAGTTACAATCTTGGTCGAAAGTTCTGAAGGAGATGTACTACATTTACGCAACTTTCGACCAAGATTGTAACTTAAATATTTAATTTGAAACAAGAAGGTTTACATTACTTGATCACTATGCTACATAGAATTTGACCTATGCATAGTTTTATTAATCTTTGTTGGATGATTACGTCCAAAATGACCATTTTATCACCATTTTTGCAATATAAATTGCAGAGCTCTCCTTAGGAGCCTTAAGCTGATGATGTACAACCGGCCCTTAGTGAGCGTTCCAGTATAATTAAAGTTCAGTGAGCGAGCACCATAACTTCGGTCGCGTTCGTTGATAATTCAATGTTCTCTCCTGTTTACCTTCCTTTTACTCGTAGATTTTATCTTTCCAAGGTGAATCCACTTTGTGATCTTTCGTTCTACTCATAATGTAAGAATATACAAGGTGTGCCATATATTGCGCTTAATGGAGCGGCCGCTTGGTGGAATAGCCAATCAAACAATAGGTGTTTTCTTTTTGCATTTTGTGGTAGCCTGTGGTAGCTTTAAGTCAGCTCTGTCAATACAACCATTCGTTTTATAAAAATAACCCTATTCGTTTTAAAAGCTTTATTTAAGTTTTATATTAACCTGAGGCAGAAATGTCTTATGACGCAAGGCACTTTAATCACGTGATGATTGTGCATGTGCCCAAGCCTGTAGCGATGCAAAAAGAAAACACCTAATGGGTCCATATGCACCCGCGAAATACAAATACCTACAAAATTAGTTATTATTATAGAGCATATTATATTTATAAATTATATAACATATATAAATACAATGGATGTTGTAACAATGTAAATATAAGATTAGGGGAAATTAAATTAAACAATGGCCACGCGGCTTCTCAGGGCTTTTGTTTACTTGGTTGAGCTATATCAAAAAGTAAGGGTAATAGACTACAGGCCCGTATCAAAAATTGATGGCTCATTTGAACCACCAGGAGACCTAAGTAGAACGATAGAAGGGCATAAAATAATAAGATTCAGCACTATGCCGTCACTTGTAAGCTGTCCAACTGAGTACAGGTGAGAATTCAAAAGGTAGACCGGGTATATTTTGGTCATATATTTTTGTACGGCATTCTCACAATCAATAGATCCATGAAAAATAATGAGAAAACGCTTAGTGCCGTACAAAAATATTGCGCCACAAAGTCGGAAAAATTTTTCATTTTCCGCCGATTTTCAGGGTAAATTTGGTCATTTGATTGTGTACGGCATCGGTTCCATACAGTTTCAGCACCTCTTCTAATTCATTATTCCGCAACGCCGTACAAAAATCATGGTACAAGGGGAAAAGATCGAGGGTTGCAACCTCCTCTCTTCCGTGGTCCGTCCGGATCATTTGACACAACATAAAATTAATTTATTCTGAAAGTATTTTGTGCATAGATAACATTTTTTCACATGCCGTACATTTTTGTTAGTCCAACAGTCAGTAGAGGGGGAAAAACGTGCAGAAAATTCCATGTAACGAAATGTACTTTAGGGTGATAGTTGGTACGTTATTTTTTTATACGGCATTCAAATAATTTATTTGAATTTAATGCATTCGTCTATGAAAAGTCAATGCCGTACAAATCTGAAAGTTCATATTAATAAAACAGTATGTAATCATAATAATAAACACTTCTGTTTTTTAATGTAAATGTTTCATCCGTACATATATTGCTTAGGAGCGTAGGATGTATATACAGACTGTTCAACGAAAAGCGCCCAGGAGTATAGCGACTTCAGTGGTGTTATAACTCTAACAAACCACATATATTATTAAATGGAACGGTCTTTGCTACAATTTGATGAAAAAAAAATCTTTTACACGCAGTCATTCATTTGTTGTGACGTAATCGACTATTTTTTTAAATTGCACGATCTAATTTTTTTTGTCTATTTTTGTAGAGAATTTTACGTACTTTTCATCTATCTAAACATTTATTACGATTTTTTTATTTTTATTTTATTTATTTTGTTTATTTTTATTTTTTTATTTGTCAATTCAACCTTAGAAGTGTTATACATGACATTTTTGGTGTAAAATAATTAGGCTACATAATATTTACATTACTGTTGCCATTTGAAGAAATTTTTGAGAAAAATGTAATAAACTAATTCGATCTTGTACGCCGTTACATCAACACTTTTATAGAAACAAAATTATTACACACAATAGTTTCTTGCATTTTTCTCAAAATTGTCATAAAATGGCAACACAGTAATGTAAATATTATGTAGCCTAATTATTTTACACCAAAAATGTCATGTATAACACTTCCAGGGCCGGATGCTCCGACGTTCAGATTTCGTCAGACCGTGCGCATGACGTCACTTGTAGAGTGAATTACATTTGAGGAATACGCATTTGATGTGTTTTTCGTCTGTACCGAGTTTATTTTTCGAGATACAAAAAATTTCATAAGATCAAATATGCTCCTTATGATGTCTTTTATATGTTAAAAATAATAGGGCAGCTCTATCTCTCTCAGTTAACCCGAAAAATACTTGTATTAAGTAGCGTAATTACATCTGATGGTGTTTGCGCCGCGACGGCACAAAAACGGTGCTAGATAGAGGAAAATTGCATATGAACAAATTTGTAGAGCACAAAATTTACTAAAGAAAAGTCCGCGACAGGGTGTCACGATCTTCGATAGTTTAAGAGTTACAGGCGTCCAAAGTGATGCAAACCTTATTCGCGCAACTGTCCACACCGCTTTTTCCCAAACTAATGGAGATAATTACACCCTCTCGCGGACTTTTCTTTAGTAAATTTTGTGTTCTACAAATTTGTTCATATGCAATTTTCCTCTATCTGGCACCGTTTTTGTGTCGTCGCGGCGCAAACACCATCAGATGTAATTATGCTACTTTTATACAAGTATTTGTCGGGTTAACTCAGAGAGATTGAGCTACCCTATTATACCTATAAAAGACATCACAAGGAGCATTTTTGATATTGTGAAATTTTTGTACTTATCTTTAAAAATTAATTCAGTAATTCAGTTACGAAATGTCATAATTTTCACATTTTAATGAACTAATTTTTATTTTGTCCCTGAAAACTATCCAAACTTCACATCTAGTGCAAGAAACCCGTTCATTTTGCAACTAGTTAGGTATATAAATAGCTATTTAAACACTTCGGTAACAACGAAATCAGTCGTTGATGAGATTTTGCAAATTGATTTCTGTTTTTCTCATTTCGATGATAACGAAAGGTATACTGATTTCACATTACGAATTCAACCATTTCACATTATTAGTTCTTATTTCCTTTTTTTGTAGCAATAATACCGGTATTTATGATTTCAAAGTGAACCAATAAAAAAAATTCTGGCAAGTTGCCACGAGACTTCCCTCGTATTAACACTTTTTTCAAAAAATAAATACTACTGAATTCAGAAAAAAATACTCTTAAACTACATAAAAAACTGCAATTTTATCTTATAAAAAAATGAGTGCCGCCATTTTAGCTTACACCGGAAGTGACGAATCAAAGGTAATATCAGCATTTTCGTTCTTGGCCCGAATGCAATCGATTGGCGAAAACCGCATTTCGATAACTTTAATAGTTTCTGAGTATAGAGCGTTGCAGTCATTTTTTAAAAATGATTTTTTTAACACATTTTTCAAAAAATAAGTATAGCACAATATATATTGCTGAATTCAGAAAAAAATACTCTTTTAAACTGCATAAAAAAACTGCAACTTTATCTTATAAAAAAATGAGTGCCGCCATTTTAGCTTACACCGGAAGTGACGTCATCAAAGGTAATATCAGCATTTTCGTCCTTGACCCAAATGTAATTCATTAGCGAAAACCGCATTTCGATAACTTTAATAGTTTCTGAGTATCGAGCGTTGCAGTCATTTTTTAATAATTATTTTTTTTAACACTTTTTTCAAAAAATAAGTATAGCACAATATATATTGCTGAATTCAAAAAAAAATTCTCTTTTAAACTACATAAAAAAAACTGCAACTTTATCTTATAAAAAAAATGAGTGCCGCCATTTTAGCTTATACCGGAAGTGACGTCATCAAAGGTAATAACAGCATTTTCGTCCTTGGCCCGAATGTAATCGATTGGCGAAAACCGCATTTCGATAACTTTAATAGTTTCTGAGTTTAGAGCGTTGCAAGGAATGTGTACGTACAGACTACAGACTACAGACTACAGACAACAGACTACAGACTACAGACTACAGACGACAGACGGAAATTTTTTTTTTGCATATTTTGAATCTACGTATTCGGAAACGCAAAGATATGTAAAAATTTCCATAGGTCAAATTTTTTTTTTTGGAAAACTAATACAATACTTCCCTTTTACTTCGTACTCGGGAAGTAAAAAATGAGCCGCGTATATACGTCTTACAACGAAACTTACAGATGTTTGTCCTTTCCTAAAAAATAAACTATTGTTGATCAGAAAGCAAATGAATTTTTGTCGCGAGATTTATTATTAACAGTTTGAATTATTAAAAAATGTTCAATAGCAAAGTTGCTCAGCTTAATACCCTGTATAATAAAGTCTCGTGCATCACTTCTCTATCTATTACCATTAACGAGATATGCATACCTACTATTGTAATTAAGTCTATAGTAACAAAAACTATACTAAGAAATGTTATTAGTTTTAAGCTGTGTGAAAACCGCTATATATTTAGACAGAGAAAAAATGAACTGAATCAATTTTGTAATGCACAAAATTTACTACAAAAAAGTCCGCGCTAGGGTGTAATTATCTCCATTAGTTTGGGAAAAAGCGGTGTGGACGGTTGCGCGAATAAGGTTTGCATCACTTTGGACGCCTGTAACTCTTAAACTATCGAAGATCGTGACACCCTGTCGCGGACTTTTCTTTAGTAAATTTTGTGCTCTACAAATTTGTTCATATGCAATTTTCCTCTATCTAGCACCGTTTTTGTGCCGTCGCGGCGCAAACACCATCAGATGTAATTAAGCTAATTAATACAAGTATTTTTCGGGTTAACTAAGAGAGATTGAGCTACCCTATTATTTTTAACATATAAAAGACATCATAAGGAGCATATTATTTTGATCCTATGAAATTTTTTGTATCTCGAAAAATAAACTCGGTACAGACGAAAAACACATCAAATGCGTATTCCGCAAATGTAATTCACTCTACAGGTGACGTCACGCGTCACATTTGCGGACCGCCCACCATGCGCAACATCCTATCTTTAGTATTTATATTGTGTAACACTTCTAAGGTTGAACTGACAAATTAGCATATAGGTAATCGGAAAAACTTCTTTCGGCGATCATAGCGCCATCTGTCACGAACTTCAAAAAATGTTTCAAACAAAAAGTTCCTATTTGTTAACGCAGAATTCAAATCTGCATAATAAACTGGGGGGGGGGGGTGCTATTTAAGATTACGAAGTTCCCCCCCTCTCCTCCCCACGTGGGTGGGAGTGGAGACATCCTATTACTATCAAACAATAGAGTCTTAAAACATTTTTTAGACGTATTTTTTCTTTTTTCAATGCGTTTTGTATTTCGCGAGATATTTGGGCGGTACGGGTGGTCTGAAACACCCTGTATACATACCGTTTCACTTCAGATAGAGGGCATAATGATTAATGCATATTATCAATTGTTCTCTTGAAAAATATGTTAATGCCGTACAGTATCAGATGACCATAAAGTACCTCTGCAATGGTAGTGTCATTTTCATCAGCCAAAAAATATGGTCTGCATTAAAATGTACGGCATTATTTTTTTCTGGTTTATTTACCTAAATACTATTTAAAACAACGATAATATCTAGAAAATTGCTATATTTCATTAATCTATGATTATTTAAACTTTGTAAATAATTTCAAAAATTGCATGTTTTATATTTCTCTATAATTTTTTTTAGAACAGTTTCTTTTGAACGGCAATATTATATAACAATTGTTTTTAGCAATGTGATGTTGAAAAAAAAGTTGCCGTACAGGATCAAATGACCTTCCCCCTTTATAAATGATGTATACGATGAAATTAAGATAATTATCGATATACATTCAAATGAACAATAATTTTTTGACGGCATTATTTTTAGTAGTACTTTTGAGTGCTAGATAATGTTTTGGAACCGATGCCGTACTTTTTCAAATAACCCCCCCGGACCACGGAAAAGAGGAGGTGGCAACCCTCGATCTTTTCCCCTTGTACCATGATTTTTGTACGGCGTTGCGGAATAATGAATTAGAAGAGGTGCTGAAACTGTATGGAACCGATGCCGTACACAATCAAATGACCAAATTTACCCTCAAAATCGACGGAAAATGAAAAATTTTTCCGACTTTGTGGCGCAATATTTTTGTACGGCACTAAGGGCGGATTGTACCAGAGTGGTTGAACTCATAGTCATATTTGAACTTGGTTTAATAAGAACATTTCTTTGTACTTTTCTTATTAAACCAAGTTCAAATATGCCTATGAGTTCAACCACTCTAGTACAATCCGCCCTAAGCGTTTTCTCATTATTTTTCATGGATCTATTGATTGTGAGAATGCCGTACAAAAATATATGACCAAAATATACCCGGTCTACCTGTACTTTTGAATTCTCACCTGTACTCAGTTGGACAGCTTACAAGTGACGGCATAGTGCTGAATCTTATTATTTTATGCCCTTCTATCGTTCTACATAGGTCTCCTGGTGGTTCAAATGACCCATCAATTTTTGATACGGGCGTGTAGTCTATAAGTATTAAATTCAATTTAGCGCATCTGAAATTTAAATTCGTCGCTGTTTGCGCACTAACAATTTAGGTGACACGAAGTCAAATGAGTGGATTTTATTTAGACTGTGTCTGTGACCAAAAAACAAACTTATTAATTGTTATTCAATTGGACAACTGCATTCGCAACTGACCGTAGATAGGCTGAGTGGGACCGTATGTCATCTAATTTATTTTCGAAAAGCTGCTTAATTTTCAACTACAACAATAAAATGAATTGGAATGTTCGTACGCAAATTCTGTAAACTTTTTGGAAAAGTTAAATTCACAAAAGTAGTCTAAACATAACGTAGTAGATCTTCAAAGAGGGCAAGAGTAGTTCTTTCTTCCATCGAGAGATCAATGAACTTTATAATATATACCACAGTATACGTCCTCTGTGATATATACAGTTACACTCAAATTGTTACAGTTCAGCATAGGTTAGATTCAGTTCAGTGCATAAATAAAACACTTATTTATGGTTCAGTGATTCACATAGAGTTCCCTGAGTATGTTTTATCTGCAAATATGTTTTTATTTACTTTATATTGAAATTTTTCAGGTCTTATTCTACAAATGTACTGTAATCTGTAATAGTAAAGTTTAAAAATTAAATATGTCAAGAGAAGATAACAATATATTGAGGCATGTAATCAAAGATGAACCCCTCCAAGAAGAAGCAGAAATTGTTTCAAGTTGTGAAGAAACAGTGAAAAAAATAGAACCAGTGGAACCAAAGCATGAGGAAGAACTAGATGTGTCCCTTGCAAAGCAAGATTTTCAATTAAATGAATATTATGACGATGTAGATGTTAAAAATTGTGTATCAGTAAAGCTTGAATTGAATGATTCTACTACTCGCTCAAATGATCAACTTTTAAATCCTTTGCAAATACAAACTAGAAATTCAACTAATGCGGAATTAAAATTTAATGTACAAGAGTTGAAATGTTTTCACTGCACTACTTATATAACAAAACATAGGAGAAATTTAATTAACCATATAAGACGATGTCAAAGTTCCAAAGAATATAAATGTCAAAAGTGCAATTATGCAACAAAAAGGAAACCTAATTTATTGAAACATGTGAAAGTGCATCATTGTTCAAAAAAGTTTGAATGTGATCAGTGCAATTATGCCACAAAGTGGAGACATAGTTTATTGGTACATATAAAAGTACATCACAGTTCAGAGGAGTTGAAGTGTCCTCAGTGCAGTTTTGTCACAAAAGCAAAAGAGTATTTAGTGAGACATATGAAAGTGCATTGTGATTCAGGAAACTTTAAATGTCACCAGTGCAACTTTACCACTAAATGGAAACGATCCTTAATGACACACGAGAAAGCGTATCATGGTTCAAAAAAGTTTGAATGTGGTCAGTGCAATTTTGCCACAAAATGGAGACAAAACTTATTGGAACATGTGAGAGTGCATCGTGATACAGCGAAAAACCTTAAATGTGACCAGTGCAACTTTACCACTACATTGAAACGATACTTAATGACACATGTGAAAAAAGTTCATCATGGTTTAGAAGAGAGAAGAGAGAAGTGTCACCAGTGCAACTTTACCACCACATTAAAACCATACTTAAGGAAACATTTGAAAGTCCGTCATGGTTCACAAGTGTTCATATGCCATCAGTGCAGTTATGTTGCAAAAGCAAAAGAGTATCTAGTGACACATATGAAAGTGCATTGTGATTCGGGAAACCTTAAATGTCAGCAGTGCAACTTTACCACTAAATTGAAACAATACTTAGTGGTACATGTGAGAGTGCATCATAGTTCAAAAAAGTTTGAATGCCACAAGTGCAATTTTACCACAAAATGGAAAAATGCTTTAGTTCGACACAGAAATAGTTGTCACAGTTTGAAAGATTTAAATGTGAGCTGATGTTGACAACGCAAATTTTACCACAACATTGAAGGGTTTTTATTGGTCATGTGAAAAGATGTCATTGATATCATTAGTGTTGTAAAGGGGAGAACGTTCTGTTCATGCTGTGGGGAACATTCGCCACGATAAATCGTTATTGCGCGCATGATAGAGCGAACGTTCCCCAGGGAGCATATTCAGCACAATCCCTGTCAATCAGCGCGCTCCACGTGCATTGCATCATGTCTCATCATTAGGGCATGGATGTTGATAACTTAAAAATCTTCAAAAATGACCTTAAATATAGGCCTTAAACGGTTAAACATCACAAAAATGCACTCAAAATGAAATAAAATGACTTAAAGATCAACTTATTTATTTTAATTTTGTTTGCATAAAATAAAACACGTTGCAATGTGGTTAAGAACTAGCATTCACCAATCAACTGTATGTTATTCACTGTATCAGTGATTAGAAGTAACTTAATATTTTCCTACTTGCAAGTTTGCATCTTAATAGTAGATAATATAGGTATTATTTGAGCTTTCATTTAAAATACAGTGTAATCTCACTAATCCGGCACTATTAAAAACCGTAGGGTGCCGGATTATTGGAATGTTCGGATTACTGGATTATAGTGAAAAAGTCATAGGTAATGAATAAAATAAAGCATTTCATAGAGGGAATAAATATGTAACTATAAACTATTCTCATTTGAAAAAAACAAATACGTAAGCACGTGTGCGTGATACGGTTAGACTGCTAGTCGACGGACGATGCAGCGACCGAAGCGCGAAAAGCCACAGGTGGAGGGGTGCCGGATTACTGGACGTGCCGATCTATCGAAGTGCCGGATTAGTGAGATTACACTGTATTTACAAAATATAGGAGAATTTTGAGCATTTTCAGAAAGAACTGCGAAAAATATGTTTTTGAATACTTTACACCCCTAACATAAATTCTAGGGTTTTTTTCGTTTATGCTCGTTGGTGCTCAGGGAACGTTCTCCAAAAAAACCTGCTTGAGAATTTTACAACACTACATATCATTAATTTAATTATCATATAAGTAGCACCTACTTAATTGAACTAGAATATAAAGCAAAAAATACTTTTCTTTTTAAAAATTATATGAAGTGAAGTAAACGCAATTGAAATTATAAATCAAAATTTGTGAATAACGAAATGAATCAATTATTAATATCTGGCTGCATTTATTTACCTTTACGCAAAGTACTTTAGTACCTACCAGTTTTAGTAGGTATTTCGTTACCTAACATGTTACAAAATGCCAATTAATTTTAGAATCGTTTACAAAAGTTACAAGATTTTCAAATAAAAATTTAAAAGTAATACTTATGTCACTATTATTATGTACAAGTACGATATGCAAATTTGTCTCTGGTGTACCTACCGAAAAATAAAAAATACAAGAAGAAAGTGGTTGTCAAATATCAACGGGCATATTTGAAGGCCCATTTTAAAAATCAACACATTAATTCGGTCAATCCTAACAAAAGTATTCCATCGGCAATTATACCCTTTACCATAAAAATGTTTGTCTTATAGAATAAGACCAACTTCCCTTTTTTAAGAAACCGAAATCCACAAAAAACAAAAAACTTTAAAAACTTGATTGAGCATCAATAATAATTATATTATAGAATATAATATATACCTACTCATAAAAGAAAACTAAAACCTTTCTACATGGCAATTTAATCGATGACAATCATATCATTCGCTTAATTTAATAGTTCATTTATTTTGATTGCTCAACAGGCCATGACGCCCTACTAGGGCTTACCTTTTATTTTATTTATTACATCATGTTAAACTTAACTTACTTATTTTTTCTTTCTTTCCTCTTGTTCTTCCATGTAGCATTAATTTTGCAGTCTTCCTCCATCCAATCTTTGTAGGTGTCCCATCCAGTCTATTCGTTGCGCCTTGATGTTTGCTCTAATATCAGGTCTTTCATATAATTCTTCTAGTTCACTATATGTTCTCTTCCTCCACCCCTTCTCTGTTATTGCCCCCTGCGTATATAGTTCGTAGCATCCTCCTTTCCCACCTTTTCGGCCTCAATCTCTTTTAATATTCAACAGCCACGTTTCACAGACAATTGTGGCCGTTGGTCTTATGACTGGAGTCTCTAATAGGTGTTTTCTTTTTGCACGTTGTAGGTTGACTTAAGTCAGCCCTGTCAATAACACGCCATTCGTTTTATAAAAATAATTTGAATCAATTGTCAATAACCCTATTCGTTTTAAAAGCTTTATTTCAGTTTTATTTTAACTCGAGACAGAAATGTCTTATGACGCAAAAGCTTGACACAAGGCATTTCTATAGCCCCCTAGGTACTTCAATCACGTGATAATTGAGACTTTACCTAACCCGTGGCGGTGTAAAAGGAAAACACCTAATAGGTGTTTTCTTTTTGCACCGCCACAGGGTTAGGTAAAGTTACAATCATCACGTGATTAAAGTGCCTTGTGTCATGTGGAGATTTCTGCCTCAGGTTAATATAAAACTTAAATAAAGCTTTTAAAACGAATAGGGGTATTGAGAACTGAGTCAAATTATTTTTATAAAACGAATGGTGTGTATTGACAGGGGTGATTTAAGTGTACCACAAAATGCAAAAAGAAAACTGCACCTAATGTGTGCCATATTGCGCATAATGGCGGCTGCTTGGCGGAATAACCAATCAAACAATCCAAATGCACCCGCGAAATACAAAATAGTTAGATGCACTGACCTGGTAGTGCTACTTATATAACAATGTAAATATAAGATTCGGGGAAATTAAAATTAAAGAAAACCAAAGATATAAACGTGAGTTGATTAGTTAGTGTTTAATAATCTTTATAAGCGATTATTATACCTATTTATTGCAAGAATTTACCTATACATGAACATAAAGAAGTCATGAAGGGTCACTGACCTGTATCATAAAGGACTGAGCATTCTTCAATACAACATTGAAGCAAACAAGCCCCACCTAAATATTAGTTACTTCAGGTGCCAACTAGTGCGTTAGTTATATAATGATGGTAGCTCGGTGTTTATAATGTGTTGGTAGTACTGGTATCAGCTGTTACAGTTTAGCTTGTTCTAACCTATATGCTTAATATCTGGTGAAAAGTAGTATAATTACAGGCTCATAATTATTTAAAAACGTAAATTATTAAAAATTGTATTTTATTGCAATGCATAAACGTAGTTTATACTACGTATGAAACAAGGTTATGTTTATGTAAATAAAAACATTAGTTACAGTGTTACCAATAATCACCAACACAACAAACCTAAATTACTAATTGGCACCTTAAAATACCAGTTTTCAATTTGCTTCAAAAATAGTGGAGGGGATCATTAGAATGCTCAGTCCTTTAAGATACAGGTCAGTGTGAAGGGTTCATGGTTGTCGTCGCACTACTACTGCTCTGCTACACTAATTGCGCCTACATATTATATATCATGGTAAAGTCTTCTTGTACCAATGATATATACAAAAAATACGTCATGCACATATTACATTACAGTGACTTTATTACAAACAGTGACGACAAGCGGCGATTATCCGCCATTAAGAGGCAAAATTGTGGGCGGGTTTATATGAACTCAACGGTGGTATCCTAGCAACTTGCTAAATCAAAATAAAAATCACACGCTGATCAAAGGTAAACACAGTCAGGCCGCCATTAAGATGCAAAATATACCACGGCCAATCAAAATCGATACCACGCTTGTCGTCACTGTTTGTAATACAGTCACCGTAATATACATGTACCACCCACGCACCCTATTATGACCGCAAACAAACAAAGTTGTTGCTATTCAATGGGACAACTGATTCGCAACCGACCGTAGATAGGCTGGAATGTGACCATATGCCATCTAGTTTATTTTCGAAAAGCTGCTTAATTTTCAACTACAACAATAATGGATATGGATTGGAATGGTCGTACGCAAATTCTGTAAACTTTTTCGAAAAATTAAATCCACAAAAGTAGTCTAAATATAACGTAGTAGATCTTTAAAGAGAATAACAGTAGTTCTTTCTTCCATTCATTTTAGGTATATTGTATCTGTTTTGGTTTTCTTTACTTTTTATTGAAAATGTTCGGTTCTTATTTTACAAATGTTACAAATGTACTGTAATCTGTAATAGTAAAGTTTAAAAATTGAATATGTCAAGAGAAGATAATATTAATATATTGACGCATGTAATCAAAGATGAACCCCTCCAAGAAGAAGCAGAAATTATTTCAGGTTTTGAAGAAACAGTGAGAAAAATAGAACCAGTGGAACCAAAGCATGAGAAAGAACTAAATGTGTCCCTTGCAAGGCAAGATTTTCAATTAAATGAATATTATGAC
The DNA here is from genome assembly GCA_036250285.1 of Pyrocoelia pectoralis. NCBI lineage: Eukaryota > Metazoa > Arthropoda > Insecta > Coleoptera > Lampyridae > Pyrocoelia > Pyrocoelia pectoralis. Next base: position 14,111,711 of record CM070079.1, read on the forward strand.
GATGTTGAAAATTGTGTATCAGTAAAGATTGAATTGAATGATTCTACTACTCGCTCAAATGATCAACTTTTAAATCCTTTGCTAATACAAACTAGAAATTCAACTATTAGGGAAGTGAAATTTAATGTACAAGAGTTGAAATGTTTTCACTGTACTTATGTAACAAAACATAGGAAAAATTTAATTCAACATATAAGTCGATGTTCGAAAGAATATAAATGTCAAGAGTGCAATTATGCAACAAAAAGGAAACCTAATTTATTGAAACATGTGAAAGTGCATCATGGTTCAGAAAAGTTTGAATGTCATCAGTGCAATTATGCCACAAAGTGGAAACATAGTTTATTGGTACATATAAAAGTACATCATGGTTCAGACGAGTTGAAGTGTCCTCAGTGCAGTTTTGTCACAAAAGCAAAAGAGTATTTAGTGAGACATTTGAAAGTGCATTGTGATTCAGGAAACCTTAAATGTCACCAGTGCAACTTTACCACTAAATCGAAACGATCCTTAATGACACATGAGAAAGCGTATCATGGTTCAAAAAAGTTTGAATGTGTTCAGTGCAATTTTGCCACAAAATGGAGACAAAACTTATTGGAACATGCGAGAGTGCATCGTGATACAGCGAAAAACCTTAAATGTGACCAGTGCAACTTTACCACTACATTGAAACGATACTTAATAACACATGTGAAAAAAGTTCATCATGGTTTAGAAGAGAGAAGAGAGAAGTGTCACCAGTGCAACTTTACCACTACATTAAAACTATACTTAAGGAAACATATAAAAGTGCATCATGGTTCAGAAGTGTTCAAGTGTTATCAGTGCAGTTATGTTACAAAAGCAAAAGAGTATTTGGTGACCCATATGAAAGTGCATCGTGATTCCGGAAATCTTAAATGTCAGCAGTGCAACTTTACCACTAAATTGAAACAATACTTAGTGGTACATGTGAGAGTGCATCATAGTTTAAAAAAGTTTGAATGTCACAAGTGCAATTTTACCACAAAATGGAAAAATGCTTTAGTTCGACACGTAAATAGTTGTCACAGTTTGAAAGATTTAAATGTGAGCTGATGTTGACAACGTAAATTTTATCACAACATTAAGGGTTATTTTTATGGTCATGTGAAAGATGTGATATTAACTTAATTAAGTATCATATAAGTAGTACAGAACTAATTGAACTAGAATATCAAGCAAATAAATACTTTCCCTTTAAAAATGATATGTATGAAGTGAAGTAAACGTAATTGAATTATAATTTATAAACCAACATTTTTTGCTAAATGCATTACAAGAGTTTATTTTAAAATTTTGGTGTTTATTTATAAAATAATTAATAATATGTTACCTAGCTACATGCAAAGATTTATTGTTCAATTAGGACATCATCAGTATTAATAGAGACTTAAATAGTTTTAGGTTAGGTTCCTTTGTTTTAAGAAAACTTTCTCCAGAATAATTTATATTATAACGGTGTAAAAATGTATAATGAACTACCTGATTAAATTAAAGAAATGGAGTCATTAACGAATTTTAACAAAGTGTGCTGAGCGCACGTTACAGAAATGTATGTGATTTGATTAGATATTAGGCGATGTAAGCATCTTATTACATGATATAATAAACCTTAGTATTTTACAATTTTACTACTAAAATGTATTTATTAAATTATTATACTTATTTATTGGTTTATTATACATTATAAGTACATATATACATCAGCAATAACATAAAGTCAATCGTAAGATTGCCGTTTTGTGCCATATAGGCTATTGAGAAAGAGAGAGACACAATCCCTCACATCGACAGGTTGCATACCTTTCAAATTGGCTTCAGCGGATCGACGTTGAGTATTGCTATTAGGGGCTAAAGGGAAAGCCAAACTAAGTTGCGTGCACGTATCAGCGTTTAATACATTTACAGTTTTGTCAAAGTGATCAGGAAACATTTAATGTCCCAGCAAATATTTCTTATTCAACCACAAATAAATATTAATTACTATATTACACATCGTTACAAAAATCAATTAAATATGCCTGTCAGAATACTACTGTCATCCGTAACCTCAAAATATCGATGAATAAAAGACGGCAACACAGCACCATTCCCTGACAGTGGCTAGGTTTACGTCGTTACTTACTGGTCTGTTGATTAAAATTTTATCACAACATTTTACATTGAGAGGCGTCTAAACCCAGCAAAAACAAGCTTGTGCACATATACATTTTCATCTCAAAAGTCTTATATTAATTGCATTGCTTTTAGAGTTGTTTTTTTTACAAATTTTATGATACACTTAGCGATGGAAACTTTGCCACAAAAGACATGGAAATACGTCATTGATGACGTGCAGTGCACGCAAGTTTGTTTGGATTTCCCTATATAATTAAAATCTATTTTAGTAGTTCATTTATTTCTGGGTATTGGAATTAAACATTTGACCCATAAGCAATTTTTACTGTTCCTTTATATATTTTTATATATTTTTTTGAGGTTACTGACACGTCCCTCAAGCCTTTCGTATCGTAAGCTTGGTACAATACAATACAAAGCACTTGCTACATTTGTAAGAAAAGTAAACATTTCCATGTGTTACAAGCACTGAACTCAATAATATAATATAAATAGAGTTCAGTGGTTACAAGTTACAACCTTGTATGTACTTGTGGAAACAGTTTTTCTTTTAATTTACAAAACTTAACAAAAGTAGTGTAAACATAACGTAGTAGATCTTCGCAGAGTACAATAGTAGTTCCATTTTCATCTTTCATCTTCCCAAAGTGAATACATGTTCTACTTGTTTTTATTTGCTTTATGTTGAAGAATTATGAATATTTTTAATAGTTCGAAAGTTTAAAAATTAAATATGTCAAGAGAAGATAATATTAATATGCATGTAATCGAAGATGAACCCCTCCAAAAAGAAACAGAAATTATTTCTAGTTGTGAAGAAACAGAAAATATTTCAAGTTGTGAAGAAACAGAAATTATTTCAAGTTGTGAAGAAACAGTGACAAAAATAGAACCAGTGGAACCAAAGCACGAGGAAGAACTAAATGTGTCCCTTGCAAAGCAAGATTTTCAATTAAATGAATATTATAACGATGTTCAAAATTGTGTATCAGTAAAGCTTGAATTGAATGATTCTACTACTCGCTCGAATGATCAGCTTTTAAATCCTTTCCAAATACAAACTAGAAATTCAACCAATGCGGAATTGACTAATGTACAAGAGTTGAAATGTTTTCATTGTACTTATGTAACAAAATGTAGAAAAAATTTAATTCAACATATAAGACGATGTCAAAGTTCCAAAGAATATAAATGTCAAGAGTGCAATTATGCCACAAAATGGAAACAAAATTTATTGCAACATACGATTGCGCATCATGGTTCAGAACAGATGAAGTGTCATCAGTGCACTTATGTCACAAAAGCAAAAGACGATTTAGTGAACCATATAAAAGTGCATCGTGACTCAGGAAACCTTAAATGTCACCAGTGCAACTTTACCACTAAATTGAAACGATGTTTAGCAAGACATGTGAAAGTGCATCATAGTTCAGAAAACCTTAAATGTCCAAAGTGCAACTTTACCACTAAATTGAAACAATACCTAATGACACATGTGAAGGTGCATCATGGTTCTGAAGAGAGAAGAGAGAGGTGTCACCAGTGCAACTTTACCACTACATTAAAACTATACTTAAGGCAACATATGAAAGTGCATCATGGTTCAACAAATTTTGAATGTGCTCAGTGCAATTATGCCACAAAGTGGAAACATAGTTTGTTGATACACATAAAAGTGCATCACGGTTCAGAAGAGTTCCAGTGTCCTCAGTGCAGGTATGTCACAAAAGCAAAAGAGTATTTAGTGCAACATATGAAAGTCCATCATGACTCAGAAAACCTTAAATGTCACCAGTGCAACTTTACCACTAAATGGAAACAACACTTACTTAGTGACACATGTGAAAGTCCATCATGGTTCAGAAAAGTTCGTATGTGCACAGTGCAATTTTGCCACAAAATGGAAACATAGCTTATTGATACATATGAAAGCATTTCATAGTTCAGAAAAGCTTGAATGTGCTCAGTGCAATTATGCAACAAAGTTGAAACATAATTTATTGAGACATTTGAAAGCGCATCATGATTCAGAAAACCTTAAATGTCAGCAGTGCACCTTTACCACAAAATTGAAAGAATACTTAGTTGCACATGTTAAAGTGCATCATGGTTCAGAAGAGTTCAAGTGTCATCAGTGCAGGTATGTTACAAAAGCAAAAAAGTACTTAATAATACATATTATGAAAATGCATCGTGATTCAGCGAAAAACCTTAAATGCCATCAGTGCAACTTTACGACTAAATTGAAAGAGTACTTAGTGACACATGCAAGAGTGAGTCATGGTCCAAAAAAGTTTGAATGTCGCAAGTGCAATTTTGCCACAAAATGGAAAAAAAGTTTATTGAACCATGTAAAAGTGCATCATAGTTCAGAAAACCTTAACTGTCACCAATGCAACTTTACCACTAAAGTCAAACGATATTTATCGAAACATGTAAGAGTGCATCATAGTTCAAACAAGTTTGAATGTGCTCAGTGCAATTATGTGACAAAACGGAAACGTAATTTATTGGATCATATGAAAGTGCATTGTAGGTAATTCAGAAGAGTTCAAGTGTCATCAGTGCAGTTATGTTACAAAAGCAAAAAAATATTCAGTGAAACATGAAACATTCAGAAAATCTGACAGCCAACGAAATTCATAGTCGACTTACTTTTTAATGTAAAACTGAAATATAAATCATAAATCATATGATATCTACAAATAAATTAACGTTTATTGGGGAAAAAACTCAGATAAATGAAATAAAAATTAAAATTTAAAAAGGATTTCGTTTCAATGATGGTCAAAGTGATCGACATTTTGTATACAAATTATTCAATGTGAAAATGAAAAGAAGGAGACTTTAAGTTACAGATACTAAGCTTTTGCTCCTTTACACTCATTATAAGTACACCTATCGCAACCGAATAATTTTACTTCTAATGCTCGCTCACACCACCAAACATATTGATACACAATTAAATTTGAAATAGAATAAAAAATTCTTTCACTGACCTATACATGTTGTGGTATTCCAAAGATGACAGAGTGGACAATTATTAATGTAGAGTAGGTATTTAATGTGAAAATCAAAAACAGTTGTCAGAGACTATTTGAGATACAGATATTTATAGGTTGTTTTTTTTCTGTTTTGATAGGACATATTTTATTTTTGGGGGTCTGATAGGAATTAGGATGGAACTGATGTATGAAGTCATGAATAGAATCAGAAGGAAGCGTACAGTATCTTCCCAAAGGTTACAAAAAGGAATGAAACTGACCACTGTTTCAATATCCACCGCAGCAACCTTTTTTCAACTGGAAGCGATATTAATGCAGAGGAGGAAACACTCTTACAATTAAGGTAAATAATTCAAGTGTTTGACCATATTTGTATTCTATTTACCTATAGGAACCGTTAAAAGAAATGAATAAAAAAAACTTATTGGATGTAGAAACTTATTTTAGGAAAACTACTTAATTATATATTTATTGAAATTGTTCCTAAGGTATCATCATATTCGTTGAATTCATGTACCTACCTGTTCCTAGCTGAGAATAAATGGTATTTACAAATTTCGGAATATTGTCTATCTCTCTCAGTACATTCTTTACAATGTGTTTGATCTTTATAAATATTTCATGTGAGATGTTATTTAATTCTGGTTTAGAGGTAAAGCATTGTTATAGTTTTGTGCATATAGATGTTCAGTAAAATGATTCGGATGAGTAGACCACCTTATTACGGCAACACTTTCAATCATAAAATAATAATTTTTTTAAATAAATTCTATCCAAGTAGGATTACAATCGATTCATATATGTTTGAACAATGAGTAATTTGTTTCTAATCTAATTGTTTATATTATATTTCTTAGTTTCCTATTACACATTCTGCTCCTTGTAGACTCACTTCATTGACCATCAGAGGCTTGGCGCTCTCGAGTCTTCTTAGTTGGTTCGACATTCACGTATTTGTGGCGCCTTTCTTTGTGGTTGTGTCGAGTAACTGTCAATAAATGAATTATTTTGGTACAGTCGTACCAGTTAATGGTGGTTTTGATTCTCCTTCCCGATATTAGTTCACGACCAGTGAATTCGTACCTTTTACACTATAGAGGGCCTGTTAGACGATCACGAGCCAATGTAATTTTTGGGTTGGTTTGTTTTGGAGGGAAACGAGGGAAATATTAAATTTTGTCGGCCATGTTTAGGGATTCCCGCTTCCATTTGAATTTTATAAACGTAGGGTGTGAAGTTAGCTCTTCGTAATGTTCGATAGGTAGGGCTAGGGGTGGTACATTACATTGCCCGAGGTAATTGGAGACCTATTAATTCCCGTGGTACATAGATAATCTTATTTCTGACCGATTATAATACGTTAATAAATTCAAAAGCTGGGAATTATTTATTTACATTAATAAATGAACATTTCGCAACAAGCACAAATAAATATCATATGATACGTTATTACGTTTTCTCACAAATGAATGATGTGTACTCAAAATTAAAATCTATTTTAGTACACAATTTTTAGTATACAATTTCAATAATGGAAATCATGACATGAATAATCCGCAGCCCGGATAACCCGCTCACGGATAATCGGGGTTCTGCTGTAGTTCATTTATTTCTGGGTATTGGAATTAAACATTTGACCCACAAGCAATTTTTACTGTTCCTTTCATTGAACTATACGCTATCATGATACGCTATAGTATAGCGTACAGTTCAATGGTTCCTTTACAGATTAATTTAAATTTCTCACATATTATCTTTTTTTTGTTTTGAGGTTACTGACACGTCCCTCAAGCCTTTCGTAAGCTTGATACAAAGCACTTGCTACATTTGTAAGAAAAGTAAACTTTTGCATGTGTTACAAGTTACAACCTTGTATGTACTTGTGGAAACATTTTTCCTTTTCATTTTTTCGAAAAACAAAACTTAACAAAAGTAGTGTAAACATAACGTAGTAGATCTTCGTAGAGTACAATAGTAGTTCCATCTTCATCATTCATCTTCCCAAGGTGACTCCAATTTGTCATCTTTTATTTATGTTCTACTTGTTTTTATTTGCTTTATATTGAAGAATTATGAATATTTTTAATAGTTCGACAGTTTAAAAAATTAAATATGTCAAGAGAAGATAATATTAATATGCATGTAATCGAAGACGAACCCCTTCAAAAAGAAACAGAAATTATTTCAAGTTGCGAAGAAACAGAAATTATTTCAAGTTGTGAAGAAACAGTGACAAAAATAGAACCAGTGGAACCAAAGCACGAGGAAGAACTAAATGTGTCCCTTGCAAAGCAAGATTTTCAATTAAATGAATATTATAACGATGTTCAAAATTGTGTATCAGTAAAGCTTGAATTGAATGATTCTACTACTCGCTTGAATGATCAGCTTTTAAATCCTTTGCAAATACAAACTAGAAATTCAACCAATGCGGAATTGACTAATGTACAAGAGTTGAAATGTTTTCATTGTACTTATGTAACAAAATGTAGAAAAAATTTAATTCAACATATAAGACGATGTCAAAGTTCCAAAGAATATAAATGTCAAGAGTGCAATTATGCCACAAAACGGAAACAAAATTTATTGCAACATACGATTGCGCATCATGGTTCAGAACAGATGAAGTGTCATCAGTGCACTTATGTCACAAAAGCAAAAGACGATTTAGTGAACCATATAAAAGTGCATCGTGACTCAGGAAACCTTAAATGTCACCAGTGCAACTTTACCACTAAATTGAAACGATGTTTAACGAGACATGTGAAAGTGCATCATAGTTCAGAAAACCTTAAATGTCCAAAGTGCAACTTTACCACGAAATTGAAACGATACTTAATGACACATGTGAAGGTGCATCATGGTTCTGAAGAGAGAAGAGAGAGGTGTCACCAGTGCAACTTTACCACTACATTAAAACTATACTTAAGGCAACATATGAAAGTGCATCATGGTTCAACAAATTTTGAATGTGCTCAGTGTAATTATGCCACAAAGTGGAAACATAGTTTATTGGTACACATAAAAGTGCATCACGGTTCAGAAGAGTTCAAGTGTCTTCAGTGCAGTTATGTCACAAAAGCAAAAGAGTATTTAGTGCAACATATAAAAGTCCATCATGATTCAGAAAACCTTAAATGTCAGCAGTGCAACTTTACCACTAAATGGAAACAACATTTAGTGGCACATGTGAAAGTGCATCATGGTTCAGAAAAGTTCGTATGTGTACAGTGCAATTTTGCCACAAAATGGAAACATAACTTATTGAATCATATGAAAGCATTTCATGGTTCAGAAAAGTTTGAATGTGCTCAGTGCAATTATGCAACAAAGTTGAAACATAGTTTATTGAGACATGTGAAAGCGCATCATGATTCAGAAAACCTTAAATGTCAGCAGTGCACCTTTACCACAAAATTGAAAGAATACTTAGTGGCACATGTGAAAGTGCATCATGGTTCAGAAGAGTTCAAGTGTCATCAGTGCAGTTTTGTTACAAAAGCAAAAAAGTACTTAATAAAACATATTATGAAAGTGCATCGTGATTCAGCGAAAAACCTTAAATGCCACCAGTGCAACTTTACGACTAAATTGAAAGAGTACTTAGTGACACATGCAAGAGTGAGTCATGGTCCAAAAAAGTTTGAATGTCGCAAGTGCAATTTTGCCACAAAATGGAAAAATAGTTTATTGAACCATGTAAAAGTGCATCATGATTCAGAAGACCTTAAATGTCACCAGTGCAACTTTACCACTAAATTCAAAAGATATTTAGCGAAACATGTGAGAGTGCATCATAGTTTAAACAAGTATAAATGTGCTCAGTGCAATTATGCGACAAAACGGAAACATCATTTATTGGAACATATGAAAGTGCATCGTGATTCAGAAGAGTTCAACTGTCTTCAGTGCAGTTTTGCGACAAAATGGAAACATAATTTATTGCAACATATGAAAGTGCATCGTGCATGATTCAGAAGAGTTCAAGTGTTATCACTTCTTACCAGTGTAGTTATGTCACAAAAGCCAAAAAAGTACTTTGTGAACCATATGAAAATGCATTGTGATTCAAAAAACCTTAAATGTCACCAGTGCAACTTTACCACTAAATTGAAACAATACTTAGCGAGACATGTGACAGTGCATCATAGTCAGAAAGCCTTAAATGTCCGAAGTGTAACTTTACCTGTAAATCGAAACGATAAGCTCGGTAAGTGCTTAATGCCATATGTGAAAGTGAATCATGGTTCAGAAGAAAGAAGTGTCACCAGTGCAATTTTACCACTACATTTAAATTTAGTTGTAAATGTAAATTTACTCAAGGCAACATATGAAAGTGCATCGTGATTCAGAAGTGTCATCAGTGCAGTTATGTCACAAAAGCAAAAAAGTATTTAGTGAAACATGAAAGTGCATTGTTTCAGAAAATTCAACAGCCAACGCAATTCAGAGTCGACTTGACAGAGTTGACAATTATTAATGTACAGTAGGTATTCAATGTGAAAATCAAAAAAAGTTCTCGGAGACTATTTCAGATACAGATATTTAGAGGTTGTTTTTTTTCTGTTTTGATAGAGGACATATTTTATTTTTGGAAATGCCGATAGGAATTAGGATGGAACTGATGTATGAAGCGTAGAGAATCTTCCGAAAGATTATAAAAGGGAATGAAACTGACCACTGTTTCAATATCCACCACAGCAACCTTTTTTCAAATGGAAGCGATATTAATGCAGTGGAGTAAACACCCTTACAATTAAGGTAAATAATTCAAGAGTTTGACCATTGTATTCTATTTACCTATAGGAACCGTTAAAGAAATTAATAAAAAAAACTTATTGGATGTATAAACTTATTTTAGGAAAACTACTTAATTATATATTTATTAAAATTGTTCCTAAGGTATCATCATATTCGGAGAATTCATGTACCTACCTGTTCCTAGCTGAGAATAAATGGTATTTACAAAGTTCGGAATATTGTGTACCTCTCTCAGTACATTTTTTTACAACGTGTTGGAAGATCTTTATAAATATTTCATGTGAGATGTTATTTAATTCTGGTTTAGAGGTAAAGCATTGTTATAGTTTTGTGCATATAGATCTTCAGTAAAATGATTCGGATGAGTAGACCACGGCAAGACTTTCAATCATAAAATAATAATTTTTTGAAATAAATTCTATCCAAGTCACATTACAATCGATTCATATATGTATGTTTGAACAATGAGTAATTTGTTTCTAATTTATTTTTTTTATATTATATTTCTTAGTTTCCTATTACACATTCTACTCTTTGTAGACTCACTTCATTGACCAGAGGCTTGGTCCTCTTGAGTCTTCTTAGTTGGTTCGACATTCACGTGTTTATGGAGCCTTTCTTTGTGATTGCAGCCATATACTTAGAGATGGTTTGTTTGATAGTATCATTTTCCCAGATGTTTGTGCATGTTGGTGTTCTTGATGTGTCAGGCAGGGTTTTATCTAGGATGGTTTTTCTTACCACCTTATTCAGGAAATGTTAGAGAATATGCTGCTTTCACTTTCACGATCCCATAATTCTAATCTCCCCTATGGATTTGATTACAGATTACTTGTAGTGTTTCATCAAGAATATGATGGCCAGATAGGCATTATTTATTTTGAGTGGAATATGCTGCTTTAGGTATTTGATTTGTAAAACCAATGTCAATGGACATGCTTTCATTCAATTAATTATTATTTTGTCTAATGAAACCTGTAGTTTTTGTGTTGCCATTTTTTAATTATTGCCTGTTGATGGAACTGTCATTTCATCTGCAAAACTAGCAGTGACATCTTGTCACAAGTCAGCAATGTCTTCGATGTACAACAGATAGACACCTATAATGCTGGTTTTGGGAGACCAGCTTTAATTTGTCAAAAATGCTCCTGCATAATTTTGAATCATCTCACTAGTGATCAGATTGAAGCCAGTTCGTCTGTATATACACACGATATAATATAATGGTTTTGTGGTAATTATAAATTACTTGCGGTTATTTAAAGTGTATCAACCATATTGCCAAATTAAAAAGTAGGTATATGTCGCATGAAATGAACAATGGTTCAAAAGAAAGAAAAGGAAATCTTTTATCTGACTTGATATGGTTTGTAAGGTTTTCGTTTTATAGTATCTTACCTAGTACCAGTAACGTGGCGTATTTAAGGTCCAGCGCCTTGTCTTGCAAAAGTAGGGAGGGCCACATTATTTAGGTGGTTTTTTGTTGTTGATTTAACCTTCTTGAATTAATTTGTTACACTGTTATTTATTTTATTGCCTCTTATTACTTTTTGTCTCATTTACTTATTTATTTATTTATTATATTTGGTAATTTTATTTTTTGGAGGGACTCATTTGGCGAGACTCGCACGCTCGTTAAATCCGCCACTGCCTAGTAGTTTTAGTTCGTTTCAGTCAAATTGGATAATGTTGTCAGATAGCTAGCAATATTGTCTCTGATAGCAATAAGAAAAAATTCGATGGGTTAGCTATTCAACCTGTGTGCTTACGAAAGGAACTTTCCGAAGGTTGATAGCAGTAACTCGATCAGTAGTTCAAGAGCCATTACAGATAAAGCATACTTCCAAAACGACCCATGATAACTGTGGAGGATGTCCCCTTCTGTTACCTATGGAGGATGTCTGTAATGTAACAAGACACCAGGTTTCGCGCGCTTACCTACAAAAAACGAACCCATCTCTATCTGTACCTACGTTGTGTAACTAAAGAGGGCGCCTACCAAGATGGCGCTTATCATGACTTGTGAAGTTGTAGGATGTAGGAAAACAAGCAGTTAAAATGAACGTAAATATATATTTGGTGATAAAAATAGAAGCCCTAAAATTTTGATAAATCATATTTACCGCCAAAAAGAGAGAATGCCATGAAATTCACCTGAAACTATCCGAAGGAAGAACGTGGGCAAAGAAACCTTCGGTTATGTTCCCAAGACAACTAAGTGCACATATTAAACAAAACACACAAAGAAATATGATGGAGTGAGGAAACAACAGTAACATAAAAATACCTGCAATGAAAGCATATAAATGGTCATCAAATTCAGTTATATATATATAAATAATTAATGCAAAACAACAACTGTGTACAGTCGGTACTCCAGGCCACAAACTAAAATAACCACACTACTTATACTCATCCCTCCCCTTGTTCGACAACTACCACATTCACTAGACATATAAATAGTTAGTTATTCGAACCTCCTCCAATTCGAAATGTACACGCAGGCCTGGATTCGGCGCTTACGGCTAAAGTAGTATTTCCAGCACGAGTGTGCTAAATTGCTATTAAACGCCCAGCAGTCGACTCTTAGACGGGAGGAAAAAACCTTCATTAGTTCATCCACTAAGGCTCTTACATAAATGAGGGAGTACCTACGTTGGCAACTCTAAGTTTAAGCTTCAAGCAAGTGTGGCTCTTATTGAGAAACGAATGTACCTACATGATGAAAGAAAGAAAATTAAAATAACTGAATTCAACATTTTTACACAAAGAAAACTCTCGCCCCTAATTCAATAGGTAACGTAAGTTTATTATCCCTATTACATACAAGAACGACAAATAAAACACATTATATAAAGACAAATCAAGATGGACGCCACCACAACGGTAATTTCGATACATATAAAGTCATTTCAATTGAATGACAAGTTATTAGAAAATATAAATGGTTCATTTAAATAATTAACATTAGTAAAATAGATAAAATTCATGCATTAGTTAGTATTCCTACGAGTAAATATTAAACAGGAGAGAACATTCCAATATCAACGCACTCGACGGAAGTTATATACAAATGGAGGTTAACGGAGTGGGGGCACGTGTAATTTTATCCAAAATAACCATCAAAACGTCGCAGAAGAACGTATGTACAAATGTATCCTCGTAATTTTGTCAACATTGTATGTACTTGTGGAAACATTTTTCCTTTTAATTTTTTCGAAAATTTACAAAACTTAACAAAAGTAGTGTAAACATAACGTAGTAGATCTTCGCAGAGTACAACAGTGGTTCCATCTTCATCTTCATTGAATTTATACATTTTCATCTTCCCAAGGTGAATACAATTTGTCATCTTTTATTTGTGTTCTACTTGTTTTTATTTGCTTTATATTGAAGAATTATTAATATTTTTATTAGTTCGAAAGTTTAAAAATTAAATATGTCAAGAGAAGATAATATTAATATGCATGTAATCGAAGATGAACCCCTCCAAAAAGAAACAGAAATTATTTCAAGTTGTGAAGAAACAGTGAGAAAAATAGAACCAGTGGAACCAAAGCATGAGGAAGAACTAAATGTGTCCCTTGCAAAGCCAGATTTTCAATTAAATGAATATTATAACGATGTTCAAAATTGTGTATCAGTAAAGCTTGAGTTGAATGATTCTACTACTCATTTCAATGATCAACTTTTAAATCCTTTGCAAATACAAACTAGAAATTCAAGTAATGCGGAATTGGCATTTAATGTACAACAGTTGAAATGTTTTCACTGTACTTATGTAACAAAATGTAGGAAAAATTTAATTCAACATATAAAAAGATGCCAAAATTCCAAAAAATATAAATGTCAAGAGTGCAATTATGCCACAAAATGGAAACAAAATTTATTGCAACATACGATAGCGCATCATTGTTCAGAAGAGATGAAGTGTCATCAGTGCACTTATGTCACAAAAGCATCAAAAGAGGATTTAGTGAACCATATGAAAGTGCATCGTGATTCAGAAAACCTTAAATGTCACCATTGCAACTTTACCACTAAATTGAAACGATGCTTAACGAGGCATGTGAAAGTGCATCATAGTTCAGAAAACCTTAAATGTCCAAAGTGCAACTTTACCACTAAATTGAAACAATACCTAATGACACATGTGAAGGTGCATCATGGTTCTGAAGAGAGAAGAGAGAGGTGTCACCAGTGCAACTTTACCACTACATTAAAACTATACTTAAGGCAACATATGAAAGTGCATCATGGTTCAACAAATTTTGAATGTGCTCAGTGCAATTATGCCACAAAGTGGAAACATAGTTTGTTGATACACATAAAAGTGCATCATGGTTCAGAAGAGTTCCAGTGTCCTCAGTGCAGGTATGTCACAAAAGCAAAAGAGTATTTAGTGCAACATATGAAAGTGCATCGTGATACAGCGAAAAACCTTAAATGTCACCAGTGCAACTTTACCACTACATTAAAACAATACTTAATGGCACATGTGAAAAAAGTTCATCATGGTTTAGAAGAGAGAAGAGAGAAGTGTCACCAGTGCAACTTTACCACTACATTAAAACGATACTTAAGGCAACATATGAAAGTGCATCATGGTTCAGAAAAGTTCGTATGTGCGCAATGCAATTTTGCGACAAAATGGAAACAAAGTTTATTGAAACATATGAAAGCACTTCATGGTTCAGAAAAGTTTGAATGTGCTCAGTGCAATTATGCAACAAAGTTGAAACATAGTTTACTGAAACATGTGAAAGCGCATCATGATTCAGAAAACGTTAAATGTCACCAGTGCAACTTTACCACTAAATTGAAAGAATACTTAGTGGCACATGTGAAAGTGCAACATGGTTCAGAAGAGTTCAAGTGTCATCAGTGCAGTTTTGTTACAAAAGCAAAGAAGTATTTAGTGAAACATATGAAAGTGCATTGTGATTCAGCGAAAAACCTTAAATGCCACCAGTGCAACTTTACCACTAAATTGAAACAGTACTTAGTGATACATGCGAAAGTGAATCATGGTTCAAAAAAGTTTGAATGTCACAAGTGCAGTTATGCGACAAAATGGAAAAATAGTTTATTGAAACATGTGAAAGTGCATCATGATTCCGAACACCTTAAATGTCAGCAGTGCACCTTTACCACAAAAGTGAAACAATACTTAGTGGCACATGAGAAAGTGCAACATGGTTCAGAAGAGTTCAAGTGTCATCAGTGCAGTTTTGTTACAAAAGCAAAAAAGTATTTAGTGAAACATATGAAAGTGCATCATGATTCAGAAAACCTTAAATGTCACCAGTGCAACTTTACCACTAAATTCAAACGATATTTATCGAAACATGTGACAGTGCATCATAGTTCAAACAAGTTTGAATGTGCTCAGTGCAATTATGCCACAAGACGGAAACATAATTTATTGGGACATATGAATGTGCATTGTGATTCAAAAGAGTTCAAGTGTCTTCAGTGCAGTTATGCGGCAAAATGGAAACATAATTTATTGAAATACATGAAAGTGCATCGTGCGTGATTCAGAAGAGTTCAAGTGTCATCTGTGCAGTTATATCACAAAAGCAAAAAAAGTATTTAGTGAAACGTGAAGCATCATTTCAGAAAATCCGACAGTCAACGAAATTCACAGTCGACTTAATTTTTAGTGTAAAACTGAAATATAAATCCGAGTATAAATCATATGATACCTACAAATAAATTAACGTTTATTGGAGAAAAAACTCGGATAAATGAAACAAAAATTAAAATTTAAAAAGGATTTCGTTTTAATGATGATCAAAGTGATCGACATTTTGTATACAAAGTATTCAAATGTGAAAATGAAAAGCAGGAGACTTTGAGATACAGATACCTACTAAACTTTTGCTCCTTTAAGTACACTGTCATTATAAGTACACCTATCGCAATCTTGTCGTATAATTTTACTTCTAATGCTTACACACACCACCGCACATATTCATACAGATTTAAATTTGAAATAGAATAAAAAATTCTTTCACTGATCTATACATGTTGTGGTATTTCGAAGATGAAGGAGTTGACAATTATTATTGTACAGTAGGTATTCAATGTGAAAATAAAAAAGTTCTCGGAGACTATTTGAGATACAGATATTTAGAGGTTGTTTTTTGTTTTGTTTTGATAGGACATATTTTATTTTTGGGAGTCTGATAGGAATTAGATGTAGAAATTTATTTTAGGAAAACAGGAAAACTAATTATATATATTATATTTATTAAAATTGTTCTTAAGGTATCATCATATTCGTTGAATTCATGTACCTACCTGTTCTTAGCTGAGAATAAATGGAATTTACAAATTTCAGAATATTGTCTACCTCTCAGTACATTTTTACAATGTGTTGGAAGATCTTTATGGAGGTCTTTATAAATATTTCATGTGAAATGTTATTTAATTCTGTAGTGGATTTGTTTAGATAAAGCATTGTTATAGTTTTGTGCATATAGGTCGTCAGTAAATGATTCGGATGAGTAGACTACTTTATTACGGCAAGACTGTCAATCATAAAATAATAATTTTTTTAAATAAATTCTATCCAAGTAACATTACAATCGATTCATATATGTTTGAACAATGAGTAATTTGCCTCTAATGTAATTTTTTTATATTATACCTAGTTCTTAGTTTCCACACATTCTGTTGGTTCTTTGTAGACTCACTTCATTGACCAGAGGCTTGGTCCTCTTGAGTCTTCTTAGTTGATTCGACATTCACATGTTTGTGGAGCCTTTCTTTGTGGTTGCAGCCATACTTAGAGATGGTTTGTTTGATAGTATCATTTTCTCAGATGTTTGTGCATGTTCGTGTTCTTGATGTGTCAGGCAGGGTTTTTTTTTATTTAGGAAATGTTAGATAATATGCTGCTTTCACTTTCACAATCCCATGATTCTAATCTCCCCTATGTATTTGATTACAGATTACTTGCAGCGTTTCATCAAGAATATGATGGCCAGATAGGCATTATTTATTTTGAGTGAAATATGCTACTTTATTTGATTTGTAAAACCAATGTCAATGGACATGCTTTCATTCAATTATTTTGTCTAATGAAACCTGTAGTTTTTGTGTTGCCATTTTTTAATTATTGCCTGTTGATGGAACTGTCATTTCATCTGCAAAACTAGCAGTGATATCTTGTCTCAAGTCAGCAATGTCTTCGATGTAGGTATAATATAGATAATGCTGGTTTTGGGAGACCAGCTTTAATTTGTCAAATCCTCCTGCATAATTTTGAATCATCCCACTAGTGATCAGTTCGAAGCCAGTTTCGCTTATATACCTATACACAGGATATAATATACAGGGTGTCCACTTATATTTTCCCCTATTTTAGCTGCCTATAACTTCTAAACGGTTGGGGATAGAAATATGCGGTTTTCACTGAAATGTTTCATTTTAGTACAAGCTTTGTTTGAATGGATTAAATTTTTTCTAGCGATTTCGATTACGTCACAACAAAATGGCGGATTTTGGCAATCTTTTTTGTACCTAGGATTTTTTAATGAAACGCCCAGTATATTTTTTTGTAGTTTGAAAGAACTGACCTTCACCTATCAAGCGATGCAAAATTTCTCAAAATCGGTTCGAAAATGACTGAGTAATCACATAAGAGAACATCAATTTTATTTTACACAAAACGATACACAAGGCCTTTACAAATTTATATCTACGTTGGAGCAACTGTATTCATCAGGAAGGACGACATATTGAAAATTTAATGAACTAACATTTGCACTTTTTTGTTTGTGTATCGTTTTATGTAAAATGAAATTGATGTTCTCTTATGTGATTACTCATCAGTCATTTTCGCAGTAGTGCTGAAAATTTTGCCAAAGTCAGATATTGATGGTCAGAACATAGTAGGTACCTACTCTCAGATGTTCGGTATGTCCCTGATGGGCTACCTAACAATTCAGTCTCAGTGCTCGCTGTTCACGACAGAAACTCCAAGAGTTTGTTCTTCAAATCAAATTCTACAGAATCTTGGTTTTCCTGGCGCTGGTGCTGGTGAGGTCCGTGGTCTAGTTCGGGATTGTGGGATGGGGCCACTGTGGACAGTGTTTTTCACTGTTAAATAGGCAACATTTTAACTTTGGAGTTATTGAAAATACATTTTATTTTATCTATTCTTTTATTGTTTTCTTTATTCTTTGTAAATTGTTACTATCGACTCACTTTATTAGGTACTTTCTTTATATAGATGTAACTATTAATAATTATAGTTACATTATTGTTTATCAACGTAACGTTTTCATGTTTCTGATCTCTGCCAATACCATCCCAGCAAACAGAGTCACGTTATTTTGACGTCCTTTACAGGTCTTATTGGTCGTTAACGTCACTCGGCCTATTACTGACGATATAATGACGTCTTAAAGCTCACCATTTTTTCACGTCACCCATGAGACGTCATTATGACGTCTGATATTAGTGAGTAATAGATTTTATTGATATTGATAATTTTCTTTCTCACCAAGTTGGCAATTGACTCAATAAACTCTACTGGAGTTCACCGAGTTCACTTCACAGTTATTGTCATTTCTTAAATTTCGGTTTTTTCCACAGCTTTTTTCGTAAAAACTATCGGTTACGGAGTTTGTTCTAAAATTGACTCCATTTGCTGTGTATCGGTTATTCTATTTAATAAAAGTATGTATAACTGTATACTTTTACTTAGATATTATATATTTTAGTCGTACCTAATTATTCAATAGTAGATGTACTCTCTTATAGAATTTATATAAATGATGATGGCTTATCATTTATGAATTCCCGGTGACTAACATTTCTTTTATGTATTTTTTTCAAACATAATTTAAATCTAATATAACGCGACACAGCGCTAAGTCTTGAAGAACGAAATGAGAAGTAGGTACAGCTCCACTCAGCAAACAAGATAGTCGGAAAATATGTCAACTAAAATAATGTATTTGAAATTTTTGACGCGGCAAATTATTTGTCCAATCATATTTGAGAATTCTAAGGTGTACATTCACAGCTGAAAGTAAATTATTACAGTTGACAGCTGACATTTTCCACGTGCGTTTTATTACTTAATCCTTTTATTGTGTTACTCTTGTTTGTTAAAATCAGTCTTTCTGATGACTTCTCATGCAGCATACAATACATTTATGTGTATCCAACAATACACATTTAAATTAAGCGCCCAAATATTTCTTTCCGGATTGTACCTTAAAAGCTACTCTAGCGCCGGTATCCCCTCTCCAACTATCTTGTTTGCTGAGTAGAGCTGTATGTGTCACATCAGCGCAGCGGTAGAATGTCGGCCTTCGGAATTTTCAGCACCCATCCGATAAAGGTTCGAATCCGGTTAAGGGGGAAACTTTCAAGCAAGTATACCCTACTAAACTCATCGACTTTCAGTTCAGGTAAAAACGGGTTGGTTAAAAATTTAAGTTAAATAGTTAAAATTACAGTTCTACGTAAAAATGTAGTTTTTCCTTTTTTTGTACGGAACTGCTTAAATAATTGTTTGCGTTGATAATTACATTATGCATATACTTGGGTGACGACCTATAACAGTCGTAACTAACGTTCTAAAGGTCTTAAAGTGACGTAAAAATGACGTCATGTGTATGACGTCTATATCATGTGACATAATGCCCACAAAATGACGACATATCTGACGTCCTACGGGTCATTTTAGTCACGTGAAATTGACGTCAAAATAACGTGACTCTGTTTGCTGGGATATGTGGCGACCACACGATCGGTACACAGTCGCTTACGTACTAAAGAGTAACGATTGATTCCCATTGACTGACCAATGACAATGCGTCGACACCGCCCAGAATCCTTTGTAAGCGAACGCTGTTACCCACAGAAATCAGTCAGAAGTCATAGCCGCCAACGAAAGCAGCCAACACCGACCAGTCCGTCTACATCGACCCGTCAGCCTGCATTCCAGAACCAGTCTACGCTCCGGTGACGGATCAACCTACCTACTGCCTGTACCTTCATTATTAACCGCATTCCGCGCTGTTAAAACTTGTACATATTTGTAAATAGAAATGTTAGTTGTTTTCACAACTTCCAAAACTTTATTGTTTATTTGGGACGATCACCAAATAGCTCGTGATCCGAATCAACCGCCAAACCAAATGTAAAATAATTTGTCGCATAAACTACCTACAATTATATTCATACGGCCCTGTATATGCACGTCGATTAGATAATCTTCTACCCTAAAGGTAAACAGTTGGAAATTATAGCAATTACGAACAAGACGCGTTTATTTTACGATGCTTGTAATTTGGATTTGCGAAGGAGTAATTCAGAAATCTACACTAAGTTTAACAATATTCTCCGCAACTGATACGGGTATAATCCCAAAATTACTGTTCCTAAGGATATGGTTAAATCCATTAAAGGATTTGAATTTATAACGTTATAATCATTTCATTGCAATTTCAACATTTGGAAAACGCAAACTTTCCGATAAGATCAAAGTGGAAAACTTTCTTCGCGTATTAGCATCTCGCCAAATATTCCGACATTTTCGTTGCCACTATTTATTACGAGAATGTCGAGCAAAAATGTTCGCTCTTAATGAAAAGTTTCAGAAATCTGCAGTAGGTAACCTGCGGTGCTTATGTAATTACTAATAAGGTAGGCAATCTGGTTGAGTGATAGTAATAAGTTCTTTATCATTGAACGGTGATACGAATAACTGCAGTTTTATTACCGATCGTAACTGAAACTAAGCTTATATGTATTACATAAGATTTAAAATCATAATTAATATGTACATGAAATGATAGAGCAACTCGAACAGTTCTGTTTGTTGGTACGCGCATGCGCTAGAAAGCTTGTGAGCTAGTGCCTCTGCGCGGTAGAAAAGCAAAAATGGTAACTACTATCGGAGTAAAAATGCAAGGCCTCTGACTTTAGAAGCTTGTATCTCAGTAATTAGCAATCATAATGTAATGAAATAAAGTGCATTTAAAAGATCATTTATTCCTAGATTTTTGCAACACATCGTTAATTTTCTGTATTAATTTATGTGCGAAAAAGCGCTAATTATGACTGAAATCGCACAAGCGCTCGACTTTAAAAATTAATTACGGCTATATTATTGAAACTGAGTGGTAGATACTTATATATTTGACAAGTGTATACTTTTTTGGCGGTGTGAGATGCTTTTGAGGCCAATTGGTTTATTAGTCTTAAAGCTATAATGAAAAAACACGACATCTTGTGTAACTCAGTACCTGAACGTTCGATATTAACAATATTGACAGTAACATAACAAGGTTAAAGCAATTATATTGTGGTCTAACACGATTCACAAAAATAATGCCATGTATACATGTTTTGTTTAAAAGAAATTTGGAAAAAAGGATGGATGATTGGATTTGCGGAGCGAAGTGCGGTACAAGCTGGACGATGGTGTCGTACACTATTGCTATGAAGCGCATGGTTTTGTACAATGCCTAAAGAATAATCACATTGTTGTGGTTTGCCGCTCACGATTTACGATGTTGTAGATTACCTCTTGCAGGAATATGTGCGTCTTTCTTTCGCGATAATTATAACATTTACATTGAATGACAAGAAAACAAATTTTGTTTTCAATAAACCAATAATGCAGCCCGAATTGAGTAATACAAATTTAGCATTTAAAACAAGAATTTTTCTTTAGTATATTGCAAAATAATCAAATTTTCGGTTAGGGCTTATAAAACCAGTTAATTATATGAATAATCAATCTTTATTGGCTGTCGACTTTTCAGAAGTATGTGTGCTACAACATTTGTAAATGTGGTAACAATTTATGAAACAATAACAATTTTATGATAAGTTAAAACTGACCGTCAGCCAGGAAAATACTAAATACAGCGTTTTTATTGCTGTTAATTAAAATAAAAGTTAAACAACTGATTCTACCAATTTGATTTTTACACATGTTAAACATATATAAATGACTCATGTACTGCCCAAAAATGAAGAAATTTCACCGCTCAATTTTTTCGTTATGACCACTTAAAGTCAGAGGCCTTGCATTTTTACTCCGATAGTAGTAGACAGAAGCTTTTTGTGTTCTGCAGTTTGCAAAGACCGAATCTGTACTTACTGTGGAACGTGCGTTCAGGATTAAGTTCAGATGTGAACCCCCAAGTTATAATAACATCCGTAGATGGTATCATCAGTTTGAAAATACCGGCTGCCTTTGCAAAGGGAAGAGTACGAGACGACCAAGGGTTAGTGAAGAGAGTGTTGAGCGAGCGAGGGAGTCTTGTCGCGCGTAGCCCGAGGAAATCAGTTCGGAATTAACAATTACGGTGATGACTGAACATAACCGAAGGTTTCTTCGCCTGTTCTTCCTTCGGCCAGTTCCAGGTGAACATGGCATTTTCTCTTTTTGGCGGTAACTATGATTTATCAATATTTTAGGGCCTTTTATTTTTATCACTAAATATATTAACATTAACTTTGATTGTTGGTTTGTTTCCCTACTTCCATCTGTCACACACATTGAACTGTACGCTATAGCGTATAGTTCAATGGTTACACAGGTCCTGATAAGCGCCATCTTTCAGTTTTAGTTATACAACGTAGGTACAGATGGAGCTGGGGTTCGTTTTTATGTACAGTGACTCTATTACAAACAGTGGCGACAAGCGATGTATCGATTTTTATTGGCCGTGGTATATTTTGCATCTTAATGGCGGCCTGACTGTGTTTACCTTTGATCAGCGTGTGATTTTTATTTGGATTTAGAACATTGCTAGGATACCACCGTTGAGTTCATAGAAACCCGCCCAAAATTTTGCCTCCTATTGGCGGATGGGTGGAGCTAATCGCTGCTTGTCGTCACTGTTTGTAATAGAGTCACTGTATTTTTATGTAGGTAAGCGCGCAAAACCTGGTGTCTGGTACATCACACCTCCTTAGCCGATCTTAGCTCGGCATTTGAACAACTAGTAATCAACAATTTGATAAACTGTAGGTATCTGATTCGGAAGCGTCCGCAGGTGTTTCCATGTTTCCAATCATTTGCTATCTACGCAGAAATTAGTTAAACAATTAAATTATATTCACAAAATGCAAAAATTCGGCCCTTTCCTGCCGAAGTAATAAAAAATGCAACTTAATTTAGTTAATAAATTAAATTACATTCGCAAAATGCAATAATTTGACTCGTCTTAGCGAAATAATAAAAAGTGCAACTTAATTAAAGTCTTTTTGAGCGTCAACGGACCTACAGTTTTCCTTTGAACATCTTCTGGCCCCCTTCACCGTCTTAAAATTTGGCAACGATCTCTTGTAACCACTTTGTTTATAAAACGCAACGGCGCGTGTCTCATGCAGAAGCTGCAGGAGCGTAAAACGTCATGAAATCCAAGGTTTTCCATTACTATACGTGTTCTCTGACTTGTGTGAGGTCGAGCGTTGTCACGATGCAGAAATGGCACTTTGTCAGGACCAATGAACTGTATACTGTATAGTATACAGTTCATTGGTCAGGACAAACCCTACGCAGTCGATCCTTAAAAGATGGCAGTACAGCCAAGTTCATGAACGATCGATGCCGCCACAATCCCAGATTTTCCCGACAGATGAATTTTTTCAGTTGCGGCGAACTCTTATGTCTGTACTCCATGGACGGACTTTTCATTTCAGGGTTGTAATGATGTGCCCACGATTCGTCCCCGATCACAATTCTGTGGAGAAAAACTTCACCTTCTGCTTTATATCGAGCTAAGAGTCGTTCGCAAATTGTTTTTGATTGGGTTTCATTTCCTAAAGAATCTTATTTTGCGGATCCGATTTAGGAGGATTTTCGCCTCTCATAGTATCATCACGGTATATGGCACTTAACCTTCGATGGAGGACAATGGTCGCTACACCTTTCATGACAGCCCACTCTTTGCTTTAACCACACATCAATGTCTGTCCTTAGAACCCTAGGAATACTTATGCGCCAAGAGTTAAGGTAAATAGCAAACCACTTTTACACTGTCTGACACATTATTATTAAAGTTATGGCCATAGAGGCATTAGTTACTACAACGGCCTTGTACATATATTATATTTATTATGATACCAATGGGTGAAGTTTGACAATATTACTCTGCCTAACCTTGTATTTTCGTGATAGTAAGCTCGAAGTATTCGAGATTTGAACTTTCCACATACTACTAATCGGAGTAAAAATGCAAGGCCTCTGACTTTAGAAGCTTGTATCTCAGTAATTAGCAATCATAATTTAATGAAATAAAGTGCACTTAAAAGACCATTTATTTCTACAAAAAGGTGTACAGTTTTAGATTTTTACAATACATCGTTAATTTTCTGTATCAGTGTATGTGAGAAAAAGCGCTAATTATGACTCAAATCGCACAAGCGCTCCACTTTAAAAATTAATTACGGCTATATTATTGAAACTGAGTGGTAGATACTTATATATTTGAAAAATGTATACTTTTTTGTCTATGTGAGATGCTTTTGAGGCCAATTGGTTTATTAGTCTTAAAGCTATAACGAAAAAACGACATTTGTGTAACTCAGTACCTGAACGTTCGATATTAATAATATTGACAGTAACATAACAAGGTTAAAGCAATTATATTGTGGTCTAACACGATTCACAAAAATAATGTCATTATACATCGTTTTTTTAAAAGAAATTTCGAAAAAAGGATGCATGCACCAGTTGGAGGGGAGAAGCGCGGCGCGCGGGGTAGCTGTTGTCGTATACTATTGCTATAAAGCGCATGGTTTTGTACAATGCAAAAGAATAATCACATTGTTGTGGGTTGCCGCTCGCTGCTTACGATGTGGTAAATTACCTCTCGCGGGAATATGTGCGTCTTTCTTTCGCGATAAACATAAATTTACTTCGAATTACAAGAAAACAAATTTTATTTTCAATAAGAGAATAATGCAGTTAGATTTAAGTAATATCAAATTTAGCATTTTAAACAAGAATTTTTTCTTTAACTTCCGTAAATTGCGAAATAGCACATTTTCGGTTAGGGCTTATAAAACCAGTTAATCATATGAATAATCAATATTTATTGGCTGTCGACTTTTCAGAAGTATGTGTGCTACAACATTTGTAAATTTGGTAACAATTTATGAAACAATAACAATTTTATGATAAGTTAAAACTGACCGTCAGCCAGGAAAATACTAAATACAGCGTTTTTATTGCTGTTAATTAAAATAAAAGTTAAACAACTGATTCTACCATTTTGGTTTTTACACATGTTAAACATATATAAATGACTAATGTACTGCCCAAAAATGAAGAAATTTCACCCCTCGGTTTTTTTGTTATGATCACTTAAAGTCAGAGGCCTTGCATTTTTACTCCGATTTTTTAGTAGATTTTTAATTTAGCTGAGTAAGTTAGGTACTCATGTTGAGTCGGATACCGTAACTCGTGAGTACATTTACTCTTCTTTTAGAGTTTTTCTCGCTATGTTGGGGTGCAGGTGTTAATTCGGACATAAAATATTGCAATATTACACCAATTTTTAGGCAATGTTATGTTCTACATGGGTGGAAAACAAGGTTTTACTCTACGTCCCTTTCAACTTGAAGTTTATATGCGGATAAACTATCGGTAGCAAAGGATAAAAGGAGGTGAAGTAATTCTTGAATAAGAAATTGTCCTTCTCTAACATTTTTCAGGTGTATTGGAAATTCGTGTAAAGATTACACAATTGTTAAAAAATTGAGGGTGGGATATTTTAAAATGAACACTCTTTATACCCATTATCTATATATTATAGCAGACGCACAACCCTGCTCATTTTTCAATTTCTACTCTCCATTTTCATATTAATTTTGAGTATATATCGTAAGGTCAGATTTTAGTAACGGGATCTAATTTAAACTCGTAGGAAACTTTGATTATATTTTACACAAAATAGATGTAGGTACGTGTAGCTTGATGATCCTTTTCCGTCCATTTCAACTATTAATACACTGATAAGTATCTTGGGTGTTAGAAAATTAAAGCACCTTCGTATTAATGATCGTGCTTTGTTAGTGAATATATCTCGTGTAGGTATATATAGGTACATGAAACATTAATTGAGTTACAAGAAGGTGAACCTCCTCCAAATAATAATACAAGTTATGTAAATATAAATCAAATTGTACCAACGTTCGTTGAATTGTTTTGAGCTAATTTGCATGCATGTAGGTAGTACAAGTGCTTATTTTGGAAAATACGCATCTACCTACTAGAGAAAATATTTACAGAAAACCTTCTCAAAATACATTGTTACAATTAATTATAAACGGTACATATCCGAAATGTATTTAGTAAAGTTTCCAATTTTTCTTTTATTGGTAAGTAGGTATGTGTATAAGAAAATAACGTATTATTGTTTAGGCTTCCACGAGTTGTATTATTTAAAATATGATTCATTTCTGGATCTTCTCGTGTAGGTATATATTTTTTTAATTCTTCGACGTTTCGAAAACCACTTTCGTTTTCTTTTTCAAGATAATGACAATTGTCATTAGAAAATAACGTAGTACATACCTACATTGGTGTGTTAAGTTTATCGGAATGGACTGTTTTGCGTTGGATTTGCAAATATCTAAAAATTTTGTTTGGGAGGGGTAGTAAAAGATGCACTTGAGAAAAAACATAAAGATTAGAAGATTTAAAAGAGACTGTCCGTTATAATATGTAATATTTATTATACCTACTAACGTAACTTTGGGAGGGGTAATTACCCCCCCCCCCCCCCTAAATACGCTCTTGGCAAATAATATAAATGTAAAATTAATAATGATAATAATTAATATATATAATGATATAAAATAATTTAATAAATGATATAAAAAACAAAATTGTGCATTACCTTCATATTTATTTTCTACTGAATTACTTAATAGGCCGTAGTTTTTAACAAATTAACAATTTCCGGCACCTTTGAGAACCCATTCTTGGTATTATAGCTATAAACACAAAAATAATTCTCTATTATACTGTGGTACAAAAAAAAAAGATATTTTTGAGCAAATCGGGCTCACAATTAAGCACCAGTAAGGATTATTTTATATTTATGACTCCTTCCAACGTGAACCTTCACCTTATACTGGGTGTGCCAATACAAGGCGTAGGCCGTATGGGTCTATTTCCAAATTGTTTAGAAGGTATTTGGTGTTGAAGTTCAAAAATCGCTCATTTTTGAAACTTCACTATCGTCGACTGGACTGAAATTCTCACATAAAATTGGGAATTAGGATTGCTCGAGGAGTTCGAAGATCGACTACTGATGTGAAACAGGAATCAGGAAACTCAGGATAACTACAGAATAATTTTGTTTATTTTATTTTTCAAATGGAACGCTCTGTATTTCACCAAAACTACAAATTAGTATTTTTAATATCTTTTCAAAAATGTTTTTAAATCACGAATTTGTTCAAAGCAAATTAATTTTGTTTCTGTAAGTTACGTAATATTGTAACCACAGAATAAAACACAAGTGATACAGAAACGACATTCTGCTGAATACGTGTTGCAAATTTTCTTATCGCGTGGATTAACAACTCCGCCTTCTTTAAGTGCGCGCATTGATACATTATACATTTCAGCGTACGTACCTAGCGGTGCCCGGTGTGTTGAACTCTTATTGCAAGAATTCTATCGGAATTAGTTTTACGCTTATCACATGCGAAAATGTATGGGAAATATTTTTCGTTTATGACATTTTTTTATACGATTTCAAATTTAGATAATAATGAGAAAAACTACAAACCACTCCTCTTTTTACTAGCCTTGCTACTGCAACAGACAATGAAGTTTGACTAAAATGGGCGTGGTTGCGATGAGAAGACCGCCTTGTACGAGCAACACAACTTCAAAGGTGCCGACGGAGAATGTCGCTTTTGTATCACTTGTGTTTTACTCTGTGATTGTAACAGTCGTAACAGATCTAGAGTTTTATCCCAAGTGTGAAATGACTCCAATTTTTGAGAGAGAATTCCTGGTTGAAAGTACATACATTTTTGAATTTTTTTGTCGGAAGTTGTAATCCAGTTGACAGTAGTGAATTTTCAAAGAACGAACAAAGGAACCGATTTCGCATCTCTGACCGTTTCCAAGGTATCGATGGTGAGCATGGTGATCGAATTTTGGGCAGTGTATTTTGCAAAAATTTTGCATTTTAGATCAACTGGTATAAACGTAATAATATTCTGATCGTAAATTTAATTGAATCAATGGCCTATTTTCTTAAAATGATATCTTTGGATATTAACATTTTTTTGGTATTGCGTAACAACTTAAAATATTTTTAAGAATTTTGATTACTGAAGTGCCTAATTGTTATTGTGCATATTTATCACTCATAATGCTTGTTTTTATTATTATTGATTTTTTTGTTTAAAAAATGTCAAAATTGGTTAATAAATGTAATCAAAAGAATGTCACTATTCTCTAAATCTAAACCATATAATTACCATTACCATTTCTAATTAAAAAAGTGACCCTCCAATTTTTGAAATTTCGTATAAGCTTGTCTAAAATTTAGAGGTTTAAAAAAAACTTAGGAGTCTATTTTTAAAATTATTACTGGCACTGACAGGTTCAAAGAAATAAGTTTTGCACCTGATTTCTAATTTGTGCGTTAAATTTAAAATTATATGTTGAATGTTCATTACCAGAATCAGTAGCATCAGTATACAGTGAGAATACCTACTTGACTTTCTCTTGAAACACTGAAGCGGAGTGTATTCTAACACCTAACTTTCTAATTGTGTATCTAGTTATCGCCAAATTATATTGTTTGCCAATATCGGCAATATCGGGTAGATCCTAGGCTCTGATTGACTCAAAACTTCGCAGTTGGTTCCCCAAGCACTTTTGTAGTTAAAACGATGATAAAGTTGCATTAGGCTCACAATCTTTGTCATCATTCTTTCTGTATTCAAATATTTAAAATAGCTACTAGTTTCGACTACTAAGTCATTTTCAGGTTTCCAATTGCATAAAAAAGTGAGTACAAACTGTACTTCGGTTTAAATAATTACCTTTCCCTCGTTAGATAATTTTATTAAATGATTCACTTCAACATCATCTACAACTCATGTTTTCTATGTAATTTGAAGCCTGAAGATGACTCTTCAAAGCACTATGTCTAACAGTGTAGCGGAAAACTTGAGAAAGGAATCTTTGAAACTCTTCCCACCGCTGGCTTATTGAATACATATATCCAGTACATGTCTAATTATATTTAGATTCAAATGTTCTTGTATTTCTTATGTATAACTGCAATTATTTGCCGTAATTAAAAACGTAATATCTTTGCATGTATATTTAAACGACAAAGACGTGGGAGTTTTCATTTGACCGAATAAGAGGTTATACTTAGGTATCTTTTAGAAACGAATTTTGCGTGTAAAAATTGTTTTTATGTGCAAAGCAATTTCCTTTTTAACATATACTACAAGGATTTACACAAGCACAAAAGTATTTCCATTGGGAATTCAACCCGTTATTATTTTTACAATTGGTAGTTGGTACGTATTCAGCGGGTGTACTATGTTGTCATATTTTGTATTCGAGCTTTACACTTAATCCTGTCGGGAAAATTTGTGTATGATATTGAATATATAAACGTTCATGCAACGTAGGAACTCGGAAATAGCATACAAAAGGTTTTATTATCCATATAAAACCTTATTGTCGAATTGCATTTGAAAATTTATTCCCAGTGTTTCTAAATATGAATTTTCTATTTTTCTTTTGTCCTATCGTATGAATAGATTTTAATCCTGTTGTAAGTTAGGGTTCATTATATACTTACTAGGTATATATAGCTGCTTTTGCGGTTAATTTTCTGACATATGACGGTTATTACTTGCGGAACACACTTAGTTTCCTACACTAACGTATGGGACATAAGTTTTGAGAAGAAAAGTTGTCCTGAAGTTTCTACTTGAATTTGGTTACCATAAAACAGCTAATAAGTCATAGAGTTAAGTTCAAAGTGTCGTACAAACTTGAAATTCGCAAGATTTACATACAGCTTATTGTGAACTTCAGAGATCAAATTGTTAGGCAGACAAACCATTCATAGTATGCATTAGCTTACCTAAAACTAAAATGTTTTACACCATAAAACAGGGTTAATAGACTCGTAGAAAGCGCTCAAAACAGAATTGGAGTTTGTAGAGGTCCCCGTTTTGGGGTGTCCGCCTGAAATGACGTGAATTTTCGGAAATTGAAAAAAGGAAGTGGTCCAAAACTCGAAAGAATGCCCGAATGTTGCAAGGCTCTCGGACGTAGCCGTTGTGTGAGAAACCGCATGATTATAATGGATGATAAAAAGGTCTGGGAAATAAAAGTCGACGATGGATTTTACTCCTTTGATATTGAAAAGTAAAACTTAAAGTATAGGCAAAATTAGCTGACAAAATTCTAGACTCTTGCGCGATTTCAGCACCCTATTTTGGCTGAGTCTGAATAGACCCTGAAGATGTCAAGCGTGGTTAATTTTATTAACACCTATCATCAGAACGACGATGTAATATTTTGCCCTGACTTCGAATCGTGCCATTATAAGAAGAATGGTTGGAACAGAATAATTTTGTACCTTAGAAGAAAACAACCCAAATGTTCCACAAGCTCATTCCATCAAAAAATTGTGGTCGTTACTCTATCAATAGGTTTATGACAACAGAAGGGAAGCCCAACATGAACAGTTGTATGTATAAATGTATTATTTATTTGCCTTAATCTAAAATTTTGAGAAAAGATTCTTATTTCTACTAAAAAACTAGAAAACTAACTAACTAACTATTAGGTACATTTACAAAAAAAATAAACACTTCCTACTCTTGTCCCCTTTTCTCTACCCTCTCCCCCCCTCACAAAATCACCTTTCTTTCTCTCTCCTCTTCTCTTAGCTCCTCACATTCCCTCATCCCTCATCCCTCCCTTCCCCTCACATTCTACACATCCTTTTCTCATCCTCCCACCAGTATCTGTTTTAGTTTTCCTCGTTCCCGCACCTAAACCTTACCACCATTGTTTTCGCCTTTAAACCCATGTCACCCAATAGGTATATAATCGGCCTTGCCTTCCACCTTTATCTCCATATATCCCTCATTATATCTTCCCTCTGCTATCCTCTCTCTCCTTTCCTGGCCTTGGACATCTTTATCTCTTGTTACTAATTCCCCTACCATATCCCTTCCTTCCTCTCTTCTTTCTATCTCTTCCCTCGCATATCCCACTCGCTCATAAAACAACCTCCTCTCCTCCTGCCGTTCTTTTCTTATCTCTCTCATGCACTCATTTACCCCAATAATTCCCTCCCTTTTCTTTGGGAACACTTCCTTCCACTTTTCCCAGTCTTTTTCCTCCAACCATGCCTGTACTAACCCTACCATCACAAACCCCCCCAATATAGCTCCAAACGTCTCTTCCCTTATTCTTTACGCCCGCCACATTTCAAAAAACACCTTTACTTTCCCTTTTTTCCCCCTTTTACTCTCCCGCCCCTATGCTTGCTCCCCCCTCATTCCCCCCTCTTCCCCTCCTAAGCTTTTTGGACCCCTTCCCCTATCCTCCGCCGGCTTCATCCCCCCTATCTCTCCATCCGAATCATACCTCCTATCCCCTATCCATACTTTCTTGTACCCACCATTGTCCTCATACCTTCCTCCCTTTTCTCCTTTGCAATCTTCCTTATCTCTTCCTGTATCCTTCTTTCCTCTACCGTTAAATCATCATCAATAAAGATATGGGTATTTTTCAATCTACCCTTCTTCTCCATAACTTCCCTCTTTCCCCTCCAGGTTTCTAACTCCACCACCACCAACGCCCTTTCCGTCCCCTTACCCATTACCCAAGTAACATGAACAATTGCTGACTGCATTTTTAGAAAAATTCGGGAGGTTGAACGAAAGATGAGACAAATCAACACCAAATTGCGTGCCATTGAGGATTACGGCCCGCTAACACTTTTATAGAATAGTTTTCGTGTTTATTGTCAAACGATGTGAAATTAAGCCTGTCAAAGCTGTAGCATTTTTTTATTCAAACTTATGTCCCACAGTTTAGCTTCATTGTGGTCTTATGTTAAATTCGAATACGTAGAAAACGACGTAGGTACATAACAGCGCATTAAACCCTAAACCTTTAATACCATTTTTTTGTATCCTACTTGTTATACCATGATGTTCACTGTGACTGAATAGCATTTCTTTTCACCACACGGAGAACTATTGTGTAATCGATTTTTCTGGATGTGTCACTTTCTCCTGACGAAATATGTTTAAATAACCAGGTTTAGCTTTATCTTTTCAGTATACCGGCGTGCGCAGTTTGGTGAGTGTTGTTCCCGTTGGTTCATTTGGTAAGAGTTTGTTTCTTGTCCTGATGAACCCTCTTACGAAAGTGGGCGAAACGTTGACTTTTTCAACATTGACACAGTCCTACCCCGGAAGTCGTCTTTATCTTATTTAAGTCAATAAACAACATTTATGATAGTAGCAATTTAGGATGAGATCTTGAAAGAATAGCTGATTGGTGTGAAATTAATAATTTACTACATTTAAATATTGGTAGGTAAATGTGCGAATATTTCCGAAGAATGACGAAAAAATGTTGACTTTTAATGTCACACTAATCTATCTTCGCGGCATCTACTCAAATCCAAAATAGATACTTCCGATCGGTTGTTGTACAGTTGGAGGATCGAAGAAGTAGAAGAGAAGAAGTAGAAGTACCTAAAGTATGGACGTTACTTGTCACAGTTATGCAACAATAGCGAAACTGCATATTTCGTTTCTGATGCAAAACAACTGCTAAACGTAAAAATCAAATATGGCCCTTACGTTTCTAAAAATGCGTAGACACCTTTTCGTAAAAGTTGGTTCTGAATGGTTTCGTTATATGTTGCACAACAAGTTAGCATCAGGTGTGTACGAAATGTTTCATAACGAATGTGTCAATAAGAAACTATAGCAATAGTTTTGGTATTTCTGTCTTGGAAATGTTAAGAAA
Organism: Pyrocoelia pectoralis; assembly: GCA_036250285.1. Taxonomy (NCBI): domain Eukaryota; kingdom Metazoa; phylum Arthropoda; class Insecta; order Coleoptera; family Lampyridae; genus Pyrocoelia; species Pyrocoelia pectoralis. The sequence goes on from CM070079.1 coordinate 14,144,663, forward strand.
CGTTTGGTTGCATTTCTTTCCAAATAATGTTATTGAAAAAAATATAATATGCACCCTACCATTAAATACATAAATAAATATAGGTAGATACATTATTGAGTTTCAATTTTCTCTTTTTTGTCTTTGGCTGGCTGATCGAAACCAATCTTTATAAGAATCAGAAAATGATGCCATTTGTATCCATCAATATTTCTGACAAATTTCATTACATAATCCATTTATTAAGCCTGCCACAGAGAATATCATTATAAGGGGAGGTCGGATTTTGTATTTTCATTGTAACGGAACTTAACTTTATTCTATTCTTTTTCTGTTGAAAAGCACCAAGATCTAATAAATTACGCATAAATTATTTATAACTTTGTCATTTATTGATATTTTTCACATAGATTTCCATATTTTTGACATTATTACGCCTTTACGAAATAAGAGGTTTATTGAATTTGCACTTTCTTGGTAGGGAAATTTGTTATAACCGTTTCAATTTAAGACAGCACACACCATGAAATCAAATTTTTATATTTTATAGTTTAAATTAAATTTCGTCAGGAAACCTAAATTTATTATCCAATTACGGACTGCCGTGTATTTTATTTTATTAATTAAAACGAAATTAAATTTCGAGGTTTTTATATAATTTAATTAAACTTAAACCGTTCTAGTTTTGAGAGTAGTAATTTGTGTACACGTCAAAAATGTCTAAAAAAAATATAAAACGCATTGTAGTTCGGACTACAGTGTGCCGACCGCAGTACTTGGGAAGTAATTGATTTTATTGTTAAGGGAAATAGAAATTTTTTATCTATTTATTCGAGTTCTTGGTACAAGATGTGAGTGTTTGAAAAAGTTGTAAACGTATAGATTTTTCGTATCCTGTGGGAGTTTAGAATCTTGCATAGCAGCAAGTCACCTCATGAAAAACTTACAACGGTATTAAAACCCAAATTGTTATTCTTAAACAATGAATTAAAGAACAATCTCTAAACCTCCCCTTTAACCAATATAATGTAGAAAACGGTTAAACGAGAGGTAAAGGGAAGGTTAAGAGATTGTTCTTTAATTCATCCTTTTCCCCCTTTGTGAGATGGAACCGCTTAACTCAATATATGGCTTTACAATTTTGGAACAACCACATTGCATTTGGTGTATGGTTTCTAACCAGCTTCAGTTAATTTCCACCTGTAGTTAATTTTACTTGATGACGATTATCTTGAAATAATAAACTCAAATATGGTAAATAATTCTGTAGATCCATATCTTTATCTTTAAAGTTGGGATTCATAATGAAGTTAGGTAAAAAGGAAAGCTCGTAGCCTTTATCCCACCTGGAGTATCTTTGTTTATTATACATATAGAGTGTGACTAGTTCGGCCCACTGAGCCATTATCAAACCAAAAACACTAAAATCTAAAAATTGGAATGAGTAGCTTTAGGCATTAGCTTCTGGGTTTTTGGTTTGATAATGGCCCAGTGAGGCCGAAACTAGTCACTCTATATAGCTATATAATAAACAAATTATAGATTAACTGGTAAATAATAAACAAATAATAAACAAATATACTCCAGTAGGGATACAGACTTCGAGCTTTCCTTTTTACCTAACTTCAAATATGGTACTTAAAGTAGAACTAAATGCAGTATTGAAGGTCAATATTGTTTATCATATGAATATTGTGTAGATTGACTGCGAAGAATTTAATAACAGTAATTAGTGTTAATACTTCTTTATGAAATGGAAGACAAAAGGGCGACCGAATAAATAATTTACTAACTCGTCCAAAAGTAATTAAATCCAAAGTGTGTGGGAAAATTGTGCCCAAAGAAGCAATTTGATGGATTTTCCAACATGACTTGGATGCAATATGACAATTAATGCAATGGAAGAACTGAGATGCTCTATCATTGAACAAGGCGCTAATGAGTAAATGTTTGTTCAAACCAATGCTTACAGTCGTTTTCCATATAAGATTGGTCAAATGGGTACATGAAAAGTAGATTGTTAAGCGGCATTACTATAAAGATCTTTCAGAAGAGGGAACAACTTAATTAACGCCGGTGATGTGGCGACCACATGATCCTGCTACACAGTCGCTTACATACTGAGCAACGATTGATTCTCATTGGCCGACTAATGACAACGCGTCGACAACGGCCAGAATCCTTTATTAGCGAACGTTGTTAGCCACAGAAGGCAGTCAGAACCCATAGCCGCCAACGCAACACCGACCAGTCCGTCTACATCGACCCGTCAGCCTGCATTCCAGAACCAGTCTACCCTCCGGCAACCGACCTCCATTATTAACCGCATTCCGCGTTGTTAAAACTTGTACATATTTGTAAATAGAAATGTTAGTTGTTTTCACAACTCCCAAAACTTTATTGTTTATTTGGCACGATGATGGTGATCCAATGCAACCGCCAAAGCCGGAATTGTGACCAAGTGGATAGATGTGGCACTGAGACAATGATCTATCTCACAATACTCTTTCTCTTATACAGTTATTAGTTAATAATCGTATCCTAACTCTGAGCCACGTATCTTTACACGATTGGCCATTCTGCGACCTTTACTTCTCTCTAAAAAGGAGCTGTAAGCAACAAATTTTTATTATAACTATTGTATGTATTTACTGTTCTAGATTCAAAGGGAATATCGGCATAGTCAAGTTCAAAGTAGTGGTGTTGACAGATATGTAAAGCTGATAAATTTAGAATATCAAATGTTGAATAAGTTTCAACATTGTTTTGAGAATTTGAGGTTAGGGTAAGAATTTCACTAAGGACCGAGTTGTATGCCTTTATACATCAATATTTGGTCTATTGTTCAAAGAAGGTCTATTAGATTCGTTCTAAGATGTTCCTATCCAGCCCCTTTTGAGCAGTAAGTGCAATGGCTGGATAAAAGAAAAATAATATATTTGTATGGTTTCAAGATCGATTTTTGAATTATATATCTACCATGCTTGATTTAGTTTGTGTAGGGAAGAACTCCTTCACTTTACGGAAACTACCTATATTATTCGATTTATTGATTCATAGGAAGACAGGTAGCACGTTTTCTGTCCATGGTCTGACAGGAATGAATCTTCCAGCGAACAGTGGAGAAATTATCGAGGCAGAATAGAGTTGGCGTTGACTCAAATTGTTTGGTAAGACCATATACTTAAAAATGCTTAATAATAATTTTGGTGTAAACAGCTATATGGGGCGCGAAGGGCCAAAATCGCCATTCACACCCGGAATGCAAACAAGATTTCTTGTACAATCTTTTGAATTCAGCTTAAAGCTTTGAAAAATGAAATGGCCCAATTTGTTCTCAAAAATTAACTTATTGCTTGCTATGGTTGCATATTTCAATATATAACCATTACAATTGCTGGTTTTTTAGACCTTAGGAGGAAAACGGCACTATTTACGCCCGCAAATAAATTTTTTGTAAAATCGTATTAAAATTAGATCATTTATGGAGTAATTTTCGGGCGTAAATAGTGCCTTTTGCGCCCTAAAGCCTAAAAAATCACCAATTGTAATAGATATGTATTGAAACCATAGCAACCAACAACTTGTAAAGGGTTTATTAATGTAAACCCCTCTTTACCATATTTGTTGTTGATGTATGATGGGTTGACTAACAGACGGGGGTTGACAAACTTCATTTTTGAAAACGGTTTTACAAAAAATCTTGTTTGCATTGGGGACGTGAACGACGATTTTCTCCCTTTGGTGTCCCATAATAAGGGTCTGAAGGGTGTTATCTATTACATGCACCTTAACACTGGTACAGCTGTAGGAGGGGCGAACTTAGGATTGACAATTCTTTGCCTCTCCATCGACGGACTGGTACAGTTATCACCACGCTCAGTTTCGTTTTGGGAGATTGTGGGTTCGATTGTCACAACGGTCAACTGTACTGTATAAGGTATTTTCAGGGGGGTTCTCCTCATACATAACGCTAGAAGTGTACAAGGCGAATGCTGAAACAGTACGTCGTCTCCCTCAGCATCTTAACCCCACTCCCCATTCCTTCAGAACACGTCTCCTTCTACATATATTTTACATATTCCCGTTTTCTGACCGGAGGGGATCTGGAAAGCCTGAGCAACGCGCCCCCGTCATCTCTGTAATTTGTAATTTGCTTCCCACTTCTCAATTGCCTAGTCCACTTGATTTTTTGTTTGTGGGTTTAACTAATGACATTGTACCATCGGGAATGTTAAACCGTTTCCTTCAACTTTCTTGGTGACTAGCCACTCTTTCTTTTCTATTACGATATTAGACACAAACGCTGGTGTTGTGTTTGGCTCATTTTAAATTTGAACTAATTAACGCTGACAGATTTCGTTACTTGAGTTGGATGTTATTGGGTATTCATGTAAATTTATAATTTCAAATATGAAAATTAATTAACTTTCAATGAGAACGGTCGTGCGTAAAATTCGAGTGAAATTAAAAAAAAAGGAGTGCAATAATAATATGTTTAAATGTGTTTAAAGTGAAACACATCATGAACAGCGAAAAGTAGACGCCAGAAAATACGAAAAGGAATTTGTACAAATACCAAACATGGTTTAGAACACGATACTGAAAGAGGAACAAGGGAAAATAAAGTAATGTATAATAGTTAGAACAAATGACGAGGAATCGAACGAATTTGTATTGGGCCCACTGCTATTCAATGTAGTATTACATGAAGCCATAAGAAAACGAAGAATAGATAGAAAATACTGAAAAAGACCTGCAATCCGATATTGAAGTGCTGAACAAAGTGTTAATAAAAATAAACAAAATATAGATAAAACAAAACGTATGATTATTTAAGTAAAGTTCACAACATTCAGATAATGGGACAAACACATTGAACAAGGTCAAAGTATTTAGATCCAATAGTAGAGAACAGCATGAAGGTAAAAAGAAATAAAGGGGAGACCAATAAAACAGAAACAACATTTCCATGAAAGAAATTATAAAAGTGGTTAGACCTTCACTAAGTTATAGTTGTGAATTATGAACGGAAATGCATAAAGTATGAATAAATGCTATGGTGATGAGGTATTTGAGATAAAAAGAGGGAGAGCGGATGAGATGGAAAAAAGAACAAGACATATATACGAAACATACAAATTGAACTGGTAAATGACAAAAGAACGAAGGGGTAAGCTAAGGTATAGTCTGTAAAATGAATGTTTGCGATTTTCGGCTTAGCGCTTTATTTGGCGTACACATTCGTAGTTTGTATCTATTTCGTTCTAACACACAATATTTGGAAGTAGAGAGAATTGAATGCTACATTATCGTCGCCACGGGTGGTGAACTAACACGGACACTATACGTTTAAAACATCTGTATTTGTGTCAGGTGTGTTAGAAGGAAATAGTAATGTTTATTTTAGGCGTCCCTTTAAAGACTAAATTACCTGTTGTAATCCTATGACAGTGGTATTCAAAAGTTATTTTCGCGTATTTGTAACAATTACTGAAAATATGTTATATTCCTTCAATTTATATAATAATAAATTATATTATTATATTTTCAATTACGTTTTAATTTCTTTATATAAATTGAAGGAATATAAGTAACATATTTTCTGTAGCTGTTACAAATACGAGAAAATAACTTTTGAATACCACTGTCAAAGGATTACAACAGGCAATTTAGTCTTTAAAGAGATGCCTAAAATAAACATTACTGTCTTCTTCTAACACACCTGACACAAATACAGATGTTTTAAACGTATAGTGTCCGTGTTAGTTCACCACCCGTGGCGACGATAATGTAGCATTCCATTCTCTCTATTTCCAAATATTGTGTGTTAGAACGAAATAGATACAAACTACGAATGTGTACGCCAAATAAAGCGCTAAGCCGAAAATCGCAAACATTCATTTTACAGACTATAGTCTGGTCATGTATTTTATATTGTATGACTGTGACAAACTTAAAGAAACGATGCTTGAGTTTGAGTAATGGAAAAGACCAAAAAAAGGAAGGCCACGTAAAAGATGGGAAGAAACAAAGTATATTTGTCTCCATCTTGCACCTACGTATGTAATATGGAGATGTGGTGTTCATTTTATATTCGCGACGTTTTTAAGAGTTCATCACCAGTTGGAATTGAAACTGATTTCATGGGTGTCGCTGTATACATAAAATTTAAATAAAACATTGTTGTATAAACACAAAAAAGGTGCCAATGGATAGAGGAAGGTTTATTGTAGGGCTCTCCTACTCCTGATAGGGATTTTTAAATTTTTCACAAATTTTTTTGTAAAATTTGTTTGAAGTTGCTTAATATTAATTCAATTTCACGAATATTTTACAAGAAATACGAACAAAAATGGAAAATTCTAATACACGAGAGCCCTACAAGAACCTTTCCTCTTTGCAATGACATATTTTGTATTTCGATAAAACTATTTCTTATCCAAATTTTATGTATATTTCTAAACCCATGCAAGCGCTAAAATTTGCATAGTGCGTTGATAAACTTTGTAAAAAATTAAAAAATCCCTATCAGAAGGGCCCTACAAGTTGTTGTGGTTATACAACAATGTATTATTTCAATTTTATGTATACATAAAAACCAATTCCGGTGTCAATTTCAACTGGTGATAGACCTTTAATTATAAAATTCGTTCTACTGAAGGAGTGCGTCTAAAGATTTGTATATTTAATAAACCAGTTGAAAGATTTGTAATTTCAGGGCCGATTCGCCCCTGGTAAATATAACTTAATAAATTTGATTTGTTTAAATTCTTATTGTACATGTATAAGATTTAAAATTATGTGAAGAATCCTTTTGAATTCCCGTTCTTTAGTCTTTTAAATTGAATTTCTAATGAATCGCTTTCATTGCTAGGTACGTATTAATTTCATTGTTCACGGAGTGGTTGAAAATATTTTTTTTGAAGCACCTCGACGTCTTTTTGTAGGATGTTGAGAGAATTTCAAGCATATGACAGTTTATTGAAATTGATTTCAGTCAATACATAGAAAAGTTGAATTATGTTAATGAACACGAAATACGAAAATAAAAAAGAAAAGGTTAGAAATCGGTCTTATGTTTTACATTCACGATGCATACACTTCAGTAAACAACATTCCCTAATGGAACAGAGAATAGGAAAGAATTTTTCGCAATTCAATTTCTTTATCACTAGCATTGAATATAAAATTAATTCGGTTTGATATTCTGAAAAGGTCGTTTCCATTACGACTTCCAGTTTATTTTTTGCGAAAATGAATTCTTCGTCTGCAGGTGACAATATAATCGAAAGGACTCAAAGGTGTTTGAGGAATTTATATTACTGATAGGTGAAACGGGGCGTGCTTATATTCAATCTCGTTTATGTTTTGCCACCACAAAAATGTTACGTGTTTTGACTACCTCATAGCTCACAGCAATATGTTGTACTTGACGACGCATAAATAGAATTGTTTATCAAGTATTTCAAAATGTGGATAGTTTTGTATAGTTCTAGTACTACTTCTCTTTATATCGATAGATTCACGATAATTAACTCGCTCAAAATTCAGAATTTTATTTATAAGTACATAGTTAAAAAGCTACATTCGGAGAAAATTCAACGATTAAAATTTGATAGATTGACATAAAGAACCACACCTTTGGGAAAGTCAGAGGTATAATCTCATACTTACTAATATATTTTCCGTTCTCTTCACGTACATAGTAGTGGGGCGTATCCATTAATAATTTGCGTTTCTCAATGTTTTTTATGTACCTACTACTTTTTTGCTGTTAAAAATATAATAATGAAGTGCTTGGTTCAAATCACTTTTATAATAGGACATACCTAACCTTTTATAGGTATTTTGGTAATTGCATTATTCATAATGTGCTGGAAAGTCCACACTCGTATTTATAAATTCTTACTAAAAAATTAGATATAAAGATGTTGTTTTTCTCTAATTAATGTTTTTCACCCTGTGGACATCTCTTATTTTTAATAAGCTATTAATTACGTTTATATCTTCTAATATAATTATGCAAAGTAAACCCCCCCCCCCCCCCCAATCAGAGCAGAGATTATGGAAATAATAGAAAAAATGAAGAACGGCAAGGCACGGGGAGCAGATGATGTAGAGATAGAACTCATAAAACACAGGGGAGGAGCCGTAAAGGAGAAAGTGTGTGACATGATCAGAAGAGTGTGGGACGAAGAGAGGATACCCAAGGAATAATAATAATAATAATAATAATAATCTTTATTGTGCAAAAATAAGGAATGGAGTGAATTGACGACAATAATACACAGATTGATAGAAAGCACAAGAGAGTATACTAGTGAGTGCCAATACGGTTTTGTCAAAGGAAGATCCACAGTAGACGCGATACACGGGTTAAAACAAACAATGGAAAAGTGCCACGAACATGACATAGACCTGTACCTACTGTTTGTGGACTACATTACTACAAGCAGGCATTCGATATGGTAAGAAGAAAAGAGCTGTACAACATATTAAAAGAAACGACACCAAGGAAATTGCAGAGACTTATCAAGATGAAAAACTCCAGAGCAAAAGTAAGGTAAGAACACGAACGAGTAGAACAGCACCATTTCAAACTGACAGGGGTGTTAGGCAGGGAGAGGCACTGTCGGCGGCATTGTTCAACCTTGCGATAAATAATATAATCACAATCAGAGTAATAGCGTGCGAAGGACTCATAACGAAGAAGGAAGCGGGAATAATCGCGTACGCTGACGATATGGTAATAGTATCGAGAATGAGCAAGAGGATGAAAGAGATATTCAGAGAAATGACATGAGTAGCCGAAAAACTGAGATTGAAGGTGAATGCCAGCAAAACGAAATACATGAAGTGTAGCAGAAATGAGGCGCACGTGAGAAGAAGTTTGGAGGTGGACAGATACGAGCTGGAAGAGTCCGTTACAGTCCGTTACCTGGGGGTGATGATAAATAGAACAGGAAAGAGGGGAGAAGATTGGGAAAGAAGAATTACGACAGGAAACAGAGCTTTCTATATAAACAAGAAGATGCTAAAGAGTAGACAACTAGCGATTGACACAGAATTCAAAATCTACAAAACATTGGTTAGACCGGTGGCAACACTGCTTGTCGGAAACGGAGAAAGAGCGGCCAAGAATATTTGAGCGTAAGGTCTTGAGAACGATACTAGACCCCCGTGAGAGACGCAAATGATGAACCAAGGCGGCGAATGAACTGCGAAATCGAAGAAATTATGAATGGACAAGACATAGTTAAGGTGATTAAGGCTCAGAGAGTGAGCTGACTGGGACATGTAATGAGGAAAAGCAACACATCGACGCTAAAGGAAATAACGTTGTGGAAACCAGGCAAGAACAGAGCAAAAGACAGACCGAGATTAAGATGGTGGGACCAGGTGATGCAGGACCATCGGACCATGAAGGTGAATGGGTGGAAGGAGAAAGTCAACGACAGGAAAGGATGGAGAAATATCGTGGAAGTAGCCAAGATATACACAGGACTATGAATGGAGGGAAAAAAATGAAAATGGGGCGAAATGTATAATGTAAGAAAGGGATTAATCCACCCCAGAAAACGGATTTGTAAATCTCAGTAAGGGATAGCAAAATTCAATTAAAATGTACCTATTGCTGAAAGTAAAAAAAAATAAATAAAATATAATTATAATCATAATTGACAATAATAGTTTAATTTAATACATTTTCTAGAGCATTAAGTTCTACAAAACCAACATAAAAGAACGATATCCTTCCATTTAAAATTTTAGAGAAAATTTAGAAAAACATTTTCAGTTGGAGATAACCCCCTCTAGAAAAAAAAATAGGTGTTCGCGTTTAAATTTTCAAAACTTACCCCCGCTCCACCCCACAGGAGATGAGGGTTATGTTTACATATCATAACTCAATAGGTTTCAAAAAATAAAGGAAACGTGTTTTTTATTTAATAATTAAACATAATAAATTACACACCATGTAAGAATTCGACAATATTAAAAATGGGCTTCGCCCCCTTCCTTTATTATTGGAAATATCAAAAAATGTTTTAAACTAAAGTTGTTTGAAGTGAACTAGCTTTAAAAAAACTTATTTTAAATTGTAGCGTAATACGGCATTTCCATTGAAGTGTTTGTCGTAGCAGTTACGCCCTCTTGCTGTTGTTTTTATAGCTTAAAAATATTTTTATTGAATTTCTCATGCCTAATTTAGATATAAAATTTTTTACCTCATTGTTGACACCTTTGGTTTTGAAGATACTGCCGGTGGACATATATTATGGAACGATCTTTATACATGTTTTTATGAATTTATTCCAATAGATTGGCATTTCTCAAATTTATGTGAAAAGTCGCGTTTTCTAGAACATTATTTCGCTATACTAATTCGCTAAATTTAATAAAAATTATGCAATTACGTTGACTTACGCATAAACAACCATAGAACTTGTTTGATAATAATCGGGGGCTCGGCTCAATAATTTTTTAATAAATGGTTAAAGTGAAGTTACTAAACCTTAATATTTTAATCTACATGTAAATCGTTCTGTTATTGGGAAAAATTGATATAACAGTCTACTAAAATTCTTACACAACACATTCCTCTTTTTTTCCCTGGCTTGAACTTAATCACGCACCACAAAGTTTGCACAATCTCCTAATTATCTATCCGTTTGATTTATCTACACTTTTTCGAATGCCGCCCGCGTAACAACCAACCCTTCTTTATCGTACATCTAAAGCGAATCGACTACCGTCTCATTTATTTAGCTATGCTATGCCCAAATTTTAGCACATACTTTAGCCACAATTACTGAATTAAGCATTTTCAAAGTTTTTGTTTTATTACCTCCTTATATTTAGTGTGTTTTATTGTGAACTGAAAGAGAGCACAAGAAAAAGTTTTCCCTCTGTAAAATTTAAATATTTACTTTCACTGCAAAAGAGAAGCTGAAGGTGTATTAGCGGTCTCAAATAGGATTTCGTCTACTTAAACAGAGACTCTCTGAGAAGATTTTAAATATTATGCGTTCGTTTAGCTTATACCTTTGCTGATTCGGCTTTCTCCTGCTGAAATTTCTCCGATGTTACTTGTGGTTTAAAAGATTTTATATCTCACATTTAGAAGTAAACACGACAGAAGGAGACTAATTATACCGATTTAACCCTAAACTGCCGTTGTCAAGCTTTCAATAAATATACCCTTGCGCCCTAACGAAGGTTACACCTACACAAAAATTGCACAGTTTTTGTCCACTTAAATTAGGGTTAACCGAAAAAATAATCTATTACGACATGAAGAATAGGAGAACGTACGGATAGAAGCTCCTACAGAGTATTTAAAAGAGGTAACGGCTCATTGTGGTGCAGCAGGAAGTTAATTTTAAATTATTCCTGTCGCGTTAGTCCGTGAGAGGAGACGTTATAAGAAATTAAATAACGTTTCAAAATTTATTTTGTTTAAGATGCTCAACAGGACGTGCACTCGTGCAGGCCTAAGGCTAAAATAATACAATACATTGCGTTACAGCACAAATTATATTATGTTCTTCCATTATCGTCTATTCCGTTCTTTTTCTTTACAATTTTCAACTTTTATGCTTTTCAGATCCTCCATTGCGCCTTATCACGCCACACCTTTCTCTATCTGCTTCTCCTTCTTGGACCATAAAGCTTCGGTTCATACTAGATTGGGCATTCTGCATTCTTTCTATATGTTTTAACTGTCTTATTCGTTGTGCCTTGTCATTGTTAATAATAACACTAGGCTCATTATCTTGTGACATCATGAGTTCTTGGTTGGTTGTTCGCTTGTAGCCATTTCTGTTTTCTTTTAAAGAAGATACCCTCAGACATTACCTTTCCTATCTTTACCGTGCTTTTTCTCTAGCATTGTTCAGTACTGATCCATCACAGCCATGTTACTGTAAGCCTGACAGAAGTAAATTCCTAGTTTGCATTTCCTGAATATAAATTTCGGTAACAGTTTACCCAATTTCGGGTAAAAAGTTTAGGAATGATAGCGAAGGGACCCCTTATAGGAAAAACTACCAAAATTTTTTTTGGTTAAACATTTAATGGTGGAGTTACAGTCTACTGTTCAATAGGTGGCGTTATAGGTATGAATTTGTATAAAGTCACTGTAGAATTTGTCAGAGTCAGTAGATTAATAGTAGATTAATAGAGTACCGCAACCTCCGCCATTTTTAGTCCTTTCCGCGCTTCACTTACTACACGCTCAGTAAAGTAGATGATGTTTTGACTAAATTGTTCGGAATATAATAAAAAAAGTATACTTAACGGCACAACAACACGGCATATTAATCTACTGACTCTGGATCCTTTTTTATGATAGCGCCACCTATGAACAAATCCGTCAATTTTCGACATTTTGCTATTATTTCTTTATTGAATTTTAAAAAAATGTTGGGAGTTGCGGTCACTGTATTATAACTTTTCTTTGTGGTCTGGTGATACTCTCTTATAGCAGAAAGGTTGAAACGGCTTGGTGTATGGGCCGGGATTCTAAATAATTCTAAATTTCGACATAATTTGGGATCTCAGGGTTTTTATCTTCTTGCTTCCTTTTGCCTTTCTGGTTTCCAGCTCTTCTTTTTTTCTCATTCCCTACTCTTTCGAAATTATGCTCTTTCTCGGTAATTACTTTTACTGTTATGCCTTTGTCTTTGTTTTTTGTGTGATCATGTATTTCATTTTGTCCGAGTTTATTTCAAATCCGTATTTCCTAGTTTCTTCCTAGATCAATTTATGTGTGATGAACGAGCGCCCTTCCGAGACTGTATCTTATTGCTCGAAACGATGAAAGAGTATGGTGTACCTACTTCGCTTAATTACACCTATACGTATATTATAAATTGGGACGTTTTGTGATGATCCAGTAGAACATTCGGTTCCACGTTAGGCGGATTCTTTTTAGATGTATTGGTGTAGTGTTGATGGTCTTCATTACAATGATTAGGTTCTTGTTCAAATTTAAATCGCATAATGAATGTTGAGTGTGCTATTTGTAAAGAGCAAAAGGAATTCATGGAAAATGGTTACTAAAAACACAATTTTGATTCAGCGTTTTGCCTATGTCTGCAATAGTCCGAGTTCTTCACACGATCCAGTCGCAGTTGCGTGCGATAAACTTTGTCTCTCCCTGCCACAAGGTCAGTGGTCTTGTAACCTCCAGTTACATCTCGCACCAACACCAACACATTGACGTAGTGCAAGGCCACCATTTTAGGTGGCCTTGCGTAGTGTCATCTATTCCCTCGGCAGGCTAAACGCTTTGTCATTAAGTCGTAAAGCACAGAGTTGTGGACAAGGACTCGGGAATACGGCCAGCGATCTGCATGTCGAGTAAAGAAGGACGTATGGTAACTATGAAGGGCATTCATAATAAGTAAGTGATGCTATAAATACCAGCCCCTTCGGACAGCTAGGGCAGAAGGTCCCTTGGGTGAGTTATTTCTCGGTTAATCTGCCTATGAACACGTTCTTTTAACGCTACTAAGGCAACAATTACTACCAAAAAGATTTCTTTTCTTGTATTTCTTGAATTTGACAGAAGCCTTTGATAATATATATTATATAGCATGATCAATTAAAAAAGCTACTAGTTTACTATTATTCCTACTCGGAAAGTAGATACCAAACACTGTTTGGCAAACAGTCAATGACAATAACAATGGAAAAATGTGACATTTCCGACCAAATCATCTTAGGGGTGCCACAAGGGTCAATTTTTGTAATCTTTACACGCGATTTTCTAAATTATTTTCTAGTTACGTCCTATATTTAGATAACGCCACATTGATATCGAAAACTTAGATAGTGGTTGAATATTTTCGAAAGGTTTTAAGGAAGGCAAATGCTTAGTGCGCCGCCAATGAACTGGTTTTAATTAAAAAGGGAATCATTCAGGTGATGCTATCTTTGTGCAAAATTTATACGAACCAGCACTAATATCTGTTGAACAGCATTTGGGCACAATCCTTAATTACTGCCTCTCACAAATCATAAACATACTTATTTATTCAAACATACAGAGTAATGCTAAGAGTAACAACTTAACCAACACCGGTTTGGCTCATTACACATTAATTATGTAAGTGTCTTGAATTGTGCTCCGGAGGCTGTAAAATAATTGCCATATCAATAAATATAATTATACTATCTATAGTAAATAGAAAAACTGCCAACTTGAATTTATATAACTGGTAAACGGAAACAAAACTTCGATTAAACTTTTTTTACTCTTATAGATAAAAGTGAAAATTTTAACGAATTTTACGTCGTCTTTGACTCTTATAAATCTTACTTTCTTCATAAAGCACTTTGTATTTATAAAATCAACTTGTTACGGAAAGGGCAGCTAATCTAACGGATCATTTTCTTTTGCGGTTTGATATTTTTTAAGCACAGAAAGCTCAGCAAATTTCTGAAATCGTACACATTTCTCCTTGTATGGCAATGATTAATCTTTGTGTCCTTTTGGGTTATTTACTTTCCTTTCAAGGGAAATACATTTAATTTTCCTCTCGGGTAGTTTACAGAATTTATTTGGTGAAATCTCGTACCTACTCATAAGTTTGTGCGACGTTCCATAATTCATCGCAGATGTTTTATTTACTAGAAAAATAGTGCTGTTTTGTTTCTTTTAATTTTGTTATATTTTTACTTAGTAAATAAGTAACGCCCCATAACGTTCTTCGTATAAGAAATATAATAAATGTCTAAACGTCGTTTCACGTTACGTTTCCAATTTCCTTCGGATGTGATTTTTGTTGAAAGATCTGTCGGCCGTTTTATTCAGCGAGGATGATCGTATCGGATGAATAACACGTAAGAAAATCTACATAGTCTGCGGTGGGATCAGAAAAGTTTGCATGTTTTCATAGGAATGTGCAAACATATATTGGATTTGTTTTACCTAAAATATGCTAATATTTATCGCAGGGGCTGTTCTCGATCTTCAGATAAATACGTAAAGAAATATGTTTTATGGTTTTAAAACCATTTATTCTAAAACCGTTTGATGTTTCAAATAAACTTAAAAGGGACTTAAGAAGATTAACATTCACTGAAATGTAGCTACATTATTGACTGCTTAAGTTAATTTGCTAAATTTGGTTTTAAATGCGGCATAAATTGAACGTGAGATCTGAAACGTTTAAAATATTACCATTAGCAACATAAATTAAGTAGAAAATGTCTGTTAGATATAGTTTGACGTTAGAAGGTGGATTTAAATGTCATGCTACGAGATTTTCGAAATGTTTAAGCGTCTTATTATTACAAAAAAGTTCGCTTGTAATTAACATCTCCATTTTCTACCAGAAAATGAAAGTTGGATGCGATCAATAAAAGGTAGAGAAACCATAACATGAAGAAAAGGTATTTAAAACTGCTACCGATCTCTATCGAAAAGCTAATAGTTATGCTAAATCGATGATTACTAGCACAATTTCTAAGGCAGCTTATCAGAAGATCATGAACACGTGTACGGCCCATTACGCTAGGGAGGCGTTGAAGCACCAACTTGAAGCTACATCGAAAGATCAGCTATTAAAGCTATTAAATTGATTCTTTTCATTCAGTTGGACATAGGGCGCGGTTGTTTCCACTCACGTAGTCAAGCTAATGAGTCTAAAACAGGCTGGTTTGAAGGCTAAAAACGAAGATCTACTTTTGGTGTGTAAAATTTTGCATAATTTACATAGTAGGCACTTTTGAGAATTTTAAATCAAGTTGAATGATATTAACGAAAGATGAAATTCGATCTAATCTTTCAAACGAAATATTTAACATCCTTCTAATAATGATAGTAGCTTGAAGACGTTGTTTGCTAAGTTTAATAAACAGGAAAAAAGTGTTACCTCGAAACATGGGCTTTTAGGAAGGTTGGACATGGGTAGTAGAGGTTTTTGGTACGGTCTTTGTCAATGATATTATTATGCATCATTCATCGATCAATCTTGTGACGGGGAACATTCTCGAGCCATTTGACTGAAGCTCAAAAAGGGACAAGAAGGGCTCGGGAACCGCAAAATCCGTCTTCAACATCGTTTCAGGTGACGAAACTTGGGTATACTCGTATGAACCAGAAACTAAGTAACAATCTACTGTTTAGGTTTAGGCGCTACGAGAATGACAAGCGCAAAACCATTTGTAGGACCCGATCCGGCTTGTGGGATTACCTATAACACAGCTAAAAAGGAGATTCGGGCAATACTCTCGAAAGAGCACTACAGACATTGGTTGAAAATGGTAGGGAAGAGTAATTCCAAGATCTTCCTGGAAACCCTAAACGGGGACCTAGCTACGTCCATCTTAAACTTAACCAGGACGAATATATAACTTGCGACAGAAATGGTCACGGGCCACTGTCGTCTGAACACCTGCATAACATGGGACTGACCGATAGCCGACATGCAGGGGTTGTGGGGAAATATAAGAAAGGTCCTATCACGTTATTTGCCAATGAGGCATTCATAAAGGCAAGGGAACACCTACTAGGAAATGAAAAGATTACACAAGAGGAAGTAACGACGATTCATCCAGGGGTGGCATTTAGGGGGGGGGGGGCTGAGGGGGATAGCCGACCCCCCTAAGAACGTGAGCTGGACTGTGACCTCAATAAAATAAAATTGGACTGTATGTTTAAACATAAAAGAAAAAAATTAAGCTAAACTTTCAATTTTATAAAACAATATATACTTCTTAATACTTATAATAGGTAGGTACCAATTTTATTGAAATAAAAAAAATAGAGAAAAAACTATTCGTTGCCCCCTTCAAAAAAACACTGAAATGCCAAGACTGAATTCGCCCTACTAAAATCCTAGACTTTGTGAAAGATACAGGTATTTTTGAAGGGTAGACAACACCGAAGAGCTCAATAGACCAAAAAGTCGCAGTGCGGGAACCTATTGGGACCATCCCCAGCAACAATAATAATACTGTATAGGTGTTCCAACATGAACCGAATCCGACAAAAATTGTTCATCCACGAAAAGGATCGCTTGTTTTGATAAATCAATGTTTCTGCGTTTGTACTAAACATGTTGCAACCATTCCTTTAGAGCAGCGGTTGTCAACCTTTTTTGGCTTGCGTACCCCTTGGCAGTTCATTATCCTAAATTGTACCCCAAAAATGTATATAATTTATATACTCGTAGTTGTTATTATTTTAACATCGTTCTAAAAGTAAATAAATGGCAGTAACGTCACATAGGGTATGTCCTAAATAAATAACCATTATTTGTAAATAGCGAGCGCTAAAACGATTTTTTGACCACTGTTTTGCCACCGCTCTGAAACTGGATCGAGACAAGCATAATAAAATCCGCCATTGCTAAATTGTTTTCGCGTACCCCTAAGCCATCAAACGCGTACCCCTGGGGTACGCGTACCATGGGTTGAGAATCGCTGAGAATAGTTAACGCAGAAAAAAAACCAAACATCGTATCATCGCATGTGGTTAAATCAAACTTCTTACCTTATAATACGATGTCTTTGATCAAAGAGGTACCATCCCAAGATCTGTAACATAAACGATTAGGCATAGGGACGAGGGAAATAAACGGTCCAATGTAAAAAACGTGAACACTAGCTCGCAGAGTATTCAATCGGATACTGACAACAATTCCTGAAGGGAATGATAAGCATAAATTATGACTGAAGGTGACCTAAAGCATAGAACAATACATTTTATTCTCTATGCCTAAAGGTACAAGATAGGCGAAGGAGGGGTGGTAGTTAAGGGTTAAGAAAAGGGGGTGCGTTTGATCTGATCCTGAGTTTAGAAGAAGCAACAGGTGTTTTGATATACATATTTGTAAATTTCTTTTTGTGTGTTAATTTTCACCGAAAAGGTAATGCATAAATTTTATCTGTTTTATTAATGTTAATTGTTTAAATCAACCATTTATATTTTCTAATAACTTGTCATTCAATGAAATGGCTTTATATGAACTGTTTATCGAAATTACCGTTGTTGCCGTCCATCTTGATTTGTCTTTATATAATGTGTTTTTATTTGTCGTTCTTGTATGTAATAGTTCCGTTACCTATCGAATTAGGGGCGAGAGTTTTCTTTGTGTAAAAATGTTGAATTCAGTTATTTAAATTTAATTTTAATTTTCTTTGTTTCATCATGTGTACATTCGTTTCTCAATGAGAGCCGCACACACTTGCTTGAAGCTTAAACTTAGAGTTGCTAACGTACTCCTTCATTTATGTAAGAGCCTTGGTGGATGTATTAATGATGTTTTTTTTCCTCCCGTGTCAGAGTCGACTGCCGGGCGTTTAATAGCAATTTCGCACTTGTGCTCGAAATACAACTTTAGCCGGAAGCGCCGAATCCAGGCCTGCGTGCACGTTTCGAATTGGAGGAGGTTTGAATAACTAACTATTTATATGTGCTTTTATATACCTAGTGAATGTGGTAGTTGTCGACCAAGGGGAGAGAGTATAAGTTTAGTGGGTAATTTAGTTTGTGCCCTTGTGTACCGAGTGTACACGTTTGTTTGTTTGTAGATATTACTTATATAACTGAATTTGATTACCATTTATATGCTTTCATTGGAAGTATTTTTATGTTACTGTGGTTTCCTCACTCCATCATATTTCTTGGTGTGTTTTGTTTAATATGTGCACTTAGTTGCCTTGGAAACATAACCGAAGGTTTCTTTGCCCATGTTCTTCCTTCGGACCCAGCAAACACACATATAAAATATACATACAACATATGTAAATTGAAGTAAATACCCCTACATATGCTTTTTTGTATATCAAGTATGTAAGTATTCTTTAATATGTTATAATTGTTATATAAACCGTATGTCACACAATTACGTATATTTTACATAATAGTATAGAAACTTACGGATATTCTGTATACAGAAATTCATATAATATATACATATAGATAATTACATATCACTCATGAAATTCATGTGCTGTCATATTTACATGATTAGATTTATGTAAGTTATATGTAAAATATTATATGTAATATTACTCATTTTTTATGTATGCTTTCTGTAAATATAATTAGAAATTATGATTGCATATATGGTCGAAAATAAAGTCTGTTTCTATTTGCGCCACATGAATAATCGAACGCGCGTGTTTTCTACAACGACAAAAATTGTAGTTCACGTACCTTTAATATTAGATCCGTATCGACTAAAATGCGTCTAATTTATATAGAAAATAAATAATATAAAATAAATTAAATCCTGGTCATTTTTAACATAAAGTTAAAGATAGGTATAATTATTGAATAAGACTTCACTCAACGGTATAATCAAACAAAATTTAAACTAATAACGCGAAACAGCGCAAAGTTACGAAGTAAGAAATAAAAAAAAGGGATGTTACAGATTAGCGCAGTTGATACAATGTCGGAGACAATGAAAACACGTGTCGGATTTCGGAATTTGCAACGCCCACTCCCAAAAGTTCGAATCCGGTTAAGGGACACTTTTCAAGCAAGTATATCATAATAAACTGTCGGATTTCAGTTCAGGTAAAAACGGGTTCGTGCAAGAATTAAGTTAAATATAAATTAAAAGTACAGTTGCACGTAAAATGTAGTTTTTCCATTTTTTGTATGGAACTGCTTAAATAATTTTTTACATTGATAATAATTATATTATGCTCGAGTAGCTGCCATTTTGGTCATCGCAACGCTTTTACAACTAATATTTTTTATGTAAATATTACATAAAATATACATAAAACGTATATAAATTCATGTAGAAGAATTTACATCTAATAGACATATATATTATTTTGAAAATTACTGACATCCTGACATTAAATTTCTCTTATTTTTCTTCCAGTTTTATATAAATCTAAAAAGCTCTTACATAATTTATATGTATTTTATATATAAATGTGTTTGCTGGGGATAGTTTCAGGTGAACATGGCCTTCTCTCTTTTTGGCGGTAAATATGATTTATCAATATTTTAGGGTTTTTATTTTATCACCAAATATATATTTATGTTCATTTTAACTACTATTTTAACCGCCATCTTGATAGGCGCCCTCTTTAGTTACACAACGTAGGTACAGATAGAGTTGGGTTCGTTTTCTTTGTAGGTAAGCGCGCGAAATCTAGTATCTGTTACATCACACAATTGATAATTTGAAGGAGAAAAACATCTAATTAATGTCTCATTACTCGTATTCACCGATTGTATCGTTTCGTTTAACAGCTTTTTTTTATTCCCGAATTCCAAAATTTGCTACCGTATCCGTTATTGTATTGCTTTTAAGTAAGTTTAACTTTATATTTTGTCCTATAATTCTGTAATTGGTTGGTCAATAAATCACACAAATGTCTCATTACTTACCTTTGAATGATGTTAGACGGTGCAACATCTGAAACATGAAAATTTAGGAAAAGAAGTGGGTTTTCAAAACATGTTCTCTATTGAAAATATAAATATATACAGAATAAGTTAATTCTTATTGCTAAATATATATAATAGTATGAATTTATTCGTAAATATCAAAAAATATACACACTTGTACTATATTGGGTAATTTCAAAAAATTATCTCTATTCCTTTTTCTATTTACCTAATATGAATACTCCATTAATATACATTTAAAATTTCTGTTTTTGACTAGATTATACAATTTGGTTAATATTTGACGTGTAGGTAATTAAAACCGAATAACTGTGGATATGTGACAAGTCAAAAACTCTAAACTAGATTGTCAGTAAAATATAGCAGCATGAGATACTCTTCCATTACATCACAAGTGTTACCGTTCGGAAATTGGGGGGTGAGATTTCTGTTAAACTGTCATTTAAATGCCGTAACGCTTGTGACTTTTTCTCCAATATTAACAACGTATAAAAATTCTAGAAAATAATAACAATAGCCTTAACTCAACAGCGTTTTCGCCCAAAAGTCATCAGATACTTAAATCTACAACTCGGTGCACAAACTACAATTTTAAAAGCAGCAACGGAAAAATTCGTCGAAACAATAATGCACTGAGTTTAAAATTAATAAATAAATCTTTATTACACTTGAAACACTTTACTTATCATCAAACGCTGTTTTAACAAAGTAAGTCGTCAGCGTTCCTTTTCCTTTCACGTACGTGGGTCCCCTGCATTCGCACGTATATCCTGCGTTGATGAGAATTTTTGCTGTATCTTCAGTTACTTGTATACGCCCTATAACACCGCACGAATCCATTCTGGAGGCCACATTAACGGTATTACTCCAAATATCGTATTGAGGCTTTTGAGCGCCCACCACTCCAGCTATTACAGGACCGTGATTAATACCTATACAGAAACACATAAATTTTATTATTACTTATCCCCAAAATTAATTAAGCTGACAAAAGCACACCGAGGGAATGTAATTCTTTTATTTTCGGGCAAAAATCTCGAAACGTTCGATTCGCACGTTCTAAGATTACTTTATGGATCCTGTTTGTAAAGGGTTTACGCCTTTACGGTTATACTTATATAGACACATTTTGCTACAGGATTCTCGTTGACTGGAACTGAGTTTTCATATATTTATTTTATTTTTGCAGGATGGGTCGATTAGTGTACGTTTTCTAGGGCGTATTAAATCACTTCAGATAAATATTGTTCCAGTGGAAATCAAACGCTAATGTTTGAATCTCTGCATCTCAATAAATTAAATTGAATTATCAAAGAGGTGGGTGTACACAAATACAAATAAATTGGATCACATGCAAAAACAATTACAAGATTTTTCGGTATTAAAACGTCATTAATGGATGTGTCCGTGAAGTTAGTAATATTAGTAAGTCAAAAGAACAGATTGTTGGTGAGCGTTGTCGTGCAAGGGAATCACGCCATTGATGGATTTCTTCTGTCTTCTTCATCTAAACGCCTATTTAACACCCTCTGAGAGAAGTTACCAGTAGCGGTTCTTATGAGGAAACAAATTATAACATAAACGTGCGACGCCATTTATCAAAACACATTGCAAGGTGGTCTGATAATCTGTATTTCAAGGTCATTTTAGCGCCGAAAACTATTGATTGTAATCTTAGGTAACTAAATCTGAAAATTACAAGTCGATAGACACAAAAAAAACAAACAAACAAAAGGAAAATAGATATAGGTATATACAAGAAGTGGAGGAAAAAGAAAGGACAGGCGAAAACCGAATGAAAAGTAAAATGCAAGAGATCTTTTAGTAAGATACAAGTATGTACAAGTAAAAGTCGAAAACGATATAACGTAAATAAAATAAATAATACAAGTTGGTCGAAACAACAAAAGATTCCATTTTTATGGAGATCGAAACGTGGAATAAAAAAAGGTTATTGTAAAGAAGAATAGGAATTTAAAGAGAACACACATATACATAAACAAATATTTTACAAATAATGTACACAATTAACGCAAGGAATTTGCAAAACATTTGAAAGAAACAAGTGGTTAAAAACATAGAGCGAACATAGCAAATAATAATTTACTTATAAATCGAGAAAATTAAATAAATTTGAAAGAAACAACGAAGAAAGGTAAAAAAGGGCCACAAAAAGGAAACAAGCAAACGAAAGACGTTTCGAACAAAATAATGAAGAAGAGAGGTTGCTGAAGATGAGTAAAATTATAACAGAAACTAGGTAGTCATGATTTGACCCCAATATTTTGTTGATACATAAACATTATTAGCAGGACGACTTGCTATATTTAGAGCGCATAAATGAATAAATCCTGCCGTATTCTGTAGTTTGTGCGAAAATATCAAAATCTATAGAAGAACAACATAGTGAAATAAGGATTTACAAAGAGATATAGAAAGAACAAATGGTGCATCAAATAAATAAATAAATAAATAAATAGGTAAATATACAGGGTCTCTCACGGTGACCGTCGGTTAGAAGTATATCCATAACTGTAAAAGCTAGAAATTTGAAATTTTGCACATGCGACATGGAGTGTTTAATCTATTAAATAAAAATATTTTCCAAATGGCAGCACTTCCGGAAATACCGGAAGTGAGCATCAACTTCTTTATTTTAAATACAAACTAGGCAATTTTTTTCACATTCTGGTGTGTCATAAAATGTTTAGTAAGTATGCTTAAAATGATCGGCGTATCAATTTTGATTGTTGAGAAAAAAAATTTTTTTCACTGAAAAAAAAAATGTGAAAATCTTGTTTAGGAAATAAAATTGAAAGTCGAAAGTGGTAAAAGTTAGGGAAATGGGATTTTAGGTTCTGAATGTCAAAAGATTGAGGCACAATTGTCTGTCATGGATTATAAAAAGTTACCCGCGGTTAAGTATCTATTTGACGTTATTTCCAGACTTAAGAAAAACTTTAAAAAGTCTCTTTTTTTAAATGGAATGCCTATTTAATTATCAGCCTATTCGATGCAGAAATAAATTTCCTTTAAATTGATATACCATGTTCCTATACCTAAAATCAATGATTACAGAGTTATTTACATTTTTCTAATTAAATTTATAATTACATACTTTACAAAACATGGTTGGCTTTGAAAATTTTCAAAAAATTTTTATTCAATTGTTTCTTATGACAGTTGTCAGTTTGCTATCAGTTTACGCTACATTTACGTTTGTTATCAGTGTTATCTGTTTGAATTTTGATTTTTGCGCTTAATATATGTTTTTAATTGGGAAATATGGAATACACAAACGCTGATAGATATTCTAAAGTTTTACATTCATGGCGAGTCTGCTCGTATTACTTTTCGGACCTGCAAAACCTTTAACTATTGAATAAAGAATCACTTCAACACTTTAACGAAAGATATCCGCATTTACCTACGACGAAAAATCAGGATAATTGAAAAGAATTTTCTAAATTTGGGCGAAGTAAATGCGCCACGAAATTTGGCAAAGCCAATTGTCCCCAGTGACGCTGCAGAAACCAATGTATTGGGATATTTTAATGTTTTCGCTGAAAGATCTGTTCGTTCGGCGGAAAGAGACCTTGGATAGTCAAGAAGCTGCATAGATAGAATTTTAAATAACCATAAAAGCATAAGAAACATTTGAATAAAAATTTTTTGAAAATTTTCAAAGCCAACCATGTCGCATGTGCAAAATTTCAAATTTCTAGCTTTTACAGTTCTTGATATACTTCTAACCGACAGTCACCGTGAGACACCCTGTAATAAATAGTGCTATAGAAGATCAATTGAAGAAAGGCAAGCGGACGGAGAACATGGATCTAAAACTAGTATAATGGCAGGAAAATCGGTAGGAACTAGAAGTGCGAGACATATTTTTACAAAAAAGACAAAAGAAACGAACTGTAATAATATATTTATAAAATTGCATTGCGCTACTAGTTTTAACTACAAACAGTCATCTTCAGTCAGGCAATAACAAAAATGCGGAGAAGCGATAAAAAAGTGAAGAAAAGAGCCTGAACAACAATTTCAAAAAAGGTTTCAGAGTAAGAGAAGCCGAAGGAAAGGTAATCAACGACGATAAGTGCCGAACAACCCTTCAGTCAGACAACCAACAGTTGTAAATAGAAGTGAAAGTATTTTGGTGGAAAAACCGAAGAAATTCGAGGGGAATGTCTCGACGAATTTCATCAAATTATTGGAGAACTACCGGCCCAACCACAACATAAATGGGGGAAATAAACTTAACCTAGAGTGGAGTGCCAAGGCATGGGCAGATGTATATGGGGCAAACTGGATCAGATTCGAAGAGTTTAAAATGGATTTTCTCGAGCAATTTTGATCACAAGAGACACAGAATAAAATGTGTAAATGGTTTGGCGTACCCAGAAGTTACCATACCAGCTGCACGAGAAAACCACAACTTCCACAACCGTCAGTAGGACACTATAATAGGGCACGTTACTTTCACAAGAGGACAAAAACCTACCTGTGAAGGTGGATACATAAGAGAATTTCAGAAGGCTATGCAATAAGGGGATTATGATCACCTTCTTTAAAACACCAGGAAACTTGATAATGACCAGACGAAAAGCTCTTCTCACCTCGCAACATCATCATATTATAAGAAAATCCTCTAAAAACATTAAACAAGCGAGACAAGTTGCAAATAGAATTGCAAAAGCTAAATATAATCGAAGGCTGAGCAAAGCGTCAAAGGTGAATTCATAATTGGAAGGTTGGAGGGGGTAGTACGAACAATTTTGATGGAAGCCAAGTTAGTGTGTTATGGGAGACTACCTATGAGACGTTAAGAGGGAGGAATTCACACCTCATTGTATTTGCCGTTGAAGAGATATGGGGATAATTGGAAAGGTGGCCAATGGACCGCACCAGACCCTTACCGAACTGCAAATAGGGGAGAGTAGAAAAAAAGCAAATATCGCTGAGGTACAAAAGGTTGAACTTTGTAAATTGTGGTGAAGATTTATATGTGATACTAGAAAAAAATGGTAGAAAAATTTTACAACCAGAAGTATTTGACATCATAACTGAAGAATACTGACAGATACCGCTGTACTTCTTGGTAAATGGTAAGTGTTGCCAGTACAAATGTTCTTCCCCCCTTGGTTAAACGTCTCGGTTTTTGTATTCAATAGGTGTTTGGATTTTGTGCTAGGACCACAATAGGAAGGGTTGGCCTTTGTCCTAATTTATGTAGACGACATGCGATAGCATTAAAGACCCTTGAGGAACACGAGAGGAAACTCCGATTGAAGTTCTTGAAATCCAAATTTGCAAACAATGAGGGGATGACCCTCCTCCTCACCATGTACATAGACAGTTTAAGTACAGTGGATACTGGTACCGTTGACTTTGTTAAAAAAATAAGAAAGGCATTGTAGAGAATAGCGACGGCGACGCAGGTTGCTGTAAAGAGAAATTGTATTCTAATGACCGGAAATGCCTACAACAGAGCAAGCGGGGATACAAAATTTTTGATTTCCGTGAAATCCATGACCCAAACTCACTTTGCCAAATATTTTTTAACTCGCAATATTGCAGCAGTAGGCTCAAGTCAAAGTGGCCAAGTAGGTTCATTTTTGTAACGTCTGTGGCCAGAAACCTGAAACACCCTGTAATTGAGGTCAGGCTCAAATTCAAGGATTCAAGGATTCATGTAGTTTAGCTTCAGAAATTCGAGCATTAACAGTGGAAAAATTTAAAAAACAAGATTTTCTGATGGAAATCAACATGGAGAATTGAAAACAAAGAATAGGGTACTCTCTTCTGATATCTATTTTCGATTTTTGGCCAAAATGTTATACTTCCCAAAATAACAATTAACGAAACAACCATTATTTATAATTTAAGTTTTTCCACTGTTAGTGTTCGAATCATGTACATTGTACATGACACACTACATTAGCGTCACTATAGGCAGTGGTGGATTTCCGAATAGGGCGAATAGGCCGAGGCCTATGGCTCCAAATTTTGGACGGCGGCAAATTTTAGACGGTGACAAATTTTTTAACTCTAACGAGTTATAGTCCGGAAGCTGGCCACTTTTTTTACAATCAATTAGTATTCTTTTTATACTTCGTGAGCGGCTTTATTTTAACGAAACGCCAAACTTTTTCTAAGTTTCAAGCTGATTTTTTCTGTAGCTTATTAAATTTTTGGATAATTAAATGCCCACATTGTCCTACAAATTAATTGGGCCGTTTTCCTATGCTATTAATCAATTTTTTGTAATTACCAAATCAACGTATTTTGCCCTGCGCACCCCCGTAGGACCCATTTGCGAACATTTTCGTAGAGGAAGTTTGGCGCCTCGTTAAAATAAAGCCGCTAAAAGCCGATAAAAAGTACACTAATTGATTGTAAAAAAGGCGGTCGGCTCCCGGACTATTAACTATTATAAATTTTTACGTGTGTGTTTATTTAAATACAGTATTAGTCCAGTCAAATTAGACAAAAAAAGGGGGTTTATGAAAAAGTGATGCTAACTTTACGGGACTTTTCAGGGTTGTTTGGGAAGTTAAGGAGAGCTTAAATCCAAGTTTTAATTCCGATTCATTGGCATAGAGACAAACGCGCCGAGATCCGAGCGCGTGCCACAGCGTCGAGCCGCCCGCGCCGCGCCGGTGCCGGAGGGGCGCGAATAGATAGCACACCTTCAGGCGCTCCCTTCGACCTTATTTTTCAACCCATCGAAAAATCTGACACGGTGATTTTGTTCTACAACTTTCTCATACATAAACAAATTCTATTTGTTGACCAAAAAAGTTTTTTTACGATAAATCGTTAAATATTAATTTTGGGGAAAAGTCGTCCAAAGGAAACTTGTAGAGCTTCAACAAACCTACAAAACCTGTTTTTTTAATTTTTTCTGTACGATCAATTGCTGCCGAGTTATTGCGAAATCAACATTTTTACCTCCCCCTCCCCCCTAAAAGATCCCCCGGGTCTGGGTATACGCAAACATGGATTTAAGCTCTCCTTAACTTCCCAAACAACCCTGAAAAAGTCCCGTAAAGTTAGCATCGCGTTTTCACCAAAAGTCTAATTTGAGTGGCCTATATGTTCTAGGCGGTACAGAAAGTTCGTCTACAGGCGGCAAAACCTTAAATTCGTCTATGACTATAGGTACCTACCTAAGAAAAATATTTAGTCGCCAGTACATCGAATTTCTGGTTAAGAAATAGATTTTCGTGTACGAAATATTTACAAATGGTTCGAGAATACATCCCCTGTTATGTAGAACAGGAATGTTTACGTCTGCATTCATGCTTTATTTCGTTATTTCAGTGGCGCGCCAGGAATTCGTTACCAGAGATTCCTGGTACGCCACTACGATGACAAAATAAAGCATGAATCTGGACGTAAGCATTCCCATTCTACGTAACAGGAAGTGCATCACGTTTCAGCAATAGCCTCGTAGAATGAAAACATAGTTAAGCTCAAATTTACAATGTTAATTAATTTGACATTTGATATAAAGTGTTGAATTAATGAACATATTCCTGTTAACAAGTTCATTGAAACTAAACAGTTTCACATTTATGAAATTCAAATTCAAAATTAGATTAAAGCTATTACTCACACATATTCAATATTGACTTACCAACTCGTAATTTAAACCTTTGGAAGGAATCTCGATTAATTTGATCTAAACTTCCCATTAACGCTATTCCGTAATCGACTAACGCTGTTACAATGTGCTCTTCTTTACGGGTAGCTTCCTTTTGATAAAACAAAAATATAAACTCATTAAAAGTTGATATTAAACAAAGCGATAAAGCAATTTACCTTCGTGTTATCCAAAAAGACATGTACCGTGCAAAGATTATTAGCGATTTAAAATTAAGTACAATTAAATTAACTTACCCCACTCCCGTCTTCCTTTCCAGGATTTAAACCCGATGCAATCATATACGTACTGCCAATCGTTTTAATTTTCTCAATGCAGCTAAATTTGGGTTTGGATAGCAACTAAACAACAAAATTCCCAGCGTTTACAAATGAAACTAATTTTAATCGAGCTCACCTTGTCAAATTCGCAAATAATTTCATTCAGTAACCTTAAGCATTCTAGGCCTTGTTTGTTAACGTCGTTTTCATCGTAGAATTCTTTAAAGTTAGGTATTGATGCAAACATAACGGCTACACAAGAGTAACGTTCGTGGTAAAGATCTTGAGAATCACCTCTCGTTGCCAGATAATGATCGGCCACGTGCGCTGGTAATATATTTTCGAGGAGAATCTGTTGCGAATGTATCTCTTAAATGTGATTCCATTAATCTTTTCTTACCTTATTAATACCCCTCATTGTTTCAACTTCGTCTTGTTCAACCATTAGCTTTGATTTCCATAAATAATCTGTACGGGAAGTAAATTCTATTTGGCGATCCAATATGTAGAATAAAAAAATAATAATGAAGAGTATCAGCGATATTTGAAATTCGAAAGGTAGTAGAGGAAATCTAGAATTTTATTTTTAAGATTTAAGTCACTTACGATTAAGATTTACTTGTGGTCTTTGAGAGAATTGTGGAAATTGTGGAAGATACTCAACTGGCTGTAGGTACAAATATGAACCATGACGGAGATTACCATCAGGAGTAGTTTCAGTAAGAACCCCAACTTCAAAAATACCCAAATGCAAGTCAGCGATAAGACTGAACTGTAAAGGTACGTCTAAAACGCTTTACTAAGTAAGAAAGCTACTTTTGTCCTACCTACCGGTATGAATTTGACAATATACGTCGGTGTTTCAACTGTACTGGTACCATTTTCAAAGTTTACCACCACAGGAATTACATTTTCATCGATATCTACCTATATTATGCAACATTAATGTTTTTTTCTCAGTTTACAATGTACATACCAATGTCATAACTACGCAAGCTGAAACAAGCACACTTGTGATCAGAAAAATAGATAATCTCAGTCCTTTGTTATTGGCAATAACTTGTCTCGGTGGTGCACAAACACCAAGCTCATCTGAGGGGGTATCTGAGGGCGGTTGTTGACTGCAGCAATGATCTAACCATGATAAGTACACGAACACAACCAATACAATTATTGTAGGACCTAACGTACCATACAAGACGATATTTCTGAAAATTTATTAAAGAACTTTAGGTTTCAACAACTACAATTTTTAATCACAACATTTGACGATTATTTATTTAAGACAAATTAGTAATTGACTCCCTTACTATATCTTGATTTAACACACGATTGCGTTAACTAGTAGATGGTTTGAATACTAATTAATACACCGACCATGTTAATTATAGAATAGTCAAACGAGATAAATCAAAGCGAATCGGGAGTGGGTACATAATAGTTGTTCAATTTAGAATGATTGATGAGAAATGCTGTTCCCGGAATAGGGTATGAATTGACATTTCAATATTAAACGAGTCGTCATTTGCTTACGGAAGTTTTGGGGAACATTGGATGTATAAAAATGCCGCTTTATCTGTACGCAAATTGGAACATTACTGTCGGCGCAAAAAGTATATACAGGGTGGCCCATTGAAAAGGTAACACGCCTGTTTTGGGACACTTAGACCAGTTTCTTAAAAAAACGCTCGGACACGTCGATTTTCTATTTTTGGGGGACAACTTTTGATGTCAAATTTGACTTTGTCAGGTCAACCCCCTAGCCCCAGCAACCCCTAACTCAAGAATTTAAATAGGGAAAAGGAGTCGAGCGATCCCTCATTTGAAACGTCTTTTAATTCTTTATGTGTCAGTATGAATGAAAATTAGTTTTTCGCCCCCATAAAAAGCACCCTCCAGATTAACGAAGGTGGGGGTGTTGTTTAGGAAAAATTCTGAAACACGCCACCTTTGACCTTTTGAACGGCACATTTCAGGATTTTTCCTAAACAACACACTCACTTTAGTTAATCTAGAGAGGTTGCTTTTCATGGGGGTGGGAAAAATTGAATAAAACTAATTTCGGTCATACTGTCGAATAAAGAATTAAAAGACGCTTCAAATGAGGGGTCGCTCGACACCCTTTCCCTATTTAAATTCTTGAGTTAGGGGTTGCTGGGGTTAGGGGGTTGACCTGATAAGGTCAAAGTTGACATCAAACTGTGCCGTTCAAAAGGTCAAAAGTGACGTGATTCAGGATTTTTCCTAAACAACACCCCCACCTTAGTTAATCTGGAGGGTGCTTTTCATCGGGGCGAAAAAAAAATTGAGTAAATCTAATTTTCATTTATACTGTCGAATAGAGAATTAAAAGACGCTTCAAATGAGGGGTCGCTCGACTCCTTTTCCCTATTTAAATTATTGAGTTAGGGGTTACTGGGGCTAGGAGGTTGACCTGACAAAGTCAAATTTGATATCAAATTTTATTCATTTCATTCAATTTTATAGTCGTTAAACGGGTCGGAAAAAGTGCAAAGTGGTACCGGAAAAAGCAGCGAAAAAAGAGAGTCAGTGAAGGCGTGGAGGTAAAGGAGAAGTGGACTAATTTAGAAGTAATTAATAACCAAACGTAAGTACACAACGCAGCGCGATATCGTAGTGCGCGGATAAGGATAAACAGTACAAGTCAGAGGTCGAGTATATCTTAGATAGAATTTACGGGAAATACGCGGGAATTTCCGTAGTGCTTTTGAAGTGAAAAGGGACAAGAAATTTCTTGGGAACTAAAAGGGAAACAAAAATGTAGAGGGAAATAATACGTAACACGGCAGAGTGAGAAAGGTACGAATAAAGGGGTAAATTTTGGCTAGTGCAAAAGGGGTGCGGACATCCGAACCAAAGATATATGAGTGGAAGAAAGGTGAGATCAGGTAGTTGGGGATCCATCGAAGAGTTTCTAAGCCGGAAAAGGGATAGGGAAGAGTTAGGGATTGCACAGGAGGAATTAGGGCAGAGTAAGGCTTTTAAGGGCAGTAAAGTGACTAAAAGATCTCCAGTCAAGGGAGTGGAAGGAAGGAGTGAGAAGATAGGAGTAGAGGAGGAAGAGATGGAGAGGGTTCTAGAGAAGCTGGATACTATGGGGAAAGAAATAAGGGAGGACTTAGAAATCGTGAAGAAAGGCCTAAGGGAGAACAGCGATGAAATCGCAAGCCTCAGGAATGAGATACGGGTAATGAAGGAGGAGCAAGAAAGGAAGGAAGGGGAGTGGAACGAGGAGAGGAGGGGGCTTAAAGTAGAGATAGAAAAAATAAAAAGGGAGATGGAGAGGAGCGAAAGGATGAGAAGGAAGAATAATATAGTAGTAAGGGGGAGCAAGTTGAGAGAACCGGAAAAGGACATAGGAGTGTTTTTACATGACAAATTTGGGGTGAGTGTTAGTATTAGGGCTGTATGGGTTATCAATAAGGGAGCAGGGAATGAACTGGTGGGGGTGGAATTGGGTAGCTGGAATGAGAAGATGGAAATAATGCGCAGAAAAGGAGCGCTAAGAAATACTGATGTATACATCGACGACGATTTAACGAGGGAGGAAAGGGGAGTGCAAGAGGAAATCAGAAAGATTGCCAAGGGCGAGAGAGACAAAGGCGCAAGGGTGAGGGTGGGTTATAGGAAAATGTGGGTAGGGGATATAAGATACGACTGGGATGAGGAGATAAGTGCGGTTCGGGAGTGGCGAGGGGGCGAAGTGTCAAAAAACTAAGTAAGCTAAAGGAGGACAAGGGGAAAAAGGGAGGGACAAGGGCAAGTGGTATAAGGGGGGTAAAAGGACAGGCTAAGGTGTTGTTTTGGAATGTGGCAGGGGTGAAAAATAAGGGGAATGACTTTTGGAGTTACTTGGGGGGGTTTGTGATGGTGGGAATAGTGGAGACGTGGTTGGAGGAGAAGGACTGGGATAAATGGAAAGATAGGTTGCCAGGTGGCTATGAGTGGAAAGTCCAGTTCGCGGTGAGAGAGGGGAAAAAGGCAGAGCAAAGGGGGGATGATCACAGGGGTGAGAAAGGAGTGGAAAGGGGAGGGGGAAGGAGACAATGGGCAAGTGGAAGGAGTAGTGAGGAGGTGTATGAAGGCAAGGGGAGGGGAAAAGTATAACGTGGTAACCGTGTACGGGAAGGAGATGGGGGAGACGAGAGTTGCTGTAGAAAAAGTGATAGGGGAAAGGGAAGAAGGGAGATTGATAATAGGTGGTGACTTTAATGCAAGAATCGGAGAGGAGGAGGGGATGGTGGTGGATGGTGAGATGAGGAGGAGGGTGTCGATGGACAAGAAGGTAAATGGACAAGGGAGGAAGTTGCTGAACCTGTGTGAGGAACGGGGTTGGACGATTATGAATGGAAATATGGAGGAGGGAGGGAAGGGAGAGTACACGTTTATAAGTGAGAGGGGGGAATCAGTGATAGACTATGTGATAGTAAACGAGGAGAGTGCGGGATTGGTAGAAAAATTGAGGGTGGGGGACGAGGAGGATTCCGACCACAAACCGTTAGAGCTGTTTATGAGAGAGGAGATGGAGGTGGAAGGGAAAGAGGAAGAGGGGGAAGGGATCTGGGGCGAGAAGAAGGTATGGGCAGAGGAGAGTATTGAAAGGTATAGAGAAGGACTGGAGAAAGTGGAGTGGGAGGAGAAGGAAGGAGGGGCGGAGGTGGGGGAGTTAATGGAAAAAATAGAGTATTTTGTGGAGAAGAAGAGATACAGGAAGAATAGAGAGACGCGGAAGGGTGAGCTGTGGTGGAACTGGAGGTGTGAGAGAGCAAGGAAAGAAGTAAGAAGGGCGAGGAAGAAATGGAGGAAAGGGGAAATAGATATAGGGGTATATAAAGAGTTAAGGGGGAAATATAAGGAAGAGTGCAGAAGGAGGAAGGCGGAGTATAAGCAGGAGATAGAGGAGGAGATAAGGGGGTTAAAAAGTGAAAAAGATATGTGGAAATTTATAAACAGGAGAAGAGGTACAGGCAAAAGATGAGTGACGGAGTTGGGTGGGGAGGAATGGAGGAAGCAGTGCATGGAGGTGATGGGAGGTGTGACGGAGAAACCGGGAGTGGGGAAAGAGGGAGGGGCGAGAAAGAGAGAGGGAGGGGAGATAACAAGGGAGGAGGTAGAGGAAGCACTGGGAAAAGTAAAGTTAGGGAAGGCACAAGGGCCAGATGGAATACAAGGAGAGCAGTGGAAGTATACGGGGGGGAAGACAAGAGAGAAGATAAGAGGGATACTAGGGGGTGTCTGGCGAGGGGGAGGGATCCCAGATGAGTGGAAAGAAGCTAGGATAGTGCCAATATATAAAGGGGGGGATAGGAAAGAGGCGAAGAGCTATAGGGGAATAAGCATTATGAGTGCGGGGTACAAGATATATGCGGAGGTGCTGCGAGCTAGATTGGAGAGGGAAGTGATCGACAAAAAGTTGGTACAGGACTGGCAGGCGGGATTTAGAGAGGGAAGGAGGGCGGTGGATAATATTTATGTGCTGAAGCAGTTGGTAAATAATAAGGCGATGGAGAGAAGAGGGGGGAAGATGTATGGGCTGTTTATGGATATAAAAGCAGCTGGTGATGGCGATAGAGGAATTGTACGAGGAAACAAGGTGTGTGACCGGAGAGAGGGGAGAGGAAGGAAGAAGGTTCTGGACGACAAAAGGCCTGAGGCAGGGATGCCCGTTGAGCCCGAGTTTATTCGCGCTATACATAGGGGATTTGGAGGAGGAGTTGCGGAGACACCAAAGAGGAGGGGTAGTGATAGGGAGGGTGAAAGTGTGGGCGCTCGCGTACGCGGATGATGTAGTGGTGGTAGCAGACAGTGAGAACGAAATGAGGGGGGCAATGGGTGTGATGAAGGGGTACTTGGGGAAAAAAGACTTAGGGGTAAACGTGGCCAAGACGAAGATAATGGTATTCCAGAAGAGAAGAGGGAGGGGAGGGAAGTCAAAGTGGTGGTGGGGGGAGGAGATAGAAAGTGTAAAGGAGTGGAAGTATTTGGGATATGTAGTCAGATATGATAATAAGGATGAGGGACACATAAGGGAACTGGCCAAGAGAGGAAATAGGGTAGTGGGGAGTGTGTGGGGGATAGGGGAAAGAGTGTTCGGGAAAGACATGGAAAAGAGGAGATGGTTATTTGATAAGTTGGTGAGGAGCGTGATGGGATACGGTGCGGAGATATGGGGGTGGAAGGAGTGGGAGATTTTGGAAAAGGTGCATGGTTGGAGATGGACGCTGGGTTTGGACAGGGAGACACCGGGGTACATTGTGGGGGAAGAGGCGAAAGTGGAAAAATTGAGAGTGCAGGCGGGAAGGAGGGCAGTGAAGTACGAGGAGGAGGTCATGAAGAAGGCAGAAATAAAAATGGTGAATGAATGTATGAAGGAGATGAGGGGGAAGCGGATAAAGTATGGGCAAGAGGACAGGAGACTATATTACGAGAGGGTGGGGTATGCGAGGGAGGAGGTAGAAAGAAGGAGGGAGGAAGGAAGAGAGATGGTGGAGGAGGTGGCCACGAGGGATAGGGATGTGCAAGGGCAGGAAAGGAGAGAGAAGATAGCCGGAGGGAGATATAATGAGGGATATGGAGAGATCATGGTAGAGGGCAAGGCCAAGTACCTGACAGGGGAGATGGGTCTGAAGGAAAAAAGAATTGTAGCGAGGTTTAGGTGTGGAAACGAGGAGAGAGAGAATAGATATTGGCGGGAGGAGGAGGAGAGAGTGTGCAGAATGTGTAGGGAGGGGAGGGAGAACATGGCACATATGTTAAGGGAATGCGAGGAGATGAGAGAAGAGAGAAGGGTAAGAAAGGAGATACTAGGAGCGAAGGGGGAAGGGTTGGGATGGATGAGGGAAGTGTTAGAAAGGAGGGAAAAGGTGGAAAGTAGGGAGAAGGACAGGCGGGAGTAGTTGTAAGAGGGGGAATAGAATCTTGTATTTATTTGATTATTATGTAAGAAAATACAATAAACCTATTTTGATTTGATTTGACTTACACGAACGTCTGCGTTGTAATATGAATAATAAAATGAGATTCATTTAGAAACCAAAATTGTGTCACGTTTTTGGAAATCAATTTTTAATTATTGCAGTTTTTACACCACCGCTTCGGCTACAAACAGCGAGCGTGTGGCGTGCCAGCCCATTAGAATGTTACGCTTCTCTCTCTAAGCGCCGGTGTATGCATGTGTCTCTAATTTTATAATTTTCTTTGCTATAATCATTACTGAAATTCGGTTAACTGTTTCGTTTTCAAGGACAATCTTGTCTGTTAGTTGCTAATTTTTATAATTGTGATAATAACTTAGTAGCAAAGAAAATTATAAAATTAGAGATACATGCATACACCGGCCCTTAACAAAGGTTCAATCTACAACCATTGACTAAAGTTCTCAATCAACACGACAACATACTAAAATTTTGTTCCATTCGAGCGAGTAGTTTTGTTTTTATGTAACTCTAAACTTAGCTAGCGTGTCGCAAACCCCGAAAATGGGCACTTTGCATCGTTCGGCCGTAGAAATGGCCCTTAAAGTGCATTTTTAAAAAAATTTGTTGCTTCTTAATAACGTAGAAATAAATGAGCTTTAGTTTGATATCAAGCTCATTCGAATCAGCCCAATGGTTATTTTTTTATTCAGCCTCAAACTCGAGTATATATTATACTTTTTGCGCCGACAATTAATAGTTTTAGAATTTCCTCGAGGTGACGATGAATTTAAAACGGGATTATGTATGTCTCAATTTAAGTAAGTTAAATTCAACGAATCGTCTCCCATGTTACTCCATTCAAAAACCGTACAAGTCAGTGGCGTAACGATCCCTCTCGGGGCCCCG
Source organism: Pyrocoelia pectoralis (assembly GCA_036250285.1). NCBI lineage: Eukaryota > Metazoa > Arthropoda > Insecta > Coleoptera > Lampyridae > Pyrocoelia > Pyrocoelia pectoralis. The sequence continues at coordinate 14,180,810 of CM070079.1, forward strand.
GTTCATGGTCGGTGTCGCCCCCCCCCCCCCCCCCCCCCCCCCCGCTATATTAACATTTGAATGTATCTCCAACTCATTTAACTATTTACAGTTTACGATTTACATTCTATCTTCACGTTACTTAGAATCTAGCCCTCCGCCTCCGGTCGTTCGTTTTCACGAACGCATCGATGATTTCGTCTCGTTTTGCTTTCAAGGAGTTGGTGAGCCAGTTCTAAGGTAAGTTTTGATTATCTTCAGTTTCAAGAATGATCGCTCTACCGTTGCAATTGTTACGGGAATAGTCAAAAAGTACCGAGCACACTTCCGGGAAACTAGCCGAAAGAGTGAAGAAATACTCGATTAGGACCAAGTTTGTCAACTCCCTGATAGAACAGATTTTTGACAATTGGTTTTTCAGGCAGCTTCGCAAGAACAGTCGGTCGGTTACTTCGTCATGGTAGTTTTCTCTGAACTTCGCAAGTTCTTCTTCCAAAAATTCGAATAAATTCTGCGGCTGAATTACCGCGAACGAATCGACAATTTGGCTCAATTCAACATATCGGCGTCTCAATTGACTGACGAGTAGTAGTTAGATTGAATATCTGGAACTGGGGCCCCCAGGGCAAGAGGGATCCATACACGACATGTAAACCCTTTAATTTGGATTCTTCCTTAATGTTTACGACAGGTTGTAAATTATTTACAACGAGATTCTTAGCTGGGCCCCTTTCAAGACATGAAAGCAAGAAACAAACGACAGTTTTCAGTAACCACAATATGTTCAATTGCTTTGTTAATCTTTTTAAAAACAAATTCGGTAAAATAATGGGGGCCCCGTCTTTTTCTACCGTAATTGCTTTTGCTGTTAGTAAGAATACTGATCGTATCGAGAAAAGAGAATTGCGTTTTTTGTAACAATACGATGCTAATAAAATATTCTTAACATGCAACTCGTAGATAAAACGCGGCAATACTACGTTAAGGGATGTTTAAGTGATTTGTATTCATTTACATCATGGAGCGAAGACAGATTAAGTTAATGGAGATTGAAAATGACAAAAGAGTAATTTTTGAATAGTCAGTTGTAATGCATTACATACACCATTGGACGCTGTGTTAATGAAATTTTGACTTTAACTAAAACAAACTTGTTCAGTTGAAAGTTGGTCCATAACAAATTTCTTAAGAAATATCACCGACAATTACCACACCACAATTAAAGCCCATTGTTTTGCCAATAGACGAAAGGTTGCCCATACAATTTTTGTGGTTACTGCTTGAAGAAGTCTCTACAGCGTGTTGTACTTTTACGTCTGAGTCAAAATGGTTACCTTCAACACTTTTTTCAATGACCCAAAGGCATGGTAATCACAAGGTGATAAATCTTGGTTGTAGGACGGATGCTCTATTTCTTTAACACAACAAAATCAGTTATTACTGTTTTTTCCCAACTTCACGACGTACCATGAAGTAAAACAAATAAGCAAAAAATACAAAACCTCGCTTAGGGGCCCCTGGGCCTCGACCTGGTAGCCACCACGCTCTGTACGTTACTAAGGGTAAGCATTGTCCTAGGATACATACCCATGGCGTGGAGGGACGTAAAAGTCGTATTCATACCGAAACCTGGGCGAGATTCATACGCCCAAGCTAAGTCGTTTAGACCTATCAGTCTAACGTCGTTTCTTCTAAAACTATTGGAGAAACTAATTGAACGACACATTAGGGAAGAGGTGGTGGGACTTGAGCCCATCAGTAAATACCAATGTGCCTACCAACCAGGTAGATCCTGTGAGCTCGCCATCCACAGAGTAGTGGACATAGCCGAAAGGGCGATCTCCTGTAAGGAGGTCGCTCTAGGGGCGTTTATAGACATAGAGGGGGCGTTCGATAATACCCCTCTAGAATCAATTAAAACTGCTATGGAAAGCAAGGGGGTACAACCTACCGTGCGCAGGTGGATACAGACCATGCTAAAACATAGGAACGTTACAGCCTCGCTTAATAACGACTCTGTAGTGGTCAGGGCCGCACGAGGATGTCCACAAGGGGGAGTTCTCTCTCCTCTATTGTGGTGCCTGGTAGTGGACGGACTGCTGAGGCGACTAAGCGAGGCAGGTTACACCACGGTTGGCTATGCCGATGACATAGCGATTGTGGTACGTGGCAGATTTGAAGAGACCGTATCAGTTGTGATGCAGGGAGCTTTAAATCTAGTGGAAGCATAGTGCGGAGAAGAGGGTCTGTCGGTTAATCCAACAAAAACGAACCTCATTCTCTTTTCACGAAGAAAGGGGCCGAGAAAGCTAAAAGAGCAATGTATGGCACCAAGGTGAAGGTTGTGGGAGAAGGCAAATACTTGGCAATAACGCTAGACCAAGGGCTAACCTTCAAACCGCACCTAGAGAAGACAGCGAACAAAGCCACAAAGTCCTTGTGGGCTTGCAGGCGAGCATTCGGAAGCAAGTGGGGCTTATATCCAATGATGACCCACTGGATATACACCAGAATGATCAGACCGATCATTACGTATGGCTCACTGGTGTGGTGGCATAAAACCTCCACCCAGACGAACATACAGAAACTTAGCAAGGTGCAGCGTAGGGCTTGCCTTGGCATCACGGGGGCAATGATAACCACCCCTACGGCAGCTATGGAGACCCTCCTGAACTTACCGCCACTAAACCTAGCAATTAGGGCAGAAGCGCTCAGAGGGGCATACTGGCTGAGAGTTAACGGCGAGGAGGGATCGTCAAGGGCGGGGCACTCGCTCATTTTTGACGAAATCTCCAAAGACAAAACCCTTAGTATGAATACTGAGAGGATACCCAAGACAGTTTGTCCCATCAAACTGTTTAAGACAACAATCCCCACTCGGCAAGACTGGGAGAGCAATTCCAGCAAAGCGAAGCTGAATGGAATCGTGTATTACACAGACGGCTCGAAAACCACAAAGGGCACTGGCTCTGGAGTATATGGAAGCAATGGACGGGGGTGCAGAATTTCTGTAAGCCTAGGACAACAAGCGACCATATTCCAAGTCGAGGTATATGCAATCCTGACGGCGGCTGCTCAACTATTAAAAGAGAACCTTATCAAAAGGAAAATCTTTATAGTGACAGAGAGCAAAGTAGCGATTGCAGCAATCGACTCATATGTGGTAAATTCAGGGCTAGTCCTTGAATGTACACAAATGCTAAACGCACTAGGTAAGTGCAACTCAGTCACACTAGTGTGGGCACCTGGGCATGCGGGAATCGCAGGTAACCAGGTTGCTGACGAGCTTGCGAGAATGGCAAGCGCAAAATCATTCATAGGACCCGAACCGGCTTGTGGGATTACTTATAACACAGTCAAAAAGGAGATTCAAGCAACACTCACGAAAGAGCATTGCAGACATTGGTCGAAAATCCCAGGACAGAGTCATTCCAAGATCTTCCTGGAAACCCCAAACGGTGACCTAGCTACGTCCATCTTAAAGTTAAGCAGGACGAAGATAAAACTTGCGACAGAAATGGTCACGGGCTACTGTCGCATGAACAAACACCTGCACAACATGGGACTGACTGATAGCGATAACCTTTTATTTTTTAAATCTAGGCTTGATAATGAAACTAGTTAGTTTCGAAACATGTCGCCCCTTTTTAATTTAATCACATTTAATTAATTGTTATTATAATAATTTTGTTTCACCATTGGTTAAGGTTAGTTACCTGGTGTGTCAATTATTATACAACTGTCAAAATGTTACCTCCTGCCAGTGTTTGCCCTTTACTGGTAGTTTCAATGCCTTCGGGTGCTTTAATCTAAAAAACATAACAATTTTCCATTCCATCATTAAATACATTGCTGAAGGGGAGGTTGTCGTAGTTTGATTTATTAGTATATCTTATGAATGCCTTGTTTCCATCCCTCTATCAAATCTCCTTCCTTCTTCACGATTTTTTGAAAGAGCTTTTAAATTCAGATGGTTCTTTTTCTTTCAGCTTTTGTTTTCTTTAAGATTAGATTTTTATTGTTTGCTGTTTTCTTCTGCTTCTTCTAAGATATCGGTTTGTGGGTTTAATTGTTGAATCCCAGTGAGAAAATTAATCTCGTGTTTCTTGTCTAACGCTTGCATTCATTAAATCGAACTTTACTACAATTTCCCTCATTTTCTATACTGCTCCTGTTAGGATAAGGGCATTCGGTATTTTTGTAGTTTATACTTTATATTAATTAGCGTGATTGTGAAGTTCATTAATCATTATTTTTATTAATTAATCAATTAGGCTGCGAGAAGGGTTCGCCTCTTCAGCTCAGAGACATTCGCTCTTATCAGTTTTAGACTGAATTTTTAATTTTACTGTGGTGGAATTTGTAGCTCGAAAATCAAAAGGAACTGAATAAGTAAATAACGATTATTTTTTATTTATTTATTTATGTTGTAGGTCGAAATTAATTTAGGAACAGCGGATTTCCAAGCATTCCTACGCGCATCAGCTGTTTTAGGTATTAGAACTACCCTTACTAGAATTTTCCCTGCCTGAGGGCGTTCCACAATCAAATTGTTAATTTTATTACTGCTATTAGGTTAAAATACGCATGTACTGTTCGATTACGCCTTCTTCAATCCTGACATTTTATTTTTTCTTTCACCAATTCGCGCTGCTGAACATTTCAATATATAAGCTTTTATTTGAAAAGCGAAATTCTCAGCAAAAGCAAGTGATTTTCAATCTTTGATCTCACGAAGAAGGTATTATTTTGAACATGCTTCATTAAACATTCAACAGATGAATTTGCGCGAAAATTTAGAAACAACTCGTGTGAACATTTCATTTACAATCACATGGCTGATTACCTCGAATTGCGGCTATTATAATTATTAATGTTCATTTGTACAATATTCCTCAAGATTCCAAAGTACATCAGTACCTTATTTAATGCTTTGTCGGCGACGACATTAAACTTTATCACGTTACAAAAATTTTAATATATAACTTAATTAAAAGTGATTTACATGGCACGACCCATAAAGCCGAACCTAAATTAAGAGTATTGTAATTAAAAATGCAAATTTCTCTTAAAATTATTCGACAAGGTAATTTTGTATTAACACTTGAGTTGCAATAAAAATGTGTACGTGTAATTAACTAAGCAAGCAAAACGTAAATAATTAGGTATTCGCGGTCCGTAATTCCCAAATTAGGTTTTATAAACGGGAAGGGGTAACAAAATTAAGTTTAACCTCGCACAATTCTCATCAGAATTTCTGCAGTTAATGTAGGAATTAATAAAAATTTGTTTAAAAGGAATTACTAACCTGGTAAAGAAGATTGTGGAACATTGCATTACACACATAGCAAAGAAAACGAAAGTTGAGCACGTGATGTAGTTACGAAATTCATAGTCAGGTTTACGGCGGTAATTAACTTCTTGCTTTTGATCGCGAAACCACAGGAATGCTGGATGGAGATCTTCGGAATTCCACCACTTCCTAAAACACATAAATCTCGCAAATTGTCTTCTTTGTTCACATAACTTGGTTTAGCATTTTGTACTGACAAACCTTTGTAAATTATTATTAATGCATTTGAAAACGAAAATTGGAGGCATTAATTTTCTTCCTAGCAAACGATAATAATAGGTGACAACCACAATAAATCAAAATTGTTCATATAATTTTTGATTTAAGCGATAATGAAAATTTACTGAATAAAATTCAACAACTTCTTTTACAGTTTTCACGTAAATTGCTCAAAGATAATTGAGAAACGGAAAATACTTTTATTCCTTCTGCATATCAACCTCCATAAAAACTACGGAAGGCTCTCATTTTACATTTAATCAGAACGCCCCGACAACTTGATTACTGTTGATATCCACGTCATCAGGATAGGAGAATAGCATTTAATTACAGGCCGTGCGTATTTAAATTTTACAAAATTTACATACAAAACGCCCTAATCCGAGCTTTTATTACAGAAATCTGGTCGGGATTTGTATTTAAAAGCGTGATTAATGCTATGTTGCTTTCATGATTTAACATTTACCTATATCTGTTGCTATTTGCACGTACCTTTAGCTGAGATCGTGCAAAAGCTCAATTGAACTATATTATTAGGTTCGTCTATAAAGCACAGACCAACTTAAATGGATTTTCACTTTACTTACTGTTAAAGATATGTGATTCGTACTTATTTGTACATTTTATATTGGTTTAGCAGCGAATGCCCATATATTAATCAATGGCAGACGTACAGAAAACTGAATTTTATGTCTTAATACCAGACGGCAGACAACGTTACCTCTTAATGGAGAAACGAGTAAATAAATGTGGCACGGCACTAAAATGGACCGAAAGGAACTCGCTCTGAACGTATACTTAGTAGGGGTGTCAAACTCTTCCGGATCCAAAACAAGATTCACACCTTAGCACGGGTTAATCTCCGTCCGGGGAAAAAATGGTCGGATGTACCCGCTAGAATTCACGGAGCTCGGACGGAAAATCGCCCGGACTGCATGCTAGCGAACTACCATGAATGCGTTCACATGACCCGAGTTTTTTGTTCGATTGCTCTATATTGTATTGTTTCATTAAAGCACCACGAGGTCCGGATAATGGCTGACGCTCGAGTGAAGAGAGCACCGAATGCCGCCCGTCCGGGCAATCTCTCGGACGGACGAACGCTCTTTCACATGGTCAGGGCGTTCGTCCGTCCGAGAGATCGCCTGTCAGCCGGATAAGTAGCAATACACAGTGAATCATAGGATCTTTCACACCTTCCGTGCACGGGTTAATCTCCGCCCGGGGAAAAAATGGTGGGATGTACCCGCTAGAATTCACGGAGCTCGGACGGAAAATCGCCCGGACTGCATGCTAGCGAACTACAGTATATCATGAATGCGTTCATATAACCCGGGTGTCTTGTTCGAATGCTCCTTATTGTATTGTTTCATTAACGAACCACGAGGTCCAGATAATGGCGGACGCTCGTGTGAAGAGAGCACCGGATGTCGCCCATCCCGGCGATCTCTCAGACGGACGAACTCCCTGACCATGTGAAAGAGCGCATACACAATTCGAACCCTTAAGATGTGGATCCGTAGATCCGGATTTGTTTAACCGGATCCGAAATTCGATCACACGTGAATTCGGTTGTTGATGTATGAAATGAACTTCATGATTCTTTGTGATACCTATAAAATGGATGCATCGGAATCTCAAAATGGAGGTATCTGGATCAGTAAATGAAATTTACTGTAATCTAGTAATTTCCTCCACGAATTTATTCAAATACGGATTCTGTTACAGACTTTAGATCCTAAGTAATCTAAAATATTATATGGGGCGCTTCGTCACTCAATTTTAAGACGAAAAGTTCATATAAACATGTGTGATAAGTCTTGTTGTTAATGAGATACAGGGTGTTTTATTATTTTATTAGAAGCAACAACATGTGTTAAACATAAAGAAAAAATAGTATATTTCAGAGAATATGTTCAAAATGTCCACCTGCAGCTAAAATGCAAGCATCTGCTCGATGTCTAATTGATTGCCGAATACGTTCGAAGATACCAGGTTTGTTACGAATAACATTACAGCCTTGTATGATACGATTTTGAAGATCTTGTACGTTTAACGTTACTCTAAAGGCCACTTAGAATAAGCATGTTTTTCGTATTACTTCTAAAAACCAGTAACGTCACCAGGAAAAATTAATTTCAAATACAATCAGAGCTGATTTATTACAAACAATTCAACACCTTGTATCTCATTAACGACAAGACTTATCACACATGTTTATATGAACTTTTCGTCTCAAAATTGAGTGACGAAGCGCCCCATATAATATTTTAGATTACTTAGGAAACACCCTGTATAATTAATAGTAATGCAGGTCCGGATTTAACTCATAAATCCGTAGATCCGTGGATCCGGATTTAACCCCCAATTCCGTAGATCCGGATTTAACCTTCGGATTTTCGATCCGGATCCATGAAAATCCGGTATTCGGATCTATTGTATCCGGATATTTTTGAATCCGATATCCGGATCCATAAAATTTGCGGATCTTTACAACCCGAATACTTAGCATACGCATACCTAGATACTAGCAAAAAACGTGCAGGAAGAATGGTTGTCTTGTGTGGTTAATTGTGTACGGTTATTTTTATTAATACATACAAACAATCCTCACTCGGTAGAATTGGGAGAATAATTCCAGCAAAGTAAAGCTGAATGGAACCGTGTATTACACAGGCGACTCCAAAACTACTAAGGCCCAGTTTGTATAAAGTCTAGTTGAGTTTCAACCTGCTGGCGGTTAGTGTAAAATTGAGTCACACAAACTAGGGTTAATGTCCGGCCTAGGGTTGAACTGACGGTTCTACCACCCATTTACCAACCCATATGTGTTGGTACAATCGTCAATTCAACCCTAGGCCCGATATCAACCCTACTTTGTGCGACTCAAATTTACACTAACCGCAGCGCCGGTTGAAAGTCAACTTCACTTTATACAACTGGGGCTAAAGAAGTGTACGGGAGCAATGGACGGGACTGCAAAATTTCTGTAAGCCTAGGAAAAAAGCGAACGTGTTCCAAGCCGAGGTATATGCAATACTGACATCGGCTGCTCAGCTATTAAAAGAGAACCTTGCCATAAGGAAAATGTTTATAGTTACAGAGATTCAGGCAATACTCACAAAGGAGCACTGCAAACACTGGTCGAAAATTCCAGGACAGGGTCATTCCAAGATTTTTCTGGTAACCCCAAGCGGGGTTAGCAGCGTCCATCTTTAAGTTAAGTAGGATGAAGATAACGCTGCGATAGAGATGGTCACAGGGCACTGTCGTCTGAACAAACACCTGCATAACATGGGACTCACTGATAGCCCGTTATGCAGGGGTTGTAGTGAGCAAGAAGAAAGCCACACCACGTCATTTGCCATTGTGAGGTATTCACAAAGACAAACGAACATCTACTGAAGATCGCCCTTTCTAAAATCCTGGACTTTGTTAAAGATACGGGTATTCTGAAAGGGTAGACAATAGCGGGGAGCGAAATATACCAATAGGTTGCAGTGCAGGAACCAATTAGGACCACCCTTAGTATAAGTAATAATAATAATACAGCTTCAGTGGGTTTGCCGAAATGGCCCTATATCGCGAAGACCAGAAACAGCAATAAGCGAAGGAATAAGTGTTACTTGTCTTTGAAAAATTGGTAATTGGCGATGGACTGGAGATTTTCAATGGGGATTGAAAAGCGAAAGTCGCCCAAAGAGAGAAGCACATAACTGATTCGCAAGATTGAAGAAAGCGCCAAAATCTTATGCATTCTGTGATCTAAATTAGTGAATTAAAATACTTCCCATTCAAAACGCTGAATTTTCTTAAATATTGAATAAGTATGGAGAGAGAATGGTACATAATTGAAATAATTACACGACAATATCTTCTTGTTACTTATATGCAAAACGTATTTTTCCCTAGTTTTGTATTTTATATTTACCATGTCATTCTCGAGTGCAAAGGGCTATCCGGTGATCTAATGGCATCTGTTAGATGCTCAACCCTCGCTTTCTAAAATCCTATCAATGTTGTTATCGTACGTCCTCATAAAAGAAGCGTTCACTTCCCTCGTGTACAGTATCTGACGCATTTACTAACTGATCGATTGTTTTCCTAACTGATGGGTAATTTGGTAACCACTTGAACTGCACCTGGAGAAGGTAGCGAACACAGCCACAATGCCCTTTTGGGTTTGTGGAGAAGCAATGATGTCTCACTAGAGTGATTACGCCGGTCATTGGTGTGATCGTATATGACCCTCATTCAAGAACATGCAAATATTTGGCAAGGTGCAGCGCATAACCTGCCTTGGAATTACAGGGGCAATGATAAGGACTCTTACAGCAGCTATGAAGACTCTCTTAAACCACACCACTAAACTCAATAATTAGAGTAGAGGCGCTCAGAGAGGCATGCCGACTAAGAGTCAATGGCGAGGAGTGCTCGTCAAGCTCTTCGACGAAATTTCTACAGATAAAAACTTCAGCATGATAAATAAGAGACCAAAACAATAATCTCCACAATACTCACAAAAGGAGCACTGCAGACATTGGCGAAAATTCCAAGATATTCCTGGAAAATTCATGCGGCGATGTAGCAGCGAACATTAAAATTCTAAAACATGATGTAGGTAATACCACAGAAGAGAAAAGTAGAACATCGCTGAAATGAAAATGAAAAATAATGCATACGCGGAAGAAGAAAATAAAGACGTAAATATAATCTGGAAAAACTCTCCCTTTCTAATTTCCGTACCGATATCGGACAAGTAAGTACAATCGCTATTAGGAATGATGGAATGTAAAACATATCTACAAATTTGAATGCTTCGATCGACATTTGATTGTCAAATTAATCTAAAAAATCCAAAAATAAATCTTTGTTTGCCAAAGAATGCTATACCAAGAACGTAAATACAATTTACAATACTTACTGACACTCAATGCAGGAAATCCTATCTGCCACTAAATCATTTTCAATCATGGCGACGCTCTATTAAATCAACAAGAAATATCAAACACTTTCAAATTAAAAAAATGTGATAGCCTTACCATGTGCTCAATATTCTTTGCAATTGTACTTTCCGCAATATTGGAAAAGGGTTTGTCAGCGCCCCAGCACTCAACATATTTAGTCATTTTACTAGAATGTCGATTACGAGTTGGTGGACCACCGGGCGTTGCATATCCTGGTCCATTTAATCCTATATCAATACTGTTATTTCTCTCAACGGGTAACAAAGATTTCGCATTCTTATTTTGTGACTCGATCTCTGATTTCTATAACAAAACCGAATAAAAATTAGGCGAGCGCGGTCAAACATTTTTCAACCACACATAAAACGGAATGTATCTAAGGATTAATGGAATCTCGTGAGACTACTATAAAAGTTTCCTCTCACGACGTTTGGAGTTGAGAAATTCTAAAGAATACTTTATTTTTCAAATCCCATGCGAAACGTCTTCCCGTTGTGGTTTTCTCGACATGCATTGTGTAAATGAAATTACAACTTATTCTTAGAAAATTACCCATCGTGTTTATATATTATTGTTCGGCTTACCTTCGGGGGAATTATAAGATATGTTTCAATTTTGTGATCTTCTAAATAAGGGTCGCGACTTCTACCGTCTCCCGGTTCGACCTCGAAACGGTCTCCTAGTTGGCCTAGTGTTGCGGTTGTGATGTGCACCCTCCTGTAACAGTTATATTTAAATAAAATTAGATCGTTTAAGAAACACACGCATCGCTAATAGAGGATTTCAAAGAGAATAAATTTCTCCAAGGGATAGCAAGTTTATGTCTGTCGAAATTGACACATCGGAAGTAAAGGATATCCTTCCATTCTAGGATTATTACATCTGTAAGTTGGCTACACCCAGTAGCGCAAGGAATATAAATTCCAACTTTTATCATCACATTTACAGCTTACGTTTTCCAAATTCACCGCGGTTATCGTGTATTATAGGATAAATATTTCAACCATCACAAGTTAAGTACATTTTCACATTATCTTTTCTTAAATCATTAGTGAACTTTAGCGCTCATCTCACAAATTGCACGTTTCTAGAGTGTAGTTTAGTTAACTGCCAGCGGCGAGTGACATTACAAGGATAGAGAAAGGATAATTGTGGTAGACTTGGAAGGGGAAGCAAAATAACGAATTTTTTTCTGAACTATCTACTACGCGCTTTGAAACATTTATATGAAATTTCACTGAAAGATGCATTAAGTATATGCCATTTGATAATTTTAACTTCTATTCTTCTGCAAACTGTTTAAAAAGGTTTAAATAGCATTCATATTTGCTGTGACAATTTGAGGAATTCCAAATCTCGAAAATATATTTTCCATTTAATGACCGTTGCTGTATCTTTATTATTGACTTCATGTGTCTCCAACCATCTGGAGTAATAATCAACTGTTATTTAATAATTATGATCTTTAAGTTCAGCGAATCAAGAATGATACATTTTTGATAAATACTACAACTTAGAATAAAATTTTGAAGACACGTGGCCATTGACAATTTTTTTGCAAGTGTTGCTTTTGATCTTATTCAAAGAAAATACACATAAGAAACAAACTGCATGGTGGATGGAGGAAATGAAACAGTAAGTGAAAATTAAGAAAGTAAATTGTTAAAGAGTAAAAGTAAAAAACTTAATAAGAGAAGCAAAACAAAAATCATGGGGGGGCTTTGGAGACAAGCTTGAGGAGGATGGCAAAAGGTAATCCAAAATTATTCTTCAATGTTTTAAAAAGTTTCATTCAAGAAGAAAACACATAATTTAGGAAATATTATTTTGGCAAATAAGGGAAATACTAGTGGGGAAAGTGTGGGGAGTGGGGGAAACAGTGTTTGGGAAGGATATGGAGAAGAGAAGATGGATTATTAACAAGTTGGTAAAGAGTGTGATGGGGTACGGAGCGGAGATATGGGGATGGAAGGAGTAGGAAAAAATGGAAAAAATACAGGAAAAGTACTGGAGATGGACGTTAGGATTGGATAGAGAGACGCCAGGGTATATCGTGGGGGAGGAGACGAAAGCGGAAAAAATAAGGAGCCAGACAGGAAAGAGAGCAGTGAAATATGAGGAGGAGATCAGGAAAAGGGAGGAAATTATTGGGGTAAATGAGTGTATGAGAGAGATAAGAAAAGAACGGATAAGGTATGGGCAAGAGGAGATGAGGTTGTTTTATGAGAGAGTGGGATATGCGAGAGAGGAGATAGAAAGGAGAAAAGAGGAAGGAAGGGATATGGTAGGGGAATTAGTAGCAAGAGACAAATATGTTCAAGGCCAGGAAAGGAGAACGAGGATACGAGAGAGAAGGTATAATGAGGGATATATGGAGATAATGGTAGAGGGTAAGGCCGATTATTTATTGGGTAACATGGGGTTAAAGGAGAAAAGGATGGTGGCAAGGTTAAGGTGCGGGAACGAGGAAAACGAAAACAAATATTGGTGAGAGGATGAGAAAAGGATGTGTAGAATGTGTGGGGAAGGAAGGGAAAATACATAGGTATATGGCATTTGATGAGGGAATGTGAGGAGCTTAGCTACTAAGGGAAGAGGAGAGAGAGAGGTGATTTTGGGAGGGAAAGGGTGAAGTAGATGAAGGGGGTGCTGGAGAGAAGAGAAAGGGTAGAGAGAAGGGGACAAGAATAGAAAGTTTTTAATTTATGGGAGTAGGAGAAAGAGAGAAAGGAGTGGTAGAAATAGGGTTTTTGTTTTTTTATGTTAATGTACATGTAGTTAGAATCGAATCTTTGGTTAAAACATGATATGTATATAATAAATAACAAGTAAATAGAATTTAGCAAATAAAAATGAAGAAGAAGAGGTATTAAGAAGTGAAATGGAAGCCATGAAACGATGGAAAGATATGTATTTCCAAAAGCTGCTTTGAAACAGGAACAGGAAATGAAACAGAAATGATTTAAGAGGAAAACAATAGTAACCTATTAGAAGAAGGGATAGAACAGAATGAAATAAAAATGGAAGAATTAATAGAAGTGATAAGAGAATTGAAAATGGAAAGACAGCAGGCAGAGACGGAATTTCGGCAGAAACGATTAAAAGTATGGAGGAAAGCGGAACTCAGCTATTATTAAAAATCTTCAATGGAGTTTGGAAACAAGAGAAAATACCGAAGAAATGGGAGATCGGATTATATTTACAAAGGGGGATGCGACGATTTGTACCAACTACCGAGGATGTGACCTTATTGAGTACCCTAATGAAACTGTATGAAAAAATTATAGAAAAGGGAGCAAGGGAAGAAGTGGAATAGACCTTATCACAAGCGCAGAGCGGATTTAGGGTTTACGTGTTTTCAATTAAAGAAATTATCAGCAGAATGTAAGCGAGATCAAGAACTGCATAGGTACCTAACGTTCATGGATATGGAGAAGGCGTTCAATCGTGTCCCGACCAATAAAATATGGGAAGCCTTAAAAGAAAAAATGTGAAAACAAGTTAATTAGAGTAATTAAGTGCCAAGAAATAAAGTAATAAGTAAGAATGCGGAATCAGAAACAGTTTATACAAAAGAAGGGGTCAGACAAGGAGGCAGTTTAAGCCCACTGTTGTTTATTATATTTATGGACCCAATAATCAAAAGTGCCAAAAGAAAATCAAAACCATTATACGCGTAGGGTACAAAAAGGTAGACATCTCCGAATGCATCTTTGCTGATGATATTGTGTTAATAACTGGGCGTGAGAATGACTTAGAGTGTGGAATGAAATTAAAAAAAAACCACGGAATGGCGATGAACAAGTCTAAGACAAAAGCAATGGTAATATCGAGAGAAAGAAAAGAAATCAGAGTTATGGTAGAGGTAGACGAAGAACCCATCGAACAAGTAAGCAGTTTCCAACATTTGGGAGTAACCCTAGAAGAGACAGGAAATCAGTGAATAGATAGACCAATTCTTACCTATGGATGCGAGTCATGGGTCCTTATAGATATAGAAAAAAATAGAATGATAACTGCCGATAGGGCTTACAATACCGGAAGAAATTTTGAATATCGGTACAAGAACCACTTGTAAAAAACTGTCAACTAATTATGTAATCTCTTCAATAAAGTTGCCCCGAATTGGGCTACACTTCCATAGCCGAAACGTCGACCTTTCACGAAACACCAGTGGATTATTAACCGGTACCGCACATAACTCCTCCTGTACTAAGGAGAGCGAGCTAAGGTGATCCAATTAAAGGAGATAATATTCAATAAATATAAAATGTAAATTAAATAAATCCACATAAAATTCAAAAATTTCGTATTAAAAATAGAAATTTGAAATAAAAAATTAAAACTCAAAATATTATAATGCTAATGAATCCTAAATTATAATTTGAAAATTCAAATTTCAAAATTCGAAACGCAAAAGTTAAGAAGCTTAAATTAAATTCAATATTGAAATTGGAAATTTATTTTGTAAATTCATAGTTCAAAAATTAAAACGTAATAAAGAAAAATTGGTAGTGCCATTTGAAAAATCAAGTTACCGTTTATAGAAATTTTGTCAATTGACGTCTAGTAATTTCTCCGAACACAAGAAGATTTCGGATTTGACCGTCCGGTTTACGATAGTACATTAAGTACCTACATGTTTTAGTACTGAGCATTCTAATGATCCCCTCCACTATTTTTGAAGCAAATTGAAAACCGGTATTTTAAGGTGCCAATTAGTAATTTAGGTTTGTTGTGTTGGTGATTATTGGTAACACTGTAACTAATGTTTTTATTTACATAAACATAACCTTGTTTCATACGTAGTATAAACTACGTTTATGCATTGCAATAAAATACAATTTTTAATAATTTACGTTTTTAAATAATTATGAGCCTGTAATTATACTACTTTTCACCAGATATTAAGCATATAGATTAGAACAAGCTAAACTGTAACAGCTGATACCAGTACTACCAACACATTATAAACACCGAGCTACCATCATTATATAACTAACGCACTAGTTGGCACCTGAAGTAACTAATATTTAGGTGGGGCTTGTTTGCTTCAATGTTGTATTGAAGAATGCTCAGTCCTTTATGATACAGGTCAGTGTTTGTGATCCATGCGATATTCAATTTTTTGGACACATGCGGCCAAACGATTCGTTTAAGTACTATGTGTGACACATAAAGTCGCACTAGAATTGACCAGGGAATATACAGGGGGTTCCATTAAAATAATACAACTTTGATATAAATCATCCTCTATATACTTTGCGATTAAAGTGAAAATATTTTAGATTTGTAGCCTTACCATATCCCATGAACGAAATGTTCGTTAATAAACCCACAGTCTTCCATGCACACACTATTTGCCCACCCTGTATACATAACAATATTTTGCACTATAAATAAATATCATTAATCCAAATTATTTTCTACTAAAATAAAATTAAATTAATACCGAAATACCGGTATTTACGTATGAATACCGGTTTTAAATACTGCATCAATTTTGTCCGCGGAATTCGGGTATTGTAAGCTCTAGCTGCCGAGATAAAATATTTGAGGAGAGTAAAAGGGGTATTCAAAAGAGACAGAATGAGGAGCAAGGAAATATGAGAAAAACTAAATATTGAATCGGTAGAATAATACATTGAACGGAGGCAAGTTGGATGGTGGGGCACCCGCAAAGGATGGACAGTAAAACTTAAAAAACCAAATGGATCTAGGAATCAAGAAACGAGGAAGACCAAAACAAACGTGAGTCAAAACAATTGGAAAGATACTAACGAAGAAAGGAGAATCGTGGGCGGAAGAAACTAGCGGGATGCAGAAGTGTTAATTGAAAAGGGGGAACTAAGAACTGTAAATAATGTTATAAGCAGTCACAAAATACTTGTATTGAAAATACAGTATTTGAAATACATTTGTATTTTGTATGTTGTATTTGATGATTTTTCCCTAAAGTATTTTGTATTTTGTATTTCAAATACTCTCTTATGAGTATTTTGAATTTTGCATTTGAAATACATTAATGTATGTATGTTGCCCACCGCAATGTTAACGATATAGGTTCAGAGTGAATTCTAAACACACATTTTCAAGAACTTACCTATAAAAATTTCCTAGAAACGTCTAAGTAAATCTCCAAAAAAACACTCCGTATGCGTATAGGTATTTTTGTATTTTTGTATTTCAAATATTGTATTTGTATTTTGTATTTTTAAAAATAATATAAAAGTATCTCGTATTTTGTATTTCAAATACATTTCTAGGAGTATTTTGTAATTTGTATTTGAAATACGTTAGTGCATGTATTTTGCCCAGCCTTGGTTATAAGGTACCAATTTGAACATGTAGTGTATTTAAATGTATTGTATCCTTAAACCCATTTTGGGTAAACGACGAAAATGATTTTGTATGAGAAATTGTGTGAGCGGTTAATAATTGCGTGCGAACCTCAGATAAATTCCGAGGAATATAATTGGTCGTATCCCATAAATTTGTATCTGTTATACACTGTGTCCCAATTTCGATGCTCACCATTGGTATCTCGGTTATTAGAAGACATAGGGCAACGGTTAAATGGGGAAAGTTTTGCAGAATTTAATACTCACGACAAATATCATTTCAAATTTGACCTAACTTTTTTAATTTTTAAAATATTTTGAAAAAACCAAAATTTGCCGAATTTCATTTTCCTCAATGACTCTTTAACGCTTAATCTGACCTCTTTTAAAGTTTTACATTATTCAGACACTTTTTTAAGACAAATTATTTGATATAATCAGAAGCCCCCGATTGTCTTTTGTTTTTAAGTTATTAGTGCTATCTTTTTGGCGGCCATATTGGATTTTTGGTTGGTTAGATAGTCTTTAAAAAGAGCTTTTCAACGATGTATAACATGCCTGAAAAATATTTAGTTATAGTTTGTCCCACGAGAGCTCGAGTGTGACTTATTAGTTATTGCTGTGTGAATTAACGCAAATTATATTTTCTTTATAATGTCGCTTACCCATAAATCGTTAAAAAATCAATCGCAGATAATTTGCGTTAATTCACACACCAATAACTAATGAGTCACACCCGAGTTCTCGTGGGACAAACTATAACTAAATATTTTTCAGGCATGTTATACATCGTTGGAAAGCTCTTTTTAAAGACTATCTAACCTACCAAAAATCCAATATGATCGCCATATGAAAAACAAAAGATAGCACTAATAACTTAAAAACAAAAGACAATCGGGGGGCTTCTGATTATATCAAATAATTTGTCTTAAAAAAGTGTCTGAATAATGTAAAACTTTAAAAGTGGCCACATTAAGCGTTAAAGAGTTATTGAGGAAAATGAAAATCGGCAAATTTTGGTTTTTTCAAAATATTTTAAAAATTAAAAAAGTTAGGTCAAATTTGAAATGATATTTGCCGTGAGTATTAAATTCTGCAAAATTTTCCCCATTTAACCGTTGCCCTATGTCTTCTAATAACCGAGATACCAATGGTGAGCATCGAAATTGGGACACAGTGTATAAGTTCAACAAAAAAAATCAAGAATGATAATTTTTTGATAAATACTACAACTTAGAACAAATTTTTGAAAATAAGTCGTCATTGACACTTTCCTTGCAAGTATTGCTTTTGATGTTATTAATTACTAAATTAATTAGAAAATGGGAACGTTCAACAGAGCAAAAGGACACTATGGACCGAAGAACTTCGCCGTTTTGAGCTGTACTCCTTATTGTCTCATCAAATTTCTATAATTTTCGTCTTTCAAGAAAATCCACCAGGTAACTCTCAGTGAGTCCTAGAACACGAAGAACGTTTCAAGCAGAGTTACCAGACTTTAATTTTTCCTATGGAACCGATAACGAAGAAATACTATTTTAATAAGAAGAATCCTTGAAAGGAATTGTGAGTTGAACAGTCCTTGCATAATTTTAACCCAATTAGAATCTCAAGAGGAACGACCGATTTACTAAATTTACCAATAACAATTCATACAATTCCACAGTTCGGTTAATTGCAAATTCATACAATTCCACAGTTCGGTTAATTGCAAATTTTTATTAAACGCCATCGGTCAACTGATATCTTGATGAATTCATAGCGCTTTTCGGCCACTTCGTTTGGTCAATTGCGCCTCAATCAAGTATCCAACCTTATTTTATTCACGTTTTCAAGGTGCTGTTGTCATCTTCTTCCCTTATTCTTAAGTCACAACAGAATGTGCTATACGTAAAATTCACATGAACATAAGCACCTACTGGATTTTCAACACGAGTAATACGAGTACAAAGACATAAAAGCAAAATCCAAAATGTCTCTCATACAACAAGCGGAAAGTTGTACCAACAGGAGAAACTTGCGGAGTAGAGGTAATTGAAGCATGCGGCCTGTTATTTAAAACATCCTAAAACTTATCCTTAATCTTAACTAAAAGGCAACTAAACTAATTAAATGTAAGGAAACTGTCTTTATATCAAATATACGGCCAAAATTAAATCAAATTCAGTCGACGTTCCACGAATTGATTCAGTTAATTATCGGTTTTCGGTAGTAAATTCAATTTATACCCTGATCAGCAAGTACAACTTCCGCGACTGACTTCGTTACAACCCAAAAGGAACACACACACATTTCTAGTTCGTGACTGGATACACAAATTTACGAAATTCATTAAACTTATGTTTGTGTTTTAAGTTTTTACTTTCTTAATTCCCTTATGGCTTTCAAAAATGTATATAGGTAGGTAATAAAAAGAAAATTTAAAGGAAAAGTTTTTGAAGTCTGCTGAAATAAAAATTTACTTTGTTGTCGTGTTGGCAGGATATATAAAATGTAGGAAAGGTAGATTAAGAAACTAAGTTATGTTCGAGCCCCTTATTTTTGTCTAAAGTTGCACAGTACAGAATTGACGGTATAGGGATAAATTAATTTAAATATTGTTTGGGTTATTTTTGATTATTAGTAACGGGTTTTATCTTATCTCTTTTTCCTTCTACGTTTGTTTTAAGTGATATACCTAGGCACGGGACAGGTTTGCTTACAATTTTCCCGTTGCCATAAACAAGTCATTTAGAAACTCAAAACAACAGATACGAGGATAAAATATAAAAGTCCCGACCTAGAATAAAAAAAAAAGAATATCGCGGAAATATTTACTTTATGTTTCAGTACTTGTAATAGTACTAAAAACAAGTAATTCTGGCTCATTTTTTTATTTTAAATGTAATCTAACACGTTTCGATATCATAAATGTCATTGTCAAGGGTAACAGATTGTGACATATTAATTATAAATAAGACTTGCAACGTTTGGGAAATCTTTTGTATTTCTCATAAAAAAGTGCAAAAAAACCTCCTTTTCGAGAAGGCATGAAATGAAAATAAGGTTCAACTAACAATATTAATCAGAATAAATTGTGCGTATATCAGTGCAGTGCATCTATGAGGATCATAAAAAGATTCGCAAGGAAACAAATGAGCCAGTAAGAAGAAAGGGAGAGAGGGGAAACATTTTCGCAGGAAATGGCACGTGACTTCGATGTTGTACAAAAGGGCACCACAAGCACCAGAATTGATAGAAGAGAGAGCAGCAGAAATCAGAATACGCAATTAAAGTGAAGAAAGCCATTAAAAAGCTAAAAACCGAAAAGGCTTGTGGACAGAACGACGAATATTTAAGCAGAGAGTTGACAAATCTTGTACAAAATAATACGAAGAACGTATATCGAGGAATGGAGATAAAGCCTTTTACACTTCTTTCCAAAAAACGACAAACGTTGACTGTAAAAACTGCAGAGGATTTAATTTATTATGTATAACATTCCAAGTTACAAGAAGAAACAGAATTTTCAACATCAGACGAACAACAATGCTTTAGGAGTGGGCGTTCATCTAGCAACGTGGAGTCAGAATATACTAGACAGGCATTTCTATGTTTCGCTGACTTGGAAAAGGAATTCAACAAAGTCTTACTAACAGATATACGAGGCTCATCCAGAAAGTAAGTTTCCCAATTTTTTTGCTTTGAAAGTATACGCATTTAGGCGGGGAAATTGCGCATACGTAACAGATCTAAGACGTATCAATCATGTAGCCGGCGGACAGGTCCCACCAAGGGCCAGTGCGCTACTGGCCCGAAATGGCTGCGCTTATTCGGTCTCCCGCCGCCTGCGAGGTTCGGTCCGTGATAAAGTTCCATAATGGATAGCACATCGTGCCGATCAAAATTCATCGTCAGCTCTACGGATCGAACATGATGAGCAAATAGATGGTGCGTCGCTGTTATCAGCAATGCACTGTGTTCTGGGATAAGGACTGCTCATTGACTTCCTGCCCAGAGCTGAAACAATGAACGCTGCCCGTTACTGTGAAACACTGCGGAAATTGCGACGTGCCGTTCAAAACAAGAGGCGTGGCAATGCCGCTCGTCCACATACAGTACGGCAAACAGCAAACTGTTCAGCAGGAGTTCCGCTGTGAGCTTCATCTTCCATACAGTTCTGATCTCACATACAGCGATTTTCATCTTTTCCTGCACCTGAAAACATTTTTGTCCTGCGGGCATCGTTTTCAGAACGACGACGAGCTGAAGATGACTGTGTCACGCTGGTTCCAGTCGCAGGCGAGAGGGATATACAAAAGTTGATACCACGATATGACAAGTGCCTCAATTCGTGTGGTGACTATGTTGAAAAATAGCTAAGACATTGCTGTACCTGTTGCCAACAAGGTTTTGTATGTAGCTATGTTGCCTTTTATTTCACAAAATGGCGAAACTTATTGTCTGGATGGGCCTCGTACTAATAGACAGTATCGAAAAAAGAAGAAAAGTAGAAGTAAAAGTGGATGAGGACAAGATAAAATTAGTAAGCGTAACAACGTGTATTGGACAAAGAGACACACTAAGCCCACTAGTATTCAATATATTATGAGGAAGAGTTAGGAAGTGAAGGGGCTATAATGTGATGATAAGAGGTCATGCAGGTGGTGCTGATATGAAAGGAGAAGCAAAGTAACAATTTATAAGAGGTGATATAAGAGCATTTAGAATGAAAAATAATTAATTACGAGAGGGCGGCGAAAGAATCAATATTCGGTGAGTGAATGGTAATAAACTCGCCGTTGATCGATAGTTTTGAAATTAGATTCTTTCAATAAACCCATTCTTGATTCGTTGAAATGAAAAGTGAATAGTAAATTAAGAGAAATCGGTTCGAAGAACTCCGAATTCAGTGCAACAATCTCATTAAAATTGAATACAATGAAATTGTTGCTACGAGTACCGATCTGCGACGGTACAATAAACTCTTAAATATCATCGGGCGGGACAGAGCGTTCATAGCGTATCCGATACGTCAAATTAAAGTACAAGAATTTGGTTTTTTCTTCATTATTAAAAAGGGGGTGGGCGAATACAAGGAGATTTCAGTTCTAAAAAATCTAAAAAAATTAGGAGGATGAAATAAATTCTACTTGTTAAACTGTAAGTGTTAAATCAATAATTTAAAGGTTGCTATTACGATTTTCATGTTTATGTATACCGCCAGCGAGTGGTTGAATTGATAAATCAGAAAATAAAACATCAGTCGGTTATTCTCTCTGGCTGACTGGTGATTGGTATACCTATTACAGGACCATTTCGTGCATAAAATTGTAAAAATATTATTAACATTATTTTTTAGAAAATTATGAAAGGGAAGTTTTACGTTTCATCAGAAATGTAAGGAAATTTTGAACCATTTTTCACAATACCTATAAGAAATTTTAAATTGAATTTCAGTTTTACTTCAGCACAATTTTATAATGCTATTCAGCTACCTTTCAGTTTGTTGGTCTTGGTCTGGAACGCCGTTTTATTGTTTGATTATGTTCTTTGACTCTAAATACCGTCCGTATTAGGCGTTCTACGCTATGGATCTGTCTATATTTCCAAGTCTAGATTTCGTATTTGTATACCTACTTAACATAAGTAAAGAAGATAAATGGTATTTTGGTTTATTTCAAAGGAAAGATCTTGTAAATGATGTTCTCCTTGCAAGTGCGCTGCTGGTTGTAAAGTTCTGCATCTTTTTTTAAGAGTGTGTTGCGTACTTTAAATCCCTACGTAATATCACCGAACTAAGAGATCAAGAACATTTGTTTTAAAGCTTTTATTCAATAACGATCCGTGTGGACTAATACATACGTAGGTAATTTGTACTAAGCCATACTATCCCCACATTTGCTTGTTTAGGTTGCGGTTGTTGGAAAAATTGTTGAGTCATGTTGAAATACTCAGATATTATGATCACAACACGGTTTACTCCTAAAGTACTGATTTAGGCATTTTTCAAAGGTTTTCACCACTTTCATAATTATGGCATGTACCACTTGATAATATACTCAGAAGTATGAAAATGCCTTTCGTCACTGTATACATATAACAATTGCGCCTTCGGATGAACTTTAGGTCAAGTTATCAGATGCCTGTGGAACATTTCTCAAACATAGATCATCTCTTACCAAGATGGGTGCCATGGGTGAATTCTGACCAAAGAACGTGAAAGAGAGTCAATGTCTACTGGCGCTTTGAACCTTTTTAACAAAACTCCAGTCAACTTTTTGCGTAGTTTGGATACTGTCAACGAAACATGGCTTCGCTAATATACTCCAGAATTAAAACGGGAGCCTCAACAGTGAAAACGTCGCGGACCTATTCCAAAGAAACCCCAATCGTTTCCGTCGTCGTCCGGCAATGTGGCAGCCACGATTCTTTGGAATCGAAGGAAATAATGCACCAAACCTACTAGTCCTACTAGTCTAATCGCAGTATATAAATGTTGATAATAATTAAAGCAGGGGAGGTTTCGTACATTCATTCAAATTCTTCCGCCGCGTCGTATTGTTCAGCCATTTTAAAATTGAATCTGAAATCAATGGATTCCACTAATCAAGACTAACTAAAACAAACAAATAAAAGCAGTAGTTATTCATAGAAGAACTGGAATGACTCACATGGATGGATGCACTGAGATTCGTGGCGGTACTCCATCCGCCATATTTGCCACCGAATGACTTTCAAATGATCCCCAGAACTAAAGCGTTTATTGGCGAAAACAAATTTAAGCCGGACTAGTAAACTATTGCTGCAATGAAGAAATATTTTGATGACCTTGAAACTCATCATCATAAAATTATATGTCTGATCAGCATCGCTCATCCCAGTGCGTTGATATGATATTCGAGGAGATTTCTGTGGGTCGAAGAAGGGTGTTGCGTTACCAGTGGCGTAGCCAGAACTTATTTTCGGGGGGGATCTACCAATAACCAGACACAGCTCGATATTTAAAAATTTGCACGTAGTTGAAAACAGACAAATTTTTTCATCCTTACAGAAATTTCGGGGGAGGGGGGAATATCCCGATACCCCCCCCCCCCCCCCCCGGCTGCGCCCCTGTGCGTTACTGTCCTCAAGCGGCACTGTAGTTGATACGAGTGAACCTTCTTCAATATCAGAACACTCTCAAACAATTAATCGTAGAAAAAATTTGAGTTCAGGGAAAGACTCTACTGCCTTCGAATCAAAATATTTGGTACAACTGAATACGATAAACAAGAGGTGAACTTTATTTATTGTTCCAGACATACAATGCAACATTACTTCCAACGCAGTTACGCAGGCATCTTGAACTGAAATGCTCGCCCTGAACCTACAACCAAGTCTAGAATATATATTTTTTTAATTTGGTGACCTGGTGCCCAAAGGAATCCCTAATGTCGCCACCACAAGGTTCCATCAATGGCGACAAATAAGGGAACAAAATGATCTGAATTGTCCTCAGAATAAATCATTCGTTGACATTGTAATTCAAGTGTCCGTGTTTGGGCCATAGACCTCGCTGACACTACGAAGGCGTACAAGAAATTTCTGTAACCTTTACAGTTCGCCCAGTGGTCAGTTGACGATTATTCAGGACCAAATCGTTGATATGATAGACATTTATTTGCATGCACATTGACTATGGCCTTCCAACACTTTTCGAACATGTTACTGATATATGTATTTTCTTCTAACATATTTTCCATAACCGTATGGATACCTTTGAGCGATAAACCTTTTTCCTAAAGATATTTTGTCACTGCACACATCTTACACCTTTCCACATACCTTTGTGGCATAGAAATTAAAGTTAAAGAAGTTAAAGTTTTATTAAAAACCACAGAAAAAGATGCTGGCGAACGCCGAACATATGGATGAATATTGAATTTTGCTGTACTACAGGCATCATACTGTAGGAAAAGAACACTAAGATGAATTAAAAACTGATGTAAATATAAATAGAGCACAGCAAAGCAAAATGTTCGATGAAATACCTAAAAGTATAAACACGTAGTAACATAAATATTCCAAATACCTTATTTTTGTCTCATAAATGATCATTTGAATCAAAATCTTATAGAAAAGCAAATTTCAAACGACACATTATACGAAACGATAAAATATACAACAAACGTAGTTAGTGTCTATTCTTCAATTGCGTTCATCGGTCGTTAAAGGGATAAACACAAACAATTGGAAATAATGGCAATGTCATCATCAATTGGACAGGAAACGTCAGTAATTGTCGTTTATTATTATTTATTCATTGTTATTTCATCCCCTTTCTCACAAAAATGGGTTTTCATACACATTCAGAATTGGCAAACTGACAAAATGATAAGAAATAAATCTAAATAATGGAGGAAAGCCAAAAACTATAGGCAAATATAAAGGTTTTCCTTAATAAACTTCAAGTAGACTGCTTTCACCTTTTTAGGTAATAAACGCAAGTATTGTTCATTAATTAGGGCAAATGTATACATAAAGCGAAAGCGAAGACGAATAATAGCGTATCTTGCTTGAATCGAGTAAATTTGAGTGTAATTAAATGAGAGATCTGTGTAATAAAGTACAATTTTCAAGATCATTTGAGAGATGTTACACGAAAATTTGATAGAAGCTCATTTAAAGATAATAATTAGAGGCTGTATAGGAACAAATTTTGGAAATGAACATTTCAATTAAAGCTTCGTATTCAAAGCACTAATTACAAGTTGTAATAATTAAGGGTTTGCGCTGTCATAAATGTGAAAGAGGTTTTTTCCTTATCTCGTTCCTATTTCATATTTGTTATTGAATTTCAGTTCTATAGAAAGCGTGAAATACAGATTATATTTTTGAGTATACATATTAGCAGCTTAGGTATGGCTTGTCTCAATTTATATCGTCGTGAAACTTATCTCGTAAAAGGATTTATTTTCAAATCTGAATTGTTAGTTGTACCAAGTACTGTAACAATTCAAATTAATAATTACTAATTAGTATCAGTCGTTAAGAATCCTTGTTGTTGTAAGTATAATACGAGTAATTTGTATATCGTATAATTTAGTTTAAAACTCGTAATTTATTTAAAATAAAACGGATGCCTTGAAAAGAAATTGCTATATTAACATTTTTACCTAAGTCCGCCTCTGATGCCCTGTCATAAAATACCGAGAGGTCCCCTTTGTTATGTCAATGAGGTAGGCATTTACAACGTGTTTATCTACTAACAATGTAGATTTGAAAATAAATCCTTTTACGAGATAAGTTTCAAGACGATATAAATTGAGATAAGCTATACTACGTATTAGTTTATTATAATTCGCCATTACCGCATGAGTTTTCGCGTGCACGTGACCTGTTGCGCAGCGTACAACGTAGGAAAAACCCCCAAAATAGGTACATATCATTCCTCCCATACATATTTCAAATAACTACTGCCTGTAGTAGACCAAACCACTCAGGCGGTTTACCACTTCTGATAGGTCTTGTCATACAAATAGAAATAGTGCTTGAGACATCTGCAATGGTTTCTGCAATAGTTTCCTTAGAATTAACTTTCTCCGTTCAGGTTCCCCAACTACCTTAAATCAAGCGTCACTATCAACAATGATGTCGTTGGGATCAACAGTCAAAGGAGGTGTAAAATCATCTAATTCATCATCATTGATAAATAATTTGATCCGAATATCTTCTTTTCTTCCAAAATAAGGAGACCCACTATGGGGATTTCGGAAAGGGTAAATCGGTTAAATGGGAGAAAAGTTGGGCAATTTTGAGTTTAGTAAAATGACATTTTTAAACTGACGAAATTCTTCTGAATCGTTGCGAAGTTATGCGACAAAAAGTGAATTTTCAGGATTTCGTTTCTGACAAATTGTTACTTTGTCGTTGATGTTACATAAAAAGTAAAAGAAGCTTCTACAGGTACTTTTTGACGTTCTTTAATATGGCATACAGCAAATTGGAATCCGACGTTTCGTTTTCGAGTAACCATCATCAACGTTGTTTTTTTAAATACGGTCCTGATTTTTTGATACATAATATTAGAAGAGCTTTTTATTCTGCATTCAAGCATTTAATTGCGATTTTATACTTATTTTACTCTTTTACTTAAATCTACTAGATTCTGCTTTGGAAGATGCTCTTGATATTTTACCCTAAGCCAGAGGTTCCCAATCTTTTTCGGTCCCCAATACATCAGATTTTTTTTCGAATTTTGACTTAGCTTAGCGACTAGCTCTCCACCCAAGCTTTAGTGACTTAAGTATGTGTGGGGAAGCCGCGCTTGCACACTAACCGTTTCAAAAGATCCGGATTGGAAAGAAAACAATGAAAGACTCGAAAGTTGCTAAATTTTTGGAATTTTGTCAGTATACATGTTGGTGCAAAAATTCGAGAATTGGAAATTCCAAGAAAATTGCAGAATTGTTTAATTAAATATTTCGCGGCGCCCCGGGGAGCCGCAGCGCACACTTTGGGAATCACTGCGTTAAGCCGTAGTACGCGATTGTTGGTTTCAGCAGGATGGTGCACTGGCGCACAATTCACGGGTGGTTAAGGATTACCTTTCAAATAGGTTTGCCGAAAGAGTTTTAAGCACCAATTCTGAAACACCATGGCCAGCTCCTTCTTCCGAAATAACCCCGATTTTTTTTCTTTGGGGGTACATAAAAAATTATGTTTACAAAGGTACGTTCTCGATCACCAAAGTGGCATTTCGCGCACTAGATACAAAAATAACTATTAAAGCACCGCATAGAATTAGCGTCATTCGAGTGCTTTACTAGGATCTATTATCTTCCGAAGATTCAGATATTGAAAACGATGCAAATGCAGCTGAGTACATATTTATAATAAATGGAGTTTTTTTTGCTGTTCTTTATCTTATTTTTTCACAATAAATGTCATTTTACAACATGTTACAAAAAGTAAAAGCAATTTATAACTTGTTACAAAAAGTTCAAAACTATAATGACATTCAAAAAGCTGACATTTTGCAATGAAATGCGAAAAACTTAGTTGTCAAACACGTCATGCACTTAGCAGGAAATAAAGAATTGCTTTATCCATATGGACAGAAAAATGTAATAGGTATTTGCCTCGCCCGTGAAGTGTCAATACGGCCTAAGCCACCAGTGGGCCTCGGCCACGTCTTCTTTTCACAATTATCGCTGTTTTATTTGAAATTATTTGTGATAAGTAATTATCAAAAAACGCAATACATAAAAGCAAGAGTGGAATAGAGGAATAACAAACTCTTTTGATTTGGAGTAAGACCCAAAATGTACGGTAAAAAAATAATCCACTTTGGTCACAAAAGGAGTAGGTAATTGAAAACAAACTGAAAATCTGAGTTTCATTACAGAATGAATGGTTTAATCAAGACTGAAGGTCTAAAGCTCTACATATATTGTAAGATAAAAAGAACAAAGAAGGATGAGTTAATATTCTATTATAATTTCTCGTATGCATGAAATACTACTTCATTTCAAACGTAAATTAACTTTGCCCGGAGTGGTACTTTGATGTAGATACTGAGAAAATATAGTTGGATGTTACCATAACTTCATATCGTATACATATAATTATTAATACATTCTCTAAATGATTACATAATAGTATCACAGAATAAAGGTGCTTTATTCTGTGATAGTAGGTATACTGTCATAACAGTCGTACAATTTAAGTACATAGTATTGCGAAGAATATAAATATTTGTGCAGTAATTGGGCATTATTTTACATATGGACAAAATCGTTGGCTTTCAAAATTATCTTACAATCCTTTTATACCTCCTCTATGTATTTATAAAAATAAAATAAAAGTCAACTAATCATTATCTAACTATGTCCCTCCACCAGTCTCTGTTTGTTGCTACTTTCATCCAGTCCACGATTCCTTGCGTTCTCAGATCTTCTTTCATTGCTTCAAGCCGTTTTCTCCTTGGTCAACCCCTTCTCTTCTTTCCTCCTCCTTTCCCCATCAACATTCGCTTTACGCTTCAATTCTCTGCCATTTTTGCTACGTGTCACAGCCATTTTGCTCTTTGTGTTCTTACCATTTGCAATATTCTAGGTTGTGCGTACTTCTCCATAACTTTCTCATTTGTTGTTCTCTTTCACAGTCCTTTCTCGTTTTTTACTCCTCCATTATATCCTTCTCAGTGCTTCCTTTCCCATATTTCTAGTTTTTTCACCTTCTTCTTATTCATTATCCAAATTTCGCTTCCATATAGCACAACCGTGCACGCTTACTTTCGCCGCTCTCGTTAGTGCTCCCAGGGCTCTATTACCTTTTGTAATTATTTTTTCGATTTTTACCTCTTCTTCATTTTTGCTCGTGACCGTTACGCCCAAATATTCAAACTGCCTGAACTTTTCAAAATAGTACTCTTTGTTTTCGTCTGATTTGAATTCATTTGCTACGTCCCCTCTAATTTCCATATACTTGGTTTTCTCTTCGTTCCCCATCAGCCCATACTCCCTTGTTTTTGCTTCAAATTATCCAAACGTATTTTGCAGCCGTTTTTTCGATCTTGCCACCAGCAAGAAAATCATCAGCGTTAGCGATGCATTGGCAGCGCGAGTAATAAATAGCTCCGTCGCCGTAAATTCTACCCTCTCTTACTATCATCTCTAGCACACAGTTGGGGAGTTCTGTAGAGAGCGGAGCCCCCTGTCTCAGCCCCCTTCGAACTCCAAATGATTTGGAAAGATCTCCGTTTATCCGAACTCTGTTTGTTGAGCCACTTTTACCAACCGTCTCAGCTTTTCAGAAATGTGTAGTTTTCTCAGCACTTCGTGCATCTTATCCTGCTAATCAAGTCATAGGCTTGTTTAAAGTCTCCAAACAGCATGTGAAGTCCTAAATTTTGCTCATAACACTTTATAGATTACATCCAGCAGTGCTATTCCTCTATAGTTCTCACACCTGATCCTATCTCCCTTCTTGTATAATGGGCACAGCACGGCGCTCTTCCACTGCTCAGGCATTACCCCTTCTTTCCACACTCTTATTATTAGTTCGTTGATCCTGTCTTGAAGCCCCCCCCCCCCCTTCGTTTATTATCTCCGCTTGTATAACGTTTTGCCCTGCACTTTTATTATTTTCC
The DNA here is from genome assembly GCA_036250285.1 of Pyrocoelia pectoralis. Taxonomy (NCBI): domain Eukaryota; kingdom Metazoa; phylum Arthropoda; class Insecta; order Coleoptera; family Lampyridae; genus Pyrocoelia; species Pyrocoelia pectoralis. The sequence continues at coordinate 14,210,783 of CM070079.1, forward strand.
AAGTTCTTTATTATTTTGGATATCTCTAGTCTTTTAACTTCTCCGTCCCTCGCCTGTAATTTGCCTTCCTCCGTCTGCACTCCATCATTGGTATCGTGATTACTCCCTAACAGCTCTTCGAACTTCAAACTTCGCAAAATATCGAAAATACGTCATCACTCTTGAGTTTTACTTTAATCAAAGCCAAAGGTATGTTGTAGTACTAGCCTGTTTATTGTTCCTGAGAGCTCAAAAATTCAAAAAAATAATCCCAAAAAAGGAGGAAGTTTAGGTATTCATTCGTTAATCATTTGGTATGAGGACTGTCTCCATCCCAGAAATTAAAAATCAATATACCTTTGATTATAAAAACAATTCATGGATTAGTATTCCTCAAACTGTAAGTAGGTACCAGGGGCGCACCTAGGTTTTTGTTTCGGGGGGGGGGGGGGGGGGGGGGATTCAAAAATATTATGTGAGAAAAGTTAAGCGGACTATCTAACTTCATCGAAGAAACAAAGTGGTGCGTGGTGCGTACCCAACCTTTTTTTTGTATACCTACACTAGCTACGGTACAGCAATATTGCTAAATTTTGAAGGCGAAGGTATTTGTTGGCAAAATAACTTAATTTTGGGGGAGGGGGTAGATCCCCCCCCCCCCCCCCCCCCCGGTGCGCCACAGGTAGGTACTTAACATAAAATCGCAAATGAACGAGTTAACATTTAATCCTGAATCCAAATACAGAAGTATGTGATCATTCGCCAACTGTTCCAGTGCTTTAAGATAGCGAAGAACGATTGTGTGAAATTGTTGGTCCAATTTTATACAACTTTGGATTTTATTTGTTCGAAGGTACAATGTAGCTCATTCCTGATCCATCGATTTCAATAAATTTTTCCATGGAACAGTTTCTTTTTGTGACAGGTCATTTTCATGCCAATTCATTCCACTTAAACATTTCTTTCCAATTTTTGCATCGCAAAGCTTATAATCATTTTGGGCTCAGACGGTTTAGTGCTTATAACTACGGCTTTTATTTTGTCATCGTTTAGACCGTACTTTGTGCCCAAAGTAAGGTGTAGATATCGTTTATCTCGCTCAATTGGTTTGAAATTAACCGATTTAATACATAAAAATGACGCATTTTTTCACAAGTTGGCTAACTGTTGCGTTATAGAGGATCAATTGCTCTCTCTCCTTCTTTGCGGGAACCCAAGACCCATTATTTGACCGATCAATTGCGGATTCTTTTCTCTGATCAAGACCTTCACTAGCAACGTTTTAATTGCATTTGGTGATTAGGATTCCTGAGAAGTAACTATTCTTCTTATACTTCTGCATCCGATTAACTGTGCCTGCTGTACTTAATATTTAATGCATACTGGAACTGTACTGAACTGCAACAAGAAAAAGTATCGTGTTTCATCTCTCCGTCACACAGGACCACAGAGGTGATAGAGACGGACTACTCAGACTTTCCAGAGCCTCTTTAGCCAAGGGGGGGGGGGGGAATATAAACTTATTGACACTTATTAAGTTATTACTGTATATCTGTCTCCCCATTTCTCCCTTGATAACACTCTCAGCGGTCGCTACAGCTCCCTTGTCACTCTTCACTCTTTTCCTAATTGGATAACTTTCGTTGTATGATACAATAAATAAACTTTTACCCCCCCCCCCCCCCCCCCCCCCCCCCAATTTAAGTTGGTAATTTTGTATTTACTTTCTCTAAATTATACCTCATCTTCTATTTTTACTTAATTTAAATGGCGTGATCCAATTATGAAGTATAGTCTTGTAGCGAAACCAATAATGGGGTTCGGAAAGTATAGATTAGGGAGGCCTGTAAAATCCGGGCCCGATGCTTAAAATTAAGTTTAGAGGTCGCCATTTGGCGCAATAGTTAAATAAATCGTGTAAGGCTTAGTTCGATAAGGGGTTAACGGGTCAGGTACGATAATAGATAGGTATTGTACACATAATAAGTATTATTTGTAAGTTACGATTTAACGAACTAAGAGCTACTTGTTACACTTAGCTTAATTAAGCAAGGATTAATTCAAAAGCGGTCGTTATTTAGGTAAGAAATATGCTATTTTGTTGTTGAGTTACTAACAGATCGTTATTTAGTAACCAAATAAAAAAGGAACTATCCAAATTGGTTTTTCTTTATCTGGCGACCAACGAGCAGGGTGAGAACAGCAAACACCAACGCAGGAAAGAAGACTACGTCAAGGCATAGGCATGAATCGGACGCCACTATCCAAGTACAATCTCCGATCAAGAGGAGAACAAGACTACAACGGACAAGGGTCAACCGAGGCACAAGCAACGGACAAGGAACCTCCGGCCACGTTAGAGGATCAGGGGGAGGAAGCTGCAGCCTTGCTGTTGCCCATGTTCAACCCGGAACAGTATTTATCAACGGAAAGTGGGCCATCCGCTAATACAGGAGCAGTGAGAAAGGAAAGAAAACCAGCACAACAGCCAACTACGGATCTGGCAGTGCTAGTGGCACAGGTGATCAAGCACCTACAGGTACAAGAGTGTGTAGATGCCTGCCCGGAAGTGCGCAACCAATACCACCTTACGGGTGGTCATAAACTAAAGTATACGCAAAGGCAAGATGATAGTAAATATAAGACGGAAGGGCAGACATCTATCAACACGTTTAGACAAAACATAGAAATAAGTAACGATGACTCCCAACAGTTTGTAGAATCAACACAATGTAAAATAAGTAAAATAGTTAAGTTGTTACCCGAGTTTTCCAATGATGGGATGTTACACCCACTCGAGTTCTTGGAAGTGTTGGAAAGCATATGTGACGTGGGCCATATGCCCTATCAAATGATTAAAATGGCCTTGAGGGATAAATTTAAAAAAACGGCCAAGGTTTGGCTTGAGGCATTTGGCCACAAATATCACAGTTATGCTAGTTTTAAGACTGCATTTACGAGTTATTTCTGGGGAGAACAGGTACAAGACGAATGGAGGGATAAAATAGAAAGGGGTTACTACAAACAAGGGGACGGTTATGTAGAGCATTTTACCTACTGTGTGGCGTTGGCTAAGCACTTAGATCCACCGTACATAGATAGGAAACTAATTGCAAAGATAGGGCGTCATTTTCCTCCGCGAATCTCAGCGGTATTAATAGGGGTGGATAGTTTAGAAACCGCGATGGAGAGGTTAAGGGAGGCTGAGTATTATCTGAAATCCAACTACCAGAAGGAGAACGGACGTCAAGGTACAAGGGAAGGCTGGGCCCGACCTATGGACCTACACAAAAAAGAAAACTCGGGGGAAAATTACAAAAATAAAGCTTCGTTTACTCATCACAATAAAAACCACCAACCGGTCAAACTTTCTTTGATCGAGTGCGAGGAGGACGGCTCGGAAAACGAGGAAGCCACCCTCCAATAGGCTCGAGGAGTGTACCGGCTGCATTTTAACATCCTTTACAGACCTACGGCACTATACGCAAATACTCGCCTGCTACTATCTTTTGTTCCAATCTCGTTCTTAACATAAACGTTGTACCATTTTCTACGCTTATTCCCCCACTAAAGCGCCTAGGTTATTTGCAGGTTTAGTATATTTTTTTTCAATTAGTGGCATGACACACAGGTTTACAAAACTGAAGTTATTTCAAAAAGAACTTTCTTAACTGCTTATTTTTTCAAAAATTACGGCTTGATTAGGCGTTTATTTTTGATGCTTCACATTTTAAAAGTTTGGGATGTAACTGGGATAAAGAAGTAACAACGAATAAGAGACCAATATTGATGTATAGTGCCGTAGGTCTGTAAAGGATGTCAAAATGCGTACCGGCTGTCAACGAAAGAGTCACTATTCATCAGATTGTAAAAAATAATCCACAAGCAGAATTACTACTAGAAGATGATCTGTGTGAATACTCACACACTTTTAAAAATTCAAGGGCACCAATAATCCTTGTTGAATTATACGGATATACGTATCCGGCATTAATAGATACAGGCAGTCAAATCACCGCTTGTTCGTACGAGGTATGGTCACAATTAAGTAGTCATCACGTTTCGATCCCACATTTTCCATGTACTGGTATTAAAGTAGTAGGGGCATTCAAAACAAGACAACGTAAGGTATCATGGCAACTACTATTAACTTTAAAAATTCAAAAAGAAATATTCAAACACGAATTCCTGTTAATTAATGACTTAACGCATCCATTGGTGTTAGGGATAGATTTTCTAAGACATTTTTGTGTGACAATAATACTCGAAAAACGCTGCCTACTGGCTAAAACTAACAACAAGGAAGTGATAATTACCGAAATAGACACTAGGCACAGTTTAATACCTACCGAATCCATCCAACTAAGTAAATTACGTCAAGCGAATCACGATACAGACGAAGTAAAGTTCATTAATGTTCAGTTAATAGAGAATCCCACCAAATCATTAGCTAATGGGTACGAAACCAAATTAAACGTATTGTTAAAACAGTATAACCACATATTTTCGGAAATACCAGGGCGGATCAATTGTTTCAAACACGAAATAACGTTAATAAAAGAGGATCCATTCTTCGTGAAGCCGTACCCGATACCGCTTCAACATAGGGAGGCGGTGAACGAAGCAATTGCGCAAATGCTAAGCCAAGGGATAATCGAGAGATGTAGTACACCGTACATTTCACTTTTAATGACAACGGTGAAGAAAAACAAAAGCGTAAGAATATGCTTGGATGCCCGACACCTCAATTCGGTTATGCAACCGGACTTTGAATTACCGAGACCGGTCGATGAAATTTTGAAGAGTTTGGCCAACAAGACGATTTTCTCCAAAATAGATTTAACCAAGTCTTACTGGCAGATTCCGTTAGCGGAATCTTCGAAAAAATATACCGGCTTTATGGTAGGAAGAACCACTTATCAGTTCTGTGTATTACCGTTTGGAATAAAAACAGCGGTCAGCTCCTTTACCCGTTGCATCGACAGCATATTTGGACAAAGGTATGACTTCTTAATTCCATACGTGGACGACATATTAATATTTTCAAAACAAATGGAGGAACACCTACAACACTTGGAGACGGTGTTCAAGAGACTGCAAGAGGTAGGATTAACGATTAATTTAGCAAAATGCGAGTTTTTCAGCGAGGAAATCCAATTCCTGGGTTACTTGGTGAACGTTCAGGGAATTCGACCGGATCCACAACGGATACAGGCGATCGAAGATTATCCACGGCCAAAAAATCTTAAAGATCTCCAGCGATTCCTAGGGTTGTGCAATTACGACCGCCAATTCTGTCCGAATTTTGCCAAGGTATCCGCTCCACTCACATCCCGCCTACGAAAACATCACCGTTGGAGATGGGACGAGGAGGAGGAGGAAGCGTTTAACAAAATGAAACTAGCATTAAAAGAAACAACTCTGTTATATCATCCCCAACCAGAATTGGAATGGCATGTGCAAACGGACAGCAGCGATGTTGGTCTGGGAGCACAACTTTTTCAAATGATAAACGGAGAACGACACGTAGTGGCTTGGAGCAGCCGCCTCCTATTGAACCGGGAGAAAAACTACAGCTCAAACGAAAAAGAAGTCCTCGCAGTAGTGTTTGCACTCATGAAGTGGCGCATATACCTACTGGGAAAAACCTTCACATTGTATACGGATAATAAAGCAATTACTTACCTTCAGACAGCTAGATTATTATCACCACGCATTACTCGATGGGCCCTGGCTCTGCAGGAATTTGATTTCAAGATCGTGCACGTACCGGGGGAAAGTAACACCGTTTGCGACGCCCTCTCCCGCTACCCAGCTGAAAACGCTACGAGTCAAGGCGAAAAAATCTTTCAGATCATAATCACAACGTTGAAATTACCAAAGAATTTAACGGATATGCTAAAAGATATTGGAGAACGTCAAAAGGAAGACAGGAAACTACTGAGTATTGTAAATAACTTACCGGAAAGTGAAAAAGTACAACGACAGTTCATCAGCCTGGAAGGTATACTATATAAAAAAGAGGCAAATAAATCGTTCTTGTTATGCATCCCACAGCAACTTATCAATGTCTTCATTGAAGCCTACCATGTTACATTAGGACACTTCGGGGCGTATAAGACCTGGAGGGCCTTAAAACGAGAAGTGTGGTGGAATAATATGCATCGTACGGTGAAAAAATTCACGAGGGATTGCGACATTTGCCAAAGGGCGAAATGCGCCAAATTACCCAAACCACCACCCCAGCAAACACATTTATATATAAAATACATATAAGTTATATAAAACTGGAAGAAAAATAAGAGATATTTAATGTCAGGATGTCAGCAATTTTTAAAATAATATATATGTCTATTAGATGTAAATTCTTTATATCTGTAGTACATGAATTTATATACGTTTTATGTATATTTTATGTAATATTCACATAAAAAATATTAGTTGTAAAAGCGTTGCGATGACCAAATGGCAGCTACTCGAGCATAATGTAATTATTACCAATGTAAAAAATTATTTAAGCAGTTTCATACAAAAAAATGGAAAAACTACATTTCTACGTGCAACTGTACTTTTAATTAACTTAATTCTTGCACGAACCCGTTTTTACCTGAACTGAAAGCCGACAGTTTATTATGATCTTGAAAAGTGTCCCTTAACCGGATTCGAACCGTTGCGGGTGGGCGTCACAAATTCCGAAATCTGACATGTATTTCCTTTGTATCCGCATTGTACCACTGCGCTAATCTGAAACATTTCTTTTTTTTATTTCGTTCTTCCTAACTTTGCCCTGTTTCGCGAGTTTAAATTATGTTTGATTATATCGTTGAGTGAAGTCTTATTCAATGATTATACCTACCTTTATGTTAAAAATGACCAGGATTTAATTTATTTTATATTATTTATTTTCTATATAAATTAGACGCATTTTAGTCGATACGGATCTAATATTAAAGGTACGTGAACTACAATTTTTGGCGTTATAGAACACCCGCGCGTGCGATTAATTCTGCGGCGCAATTAGAAACGGACTTTTATTTTCGACAATATAATATATGTAATGATAATTTAGAATTATATTTACAGAAGGCATACATAAAAAATATGTAATACTTCTTACATATAAGAGTTTACATATAACGTACATAAATCTATTCATATAAATATGACAGCACATAAATTTCATGGGTAATATGTAATTATCTATATGTATATATTATATGAATTTCTGTATACAGAATATCCGTAAGTTTATATACTATTATGTAAAATATACGTAATCTGTTACATACGGTATATATAAATTTTTAAAGAACACTTACATACTTGATATATAAAAAAGCATATGTAGGGGTATTTACTTCAATCTTATATATGTTGTATGTATATTTTATATGTGTGTTTGCTGGGACTACACCCGATACTTCCAGAAGACAAAGGGGACATAATTGCGATGGACATTTATGGTCCACTCATCCCCAGTCGCGGGGGTGTAAGTTATATTTTTGTGATTCTAAACTTATTCACCAAGCACGTAACCCTATATCCTCTAAAGAAAGCGACGGCTCGCGCAATGGTAAACAAAATTCTCAAGGAATATTTTCCCACAAACGGGTTTGTGCGTCGCGTGTTGCATGACAATGGAAGTCAATTTACTTCAAATCTGTGGCGAGAAACGATGAGGAATCTTAATATCCGAACAGTCTATTGTTCGGTAAGGCATCCGGAAGGTAATAGTTCCGAGAGAGTAATGAGGGAACTAGGAAGGTTGTGCCGGACATACTGCCACGAAAAACATACCCGGTGGGCATGGGAAGTCCCCAAATTCACCTTGTTTTTAAATTCAGTGGTGCACGAAAGTACAGGGTTTACACCAAATGAGTTGCAGTATGGGACCAATGTTCCTAGGTTATTACCGGCGAAATACATTAAACCATCGGAGGATGGACATCCTACTGATCCTCCGTTGGAAGAAAAACTAATCCTTGCGGATGCCGCACTTCGAGGAAAGGCCGCTCGGAGAGCGGAAAGACAAAGGAGAAAACAACCCACCCGATTTAAGGTGGGGGAGTTAGTATTGCTTAAAGCAAATACCACCTCGTCGTCGATTCGAGGAGAAATGAAAAAATTCCTGTTATTATTCGAAGGTCCCTACCGCATTAAAAAACAGATCTTTGAGAACACCTACGTATTACAGGAAACTGATCGAGACACCGAAAGGGGTACGTTTCATGCTTCTCATCTAAAACCCTATTATGCAAAAGATGACAGGCAAAACCCCCCAGTGCGTGGCGGTTTTTAGGAGTTTGTCCTCCTCCTCGCTGTGTCGGGTGGAACCTTCGAGACGATCAATTGCAAGTTAGTTCCAACAAAGTAGTAACCCCTATAATAGCATAATGTGACCGATGCATAGTAACCCAGGTACGGGTTAAAATGCAAATGTGGGGAGGGTGAAGATGTAGCGAAACCAATAATGGGGTTCGGAAAGTAGATTAGGGAGGCCTGTAAAATCCGGGCCCGATGCTTAAAATTAAGTTTAGAGGTCGCCATTTGGCGCAATAGTTAAATAAATCGTGTAAGGCTTAGTTCGATAAGGGGTTAACGGGTCAGGTACGATAATAGATAGGTATTGTACACATAATAAGTATTATTTGTAAGTTACGATTTAACGAACTAAGAGCTACTTGTTACACTTAGCTTAATTAAGCAAGGATTAATTCAAAAGCGGTCGTTATTTAGGTAAGAAATATGCTATTTTGTTGAGTTACTAACAGATCGTTATTTAGTAACCAAATAAAAAAGGAACTATCCAAATTGGTTTTTCTTTAGTCTTTCATCTCCTTGCTAGGAGCTGCATGTTCCTATGTATTTGGAAGAATGTGTTTGCCAGGGATTAAGCGTTGCAGTTTGCAGGGACCAAGACAATAATTCAATTATTAATAAACATTATTCATTCATAAAAATAGCAACTACACCATAAAATTTATCAATCGTCAATGTAATAAATCATGTAGTTTTACCTTTTCCCTTTAAAACTCTTCCTGTACTTTTCGTATAACATCTCAAAAAATTACTTTTATCAACATAGCCCGTTCGTTACTGTATTTGCGCTGTCCGTATGTGTGTACTTTGACTTCGGATTCGGTTTTTGATGAAAAAGTCTGGAATATGCATTCCCTGAGTAACATCAAAGACCTTATCTACCCACATTCCATAAACTGTAACCTACACTTACTCCCGAATACCTACCTTGCTTAGAAAACGATCTTCAAAGACTGGATATATGATCACTATTCCCGTTGTAAATATATTTCATTTACCATTTAAAAAAATAATATAGTAGCAAAAAAGGGCATTATTCAGTTTGAGTGTGACAGTCAAGATTTAAAATCGAAATTTATTCGGAGATTATCCGAACGTTCCACTAAATTTTGCATTCCGTAAGTCTAAAAACAAAATGCTAGATTACGAGAGATTTGCGATCTCTTTTGTGTTTTAATCTGCGTAAAACGTTCCCAAACTGTCCCACGCATTAATTTATATCTAACACACTCGACGGTGCATGAATCTTAAGAAAGATTGTATGGGAGCACACGCTACTAAGTACTAAGATACATAAAATTTAATGTTTACACTTTATGTGCTTATTGCGGTAGATTTATTTCGGTTATCTACATAAATTTATTCTCGAATATAAATTTTAATAGTGTACTTATAGTTTATTTTCCATTTCTCTTGCAATAAAGAAGAGATGTGGCAGAGCTTTTTATACTATTAAATTGCAAATAAGCAATTAAATTATGTTAAAATTATTCCGGCAGATGGTAAAAAATAGTATATTTGTGCCATTACTAACCCTGCAATTCCCCCGGACTCCATATGATTAGCTAAGGTTACATCATCGCTCCATACATCAAACTGCCACTTTCTTAATCCCAGAACGCCACATAGAACATTTCCCGTATGAATCCCGATTCTCATATCTACATTAAATCCTGTTGCTTCACGAACAAAACTGTAACAAAATCAAAAATGTATAAGAAAGGACGTTCATTTCATAATAAATTTTTATTAGGACAACTCAACACAAATTCTATTAGACAAATTAATTATAAATTTAACACTGAATCTTACCATATTGCATCTATCATTTGTAGGCCCATATTAACACAGTTGTAGGCGTGATTAGGTCGTGATACTGGAAGACCGGAAACGCAGTAATAACAGTCTCCTAAAATTTTGATTCTCATGCACTGATTGTCCTGAAAAAGAAAAGGAAAATGCCATAAATTCGTGCGGATGTAAGAATCACCTATTTATACAGACGCGTTTAGTATTACATGAGATTTTAACCCGTCTAGTTTGCGAAATTTTTCGTTTTAGTGAAAAGCAAGGAAACGTGAGATTGTTGAAATTTTCCGAGCGATAAATTTTTGCTGAAAACTTGCAGAATATACCCAAAACGATAATGGATTATTCTTAGGTGGGATTTAAGCAGTGGACCACATTTCACCCTTATAAACGTAAGTAGGGATCGTTCCTGGACATGATGACAATAGGATTTCACTTTCGATGGGAAATTTTTCAGACTATCAATCATAATTTTTGTGCTATAGTTCGCTTTCTACATAGAATTTTCTTACAAACGAAATTTTCTTTTATAATAAACACTCAGTAAGTTTAATATTAATGATGGAGTTTTTTCTTCCACACATATATTTGGAACATAAGATGGAAATATTCAAGCTTCGTTTATACGATACATTTCGTTGTTCACAGTCGTTCATAGCTAAATTTTTCAGTGTACAGGGTGACCCAGGGCTGTGTGATTGGTCAATAACTTTTTTGCTATTCAAGATATCGACATGCGGTTTTCACCGCCAAGTAAGCACACTTATACTGCACATTATAAAAATATTTTGATTATATACAGAATGTACCTATACAGGGTGGTAAACCAAAGTTATGTTTTTTAAATGGGACACCCTGTATATTTCTACATTATTAGTTTTTACATGAAAAAATAATGGCACTTTGTATAAGTCACCATGGGTCTAGCTCTCTCCGTTTCGGCGTTATTCAACGTTTTGTTCGAAAAAAGACTCATATTTGATGGATCACTGCCCAGTAGGCCATGAATGTTTTTCGAAAAACTTGTCACAGACAATTTTAGAATAAGTTGGAATTTTAATAAATAGTCGACTTTTGCTCCATGTATACAGGGTGTGCTGAAACGCAAAAAGTCGAATAACTCTTTTTTTATAAATGGAACACCCTGTATTTCTGTTCACGAGTCGATTAAGTTTTTTATAAGCTTTCCACTGATATGCAATTTGTATGGTCAATTCTGAATAGTTACTGAGATTTTCCGGAAAAACTATTGTAATTATGAAGAAGTTGTTGATTTTTGCAAGTAGGCTGCTGTCAGCGAATATCGCAAGTGATATGACAGTTAATTTAGATGCTAGTGTGATAATCTACATTGTTACTGTTGCACATTTTTGCTCGACATTGTACAAGGGCGTTGCCAGAAAATTTTCCCGGGGGGGGGGGAGCACTATTGAGAGTTCGTGGCCCTGGCGTTTTTTCAAGATTTCGTACAAAATTTATTTTTATTTTTAATAATTTGCTTTTTTTCTTTTTGCTGGTGGGGGGGGGGCGATAGCCCCTCTGGCCCCCCCTTGGCGGCGCCCTTGTTAGAAACCGATTTGAAAAATCTGGGAGCATTAAAATAATATGGAAATAAGGAGATATTGGGAGAGAGGATTGATGAAGAATGTTTTACTCGTGTTGCAAGAAATCTAAATTAAATGTCATATCACTTGCGATATTCGCTGACGGTAGTCTACTTACAAAAATCAACAACTTCATAATTTCAATAGTTTTTCCGGAAAATCTCAGTAACTATTCAGAATTGACCATACAAATTGCATATCAGTGGAAAGCTTATAAAAAACTTAATCGAGGCGTGAACAGAAATACAGGGAGTTCCATTTATAAAATAATTAAGAGTTATTCGACTTTTTGCGTTTCAGCACACCATGTATAGTGTGTACATACATGGACCAAAAGTCGACTATTTATTAAAATTCCAAGTTATTCTAAAATTGTCTGTGACAAGTTTTTCGAAAAACATCCATGGCCTACTGGACAGTGATCCATCAAATATGAGTCTTTTTTCGAACAAAACGTTGAATAACGCCGAAACGGAGAGAGCAGGACCCATAGTGACCTATACAAAGTGCCATTAGTTTTTCATGTAAAAACTAATAATGTAGAAATATACAGGGTGTCCCATTTAAAAAAACATAACTTTGGTTTACCACCCATATAGGAACATTCTGTATATAATCAAAATATTTTTATAATGTGCAGTATAAGTGTGCTCACTTGGTGGTGAAAAACGCATGTCGATATCTTGAATAGCAAAAAAGTTATGGACCAATCACACAGCCCTGGGTCACCCTGTACATATGTTTAGTGTGTTGGGCGGGAAAAGGTTATTTGAAAAATTCGTAAATATATTTCCTTAAATTCGATGGTCACTTTATTTATCAAGGCTGTCTCTCTCGTGTCACACAAAAAAATCTTATTTGGAGACATTTTGACACATTATAATACTGAAATGAAAATATACACAACGAATCAATTTAAAAAAATTAAGAAAAGGCCGTATGCCCTATATTTGGAAAGACTATCAATATCGCTTCCATTAAGCTAACTTTAAAATTTTGGCAGGTTTGAGAAGAGATAATAGTGTATTCGGCAAATTTCATAAATTATAACATACGAGGTGTGTAAATTAAGTAATGAGACTGGTTTTCTTCAATTCAATTCAATATTGTCTCTCTCAAAATAACTTCCTTGGGAAGACACACACCGTTGGAGACGGTTCTTCCAATCCTCATAGTAGTGCTGGAACTCGGATACTCGAATAGCTTTCAGCTGGTCGGTTACAACCGTTTGAATGTTGCCGAGTGTCCCAAAATGAGTTTTTCAATGTCGGGAGAAGGAAAAAGTCACGAGGACTCAGGTCAGAATAAGGAAGCCGAGGAGCCACAGGAATGTTTTTGCTCAAAAACTCGTTTATTGACATCTGTGTGTGACACCCAGTTGTTATTGAGGTTTGGTCTCACACGAATGACCCTTTTTCGAAATTTTTCAAGAACCTTTCGATAAAATTGTTGAGTGACCGTTTGGCCTTGAGGCACAAACTCTTTGTGGACGATTCCCTCGCTATCGAAAAAACAAATCAGCATGCATTTGACCTTCGACTTGCTCATTCTTGCTTTTTTGGGCTTTGGAGAGGTTGAAGTGTACCACTCCATGCTCTGGCGCTTGGTTTTCGGGCCGTACTTAAACACTCAAGACTCGTCAGCAGTAAGGGACACCTTCCAGAAAGTGGGGATCATTTTCAATCTATTCCCAAAAGAGTCAAGACACCTTTCCCTCTTGATGTTCTTGCGAAAGGTTTTTGGGAACCATTTTTGTGCATGTTATTTTCATACCCAATTCATTGGTCAAAATATGATGAACAGTGGTGTGGCAACTGAAATAGTGAGTCTCGGAATTGCGTTAATAAGTCTAGCTCTAACAGAAGAATGTAGTAAAATATTAGAAAAGAAAAAACGTCGTGGTAGTCGGTAGTGGGTAAAACCTTGGATTCGATGATAAGAACATCGGACACAACTATTAGTGGAATTTGCTGCAGAAGACCCTGATAGCTACAGCAATCATTTAAGAATGAGTGAGACTCAGTTTGATTTTCTGTTACGGAAAGTTAGTCAATCGATACAGAAGACCGACACCTTCTTGAGGACAGCTTTGCCTGCAAAACTAGATTTGAACGTCATAATTGAGTAAATTTAGTTTTCATCAACTGTCCTGTTTGCGACGAAGATCATCTTCGGTGTAACAGCTCTAGGATCTGTTCCAATGCATATAAAGTTACATGAATGGCCAATTAGCGATTACCCAACTAAGTGAGTACTCAATTACCATGGGAAACGAATGAAGACACCTTCACCTTTATGCTAAATATCCAAGAAATAACAATGTAAGGTCTGACAAAACATGATGACCTCATCTATCGTAAAAAAGTTCCTAACGGCGAGGAATCAAAGATAATACTTTGGTTGATGTTTATGAAGCGTTCACGTCGTCTCGAGGATAAAGTTTATACTTTCTACCCGAGCTGAAAATTTCAGTGTTCCAACGCGTGCAGTTTAATGTACTAGTATGTGTTGTTCTTGTTGGTTCAATTGGTAAAAGTTTTTATATTATTATGTGTAATGTTGTTTTATATTTATGTTTATTTTGTTCTTGTCCTGATGGGGCCTCTTTCGAAAGTGGACGAAACGTTGACTTTTCGCTCCAACTCCGAAAGTCGATTTTATCTTACCGACTCTGGTAGTGGAAACCTCCGCTCTGGCGTCGTCTGTGATGCTGGTTGAAGCGAATAATTGTCTTAAAGAGAAAACAAAGACGAGCTGTGTTTTTCAAAAAATTCGATCTTGTACACTTGTAAATTTGTTTTAAATTGTAATAATGAAATTGAAGGCTTTTGCTACATTCTTGTGTGCTGTGCAAATATTTATGACGTAAGAATCATAGTAAGACACCAGATCCAAAATACCAAGGAAATTGTCGTTTTTTGGGTCGAATACCTGGACATTTAGCCGCCTTTTCCGCAAAAATAAAGTAACATTTACAATTCAAGCCAAAACTTTTGTTTGTCATTTTTCCTCTGAGGCAAAAACATAGTGACGAATCAGTAACCACACATACCTTATGGTTTGTCATTTAGAAGAATTGCGCCCACCTGTCTCTCATTCTCGACGACTCTGGCCTTGACTATAACTACCCCATTAATTATTATACACGAAGGAAAGTTACATTCAAGTGCCGTTTCAACATCTTACACCACTACCTACATATTTTAAATGAATGGTCAACTTTGGCAGTTTTGAAAGTGATTAATGGTACCTAATATCAACTTAATCAAATGTTCTGAGGGGAAATTTGCGCTTTACGGCGATTAACTTCGTGAATAGCTTAAAAATAGTGAAAAGATCAAAGCAGTATTCTGACAAAACTGACAAACATCTACGACATATAATTTGGTGGATTTATCATCATAAATTTATAGTTAATCTATTCCACGTCTAAGAAGTTTTGCAAAATTCCCAATTTGTAGGATTGCCCAGAAGAACTGATGATTTAGGGCATGTCAGTAACGATTTTGGTTATTTGCCGTTTTAACAAGCTGTAGAAAATATGAGCGAAGACAGTGTTTCATTTGATTTCACAGACGAAATAGCCTCAGTAAATGAAGGCTACGACTATGAAGAAATTAAACGTGCAATTCAAGGCGATCAGAAGAATGATAGTATTAAACAGGAAGAACCACTACCGATACTTCAACCACGACCATTAGATTTCGCAAACGAAGTAATCTCAATAAATGATTACGACTACGATGATATTAAACATGCAAGTCAAGACGATCAGAAAGATGATAGTGTACCACCACGAACAGTTCAACCACGGCCATTAGATTTCGCAGACGAAGAAGCCTCAATAAATGATTACGACCATGATGAAATTAAACATGCAAGTGAAGACGGTCAGAAAGTTCATAGTGTGAAAGGGGAAGGACCACCACGGCCAAATGCTAAAGCACCACTAAAAGTACCACTTCCGAAGCTAGCAAAAATTTCGAACGAAGAAGACTCCATCGAGGACGATTTAACCTGTTTCGGAAAATTCATAACGGCTTTTCTTCGCAAATTACCTGAAATGGACGCTTTGCGGTGCCAGAATCAAATCTACAGTATTATGTCGGAACAGAAATTAAGTATTTTAAAAAGTGAGCTTAAGAAGGCTGAACATCCTAACGTAGTAACTTCGGTTACCGGAAGTAGTAACGATTCATGTGCCTATTCTATCATTGAGTATTCATGTAAATGATGTACCTATAGTTGTAACTTTTAATAAACTTCATCATTTCCCAATTTCAAAAATGTACTCCACTTAATTCTGCGTATAGAGTTTATTAACCAAACTGTGGCAATGAATATGCAGTTTGGTTCGTCACAGTTTGTCAACAAGGAAGTTCCATATCCTCTCAAAGGGGTAGTTCCATTTTATACAAAAGGAACAATTTTTTACAACATACTATTTATTCTTAGCCTGTTTATCTCAAGTCAACAGATCCCTGAATCCATTCCAAAGATTCGCTTAAAATCTCAACTTTCCAAATCAACTATCGATGTGTATCTTGAGATTGTCGCAATATTCAACGAAAAGTATCCATAATTCCATTTGTTCCTACAAAAACCCTCTAATTCTAACAGCACTCATGCAAAGTATTATTTAATTTAAAATCTCGTTTGGAGGCTTACCAACGAAAAGTCATTAATGACTTTATTGAATGAATGTAGCAGATTTTAATTAAGGGTGGTCTAACAACCTGACAAGGGATATGTCGCGCTGTACCCTAATCATTATTACATTAAATTTATTCAATCAACGATTATACGTAGTTCCGTCCCCGGAAAGAAGTGGTCCTCAACTCTCTTGTAAGTCAGATTGAAAGATAAAGAGCCTTTAAAAAGACAACACTATACTGTGCTAGATTTCATACATATCCTAGCTAATGTGCATTAACAACATTATGTGTATCCGACGTAGATGTCGCTAGTTTTGCTGCCACTCTAAAGTAAACGATTCATTTCGCACTTTTGACTGTTTTTCAATTACACCGTAACAGGTTATGGGCCCAGGAAGCTCCAAATAAAGAGAGAAGAACCTGTTTGTGCGAAGGAAAGATTAATGATTAATTTTAAAAATGGCGACTTCAAGCATGGTCTGTCAGAAAGTTGAATGGGAAGAACTACTCGCAGTGGAAGTTTTCAAATCAAATGTACGTTGCGAGCGAAAGGGGTATTCGGAGGAAATTGCTAAACCTTTACCCACAATGAGGCCGACCTGAAGAAAGTCCGAAACTAATAAAATGCTACTACAGAAGAGATTTCGTTAATACTGCAGCATGGATACAAAAAATGATAGGAAAAATGGAAAACTTGACGAAAGAAATACGTCATACAGGTGACGTAGCAATTATGACACAAATGTTAAGCAAGTTACTCTCAAAGTTCCGAATGTTAGACAAGCTTGGCTTTGGATTGATGAGTGTGAGCAGGCCATTCAAAACCTCATAGCGAGGTTACTAGACGAAGTAATGAATGTAAGTCCTGAAGAAGAAAGTCAAAGTGGGTGCTTCAAAACCTAAAAATGTATCTAAACAGATAAAGCGCCTGTTTTAATTGTACTAAACCAGGCCATTTTGCAAAAGTGTGCCGAGCATCAAGAGGTGGCTGGTCACAACAAAGGCGTAGAGGTCCAAAGTAGCTTTTGGCAATGTTTGCAGAAGGAAATTATGGGAAACGATGAGAAAGAAAGAGAAAAGGAGGGATTTAGTAGAAGGAATGGAGGAAATATAGATGAACAGAAGGGTAAAAATAGAAGGAATGCTGAATGAGGCTTTTGAGACAACCAAAGGTTTTAGGCAAGAATTCAGAGGATAGGGGAATGTAAGGTATAGACTTTAGCGTATGCGGATGATATGGCGATCGCGAGAACAGTGTCAGAAATGAAGGAAATGATCAAGACAGTAAAGAAGATTTTAGAGTGAAGAAATTGTGGGGGGAAGTGGAATATCTGGGGTATAAAATGAGATATAGGATGATACACAAGGCAAGGAGTTAGGAAAAATGAGGAACAAAATGTTAGGGAAAGTATGAGGATTGGGGGGAAAGGACATCTTGGAAGGAGACGATGAGAAGGGAGTGGATTGATTGATAAGTTGGTAAAAGATGTGATGATGTACGGGGTGAAAGGAATAGGAAGTTTTGAAGTACTGGTGGGATGACGAGAGGAAGAAATGCAAATGTGTGGCAATGGTTGGGGGAGGAAGTTGAAGGTAGATTTTAGGGGAGAAAGGGGAAGAAGTGCGATGGATGGAGGAGGTAGAAGAAAGTAGAAGGATTATAGGAGGTGGGCAGAAAAAGGGAGGTATTTTGATAGTAAATTTGTGGATAAAGAAAATAATTTATTATAATTAGTTAGGGTGTAAAAATAATAATTATCTTGTAAAAAATGTAAATATTTAAACAAAATAAAGAGACTATAGTAAACTTCTTCTTTCAACACGCTTGTCAAAACTGCTGTTCTGCACTTCAAATTCGCCTTTTGAAAAACAATAATATAAATAATAATCTAGTTGCATGTGACGTCATCACGTGTAAATTTCTAGACAAAAATTTATAATAAACACCTTGAGTTGTTATCAACATGTGTTCGCTGTCGACTTGCTTAACAACAATCTAATTCGATACGGTCAAATTAAACTTAATGTCTTAATAAAATTTAGTAGTTTAAATGAGTGCGTCGGTGTCGGAAGTGTTGAAAATGTAGAATGGAATTCGAAAATCGTATTTTTTGAAAAGTATATGTTGGACAGTTGTGGTCGGAATTAATACACTTCTGCTATCATTGTGAGTTTTGAGTTTGAATTGTCTCGAATGAGAAACCTAAATGAGCGTGGAACGTTATTTATAAGTACATATATTTCAACATTTCCCTATTACAGATCCCGAGATAGGTGAAAATAGCCAAAGGTATGTCCGTCTTTTGTACCGTAATTACTTTTGCTGTTATTAAGAATACTGATCGTATCGAGGAAAGAGAATTGCGTTCTTTGTAACAATTTGATGCTAATAAAATATTCTTAACATGCAACTCGTAAAACGCGACAAAACTACGTTAAGGGAAGTTTAAGTGATTTGTATTCATTTACATCATGGAGTGAAGACAGATTAAGTTAATGGAGATTGAAAATGACAAAAGAGCAATTTTTGAATAGCCAGTTTGCACCAATGGACGCTGTGTTAACGAAATTTTGACTTTAACTAAAACAGGCTTGTTCAGTTGAAACGTATCTTTTAGTCGCGTCAACCGTTGCGGAAATGGGGATGATGCTGGGAAAGTGGTGCAAA
Source organism: Pyrocoelia pectoralis (assembly GCA_036250285.1). Lineage (NCBI taxonomy): Eukaryota > Metazoa > Arthropoda > Insecta > Coleoptera > Lampyridae > Pyrocoelia > Pyrocoelia pectoralis. The sequence continues at coordinate 14,229,817 of CM070079.1, forward strand.
AGGTCAGATCGGGATGCGGTTTTCTGCATTCTCTTCCAAAACGATTATCACGAAATGTACCTCGGTAGAATTTTCCCTCCCACCGAAAATTGCATCGCTGCAGGCCAAAGTGCACGCGAAAAATGCATTATCTGGGAGGCCTTTTGGAAGATTTTTAAATTTGATAAATAAGGGTCAGAACTGGCCCGGATCGGGTACTCGGGGGTTTTCGAGGTCGCTGATCACGAATATAATGTTCAAATTGACCTGCCGTCTTTTGTTAACAATGGAAACCTAGATGTCTACAAACAAAATATTTTAATGTAGGTATAAAAATAATATTTAACAGAAATATAACAAGTGATACATCAAAATTTAGGAAATTTCACTCTCTTTTCAAAAACCCAAAAATATATAGGGTGGTCCGTATGAAAAAATGTAGTTTAGGGTTGCACACAAAAAACCAAACACCCTGTATAAAAACTGTTTATCGCGATGGATTCTACGCAGAAAAGTGCTCTAGGAAAGATTGTTCCAAAATCACCTACCTTTAAAAATAAGAAAGTTATGGAGCATTAAAGAAATCGAAAAATTCGAGAAACGCCCCCTAGCGTCCAAACGATTAAAGATAGCTGAATTCTGTTTGGGCCAGTGATTTTATCATTAAAATTGAACTCCAGACCCTTGGTCCATTTTTTTCTATCTCTTAAAAGAAATAGTGTTGCCATAAGAAAGTGTCCAATTTGAACCACCCTGTACAGATGACATTTACTTGCTACCTTTTCACAATTATATCCGAAAAATTAATCTTGATGGTACTTATTCAAGATGAAAAGTTTTCCTTTCAATGTAAACATAACTATTGCTGTAAGATTTATTGCAATATTTTAATTAATTTTTAAGGAATTTATAACCAAATATCCTTTGCAAATATCGCATACTTTCGTGCTAAATATTTTCACTCACTTTCAACAACAATATATTAAGTCAATTAAATTTCATAGCACAACCACAAGAATAGTAAAAATTACCACAACCACAATCGCATGTATCGAAATAATCAAGCAGGTAAAATGAGCGTTGTAGTCTTATTTGGAACAACGGTAACGGTTCATTATGGCACTTTAGGTGCAAAGTAAAAGTTGAAATAATTTTTACGGTTTTTTTAGGAAAGTACTTTTCCGTGTTGTTTTACTCACAGCTCATTATTCGTTATACCGTACACATCTCCTGACTTAAACAGTGAATAATATTCACATACTCGCGCTCTTTGTTAAACAAACCCTGTTACATACCTATATACAATTAGTAATCATCTTAATAATAAAGTCATTTGTAAACGTGTTTCTTCAGTTATTTCATAAACGTACGTATTTATCATTTGCCTTGTTAAGTCTTGCTTTGAAGAAATGTCTTCCTTTTAAAAAGTAACTTTTAAATTTTATCGAGAGATTTTTTTTTTATTAAATATACAAAACATTCTAACAGAATTTTCCGCTCGAAATAAATAAATAAAAGTTTTCTGTAAGAAAAATTGCTTCTTTGGCGGCTGAACAACATTTAACAATTTTATGTTATTACTTTTCTCTTCCAGTCCCGACCTAAATTCAACGTTCACTTTCATGTTTTATTTGTAGGTACATATTTTACAGACAACATTAAGCGAAGGCGTGTTGAGAATTAAATTAATTTTTACAGAATAATGGTAATGTGATTATATCATTTGTATTTGCCTGAAAGTTTTCCGTAATTTTTATTCCTGAGACTTTTCCTAATTTATTTCGAAGTCATTTTCAACTAACTTTGAGCACGATTTGCATAAACCCAGATTTAAGTATTTTTGTGCAATGCTTTATGTCATTTGGATGTTAAAATAAACCAGGAATTTCTAATTAGAAGCATCAGAACATAATAAAGACATCGTAAAATAATGGCGTGATAATGTAAATTTAAACTGCCACCAAACAGATGAGGGATGACTGTGCAAGCAAAGCAGAACATTTGATTTACAGAATGTACGCAATTTTAAAAATGCTACAAATTCAGCGCGTTTTCCACAAATCACAAAAAAACAACTTAGTTTTCTGCCCACTTAACTTCAAACGTTATTTCGTACACGCTAAATTGATTAGGTATACCCTATCACATTACGTGAATTTCAAATACTCACAGGTACTTGCAACTGGAAAATTTGATAGAAAGCGTATGAAACTCTAACTATACTGTTGAATAGGTTTGTTTGTTCTGTACTAAGTCATGTGAAGCTAGAATCGCTGCTGTGTGGTAATTACCTTTGAAGTGGCAATTTACTGCATTTGTGTGGTCCACAATCCCACTATGATAACACCAAAAGGTTCTTTTTAATTAGGAAAACTTTGCGGCGCGTCGACCACATAAATGAGGATTGTTATGAAACTGTCTTAAATAGCATTTAATTAACAAAAAAAGGATAAAGGTTAAAAGCCGACTGATCCTTCCACGGTAGCTTTCAAACTTGCCGCTTTGAAAATCTTAGGGTTACCGTTAGAATTATATAAACAATTCAAAGACACGAAAAATTCTGCGCAATTCTCGCCAGTTACAATTGTGGGAAAGTTGAAAAATGTCATAACTTTAGAATTTTTTCAGTTTGAAAACATTTGAAATGTCTGAAAAAATTTACGAAACCGGACAAAGCGAGTCCAACTGACACGTTCCCTCTATCTGCTTCTGGTGTTTGGCATCAATCATTATCGGCCATAAACAACATTTTTAATTACAAACCATTAAAATTCTTGATGAAGTATATAAAATAGCCACACTTTGCGATTTAGCTACTATCGGAGTAAAAATGCAAGGCCTCTGACTTTAGAAGCTTGTATCTCAGTAATTAGCAATCATAATTTAATGAAATAAAGTGCACTTAAAAGACCATTTATTTCTACAAAAAGATGTAGAGTTTTAGATTTTTACAATACATCGTTAATTTTCTGTATCAATGTATGTGAGAAAAAGCGCTAATTATGACTCAAATCGCACAAGCGCTCCACTTTAAAAATTAATTACGGCTATATTATTGAAACTGAGTGGTAGATACTTATATATTTGAAAAATGTATACTTTTTTGTCAATGTGAGATGCTTTTGAGGCCAATTGGTTTATTAGTCTTAAAGCTATAATGAAAAAACGACATCTTATGTAACTCAGTACCTGAACGTTCGATATTAACAATTTGACAGTAACATAACAAGGTTAAAGCAATTATGCTGTGGTCTAACACGATTCACAAAAATAATGTCATTATACATCGTTTTTTTTTAAAGAAATTTTGAAAAAAGGATGCATGCACCAGTTGGAGGGGAGAAGCGCGGCCGCGCGGGGCAGCTGTTGTCGTACACTATTGCTATAAAGCGCATGGTTTTGTACAATGCAAAAGAATAATCACATTGTTGTGGGTTGCCGCTCGCTGCTTACGATGTGGTAGATTACCTCTCGCGGGAATATGTGCGTCTTTCTTTCGCGATAAACATAACGTTTTACTTGGAATTACAAGAAAACAAATTTTATTTTCAATAAGAGAATAATGCAGTTAGATTTAAGTAATATCAAATTTAGCATTTAAAACAAGAATTTTTTCTTTACTTCCGTAAATTGCAAAATAGCACATTTTCGGTTAGGGCTTATAAAACCAGTTAATCATATGAATAATCAATATTTATTGGCTGTCGACTTTTCAGAAGTATGTGTGCTACAACATTTGTAAATTTGGTAACAATTTATGAAACAATAACAATTTTATGATAAGTTAAAACTGACCGTCAGCCAGGAAAATACTACATACAGCGTTTTTATTGCTGTTAATTAAAATAAAAGTTAAACAACTGATTCTAGCATTTTGGTTTTTACACATGTTAAACATGTATAAATGACTAATGTACTGCCCAAAAATGAAGAAATTTCACCCCTCAGTTTTTTTGTTATGATCACTTAAAGTCAGAGGCCTTGCATTTTTACTCCGATAGTAGTTGTTTATCATTAACTTCCGTCAGTGTACTACTGAAAGCTGGTGATTGTAAATCTTTAGATTATCTGGTACATTGCTGCTATGACGAAGAAGTGGGGGAAGAAACTTACTGTTGAAGAATTGGCCGAGGTTATTCAAAATACACTCGTGGACAAAAAAACCGGACACTTATTTATTTAAATTATTGATTAATTTTCCAGCTGTTTGGGTGTTTTTTCTGGAAGAAAGTAAACAATAGCCAGGTCTCCGCCATACTCTCTCGCCCCCATCTGGAGAACGTAGACAAAAACGGGACTCATCAGAAAACATTACCTACTGAGCTCCACTGTAGAAGAGTTAACTCTTATCTGTTAACTCTGTGGGTTGCTGTCAAGCTTGGGCATCCTACAGGCTTATGAGAGCTCAAATCACTTGCGTGGAGAATTCTTCGTACAGTTCTTGACGAAATTGCAGTTCTTCGAGTCTCTAACAAACGACTAGCGAGAACATTTGACGTCAAAGAGCGGTCCCGAAGTGTTAAAGTGTTAAAAAACGTTGATCGCGCTCATTAGTAGACCGTTTTCTGTCGGATCCTGGTCTCCTTGTGTACTCTCCAATCTGATGGTACCTTACAAGAGTGTCATGAACGGTACTTTAGCAATATCCAACAATTTGCTAGATATCGTACACTACAACCATCTTCACTTAATGCCACAATTTTTGCAGCGTTTTCGGGCCGCATTTTCGCAAAACTCAAGCAAAACTTTTACACTAATCTAAATTTTATCCGAACACAAGTGAAAACTGTCATAATCGTAAAAAAAAACAAACAGAATCTTTTACTGCGAAACGACACAAAATGATACTTTTCGCAAAAATCTTCGGTGTTCTGGTCCACAGCTACCTAGGTACATTTAAAAACCATCGAATTGCGTAAGATTAATTAGAAAATTAGAAAAAAGATATATCTTGCTTCTATTGTGAAGTAAATTAAAGTTTTTCAATTTTTTTTAAGTGTCCGGTTTTTTTTGTCCACGAGTGTATATCTATCACTTTTCCAGGCACTGATGAAGATGACGACTTGGAATTGGATGATCATAAATCACTAGCAAACGAAGATGACGCAAAAATAAAAGATTTGTGCTCGCGCAATTTTTACCCAGAAAGGAAATCGTTCATTTTTGGTGGCACTAAAAAAGTAGGCATGGTGTAGTATGTTACACAAAGGCAGTGGCGGATTACGACCTCAGCGGCCCCTAGGCACTTATCAGTTCGCGGCCCCCTAACATGAACCACGGAACCAAGAATGTATAAAACCGGACCCCTAAATATCCTGATAAGGAATTTACTATTGCTCATCATTTTTTCTGCATTATATTATAATCTTAGAATCTAAAATGATCTTGACCTATAGGTAATTCATTTAATATTTTCCCACTATACAACTTGTATGATGGATATTAAATTAAAATCGACTAAAACAAGCAAAACCTGGCCTGGTAAAATTTGTGTATTCTTTCCTACAGGCCGTTTCAGATCGTTCAATTAGGTTCAGTTCTGATCAGTTCAGCAAAATACAATAAAGAACAAATCATCGTTCGCATAAAGTAAATTGATCCGGACGACAATAAAATATTCTTATAAAAAAAGACATATTTTCGAAGAATAAAAGTAGATACAGCACAGCCTGTGTTGCTAGATCGTGGGATTTCTCACTTTTCGTGAGAATTTCGAAGATTCAAAACTGAAAAAGGGAAAAAGATAAAAAATTATCTCCAGAACAAATTCGTGATAATTTTCGTCAATGGTTTGCGTTGCGGCCCCTTGGAGCTTGCGGCCCCTAGGCATGTGCCTATCGTGCCTAATGGGTAATCCGCCACTGCACAAAGGAATGGGAGTGTAGTAATTTTATCAACCACGAGGTTAAAGGTACGTAGTATGGAAGACCACAAGAAGCCTAAAATGATTTTGCATTATAACAGTAGCAAGGGCTACATCGACGCACTGGCGTATGACAGAACAAACACAAATCGTGTTGTTTTTTGTGTTTATTGTATTTTATATGAATCTATTGAATGCTGAAGGATGTGATTTGGACTAATTTTTACCCATCATGAAACTAATGAGAACATGAAAGGAGAACACCTATGACAGAAAACTTAGTCTTGTCCCAGATTAGTAGAAGAAGACCAACGGGTTGAGAAAGTTGAGAAAACAGTGCATTGATAAAGCTTGAATCAGCAGAAGAACCGTTAACTGAAATAGAAATACGCACAATGCTGTTGCTGTAAATATGTTCTAACACATAAGGGAAAGCATAAAAAAGTGAATGTAAAAATTGAGAGGTTAGAAAGGTTAAAAGAAAATGAGGAGTTTAAAACAAAAAATAGAAAGATAAGAAAATGCAATTGGATAGAGACATAAGAAAAGAGAACCTAGTAATAAATTTTATGGAAGATAAAGATCAATCAGAAAATAGTGAGAAGATAAAAAGAATACTGAAAGAAAGTAACGACAGAGATCCACAAGGAAAGCGATTTGGAAAACGTAAAAAGTTGGGAAGAGAAAGGAACAGTGAGGTTTATCTTAATCAAAGTGGTGAAAGACAAAATAAGAAAAATTCTGGAAAACGCTCAAAGGTTCTAACATATGAATGGATCAGATTAACCAAGGGAAATACAAGTGGATACGAAACCAAGAAATGTCGCAACAAGTATCATATTAAAACTTGTACGCGTTGTATAGACAATCTAATATTACAACTCTGGAAGAGGGAAACACAAGAGGCATGGGCGGAAGTTGGCACGGTTTTAGATTCCCGATAACTTTCTGGAGGCCACGATAAAAACCTCGTGGGCGACAGTGAAACGCCTGTATAAAAGGATTATGGCCAAGAAGGAAGCCGAATAAAGGGCGTCGCAAAGCATTTAGCTCATACGAGAGGAGGTACGACGCTATTCCGAGCCCGTGCGAGAATGCTGGCTTAGTGGATATACCACCCCAGAAGGAGGGTGGAGAGTCCCACACACCCCCTGTCATGAAACAGACTAGGATCGTGCGTAATGCATTCCCCTCCCGACAAAAAGAAAAGTATTACAACTCTTATCAAGGCGTAGTGACTGAAATGCGTAGGACATACAGAACAAATGCCAGCAGGATCAGGACGAGTAAGGTCCATCGGAAGAAAGCGAAAGAGAGAACCGAGAACAAGATGGACGGCTTTATGATCAAGGGTGGTAACTGTTAAATAATTTCAGTTTATGAAAGATTCTATTCAACTTCCGTATTTAGTAAAGATACCTTAAACATTAATTCTGCTCCCTTTGGATCCCATGAATCCATAGTAAGAAAATTTGGACAGTAAAAGGTTTCGCACTTTGCACTTTTTACTTTCCCATGCATATACACACGTGTATTGTAAAGTAATGTAATCGAAAAAAAAACTCGAGATTTTGACGAATCTTGACGTTTTGGCCCCCCCTGAGTCCAAAACCACCTTATTTGAGAAATGTTTGTCTGTGGGTGCGTGAGTGTGTACGTGATGGGTGTGGAACCAAAACTACTATAATAGGGCGATTTTGATGAAATTTAAAACTAAGGCTTATAAAAAAATTGCATCGGTAAAACAAGTTTCTCATCAAAATCGCCCCTAAGGGGCCCAAACAAGGGGTGTTATTTTGGGATCAAAAGTTCAAATTTTAACCCAAACTAATTACCCTTGGTGAAAAGTTGGTAGAAATGGTTACAAGTAAAACGCCGTATTTCGTTTGTTGCTAAATTAAAAATGTGGGCTAATATAGCAATTCTCCAAGTGTTTAATTTTGGGGTTTAACTCAAGAACGCTTTAACTTAATTACAATTTGATAGAACAAACATTTAACGTGACCAATTTATTGGTGCCCAAAATGGGTCAAAAATTGAAAATCGATTTTCTTAAAATCTGTTCCATACAATTTTTTATTTTTTGAAATGTTACATTTTCATGAAAAACTATTGGCACTACATTTATTTCTTTATTTCCCATATGGGAAGGGGAATGGATTGTTAAAGTTGAAACATAGTTCATAACTTTGTTACTAACAATTATGAAGAAGTAAAATTGTACAGTGAAGTAGAGGACATACGACTCTTTTAATTGAGTATAATAAGTATACAAATTTACTTCCGGTGTATGTGGAAATTAACAAAATATTAAAAATATTTATGACATGTCTTGTATATTATTTCAGGAGAAAATCAGAAATCGTTTTCTGATTACAACTGTACTACACACTATATATATTATGTATTTTATTTTTTTGAGTTATTTCACACGGGAAAGTTTTGTGGCCAGTTTACTGGTCATTTAATTTAGTATGAATAAAGAGATCATGGCTATGGGGAAAAATCGATAGAAGGAAATGGAAAAATAATGTAAAAAATAAAAAAAATAATAGGAATATAATTACAAATTTAAATCCAACTCTAGCTTTGCATGATACAATTATTTTAAAGTTATCTAAAACTAAAGGCAAAAAGTACACAATAAACATCAAAAAGTTGTTGCATATTATACTCTATTAAATATCAATATCATTCCAAATGGTTGAAGACAGTAAATGTGCTTTATTGCTATTAAAACTGCATGAATCGGTTTTCAACTGCGAAGTTATTCTGAGCGAATGTGACTGTGAAAATTGTATTAAAATTAAAATACACATGAGTTTAAATCTTTTAGTTTTAGTAGCAGTTAGTTTTAATTGTTTATGTCAGTGTAATTTAACTCCATTTTGATTCACGAACGCGACGTCATCATCTGCGATGTCCTTATGGCCATTAATTCACGGAACATTTGACGAACATTTTTAGGTTGGCAATGCTTTTGATGCGTACCTAATTATCTTGCCATGCGTGACAGTTTAAATTATAAAATGTGTCCAGAACATTCTGCAGAGGACTGATCAGAAAGCAAATTTGCGACCGTATTTTTGGCAAGTTCACGTATTTCAGAGGGGCGTACATACAAGATTATCTTCCATATTCATGTTTTGTGACAGAATTTTGATAAAACTAAAGACGACTAGATCAAATTTTCAATTCTAAAATCAAGAAATTTCCAACCACCACAAAAATCCCCTAAATCGACTAAAGTAAAACATTTTGTTTAAAAGCGATATAAAAAGGGCACATTACAAAAAATAGTCGAAAAAACACGTTTCATAAGAGCTTCAAGCACTCATTCTTTAAAATAACTCGTCGTTACGCCACTCTTTTTTTAAACTTGAATTCATGCTTCTAAAGATTGGTCTTATGACACTTATTTTTTAATAGGTACACTAATCATCATGTGAAAAATCGCAATATACAAATAGGTATACGTATTAGAGAACTTATAATCATTGTCATGAGGAACTCTCAATCCATCCATTAATGATTGACATGTTGAGCTACTGTCAAACCAGAGAACTAAAGAAAGAGTTTTACAAAATCCCTTTCTGATCAATCCACCTATTTTAATGTGGACTCGATTAGTGAATAATGACAAAAATTTTTATTAGTATTAAGCAAATTAGTTAAATCACTTGAACAGAAAGACAAGAGAAAATGCGAAACTACATCCGCTTATTTTAAATCCTTATCGATTGTAACAAGCCCAGCTTTTCTCGTATATAAAATACCTTTGAATTTTGTCAGATTATTTCTCTTCAGTTTGTTAATCCGGATTTTCGTCATATTTACAGATTGACATAAAATGCTTTACCTCGTTCTTACCATAGAGGAGATTTTGAAAAGTGAAACATTTCTATTTATGACTGAAATAAAGGTGATATTTTAATACGACAATCTTGTTTATTACAGTTTATAGATTTAACGCATAAAGTGGACGACTTTTATTTTCTTATTTTTTTTACGAGAATTGGTCCGAAGTGTTATCCGAAAGCATACATAAAAATTCACGCATCGGTGAATTTTATAATGGAAGACCGAAGGAAAATATAAACTAAAAGGAGTAAATCAAATAGCGCTTATTCCGCTGTTGTGTGCTGTTAATTGTGTTAACAGAGCCGTATTGTTTATGATCCCAACTAAGCTAAGAAAAAAATTAACATTTTAACGGATATTTGCGTATTTCTCATTTATTCTACCTAATTTAAGCGATTTGATCTCTATTTGAAAGAATTGACTTTGAGAAAAACTTATTAAAAAATAAGAATTGAGAATTTTTAGAAGGTTGGTAGCGATTTCGGACAATAAATTATTATGGTATTATAATCATGAAAAAGTGTTTATTTAAGTCCTATCAATTTCAAAATTTGGGAATACTTGAAAATTGTGTAATTCCAAAATAGTTGATTCTTCAAGAGAGACAACATTATTTTAACTCAATAATTTGAAATATACTTTTTCTACTTTATGCCTCAGTAGTTATTAAAATAATTCGACAAAATGGTCAAAAACCTTAAATTAACATAAAAGTAAATTAATACACACGTTTCATAATATGGAAATTCATAATTAGTTTTGGGGATGCACTGTTTGGGAATAATTGATAGCATAGCCGAAATTTCAATAAAAATAACTTTGTCACAAAAACATAAATACATAATATATTTTTCTAAAACTGTTTTAGAAAATAGTATTACTTTCTTCACTAATCACTATATAATAACCGAGACGTGTGTATATGTTTGTGTTGCTGTGCACTTTTCCCAAAGTCGCCGAATCCTGACGAATGCGGATGTGATATTTTAAAACCAAAGCTATTATAATATTATAAATTTATAACCTACAAATTAATGCTACAAGCTACAATTATAGGTACCCCGCAAACCACGTAAATATCTGCACTAATTTTTTTCAAAGTAAGTTTTAAACATTTTAGTATAAAAGTCCGTCATCTTATTCAAGCGGTATTTGTGTCTAAATATACTTTCTTTACTTAGAAAATACGTTCAAAGTTTCCTTATGGAGATTACGTGTAAAATAGAATTCGCTATTTGTGCTTATTTTTGGGTGAAAATTTTGTGTAAACATGCAAAGATTGTCGGTTCGAGGTCCTTAACCCATTTCGAACATTAAAACAATGGCAGAAAGTATTTTCGCGAAAATGTTCAAAATGACAAGTATCGGAAACTTTTTCTCGATAACGTGGAAATTTAATTATTTCAAGTTGAAAAGTTATTTAAATGATGAAAAATGATTCTATTATGCCTCGTGTTAACATTTTCATGGTTAAAATGATGTAAAAAGTATTAACAGCATTCATCGTAGACTAATTTATGTGTCCCGATACCTTCTTTCGGTAACTTTCGAAATGTACATGTTTGTGTGCTTATTTCGAATTTAGAGATTTTGAACGATGGACGATGTCGTAGGTAACATATATAGTCGAATGTTTTCACCGAGAAAAATGTTTTTGTCTACATATTTAACTTAATATCTATTGATGAAAGTAGGTGGCTAGTGTATTGTTACGTTACACTATACCAAAGAGAATACCTATACTTTGACTATACTTCTAAATATACAACTTATATTGTAATTAAGAGGAAGTAAAATCCATATTTACTGCTGTACATATACGTGTAAATGAGGCCTTTAGTTAGTGAAATAAACAAAAATTTGAAACTGTTTAAGGTAGAGAAGGTCTTTCTATAAAACAGATGTTATGCAACGTTAGACCAGCTTCTATTTGTACATTTTATGTTTTATGGTATTTTTAGTTTTACTATAGTTAAAGATGAATGTTAAAACGTTCTCCCTAAGGCCATTCGTATTTCCAAAAAGTTGTCAGTGTCCAAATTGAGTTCTTTTACATTCAAAATTCATTCTAAACTATCCTTATGAAGTTCACACGGAATTTGTTATATTTTCGTTAATTTTTGGGCAAAGACTATGATTGTGCAAAGACGTAATTAACATTGTGAAAGGGCCATTATGTATTTTTGGTCTCAAATCTATTCCAAAAAGTTTGCATTTTACATTTTTTTTAATAATCGGTAAAAATTTACTATAAGTAGGTATTAGGAACGAATTCGTATATCTTTACCAAATATCAACCCATTTTTGTGATTTTTACGTCAAATGTAAGTAAATGTAATCCTTTATTTTAGTTACTTTAATAACTTGCTAAATTACAGATACCTACAGGGTGAAAAATCTGAAAAGGTACAAAAATGAAAATTTTTTTTCTTTTTTCAAGCAACTAAGCCAGCTCAACAAGGTGTGATATTTTAAAACAAAAGCTATTACAACCTACAATTACAGATACCCCCTCCTCCCAAAGCACGCAAAACGCGAGAATCGCGTGTACCCCCGTTTATATTACTATATTAGTGAAGAAAGTTACGTTCTCCTCTCTAGAGATGAGTACCATTTACCTAATTAGGAAAGCAAAAGAATGTTTAATTACCTATAGTAAATTTACACCTTATTTTACGAGGGTTGCCTTTTAAGGGGGGGTTCAAGAACTTTTTTCGATCCAATTTTGACCCTGATTTCTATCAATATTAGTTCCCCTTGAAGGCCTCCAAAGCTCTCTTACATCTGCCCAGTTTGGTGGCACCTTTCTTTCACCTACGCACACCGATCCTGGTTTACGTTGGCCCATTGCACTGTAGAAATATTGATTCTACGAATTTGTTTGATGAATTCCGAAATTTTCGAAAAATGAGAGCAATTTACGAGGAAATTTAGCCTGAAGTAAAGAGTTGTCATGCAACGATAATTTTTCCTGCTAGTACGCCAAATGTTCACTCCCCATTGGAAAAGACTCGGACTTCATTTTTTGGACAACTCGCTGTGACCACTGTATTGGTCGGATTGTTGACTTTTATATCTGAAAATGACCCCAATGAACCCTCACGGTAGTTATGCCTATCGATATCGCATTGGGGTATGCTATTTCTATTGTAATTTTGAAAGAATCGCAAAAAATCGCAAGAAAACAGTATCTGTTACTTTGACACATCCTAGACAGCTTGAAACACTATACTTTTTGCTAAAACTAGGCATATGAGCCGTAGCATGTTCTTAGGGTCATTTTGAGACATAAAACTCCATGATCGGAGCAAAACTATGGTCACAGCGAGTTGCCCAGAAATGCATGCCAAAGTCCAATTTTAACATGGATTTTATATGGGAGTGTGGTTATGAAATTCTGGTTACTTAGGACAATTGAACCCCTCCTTAACTGTCGGGAATAGAACGTTCCTTATCACATAGCAACCATAAATTTTGTTTATAAACAACTTTTTGAGTTGGTTAATGCCCATGCAAAGTGTCATTAAGATCGGCCTGATAGTTTTGAAACGGTGGCTTATCAAAGTTCCCTAGTCGCTGTACGAGATGGAATCAAGTAATGAACAGTATCGCACGATAATTTTCTATAACTTTCGACGAAGCCTCACCCAGCAAGAATGCGTCGCAGAACTTGTTGTTTTTGGCGAAGAAGTACCATCAAATACACAACTGTTTATCGCTGGTATGCAGAGTTTCAGCGAGGACGCTCTAGTCTCAGTGACGAACCGCGGGCGACCAAAAACCGCCGTCACTCAAGAAAACGTGGACACTGTACGTAACATGGTCCTGGAAGATCGTCATGTTATATACCGTGAGATTCAGGCATCTTTGGACATCTCAGGGACCTCAGTTCAAAAGATCTTACATGAAGAGTTAGGTGTTAAAAAATTGGTTTCCCGCTCGATACCACACCTCCTCACTGAAGAACAGAAAGCAGCTCGAGTCAAATGGTGTCGAAATACTCTGCAACGATTCAACTCAGGAGCATCAAAGCACGCTTACAACATCGTAAGTGGTAACAAATCATGGATCTATAACTACGAGCCTGAATCAAAACGCCAATCTTCAGTATGGGTCTTCCAAAGTGAACTCAAACCGACAGAAGTTGTTCGTTCTCGCAGCGTTGCCAAGAAAATGGTCGCATCGTTCGTAGCCAAATTAGGGCATGTAGCGACGATTGCTCATGAAAATCAAAGAACAGTTAATGCTTAATGGTATACGACCATTTGTTTGCCAGAAGTGATCGCCGAGCTTCGGAAAGACAACCAAAATCGACGTATTACGCTCCATCACAACAATGCAAGCTCATATACCGCTCGAGTCCCAAAGTCGTTTTTGGAACAGCAAAACGTCGAAGTTCTTGATCATCCTCCCGGACTTAAGCCCCAATGATTTTTCCACATTCCCCAGAATCAAGAATATGCTACGAGGAAAACGCTGAAGAAGCGGTCGATGCCTACAAAACATCCATTTTGACTACCCCTACTTCGGAATGGAATAAATGTGATAACGACTGGTTCCATCGAATGCAAATTGACCATCGCGGAGAGTACTTTGAAAAACAATAAAAAAAATTGTACCTCTTATAGTTTTCTTCATTCCTGAGACTTAAAAGGCTATCCTCGTATAAGTGCAAATTTCACTGATTATGTGAAATTTTGTGAAAGTTCTTTTTTTTGGTTTCACATTCAGCAGCTAGGCCTTGCAAACCTAGACTTAACAGCTCACTACCATCTGGAGCTGGAGCTAAAACGATGGATAATCATCCCAAAAATTCTTGTTTTGACTCACAAGGCAAAAGGCAAGGCAAGCCTTTCAACACAAACTGTGGAACAAATATAACGACGCTGTATAAGACGAAAACTAGTTATCTTGATAGTTCGAGGAACCCCGAAAGCCTCAAATTATTTATTTGAAATGAAATTATAATTTGTTAGAACTTTAAATAAACTATACTGCTTCCAATGGTACCAAATTCCCCCTTGTGCGATAAGGACGGAGACTATCGCGCGAATTTAGTAAGCCATGATTGGATAGTAGGAACTACAACAGCTTTCATTCATTTAAAATCAAGACTTTAGAAAGTACTTATCCGAGGAGAAAATCTACAGCAACATTCTCAGAACCGACACTCTTGTTTAATTCATTTTCGAACTGTATCGAAGGCACTCTCTTAACGATCAGACTGTTCCATCATTATATAAGGCCGTTAACCCTACCTTTGAACGTGCCGTCAACTCAGGGTCCACAGGGTGTTTGGTTTCTTGTGTACCACCCTAAACTACATTTTTTCATACGGACCACTCTGTATGTTTTGGGGTTTTTGAAAAGAGAGTAAAATTTCCTAACTTTTGATGTTATATTTATGTTAAATATTATTTTTATGCATTAAAATATTTTGATTGCAGACATCTATAGGTTTCCATGGTTAACAAAAAACGGCAGCATAATTTAAAAAACAATAATGTCTTAATTATCTGGAAATTTTAATTAGCTCCAAATATTTTTAATTTGAAATTAAATGTAATATGTAAATATAACAAGTGATACATCAAAATTTAGGAAATTTTAGGTACTCGCTTTTCAAAAACCCCATAATATAGGGGTGGTCCGTATGACAAAATTTAGTTTAGGGTGGTACACAAAAACCAAACATCCTGTATCAAAATTGTCCATTGCAATGGATTCTACGTAAAAAGTGCTCTAAGATAGATTTTGCCAAAATCACTTATCTTTAATAATACCATTGAATAATAAGTCAATGATAATACGGAAGTTATGGAGGATTAAAGAAGTCGGCTAAATTCGAGAAACGCCCTGTAGTGGCCAAACGATTAGAGATAACTGAATTCTGTATACGCCAGTGATTTTCTCATTAAAATTGGCCTGTCGGCGCAAAAAGTATATAACTCGAGTTTGAAGCTGAATAAAAAAATAACCATTGGGCTGATTCGAATGAGCTTGGTATCCAATTAAAGCCTATTTATTTATACGTTATTTAGAAGTAACAACTTTTTTTTAAAATGCACGTTAAGGGCCATTTCTACGGTCGAACGATGCAAAGTGCCCGTTTTCGGGGTTTGCGACACGCTAGCTAAGTTTAGAGTTACATAAAAACAAAACTACTCGCTCAAATGGAACGAAATCCTAGTATCTTGTAGATTGAACTTTTGTTAATATGAAAACTCATTTAAAAACCAAAATTGTGTCACGTATTTGGAAAACAATTTTTAATTAATTGAAGTTTTGACACCACCGCTGCGGCTACAAACAGCGAGCGTGTGGCCTGGCAGTCCATTTAGAATGTTAGGTACGCTCCTCTCTCTAAGCGCCGGTGTATGCATGTATCTCTAATTTTATAATTTTTGGGTATTCAATAACGGTTTTCATTAAGGTCTAAACTGCATAATTTCTTCGCCATCCTTTTAATGGCGTTTCCAGCCAACTGGCTTTGGGGGGGGGGGGGGGTAATTAAAAAAAAGTATCCGGTATCGCTCCCTTTCACGACCCTCCAGAAGTTTTGGAAAAATTCACCGAAAATGATCGCTGACTAGATTCACCATAACTTAACTTGTTTATTTGAAATGTTGGTAATTTTTAAGAATAAAAATAAATAAGCGAACGAAAACTTCTTAAGGGGGGTAATTGTAATTACACCCCCCCCCCCCCCCCCCCCCGAAACCGTCACTGTTCTGTGTGAAAATACATCACTACTAACAGTATATTCCTATCTTCATTCACGTTGTTAAATTGCCTCAATGCATGAATACACAATTTCTACAGAGTTGTTTTGATATAATAAACATTCCACATTTATAAAACAGTTGTTTACATGAGAGAATACGAATACTATTTTATAAAAGCAACAAAATGCTAAAAGTGAAATATTGTATATTATTATTTCTCTTGGAAAGTAAAAAATCGACGGAAATAACATAGCTTTAAAGAGGAGAGTTTTCTTAAATTATGCAATGTTTTCTTTTTCTATTCCCTCTTTTAACTCGTTAAAATCAGAAGGAATGAAGCTTTTTTTTAATATCAATTACTAGCAAAACATTATAACTGTCATTTCCACCGCTCTGGCGCTGTAAGTAATGTGCAACCTGTGCAACTCCGTTTCCAGTAATCTCCCAGATCTGCTGAAATTAAACCCTTTAGTTCTTATTAGAACAATACTCTCTGTTATAATGCCATCAGCATTAATTTTGTGTTGTGTACGAAAATGACGTACCTACCTACTGTTTTATTTAATCAGTTCGTTCTATTGCCGATGGGCGTAGGAGTTAATTTAAGTACGACAGGTGTAAATAAACTTTAATGGTATTCAGTTGAATTGAATTTGATTGCATTGTTCTTGAATAACGTTATATCTTTAGTTAATGAGACGTAAATACGAAAACCAGAGTTTAGTAGTAATTAATTGCTTAGGGAAGCGCGACTTGTTATTCTTAACATACCTACCTACATATTTTTCCTTTTTAGTACACTTCCAATCACTACCCGCACTTTTCACAATTATTGCCAACTATGTACGCCACATTTTCAATACGTTCTTTACTATCTTCTCATCTGACATTAGATG
Organism: Pyrocoelia pectoralis; assembly: GCA_036250285.1. Lineage (NCBI taxonomy): Eukaryota > Metazoa > Arthropoda > Insecta > Coleoptera > Lampyridae > Pyrocoelia > Pyrocoelia pectoralis. Next base: position 14,247,141 of record CM070079.1, read on the forward strand.
TTATCTGCTGTGTCTGAGCCTGTACACATCATATCACTGTTTTGGTAATTATTTAGAATCCGGGGCTATGCACCAAGCCGTTTCAACTTTTTCCCTATAAGAGAGTATTACTGGACAACTAAGAATAGCTATAACATAATGACCGCAAGTCACTAAATTGTTTAAAAATTCAATAAATAAATAATAGCAAATAATAGCAAAATATCAAAACTTTGCAGATTATCATAAAAAAGATCGATATTAACATTTACATTTGTATTCTCCTTTTTTTAAAGCAATATTAGAATTGTGCAACTTGTGTTAACTTTCATTTCTCTTTTATATTATCCACTTCATTTTGATTTTTCTACAATTTCTTTTTTTAAAGCAATATTAGAATTGTGCAACTTGTGTTAACTTTTATTTCTCTTTTATATTATCCACTTCATTTTGATTTTTCTACAATTTCTTGAGTGATCGATTATGTACATCGTTTCATACAGGTTATCCGCTAGTATATAAGGCCATTTGAATGCCACTGTTTTGCTTATGTAGAGCGATATTAAGATAACGATAAATTCTACACATTGATCTTTGTCTTAGGTTGAGCAGAGGATTCCCCTTCTTTAAAATGTTCTACATTTATTACTGGCACAGCCGTTATATGTATTGTATGGTATTGTGTACTACTTTACTGTTACAGCGAAGTCTTCCCACTGCCGCCAGAGTCAGTAAGATAAAACCGCTCCGGGGCAAAACGTTAACTTTTCCAACCCCGGAAGTCGTTTTTAACTTACTCCTTTCACAGAATGTTATTTTATCTGTGCTCCTCTACTATTTTAAATTAATTACTGTCTAGGTATGTGACCTGCAATGCCCAAGTGCGTTTACATTAGACAACTCACATGCTATTTATACGTTCTTTCAATTCAGGCGCAGGCAACAGCGATGAGGGTATATAATAAAAATATATCCACTCTCTTTTGATTATTCCACAATTCCTTCACTAATCCATTATGTGTTGAGTAATGTTTTGCTATTTGTTTCATATCTATTTTTCAATTACAAATTCATACTTATAACACCACCTATTGAACAGTAGACTGTAACTCTACAATTAAGTGCTTAACAAAAAAAGGGTTGTTTTGCGAGACAAACTTGTTTCTTTTTCCTATAAGGGACCCCTTTCCTATCACTTCTAAAATTTTTACCCGCAATTGGGATGTCCTTCGATTCTAAACTGTTATCAGTTTTTTTTAATGTTTATACCGTTATATGTTTCTTAAGTTCTTGATCACTATGTTCTTGATACTTGCTCCCAGCTCGCTTCCAGATAATTAATCATATCTTTTAAGATTACTGGCTTTAATCGTCTATATCCTAAACTCACCCCTTTGACTTTATGTTAACCGCTTCTACTATGTCAGGGTGCTACCTCGCCTAGCTCTCTTTCTATTTCACTGTTGAATTTATTCTAGACTAAGTGAGTTCAAATGTTCTTGATTTAGTGATTGATAATCGTTATAGAACTTGCTTACCTTCCTTCATTATTATTTACTAAAAGATTCTGCAGTAGCGCTACAGCAGTTGAGAAATAAAAAGAAATAAGTATAAACACGCGGGTAGCATATATGTATGTATAGGTACGCGTTAGCTGCGGTCATTTTTAATTTAGATAAGGAAACTGTGCCGTAAGATTATTTAATGTTTGTTTAAAGGTTATTGATGTATGTTTGGACACCGTATTTTAACTAAAAACGAAATGTCAACGTGGACAGCTTCAAAATAATCGTGTTTATTTGTTTATACCTCAAATTGCCTCTTATATTACCACATTTTTGACTATATCTTCGATACTATAAGAGTTATTGACATATTTTTAAAAAAATAGCCCTTTATTAATTTTCCTTCCCATAGCAGTGAAAAAAATATTTGGTACCATTTGAATTTTTTTAGAAGAGTCGACCATTTTGTTTCTTGAACAAATTGCGCCCTCTGTTGGTCGACGGAGATAAGAAATTGTTGTAGTTTCGAATTTTTTGGTAATATCAAGCATTCTTTTTACATGGAGGCCAATCATTACTAATTCAAGCAACCCTTTTCGAAGTTACACGAAGTTACAGCATCGAGTTATATAGTTATCCCCCCCCCCCCCCCTCTTTATTTTGAAAGCAATAAAAGATTCATTAAATATAATTTTTGATCGCTAATTTACCATGTATACATTTTTTTAAATATATTACTAAGGACAATTGGTCAAAAAATGGGAATTTTATTTTGAAATCAGTGAAACGCCCTCTGGTCACAATGATAGCAAATTAGAAATAATTTCTAGCATTTTCTCTCGGCCATATTTATTATAAGATTTTTTATTTCACTGTTCCGGTACAAGAAAGCCCCTTGTAAATTGACGAACATGAAGAAATATCTCTGTTTAATGCCATCTATGGACCCCATAAAAAAGTAAAATTACATTATAATTTAAAAATTATTTCGGTTTCATTCCATTGTCCTAGTGAAAAAATAATTATCTTCAAATATATTGTGCGCATATTTTTTCGTATAAAATTACAATTTATCTAGCATAATCTACATCGCAAGGAGAGGATAACTATCTTTATCTAAGGTGTCACGAAGAAATTAAGAAGGAAGAGGAAAGGGTGGCCCTAAATTTACGGCTCAAGCTGTTCACGGTGGAAAATGATGAGCTCAAAAAAAGAAGTTTAAACAGTAGGCGTCACTAACTTTTCCTTTAAGGCTGAGCTTCAAAATTATAAAAAGCCCTCCGATGGTAGAAGAGGTTATAATAGAGCTAAAAAGGGAGGAAGAAGAATGAATGAGAACAAAAAGAGACAGAACCCCAAATAAGTTAAATTAGGGAATTAAAATAATCTTTGAACACACTTTGACTTGGGATTTGTTTCTTAAGTTTTATTTTTAAAAGGGAAGAAAATGAAGATGAAACGAGTGTTGAAAATTGTTGAAAAATAATGCCTTTCGAAATAGAACAAAAAGATAACAGTCACCTGTCAATAGAGGTCACCTGAGAAAAAGGGTAAACACAGAAGAAGAAAAAGAAAATCATTATAGAGCGAAATGCGAAGCTATGAATGAGCCTTTAAATGACAAATGAAAGGAAAATTGTATTGAAAGAGAGATCTTAAATTAATGAAAAAAATGCAGGAGTAAGAGAGTTACGTACGACAGTGGAAATCTTGAAGAAAGAGAAAAGCGAAAAATAATTAGTAGAACTATTTAATAAATGATTATAAAATTAATTATAAATTAATAGAACATGGTAGGTACTTAACAAAGGATAGTATAGAGATAAGGTACGGAAGTACTGTTTACGTGAAAAAAGCTCTAGCATTCCATAAAAAGTAAATCTAAAGCACAATTTGAAAATAGTTGAAAAGTGTTTTGGCCGTCCAAAATTATCACCAAGTTCACGTGAACAACTTGAACGCACTTCTGCTAGAAGGTTTTTTTTAAAGTCAAGCTACATAGTATTATTCTCTCATATAATAGAAACCATTTCGCGTTGATGTCAGTATTGAAATGGACGTCTCCTTAAGTCAAGTTGTGTTCAGTGTAAACAGAGCGTCAGAAAAAATATCGTGCGAGTGCTTTCAGCGTCTCACTCTCCAACGCTAAAGTATCAGCTTTCCTAAATAGCACTTACTTACCTGTGCAATTTGATCGAACCTTCCAAAAAGTTCATTTAAAGTTCGAACTAAATCCGAGGCCGACAATCTTTCAGAAAGTGGTGTAAAGTTGACAATATCTGCATAAAGTATTGATACGTTATTGTATCGCTGCACGTGCATCTCGTGAAAAGTTTGAGCTTTATTCGGCCCTTCGTGGCAAGCTTCTGACATTTTAATCATGATACTCCTCTTCACCTAAACGAAAAAGAAAAAAACCAATTAAACAAAATACACATACGTTCGCGAATCAGATTAAAAATCGCTTTTATAGTCGAGCTCTCTCTAACCGAACCGATAGCGGACATGATTTAATTACTTTCCTTGAAAAAAATTAGGAATTAATCAAAATGAATCCCCTAATTCCATTTTACACTCTTTGATAGAAAAGCTTTTAAATTTCTGTTGATTAGGTTATTAGGTATATCTTCTCTCAATTTTATTGCTTTCTGGCCATTTAGAAATATGGAAATAGAACGCTAAAAAACGACTTGACGCTTTTTATTGAAAAAGCGTAAATTCTTTAAATAAATCATATGCGAAATCGAGAATTTTATTAAAAATGTTAAAGTAGCCTCGATGTTTATTTTCAAGACCTTTTAGTGAGCTTTTAACCACTTTTATGGAGGATATTTGATTGAATTCGTTAACTTACCTCCGCGGCAATGTATACAGGGATGACACTTAAGAGAAGCTGTTCTTGCTGTTCCTTTTCTACTTCTAACTTCACCCTCGATTCTATGCAATTTCGTGTACTTTCGAAGGTACGCCGATGAGCACTTTCAGTAATGTGACGATAATATAAACCTGTGCCACTTGCGGTTAGAAGTAAGACTACTTCGGGCACTAACTGAAATAAAAGAAAGTATAATTAGATAGTCGGCATGGCAACTAAGTGTATGTACGTATGTCAATAATCCGTTTTAGAGTCATCGTCTCCCTTTTTTCAGGATCGACGAGATTACGTTGATAAATTTACAAAGAAATACATTCCTCTAAAAGATTTTTATTATACCTCTTCCGTCATTATGAACAAAAATACAGTTATAAAACAATCTACAGTTAGTGCGGCTCTGGTAATTAAGAAATGGATAAAGTTAAAATTTGGACAGGCACAAGATTTTTTTGTCTGAAGGGAAGGACTGCAATTCAGTTCAGACGCTGTTTTCAGTATACATACAACATATATAAATTGAAGTAAATACCCCTACATATACTTTTTTATATATCAAGTATGTAAGTATTCTTTAATAAACTTATATAAACCGTATGTCACACAATTACGTATATTTTACATAATAGTATAGAAACTTACGGATATTCTGTATACAGAAATTCATATAATATATACATAGATAATTACATATCATTTATGAAATTCATGTGCTGTCATATTTACATGATTAGATTTATGTACGTTATATGTAAAATATTATATGTACCTAATATTACTTATTTTTTATGTATGCCTTCTGTAAATATAATTAGAAATTATCATTACATTACATATTGAGCCTCTGACTCCACCATGAACTTACACTACATATATTGTATGGTCGAAAATAAAGTCCGTTTCTATGTGCACCACATAAGTAATCGCACGTGCGTGTTTTCTATAACGCCAAAAATTGTAGTTCACGTACTTTTAATATTAGATCCGTATCGACTAAAATACGTCTAATTTATATAGTAAATAAATAATATAAAATAAATTAAATCCTGGTCATTTTTAACATAGGTATAATTATTGAATAAGACTTCAGTCAACGGTAGATATAATCAAACAAAATTTAAACTAATAACGCGAAACAGCGCAAAGTTACGAAGTACGAAATAAAAAGAAGGGATGTTACAGATTAGAGCAGTGGTAGAATGTCGGATTTCAGAATTTGCAACGCCCACCCGCAAACGTTCGAATCCGGTTAAGGGACGCTTATCAAGCAAGTATATCATAATAAACTGTCGGCTTTCAGTTCAGGTGAAAACGGGTTCGTGCAAGGATTAAGTTAAATATAATTAAAAGTACAGTTGCACGTAAAATGTAGTTTTTCCATTTTTTGTATGGAACTGCTTAAATAATTTTTTACATTGATAATAATTACATTATGCTCGAGTAGCTGCCATTTTGGTCATAGCAACGCTTTTACAACGAATATTTTTTATGTAAATATTACATAAAATATACATAAAACGTATATAAATTCATGTAGAAGAATTTACATCTAATAGACATATATATTATTTTGAAAATTGCTGACATCCTGACATTAAATATCTCTTATTTTTCTTCCAGTTTTATATAAATCTAAAAAGCTCTTACATAATTTATATGTATTTTATATATAAATGTGTTTGCTGGGAATGATTGATTATGCTGCCATTCAGAAACCATAGACCGAAGATATGGTTTTTGGACTAGAAGACGAACGGATAGATTATTTTTGTACGATGTATGGAACCTGGGAAACCCATTAGCGAGGTAGGTGCTCAATGCAGGATAAAAACGGATTTGAGTACAGCCTTTCTATGGATTTGTTTAAGAAGAATCAAAGATATTTTAAGCGGTTGGTTATCATGGACAAGACATGAATTCACCACTACACATCAAACTCTAAAGTGAAATCAAAGTAGTGGATCAAGCGTGTTCCCAAGAAGATGAAAACGATTCTGTCAGCTAGAAGGATGATTGGATCATAGATGCAAAAGCAATTTTTCTTATGGATTATTTAGAACAAATTATGGAGAAATTCAGCAGAAACGTCCAAGGAAAAAGAGGAGAGGTTACATGCGAAAATAAAGTGTACATCGAATTAAGCGTATTGCTTTCATGGTAAGTCCTTTGTAGAAAATAAATGGTCACTTGTAAACAGCTTGCAACCCAACCTTATTTGTGCAGAGGACCCGATTTTTGGAAATATATACGTCTAAGTGTATTAGATCAGGAATATCTTTCAGGAATGCAATGTCGCTAGCATTGCTCACCTGAGTTGACTCCGAGAAGGAAAGGTGCCAACATATTCCTGGCGAATCTGAAATCAAACAGGGATATTAACGTCGTGGGCTAGTTCTCTAACCACTAACTCAGTACCTCCTTGTCCTCCTTGGTATTTCACAAACAATTCGCCATCGAAGAAACGTGAAGAAGCTGAGACAATCTTGTAGCGTACTTCGTTCAGTCTTCCACAAAATATAAACCGAAGTCTGTGCCGTCCATAAGCAGTGATATAGGAATTTTTGGCGAAACCTTTGTGCAACCGGAGAAAAAAACTGAATCACAAAAGCAGGTCAAGATTGCAAGCGGCAACCCCACATTTGGATGGCGGAGTTAAAATTAATTTCAAGGTTTTATCTAGGAGAGAGTTAGTTCGATACCTTCAAAAATGGGGCATAGAGTTTCAAACAAGCTAGGAGCGAATATGAGAACTTTTTTACTGTACTTTATTAAATCGCACTTAACCTTCTCCCACATTCAGATAAGGTAACACTAGCGTGTCTTAAATACCGTTTCAAATACATCTTTCTAACTGCCGAGGTCTTCCATTCAATTCAATTTTAAAAATGACCGCCGTTGATGTGCCTCTTTCAGATGGAGATACAGGTGTTAAAAGTTATGATAAAAATTAGGTTCAAAAACCTAATTGGAAAACTATAGACGCGCTAACCAAGAAGAAGTATGCATTGTTAGTGGTCATAGACTTCTTACCGGTGATATTGGTTCAAACGAGACGATCTTCTGACGTAATGCAGGCACAACTTTGGGTGGATCTAGACAGCTGAAAATATTCCCCTTTAACATTCCTCACACGTAAGCATCAGGTGGTGTCAGATAGGGGTAATATTATGGGTTGGAACCACTGTCTAATCATCTGAATGTTCTTTTGCACGACAAAACCTTCTTAGATTCTGAATAAATGGTCTGACCACTATGTTCCTATAACGTCCCTGGGTAACAGGAAAAGGTATACCATCATCATCCTCATATGCAGCGGTTTCTCGACCATAAAGTTTGGGCCCTCAAAACCAAGAAAGCGAGTTGTTCGGCGATTGATAAAACCCTCCAAGTGAATGTGACTTTCGTCGGAGAACCATACGTTGAATAAGAAATCTGTATTTCGTACACCATAGCCAAAAATCGTGCACTATATTCAATCTTGAGAATACGGAATCCACCTTTAAACATTCGTCGACGTGACGTATTACTGATGTTTAATATTTCAGAAATGTTCGCCGAAGGCGTCGCTTTGGTGACTGCAATACCTGATTAAGGGCACGTTCATGATTTTCATTTGCGGACACAGTTACTGGCCTACCATACCTTCCCTTCCGTTGACAGAACACCACTACCAATACCAATACGATGAAATTTTGTAACGATAGACAGCATAACTGTGTTGCTTGGTGTTGGCTTATTAAAGTGCTCACGATATTGTTACGCCACTAACTTTAAACTCAGCCCACCTCGATAACCATTTCCGTACGAGCGAAAATAATATTCCACTATGAACACTTTTTCCTCCGTCGCGAGACCCATTGTCACTTCCAACCACAGAGCGCAACGTTCGCTACACAACTAACAATACATAATGGTGATGTAACAACACGCATGTGGACTGCACGAAAGCCAGTTCTGTATATTTTGGCGCATATCTTGTTTTAGAGAAAAGTTGTATATTTTAGGGCATGTTCACATATAGTTTGCAAAGGTTCATTATTGTTTATCGTTTCCGAGATTTAAAACAAATTGCGTTTTTTGCGTTTTTCTTTTTCGTAATTCTTTCATTTATTTTAAAAGAATTTTAAAAATCAAAGATACTTCTTCGTTGCCGCTTTTTGAATTTTATTAGATGACGTTTTCAAATTTTTTTTCGACGTTTCGTCTCCGAGAAACCATCATCAACGTTATTTTTTTATATCGCCCCAGCCAACGAAACCTGTATTCGATAGTATTTTTATTACGAATTTAACGATGTATTACACATTATGGTTTTGAAGCTAATTTTTAAGAGAAATTCACTATATGTGAACATGCCCTAAATTAAACGACTTTTCTCTAATATAAGTCGTATTTGTTACCGTTTTCAAGATCCCCATGCTGTTCATCCTTATCTTGGACAAGTTGTATACAACAGACACACAACAACATGACAGATCGACCGAATAATCAGCAACCAATTTAGAACTTTCCATCCCAAGATAGTCGAGTGTAAGCTTATCAGTTTAGGAGTGAGAGACTCTCAACCTACTAAAAGACAGAACTCCTTTAATGAAAGTGGATTGGTACAATTCAACCAAACAGAGCATTAACTATGTTTCTATTTACTGTTAATGCTAATACATTAGATCTAGAAACCAACAATTATACAGGAACATTGTGATTTATGATACTACTTTAACTGACACTCATGAATCCATCGGGAGTGCTTAATTTGGGATCGAACTCTGGTGTGTTAAAAAGAGCTTAAATTCTATCTCGTTCATTTTCCAAAAACGAATTATATATAAAGTTGATACTAGAGCAAATTACAGACGACTTGCACTTAGAAAATACATTTCCTTTGGCAATAATTTTTAAAGTAGCTTCGTGCGCTTACTTCAGTAAATTTAATTTTACAAAATACAACGTCAAATCTCATTACAATATAACAATATATTTGTAATGTCTTATTAAAATAGTGTGTGGCCATTTTTGGCCTCAACAAATTAGCTTTTTTATTGGTGTCCTTTTAAACCACGCCCCAGCGTATTTACATCGCGCTTTCAAAAACGCGCGTGTTTTAAAGTTGGCATCATCATCAATTTGAAAAACGTGAATTCTTATTGGTTATTGATCTGACAGGAGTACTTTGTTACGTCAAATAAAATGACAGATTGCAAATTAATTTCCGTTTTTCTCATTTCCATGACAACGAAAGGTATACTGATTTCAAGGTTTATTAAGTGAATAAACCTTGTACTGATTTCACATTAGGAATTCAACCATTTCACATTATTTATTAGTTCTTATTTCCATTTTAATACCAGATTTCAAAGTAAACCAATAAAAAAAATAGCGTAAAGTATAAGTGGATAAACAGGTCTTTAAAGCACTTGCTCGGAAAACTTGCGCGTTTTAAAGACCTGTTTATCCACTTATATTTTAATATACTATTATAAATGCAGTGCATTTACAGCGATAAATTGATATTGCGACAGCAATTTGTCATCATGTGAACGACTTAACCACCTTTGACAGTTCACTATCATTTCATGAGCTGCACGTTTTTGTTGATTTTCGTTGGATTTACAATATTTTCATAATATGGCCTTTGAAAAGTTTAATACCTACGAATTTTTGGAAGAATATTAAAAATATCCTTGCTTGTGGCTGAAATGCACCCCAGAGACAAGGCTTGCATATTCCTCCATGGCACAGCTGTCACTGTCGGAGTATGAACGGTGGTTGACAGAAAACTGTCACAATATAATGGAAGTGAACTGCCATGGCAGTACTATCATGATAGTTACTGTCATGGTGTGAACTGGACTTAAGAATGAGTGTATTTGGTAAAGTTACGGAGGGATTTCTAAATTTCTTGTTCGTTAAATTCTCCTGCCGAATTACACTCGAGGTTTGTATTTATGCCGAGTTAATTTGTGTTGTTTAAATTCTAATCTGTTTCCTTTAGCAATTAGACGAGAAAAACTGTCAACATAAAAATGCTCCACCTTCGGTGTCGCATTTTTATTAGTTGACAGTTTTTCTCGTCTAATTGTTAAACAACCCAAATTTACTCGGTGAAATACAAACCTCTTATGCAATTATAAGTGATAAGCTTTTATATTTTATCATTGCATTATCTGGATCTCGACCATCCATGAAAAAATGACACTTTTGCTACCGTTTGCCTTATAAGTCATTATAGATACACTTGTAGGTTATTAATTTCTGTCTATTGTAGTGTTGCATTATTGTTCATTTGCAAATTCGTAAAATTGGAGACGGTCGCTTGTAAATTCATTAGTCAATTAATTGCTACACCACATACAAAGTGAAATGCTTTGAGGTGTCCAAAGAGGGATGTGACATCCTTTAATATAAATGCAACATCGTTTTATTTTCAACATCACATTGTCAAGAACCAGTGAAGAAAAGCGAAGCGCTAGAAATCTTACTGGGTGTCATCTAAAGGCAAGCTTGTGGATAATATTTATACGAGTGCTTAATTTCTGTAGGTGATGTTGGAATGTCTCCCTATGACACCAGAGTACTTAAATTCTTTTTCTTATTTTCTCAACGTTCTGGTCTCAAAAAGTTTTCACATTCATTTTCAACCTGTGCTGCAATAGAGGCATTGAAGGTTTTTTCGGCGGAAACTTATTGATTGAAAAGTTTAGTCCTTGATTTGCAGCTTCAAGCATACCATATTTGCCATTTCGACTTATTGCGTTCCTTAAGTTCTAGATTATTAAAACCACTGTGCTGTTTTTTTTGGGTTTGTACATTGACCAGATTCAGTAAGAGAAGAAATAAAAGGAGGAATGTTTTCAAACGAGAGAATTTGTTTAGCCCAGTCAGCCAAAATAAGTTTTTCACAATGTTGACAGAAATTTTGCAAGATGTCTGATGAACAGTTTCAAAGGGGCTCGAGTCAAAAATTCCTGGCATGATTTATGTGCTTACTATAATAAGCCTTAGAATAACCCCATGTTTTTTGTCTAACCGTGACACGTTCAAATAGCCTACGCTAAAACATCCCCGTCAAAATAGCCCAAATCCAAAACAGCGCGCGTCGAAATCGCACCGTCAGAGTGGCCTACGCCAATACAGCCCGCTTTAAAATATTCAGTAGTTTTTTATCCCGAGTGCAGGCCAAATACGCGTTCATGGATGGTATGCAAGAGGGATAATATATTTTTGACTATTTCTCGAAGAAAATTTCACGCAATTTTGTTACTAGGAATTTCACGATAGAAATAATAAAAAACAAAAAATAATTACTTTTGGATGAATTAATTAATTACGATAAAAAAAATCGAGATTGTAAAAGTACCGTGTTTAACAACTTTTTTTGAAATAAAAAAAGATAGTTTTGGTGCACATACAGGACGAATTGTTGCAAGGCCCTTGAATTTAGAAGCTTGTATCTCAGTAATTAGCAATCATTATTTAATAAAATAAAGTGCATTTAAAAGATCATTTATTCCTACAAAAAGGTGTACAGTTTTAGATTTTTGCAACACATCGTTAATTTTCTGTATCAATGTGTGTCCAAAAAAGCGCTAATTATGACTCAAATCGCACAAGCGCTCGATTTTAAAAATTAATTACGGCTATACTATTGAAACTGAGTGGTAGACACTTATATTTGAAAAATGTATACTTATTTGTCGATGTCAGATGCTTTTCAGTCCAATTGGTTTATTAGCCTTAAAGCTATAATAAAAAAACGACATTTTGTGTAACTGAGTACCTGATAGTATTTGATATTAATAATATGGACAGTAACATAAAAAGTTAAACCAATTATGTTGTGGTCTAAAACGATAAAAAAAAATGTCATTATACATCGTTTTTTTAAAAGAAATTTGGAAAAATGGACGGATGCTTCGGTTCGTACGATGAAGTGCAGTGCGCGGGGAAGCTGTTGTCGTACACTATTGCTATGAAGCGCATGGTTTTGTACAATTCCAAAGAATAATCACATTGTTATGGTTTGCCGCCCGCTGTTTACGATGTGGTATATTACCTCTCGCGGGAATATGTGCGTCTTTCTTTCGCGATAATCATAACATTTACTTTGAATTACAAGAAAACAAATTTGGTTTTGAATAAAGGAATAATGCAGCTTGATTTCAGTAATACAAATTTAGCATTTAAAACAAGAATTTTTTCTTTAGTTTCCGTCTAATGGAAAATAGTAAATTTTCGGTTATAGCTCATAAAACCAGTTAATTATATCAATAATCAACATTTATGGGTTTTCGACTTTTGGGAATTATGTGTGCTGCAACATTTTTAAATTTGGTAACAAGCAATGGAACAATAAGAATTTTATGATAAGTTAAAACTGACCGTCAGCCAGGAAAATGCTAAATACAGTGTTTTTATTGCTGTTAATTAAAATAATAGTTAAACAATTGATTCTCGCATTTTGATTTTTAAACATATATAAATGATACTGTTCAAAAATGAAAAAAATTTCACCCCCTAGTTTTCTTATTATGACCATTGCATTTTTACTCCGATATAAATCGGTTTTTCTTAACATCGAATTCAGCGTGGAAACAAAAGGATTCTGTTGGTTTTTTTTAAGAATTCGTCAATCGGAAGAAACATATGATTTCCAATTATTTAGAAAACCCGACTTGAGTTCTGTTCGCTTGCGGTGATAACAACTACTTAAACTGTATTTTGTAATAATAATTAAACTAAAATTACTTTTAATAAATTTTAAAAATCGTAAATATTAACAAAAGTACAAAAAACAATACTAGAAAACAATATACCGTTGAATAGGGTTTTTTTGTCGGGAATCTGATGGTAAATAAAAATACAGGGCGTCCCATTTAAAATATTCGTATAAATTCTATTTAAAGTTCACAAATTTTGAATTCTCATTTTTAACACTCGGTATAAAATTTACCACTTAGTTTTTTTTTGTAGAGTAACACGACATTAGGGTAATATTATTCATCAAATAAATAATTTGTTTTTTTTAAGAATAATTTAGTTATGAATAGTGTAGTTCGACCTTCAATTGTTCAAAATGTTGAAGGCAAAAGGGGTTAATAATAATTAGGATGCTAAAAGATACACAAAGAGAGTGGAAGCGGTTCAAATTTGTTTTGTGGAAAGGACTTTGTTTTATTTGTTTTTCATTATACCAGAAGATTCAATATCGTCTTGAATCAGCTACTTATTAAACAATGAATGCAAACATCTAGCAACCAGTGCTCGCTTGTAGCAACGACTTTTCTTGGTGTAAGAAAATGTAAGTCATAAACCTAAAACGTGAATAAAAAGCTTGTTTTATGATTTTATTTTCTACATTTTCAGATATAAAGCCCTTAAAATCGATAAAAGTAAAATATATTAAAAGTTTTGAAATGCTAGACAGTTTTTACATCTTTCAGTGCTTTCCCGGTCAAATACAGGGTGATTCATTAAGAATGTCCAATCTCTGAACTGTAGATTCCAGACCTCGAAATATGATGATTCTGCCCAACATGCCTTATACAAATATTGATAGTTTCCGAGATACCGGGTGTTTAAAGTTTAAATATGAATTTTGATTTTCGCAATAACTTTCTATTTTTTCACAATTTCTTTTTGAAAATTGGCAGTTTTACCTTTTTTTGCATGAGGATTGCCAATTTGCCAAAAAAATTTATTCTCTAAATGTGTAACAACAATAAACTATTATTTATGATCCGTTTTCGCAAAGATCTCTTCATATCAAATAACCCTTGTCTATTATTTTTAATCACATTAATTAATTGTTATTGCGAAAATCAAAATTCATATTTAAACTTTAAACACCCGGTATCTCGGAAACTAGCAATATTTGTATAAGGCATGTTGGGCAGAATCATTATATTTTGAGGTCTGGAATCTACAATTCAGAGATTGGACATTCTTAATGAATCACCCTGTATAATGGTTTCACATCTATCTAACAACATAAAGCCACAATACGAAAGTAGTTTGAAACTATTCACCTTCGGCCCTTGACGCATTTTAAAATAAATTATAAAAGCAGCGATTTTCTGCTTTAAGCCGAATTTTCATAATGATGCTATAACGATTACGAAAGGGAAATTTTCTGCTCAACTTTAGGATTACGTAGGTACAAATCCGTAGTGTTTCTACGAAACTTGATCGTTATACAATGTCTTTAATGATCAATTTCGGTTATACGGACATTGAAGTTCATTAAGTAAGAAAATTGAAATTTTAATTGGTAGGCATAAAACGTTTTGGTAACATTGATTTTATTCAGTTCTAAATGATACTTTCAAAAATGAATAATAAAAATAGAAATTTTTGGTAAAATTTTTGTACTCTGCCTATCTCCTTTACATATACTGGGTGGTTATTCCATGTTACAATGGGACCTGATTCAGTGAGGCTTGGTTGATGGTTCATGACATCCTTAATTATCATGATGTTAAAACTGAAGGACAGGTAGGACAAATTACATGCACGAGAGGACTTTTAACTTAAAATATCTTGTTAGTGTGCGAAACTTTAAAGTTCCAGTGGATTTCAAAGATTTATTATGTTTTTAGTTGCTTCGGCAGTTCCTGTTATTCTAATTATTGTTATGTTATAACGTTGACTGAACGTCGTTCAGTCAACGGTTATAAGCAATCGTTATCAGTAAACTTCATGGAAGAACGGACACCATCGTTAAACATGCCGGAAAAGAGGCAAGTTTCGCGCAGTATTACCACCTCGTGTGGGATTTGTATAGCAAGGCTCCAAAAGTGCACACACCAATTTTCAGCAAGATTCGACTACCAAGACCCGGCCGATTGCCCAAAATGTGCGCCGCCGACCAAGTTGGCCCAAAACAGACCAGTGTATGAGAGCTTGTTTACCGCTATTTTCTGTGTGCTGATTGTGTTTTGAAAACACTTGTGTTTTACTAAATCAATGTTGCTGAATTTGAACAAATTACAATTTTTTTGACATTTTCAGCCGTTTGGGCTGTGCTGCGCTGAAAGTCAGAAAATAGCGAAAAAACAGCTTTTGGACGACACGCCGCCTAGGCCGAACCGCGCAAGGTATTTGAAAAAATTATTCTGGATTTTGCAGCTTACCAACTTCCTATTCACACATACTACCCATTTTCTCTAACAAGGCTCTCGGCTGCTAGGGAGAGTGCTTTTGGCCAAAAAATTTTCATTTTTCCAAATTCAGCAACATTGATTTAGTAAACACAAGTGTTTTCAAAACACAATCAGCACACAGAAACTAGTGGCAAACAAGCTCTCACGCACTGGTCCGTTTTGGGCCAACTTGGTTGGGCGGCGCACATTTTGTGCTATCGGCCGGGTGTTGGTAGTCGAATCGAGCTGAAAATTGGTGTGTGCACTTTTGGAGTCTTGGCAATACAAAACCCACACCAGGTCGTAATGCTGCGCTAAACTTGCCTGTTTTCCGGCATATCTAACCACCGTTTTTGTCGGTCATCATACCCCTTCTTTAGCACAAGAGGAGACAATGCTTCATTTCATGTGACAAAGGCACTGCCATTTCTAAAGGACGCCAATCAATTCAATTATCGATGGGCGTCACCATCTTACCAACCACAATCGCTCGCGAACCACGGAAACGGATATCCTATACAATCCACCATCGCAGCTCTTGAAATACGCATCTATGCTTCAAATCTCACACACAAGAGGCACGATAAAAACGCCTACACATGTCCGAAATGTTGGGAATAGCGATCACTACATCGAAGTTTCCTCGAAAAATTACACTGCAAGTGCAGATTTCTTGGTGATCTCTTTCAATCTCATGGAGAAAATTATAGCAAAAAATGGCAGCTGACCAAGACATTAATCCATAATTCAACGCGACACCAAACTTCCAGATTTCCCCGGAAACATTCGTTGTGGACGATCGTGGTGGTTTATGTAGTAGGTATATGAAGATTTATGGAACACTGGAAGAAAATTTTCGTCAATATGCTAAGGAAACAGTTACAGGGGGTGATAAAATGAAAGATTCTTAAAATTGTAGGAATTGAACGTTCGTTGGAAGCAAAAAAGCAAAGAGACGGTTAAGCTGAAGGCAAAAGATAAAAAGTTCCTCTGGTAAGTCTGTCGTCCGTTTTTAACGTTCCTCCCTAATACATTTGTTCCTCCATATTCTAGGTGGGTGGTGAACGAGAGAAGAATGTAGAGGAGGGTATAATTTTATACCTCTTATCAGGTTTACTTACCATTCTTTTTGTTTCCATACATCCTTATGGCCAAAGTGTATACTAATTATTTTCTGTTGCGAGTTCAATTAACATATTTACGGTTTTTATTATTCAACCTCATGTGAACTTTCCCGATTGTTATGTGCTGACTTCCTCTTCGCGAGCTTTAGATCCACCAACGTTATTTTTATAACGTATCGGTATTTTTTCTTTGACTTTACCCAATTTTTCATTAAATTCCTCTTTTGTTTTTGAATCTTTTTGTTCGGTTCAATCATGTAGATTGAAATATTACGATGTTTATTTGCTCAAGTATTAAATCAATCAATTGCGCTTCTTTAAACTGGAACGTTGGAAGCACAACGCTGAAAAATATCACAGAAACTACTTTTAATAAATAATTGCGGCGATAACTTATGGTTTTCATAGCTAGGGAGATAAATAACACTTTAAAAGACATTAATAGCGATGATCCCACTTCTATATTAAAAAGTATCATTGGTACTAATCCACGATGTTTATATCCTAATTTCAAGGTGTCATCTCGTGGAAAACGTAGGTTTTCTAGATTAATATTAATTAAAACATAGAAATCGATTAGATTATTACCGATTTTATAGTGAAAAACGAAAGAAAAATCGTTTTTCTAGTATTTCTACTTCATTATTGTATCATAAACACGCTTTTAAGATGAACGACTTTGGCAGAGAAAATAGCGTAAACATTTTATGTTTTATTTGGCACTGAATTATCAGAGTGTCCATGCATTATTTGTTTTTAGTCATTTGCGAAGTATTCGCAAACATATAATCTCAAAATTATGTACGACTGTTTCAACTAAAAAATTTCCTTTTCAACTGAAGGCTCGTTATTTTCAACAAAACATTACCTACATTTATGCATAATTCATAATGATCGCTCCATTTTTTAGTCTTGAGAGTTCAATGTAACAGAGTTTGCCGTTTATCTCCAGATTGCGCTGGTAATATAGTATTCTGTGGTCTGACGACATGGTTGCATCTATCCTGAAATATTTCATAATCTTGTGGCAGAATTGCTAACCCACCAGATAAAAGTTGGCCTTACCACCCACCAGAAGTCGGTGGAAGAACATCATATGAAGCGTATCAACATTCTGTTTTGAAAATTGGTTCGATGAACATAATAGAGTCTTTGAATTAACTTTATAATAGTTTAATTAATATGTCCGCAGTAGTCAGCTATGAGTACTGACATATCATCCGCATACATTCTGAAATTCGCTTGTGATGATATGGTGCCGAGCTTATTAATATACAAAATAAAGAGTACAGGACCTAAAATAGAACCTTGCGGTACGCCCATATCGATACTTTATTAGTTTCGAGTTACAGATTCTTATGACATGACTACCCCTATGTTTAATGCTTACAAATTGGTGACGTTCACTTAGAAAAAATTCAAGCCAGCAGAGTGAGAAGTCCGTTACACAATACAATACCTTCAGCAAAATGCCAATCCTAACACATTCGAAGGCACAACTCAAGTCACAGAAAATTCTTGTAGGTGTTGTTCCACTTTCAAGCCGATTTATGCATTCCCCTATGAAGGAGTGTAAAAGGCAGTCTGTGTGAACTTACCAGCACAGAAGCCATGTTGGATTTTAGAAAGCATCATATTATCATTCAAAAATGTACAGAGCTTATCTAAATAGGCATATTCGAAGACCTTAGAAAAAACTGAAGGAAGTGTAATAGGTCTGTAATTTTCAGGGATTTGTGTATCCCTTTTTTTATAAACCGCAGTTAATTTTAATTTGGTGAGAAAAGTGTCAGTACAAAATGACAGATTAACCATGATGTATGAGATTAACTAGATCAGGGTCTAGGTAAATTGTTCGAATTCAATTGTTCGAAATCAATTATTCGAAATCAGTTGTTCGAAAATCAATTGTTCGAAAATCAATTGTTCGAAAAAAAAGGAGAATAGTTTAGTTGGGTTTGGGACTATTCGCCGTCGCCGGTTCGCCTTCGCCGATTCGCCGTCGTCAATTCGCCGTCGGGACAGTTGGCCGTCGGTAAAATTCGCCGTAGGGACGATTCGCCGTACTAATCGAAAATTGAAGCTAACTTTTAATCTTGAGGGACTGTTATCAATTGAAAAAAAATATACTACACCTACCCCTAACCTAAGCGCCTGAGTGGCAATATACGTTTAGGTTGGCATTTTTTTAGTTTCAAATGCTGTTTAGTATCATATACAAGTGTTTGTATCAATTGAAAAAAAAATATACTAAACCTACCTCTAACCTAAGCGCCTGAGTAGCAATATACGTTTAGGTTGGCATTTTTTTTTAGTTTCAAATGCTGTTTAGTATCATATTCTCGTTTTTGTATCAAATGAAAAAAAATATACTAAACCTACCTCTAACCTAAGCGCCTGAGTGGCAATATACGTTTAGGTTGGCATCTTTTTTAGTTTGAAATGCAGTTTAGTATCATATTCCCGTTTTTGTATCAATTGAAAAAAAATATACTAAACCTACCTCTAACCTAAGCGCCTGAGTAGCAATATACGTTTAGGTTGACATTTTTTTTAGTTTCAAATGCTGTTTAGTATCATATTCTCGTTTTTGTATCAATTGAAAAAAAATGTAGATAGTAAACCTACCTCTAACCTAAGCGCCTGAGTGGCAATATACGTTTAGGTTGGCATTTTTTTAGTTTCAAATGCTGTTTAGTATCATATTCCAGTGTTTGTATCAATTGAAAAAAAATATACTAAACCTACCTCTAACCTAAGCGCCTGAGTGGCAATATACGTTTAGGTTGGCATCTTTTTTAGTTTGAAATGCAGTTTAGTATCATATTCCCGTTTTTGTATCAATTGGAAAAAAATATACTAAACCTACCTCTAACCTAAGCGCCTGAGTAGCAATATACGTTTAGGTTGGCATTTTTTAGTTTCAAATGCTGTTTAGTATCATATTCCAGTGTTTGTATCAATTGAAAAAAAATATACTAAACCTACCTCTAACCTAAGCGCCTGAGTGGCAATATACGTTTAGGTTGGCATTTTTTTTAATTTGAAATGCTGTTTAGTATTATATTCTCGTTATTGTATCAATTGAAAAAAAATATACTAAACCTACCTCTAACCTAAGCGCCTGAGTGGCAATATACGTTTAGGTTGGCATTTTTTTAAATTTGAAGTGCTGTTTAGTATTATATTCTCGTTATTGTATCATTTGAAAAAAAATATACTAAACCTACCTCTAACCTAAGCGCCTGAGTGGCAATATACGTTTAGGTTGGCATTTTGTTTTAGTTTGAAATGCAGTTTAGTATCATATTCACCTTTTTGTATCAATTGAAAAAAAATACTAAACATTAATTACAAAATAAAAGAACCCATTTTATTAGCTACAATAACAGAGTGAAAATACAAATAATAATGTATATTTAAATAATAATTAATTTCATAAGTTCCTCTAAATCATTCCCCGACGGCGGGAGGGTGTAATTATCTCCATTAGTTTGGGAAAAAGCGGTGTGGACAGTTGCGCGAATAACGTTTGCATCATTTTGGACACCTGTAACTCTTTAACTATCGAAGATCGTGACACCCTACCGCGGACTTTTCTTTAGTAAATTTTATGCTCTACAAATTTGTTCATATGCAATTTTCCTCTATCTAGCACCGTTTTTGTGTCGTCGCGGCGCAAACACAATCAGATGTAATTATGCTACTTAATACAAGTATTTTTCAGGTTAACTGAGAGATTGAGTTACCCTATTATTTTTAACATATAAAAGACATCATAAGGAGCATATTT
Source organism: Pyrocoelia pectoralis (assembly GCA_036250285.1). Classification (NCBI taxonomy): domain Eukaryota; kingdom Metazoa; phylum Arthropoda; class Insecta; order Coleoptera; family Lampyridae; genus Pyrocoelia; species Pyrocoelia pectoralis. Next base: position 14,267,552 of record CM070079.1, read on the forward strand.
GATCTTATGAAATTTTTTGTATCTCGAAAAATAAACTCGGTACAGACGAAAAACACATCAAATGAGTATTCCTCAAATGTAATTCACTCTACAAGTGACGTCACGCGTCATATTTGCGGACCGCCCACCATGCGCAACATCCTATCTTTAGTATTTATATCGTGGGTTAATACATTGTCCTAGTGACCGTTTTACCATGAACGTAGGCACGTCATCTGGGCCTGTTGAGTTCTTATTTTTCAATTTTTACTGCAGCATGTGCTTTCTTGACTAATTTACTTAAGGGCCAAAATAAAAATGGAAATTAAAATTAAATTTCAAACAAATAGGTATATTAAAAAATATATTCTGAACTCATAATTTAAAAAAAATGATGAAGTTGTAATAATAGTTCGTTAATGTAACCGCATAGAGACAATATACTATTGGCAACCTGGATATAGGGTTAAGTGGAAGAGCAGATGGCTGGTGTACTTATACTTTTTGTTTCAGCTCTCCTTTTTATCGTACTTCAGGCTTTTTTTACTCCTTTACTAATGGGTGGGTATGTTATATTGCTCTTTTTTTAAAATTTAGCTTAGTTCTTTTTGCAGAAGTGACATTTACTTATAGTCGTTTAATTATTATTGTATACGTACATAAGCTAATTAAAGTCATTCTATTATTATTATTATTATAAACTACGTTGATAACAAGACATAATAACGCAACAATCTCAAAGTTTAAGGGTTGGTCGCTCCAATAGTTCCACCACGGTCAATAATGTGCGGAAATTTAAACGAAATGACTATAGCTTACTTGTTTACTGGGTTATTACCCACCGTTTAAAGTAATGTATTTACCTACCCACGCCATGTTTATTTCGGGAATAAAAATCGAACCTTCACTCTTTCTTAACTTTCAATAGTTGAACTTTCATCGCGTTTCTTCAAAGACTACATTCAAAGCGCTGGGGGAGGAATTTCTTTACTTTGTTGCCACAGGGTAAGTTTATACAAAAACAGAATGTTAAAGGATCGTCCGATGGAATGTAATCTATACATTTCAAAGCTATGCTAAACGTACGCATTCTTTGAGCTACGAAATTTAAACCCACGCTCATCTTTTGTAAGTAAAGAGGAAACGGAAGTGCGCGTAATTAATAGGATTCACTCACCTGCTCAAAGGACGAGTCTGGATCATTCAATCGATTTGCTATAGATATCGCCAAACAGGCTACGGTAACAATTGCTCCTAAAGCAATTGCGACGAGCTTTGATATAGGTAACATTGTGTGCAACGCTAATAGTAAAGCAAAAAGCGGCAGAGGTGCATATACTCCTGCTAGTAAGAAAGTTGCCGTCGTCACTGCACCCGTAACAACCAAAGACGCCACAAGTGACCATATTTTAGATTCCAGCATTGGAGGAAACTGCGATCCCACAAATATCAGCAGTAGAGCGATTGTTACCAAAGATAGTGACACAACTTGAAACAGATGATCTTGAATATCCTGCAAATAAAAAAATTCACATTAATTAAAGTTACGTAATCGTTAACGAACATTGCACATGCTCGTGCTCGTTAAATTGTAAATTTAATTATACGTTAACCCTTTTCTAACTTGACAGATCCCAAGGAAATTCCTTCATTTGTAACAAAACTCGTGTAGTGCTCCCATGCGTATTATTGACAATAAATGGCTGTAAAGCGTTTCACATTTACACATTTTTCAGCCGCTTAATTACATCGAACATTTTTTACAATTTTGTAAATTAAACGACGCTTTGTCACAATTCACACTTGTAAATGAATGTTAATTGGCTTTGATCAAATATAAAATTTTAATTGATTGTAGGTACGTTACATTTATCTTCCGTTTCTCTTGTTAACAATTTTCGCTATCAAACATTTTCCGGTTACTTACAGCGTTTTAATACAGATTATAAATTTAGTTTACTTTGGAGTTCGGCAAGATTAGAAACTTATTCCTTGAGCGATTCTGATCACACAACTAAAGTGTTCCGAGATTTAATTTAAATTCTTATAGTAGTAGGTCATAAATTACCATTTAAAAGTAAAATTAAATTAGAGATCAGTGAGTGTAATTTATAAGTACGAGTAGATTAGATCAAAAATTATACTTAGTATGTAGAGCTCGTGTACATAAATAAATAAATAACTTCATCCAAGTTCTAAATTACTTATAGTGAACTTATGTAAATGAACCGCGATCGCAGCTGTGACTGGTCTTGCATTTAAACTTCAATAGAGCGATAGCCATGAGACGTGACTTTTGCCATAGGATATATTACCCCGAGTCCTTTTGCTCCGTTGTTTTCTTGTACAAAGTGAAACGTGACGCTTCTCGATAGGAAAACTTGTATAAAATCGATGTGAAAGTAATTATTGTTACCACTGATGCTTTTGCCTCCATTTCTAGATGCTTATGCTGTGTCTACTTTAACGATGAAAATGGGAAATATCCAATTTCATATACCTTCTCCACACCACATTCGTACTGTATGGGTTTGTTTCATATTTTCCGCTACATCCCATGTAGCATTTAATATTGGTATAATATTGGCGTTTCATTGTAAATATATTGGTAAAATATTAATGTACAATATTGCCACAACATTGAAATGTGAACAGTTATACATATTGGCTAAATATCACTAACCGATATTATTTCAATATTGAGGAAAATATTTTAACAATATTGGCCCATTATTGTTTTGTAATTTGAGAATTTGAGAAAGTATCATAACGTTATTATTTATGAATATTTTTTCCATGTAGCCTAAATTTATCATTTTAAATATCCAGTAATATTGAAAACACAGTATTGCTATGTTATTGATAAATAAATATTGACTTTATATTGCATAGCAATATTTACTAAATATTGTAAATATGTATGCTATATTGCTTAAATATCGATTTTCAATATTTAGTAATATTGTACACGCAATATTGGTACATTGTTGTATGTACAATATTTGAATTTACATTGAACATCAATATTTACTTAATATTACAAATATGTATGTTATATTGGTTAAATATAGATTTTCAATATTTAGTAATATTGTACACGCAATATGGATACATTATTGTGTGTACAATATTTGAATATACATTAAATAGCAATATTTACTAAATATTGCAAATATTGTTCTTATATTCGCTAAATATTGTATTTCCAATATTTTTATAATATTACAAAAATATATTCACCCAATATTGGCGGCAGTTCGACAATACAATAAACGGTGCTACATGGGATATATGACCCACTTTACAAACTTACCTAATCCAAGATCTAATCATTTTGATATTTGGCAATTAAGGGTTTGCAACCATTCATCAAATCTTGGGCTTTAACAAAGTCAATATTCTCGCTTCTACTTTATAAAATTCTATTAACGCAGTTCAAGCTAACGATATCTCGCCCATATAGCACACTTCGTACACTGTACGTACATATTTGGTACAATATACGTCCATGGATCAATTATGTACGTCCTATGTACATACATTAGTGTAGGAATAAATTTATGAAAATGTATAACGTGCTATGGACGTACATTACACATTGTATATCGATTCGTATACGAGTAGATAACGGAAATAGACGATGAAAATTCAATACTGTCTATTTTTATTTACCACCCATTCCTGAAGCGTTGCGCCAAATACAATGGTTTTGCATAGATAATTAATTCCTTCTGCCGTTTGGTGTTGTGTTTGTATTAATGAAATATTGCTAGTATCTGTTTTGTGGTGTGTTCGAACTTGTGGTATGTACATTCAGAACCTTTATCCAGTCCACTCTACTCTCTCACATGGTTACATACAATAATTTTATGGTTAACCTTGCAGTGGTGGCGCACGGTTGTGGAACAACAACGTTGGCGCTGGGTCTATGAAACCCATGCGATTGTACCGCATATGTCGAATTTTCCAAGAGATACTTCCGTTGAAATACAAATTTTTGTAGAAAAAAACGTACCTACCTATTAAACATTTTCTGGAACAGTACTGCTTGCAATTATTTATTCATTTATTCGAATCGGTCCGTCCGTCCGTCACTTTTCTATGACGCAAATAGACTCGAAAACGGTAAGCGCTGGAGTGCTGAAATTTTGCATGAGTATCACACATGACCTTGGGATGGTTTATGACAATTGACGCGACCATGGTCACTTAGGTCAAACGTCACTATGATAAAACATGGACTTAGGGTTATACAAATAGGGCATATTTAATAGAGAGTTGAACATTTTTCATACACGTGTCAAATTGTTTCAGTGAATGGTTTGGCCCCAAATTGGCCGAGAAGTGTTCTTATAGTAAAAGCTACAAAACCACGAGCGAAGCAGCAGGTAAGCGGCTTGTCGTTCCCAGCTAACATGGTCACGTCATAATGACGTTTACGTCATATTCACTTTGAGAACGACGTAATTATGCTGCCATTGCCAATCCCAACACAGTTCCCTTAAAATCTCCTACTGAATTTCTATTTACAAACAAACATAATGGCAATGACCAATATTTGACGTCAAAGAGACGTCACAAATAGGCGTGTTAATGTTGTCAAATAGTTTTTTTAATGACGTCGATTATTCGAAATATGACGTCGCCGACCAATAATCACTTAATTTCAACGTCAACATAACGTGAGCATGTGAGCTGGGTTACAATAAATTTGAAAATGAGACAATGGCAAGAACTTTTGGCAATTTCTACAACGGTATTTTGTTTCTCGTCTATTTTGCAAAAATAACGGTTTCCCGTCTCTTCCTCTACTGCGGTTGCTGTCTGGAAGTACCTGCAACCTCAATTCGTCTTTGTTGTACAGATCTTTGCATTATTTGGGTTTCTGAGAGAGAAAAGCTTAGAAGTTTTAAAAGTTTGTCTCGCCGTGTAAATATTCTACTGAACCAATTATCGTACAAGAAACTTTCCTGCCTGTTCCAGAAATGGGACTTATAAGCCTCTCTAGAACGTTAGAAGTCTCGTTTGTGAGTTGAAATTCCCGCTTTGGGTGCAGTTCAACCTCCAGAATTAGTGTGTAACGAATTTTTGCGTCCATCAGTGCAAATATTTTTATCCCTGGGAGGCGTTGTAGGAACAGACAGCAACCTCTAAATATTGATAACTTCTCATCTATCGCAACATGTCGCCTACTTTGTAACTTTCCTTGCAATTTGCAATAGGAGCAAGACGATCTATCATAGATCTTCGGCCTTCGCTTGTTCTCAAATCTTTGAGTATTCCAGACAAATATAATAATCCCATCAATGTTTCGCTTTCTATTCTATCTGCAATTTCGTTCACGGTTATAATCAGATGACACTGAACAATAATTGTCTCATCGATTAAAAGCCTCCAACATTCTATAATACTCATAGAACATAGCTTGTTATACCTGCAGATCCCGTTGAGATGTTACCTCTTCTAGTTTTTCGTTTTGCTACTACATGTTTTTTCCAGACAATACTGTCCTTTACAACAAAATTTACAAAAAACCTTTTTGATAGTTCAACTAACCAGATTGAACATCTTTAACCCTTTGCTGCTCTTTTTCATAATCACCCATTATGTGAAACCTATTCCAAATTCTATAAAAAAAGACTTATCCGATACGAACGATGGCACTATATAGGTCTATGAAACTTATTTGTAACTAATTCACAACTGCACAGATGGCAGATACGACACTTTCACTCACGCTGAGGACGATAAACTAGCAGACACTTCTATATTTCCAGTTAACAGGCTTACAAATAGATTGGGTTGGGTCTCACAGACTGTAGAGCTAAGGAGTGACTACATCCCCCCCGGGGAAAAAGGCAAAAGTTATTAAAAATAATAGTAGATTTTGTACGAAATCTTGAAAAAATAAATAATTTATATCTCCACCCCAGGGCCACGAACCCCCAATAGTACTTGCCTCCTTGGGAAAATTTTCTGGCGACGCCCTTGTATCATATCACTGTTCTCTACAATCTTCGATGTTAGTATCTCAATCAGCTTAGAGAAAACAGTGTCGGTAAGTCCTTTTCATGTAGTATCATCCATTTTTAACTGAAAAAATATTTTTATTTACAACCACATATGTAATGCTGACATTACTGACTTTTAAAAATTTTGAAAGTGTCAAATTATTTACATTTCTTTCCCTCTTCCACTTCCCTCACCCATTTCCCTCACTCGTTTCCCTCACTCGGTTTATCTTGTTTCTCGCCTCATTTAATTAAGCAAAATATTCTTGTAATATCTTTAGTAATATTTAACATCAACAAAAATAAACAAGAAGATTAACAATAATAATTAAAGATTTAACATCAACAAAAATAAACAAGAAGATTAACAGTAATAATAAGATTTACTACATTTATTTGTTGAAATTAATGGTCAAATTTGAATTATTGTACGCGTTAATCGATATTGTTAAGGGGCCGCCCTGATGATGTGTTTCACTCATTGAGTTTTCACTGCTGCAAAATCTTAATTCCTGACTTGTGTCAGGTCTTCTAATGTCAACGAAAGAAGATAAAGAGTTTGAATTGCTACAGGAAGACGATGGCAATGTCGTTAAAGATATCATATTTGCGGTTTTAGTTTGGTTGGCTACAGATACATCCACATAACCTTCAGCAACAGCACTGGATTTCCATCCCCCTAGACGCTTCAGCTGTAAAATATCAGCTCCGCTATTTACCAGCAACGTAGCCGCTGTTCGTCTAAAAGCATGACCTGTGTAGGTTTCCGCATTGGGAAGTTTCAAAAAGCTAGCAATATTGTACGGAAATTTAGATATAGAATTATATCCAAAGGGTTGATTTCGAGCTTTTCCTAATCGATATTGAACAAAAAATCTTTCATTTTCAATATCTTTTCGTACCTGGATAAATTCTTTTACAATTTCTATCCAATTTGTGTTAGTTATCATAAATGATCTGCTCTTATAAGTTTTTGTATCCGGAATTTCTATGCAAATTTTGTTTTCTAAAATATTAATATGCGTAGTTTTCATCTTCAGTAGCTCATCACTTCGACATGCCCCAGACACACCTACTATAAGCGCAACCTAAAACAATGAAAAGAAATATTTAAAAACAGGAAAAGAAAACATTTAAAAAGAAAGCTTTACTTTAATAGGAAGGAATTCTTGAGGTGCTTTCTTGAGAAAATCCTCCAAGTTTTCCCTAGTAAAAATGCTAGACTTCTTTGGCTTAAAACCTACATTCTGGCGTTTTAAAAAGGCGACGAGTTTGTAATATTTTGATATGTCAGTCTTTTTCCTTAATTCTAGCATTGTCCGTATCATGCTGTAAGTAGCCCAAAGAGTAGATGGCTTTTTTTGCCTTGCCATGTCGCTAAAATATGCCATCAAGGCTGTCTCCGAAGCAATATTCTTAGCATTTCTTTCGGCACACCATTTTTCGTATACTTTCAATGCCATTTCATATCGCCCCCTACTTTTCTCTGGAAGTAAACAGGCTTCTGCTCTTTCTGCAGCTTCTTTAAGTTCTGATGGAGTACCAATATTACAATAGTCTTCATTATCAGAACTTTCCGAGAACATTCTGGCTTTCTAAGTTATATAAATTCGAAAGAACGAACGAGAAATTCAAAACTGTCACTAGTTGTTTATTTTGAAAATTTTGAAGGTTTGCGCCATAGCAACCAGTCGCGTAAACTAATACCGGTGACTAGATATGGAAATGTCAAAACAGAAAAGGACAAATTTTCTCATACATATTTATTTTATTTTTTTATTTTCAAAATAAAATATTGTCCCTACTTTTTAATTAATGATGTGGTTGTAAATAAAATCGTATACAAACCTCGGAGGAAAGTTTTCATTATTGTCTCGAGATTTAGTTAATCTCTCGACAGTAATGAAACACTTCCCTACTCGGTATGTAATATACTATTGCATTGCTACTCGAACAGCTATAGTCATCTTTTCAGAGCGATTTATATCGGGAGTACAGTCCAGAATGGACGAATAGTATTTAGCTGCACTCAATCACCCATAAATATCTTTCAAAGCCAATTTGCCCAAAATAGAAATCAATTCATTTTGGACTTATTTTTTCGCAGTAATGATCTGATATTTTCTTCCTTCGAATTCGCTCGAGATTCTCTTCAATGTACTACAGGCCAAGAGAAAAGATTAAGAATCACAGTCCTGTTATTAAGAACCTTCATTTAATAACACTTATTAGACACGGACATCTCATTTGAAAAGTTTTGGTAGTTTGCGCATTCCTTTGCTTCCCATTGGAATCAAAGCTTTATTACAACAACCCCATTCATTATCGTGAGTAATTAACGTTAGGATTCTGCTCTTCAAACACGCATGACTTCACAACCCATCCATGTAGCATTTAATATTGGTGTAATATTGACATTTCATTGTAAATATATTGGTAAAATATTAATGTACAATATTGTCACAATATTGAAATGTGAACAATTTTACACATTGGCTAAATATTACTAACCGATATTATTTCAATATTGAGGAAAATATTTATACAATATTGGCCCATCATTGTTTTGTAATGTGTTCCAAAATAGTAGGAAAGGGGGTGGGTGACCTGCGCCACTCCAAACTGTTCCGAGGGACTATTTCCCACTGCGCAGCCCCTGCAGGACTCCATGTGCTCCGGTGGTTCCTTCCAGAGGACGTGTAGACTCGGTGCAGGTCGGTGATACTGAAAAAGGCTTCTGCTTCATGTAGGAAGGGAACCATCAATCACCCGGTTAAGAAGTCAGCCCTTACACAGCTGAGCTACGGAAACTTATATAATTTTGGAATTAAACACTATAAAATATTTAGGAGGCGTGCATATTATATTTTGATTATTTTGATATCTCTAAATTGGCGAAAGTTAACATTCGATGGATCATAATAACGTTATTATTTATGAATATTTTTTCCATGTAGCCTAAATATATCATTTTAAATATCGAGCAATGTTAAAAACACAGTATTATGTTATTGGTACATTGTTGTATGTACAATATTTGAATTTACATTGAATATCAATATTTAGGTATGTACTTAATATTACAAATATATGTGTCATATTTCTTAAATATAGATTTTCAATATTTAGTAATATTGTACACGCAATATTGGTACATTATTGTGTGTACAATATTTGATTATACATTAAATTAAATTAAATATTTACTAAATATTGCAAATATTGTTCTTATATTCACTAAATATTGTATTTTCAATATTTGTATAATATTACAAAATATATTCACCCAATATTGGCGGAAGTTCGACAATATTGCCCCAATCTCTCTATATTATGCCAATATTCCGCCAAGCTAACACCAATAAACGGTGCTATATGGGCATGAGGATATTAAAAACTAAGTGAAGTTTCATTCTTCCTGTTTAGTACTTAAAGTTCCCCTAAAGGCTAATTTTTTTTACACATACCTTCTGTATCAGTTTATACCTATGAAATTCACACCTATTCCATTGAAACGTTGCCTAATATTACTAATTGAAGAATTGAACACCGTACGAAGTATGCTCTAAATTGTGTATGAGCTTTAAGTAAACCAAAATACAAAAAACACATAATCATCCTATAAGCTTTGACCTATTACAGCGCTAATGTAAAAACCATAAAAACGATAATTTTCATATTTGCAGTATCTGAAATCAATCCGCTTTCATTAGCAAACATATTGTAATTTTTACGCAATTCAAATTACAAAACAGCGAAAAGCGACTTTATAGAGCAATTTATATTTAATGGCCAAAGTAATCAACAATCGCAAATGAAACTTTTGAGAAATACTTTGAACTGATTAAGGAATATGTAACAATATTTGAAAACTTTGGAGCGAACAATAAACTTAATTAAGCGTTAAAAAGCGACAAGGTGAAGTGAGAAGATTAAAAAAAGGATATTGTGACAAGAAATCAACGTAAAAAGAAAGGAAAATTAGTTTCAAAGCTTCTATAACCAAAAAGTAATTTTAAAAACGTCATTTTGTAATATTATAGGTATTATTTCATTTATGTTCGTGAAATGTCGGTTAGAAAAATGACGTGGTTGAATTTTTTTTTATCCATAAGCCCTTGTGAGATCTATAAGTATTTTCGCGTGTATTAAATGGAAAACTGTCAAAATAAATAAGTTCGTATCAAATTGGAAATCCGTGTATGATTGTTTATGTGAATAGGTTTCAAACCTCAAAAAGCGTTCTACTTGGGGATATCGATTGTGTTTTGGGGAAGGATATTGAAAGCAACAGGTACGGGCGAGTATTTATGTTTTATTAGATACTTTGAGGTAGAAATCCTGTGCTTTATGTAAATCAAGTACCGAAACGTGCTTCATCTACATTCATTTTCCTAATGGATTTGGAAATAATGAGCTTATCAGTTATAGGTAACTATTTAATTACAAAAAGGTCGCGCAATGGGTCGGGCAACGTGAAATATTACTCATTTTCTCTAAAAGTTCATTACTTCTTTCATTCTAAAGAATTATTCTAAAGAATTATGTTCTAACATTGTATATTCTTGCGACGTGTACATTTTGTTCGTAAAATAAAACGAGACATTCGTCAGCTGGATGTGTTCCATATCGTTGATAGATAGATTGTGTGAATGTAACATTATGACGTGATAAGTCACTAAAGCCGTCGACTGATTTTGTCTTTATTAAAAAGTTTCATGTAGATGTTTTTTCTTATCCTGGTATTTTCAGTTTGATTAAACATTGCACTACGCACTACGGTACTGAATTCGGTGGATAATTTTCAAATAATCATTTTCCGGTCCAATTTAAGGCCTTCGCCCTTTTGAAATTTCAGTTACTTTCAGCAAAATCTTTGAGGGCTACCACTAAAATGGTTCTATAGCCGTTTACAAAAAGTATTCTTCCTATCAAATTTTACGTCATCCTCTTCATTAACATCATCTCTATTTTAAATAGAGGTATATATTTTTTGTTAACTATACTGTCTCCTCTTAACGAACCATTCACCTCCGTTCAGTCAAAACTAGTTTCACTGAAGAGGTAACTCATAGAAAATACTGTCGCGTGTTTGACGCGGCTTTGATATTTTTATGAACGGTTTGTATTTAACAACGGAATACATAAACATAAACATAAAAGTAAATACATGAACATAAATATTAACGAAAATGAACAATTTATTCTAAACAAGAACTTTAACGTAAAGTTATGGCTCGTAAGTACGTAACACGTTGCCTTCTGGGATCAAGCGGATGCAGGGGGTGCCTTGGAGGATCCGCATAGCTGGGCCTGCTGTCGACTTCTATCGGTACCAAGCTCCACGGCGGCCTCTTGGTCGGAGTTGGTGGCAGCGGTGAGACAATGGTTGGTAACGGCGATCGATGCGGTGTACTGTCTCGTGACCGTGTCGGCTACGATGAAGATCTCCAGGGTGCACCATGAGCGATTTCGGAGAGGGTTAATCGTCACCAGTTGTTTATCCTAGCCGTGCTTTTATCAACGTCGGCGTAGGATAGCTGACCCTTTGACCGTGCTGTTATCAACGTCGGACAGGAATACTTGATTCTTTCGTGCTATTATCAACGTCGAAAGAATAGGTAATTTCCTTAACAGCGCGCGCACGCATTTATATCCATTTGAGCGGGCGTGTCTACCGCGCTTGTGTTATGTGAAATCTCATTGGCGCTTATATTTGGCGTGGGAAAATAATGTCAGCTAACCGCTCTTCGGGTGTCCGATGCGACTTCGTGCACGCACGTGGATGCACGTTATCCCTACAATACCATTAAATCTATAATTTCTTTAATGCATGTTTTTTATTTATTTTCAGTATTACATTCTAATTGAATTTTGCTATCTCTTACTGAGATTTACAAATCCGTTCTCTGGGGCAGCTCTTTTCTTATTACCATATCGAATGCCTGCTTGTAGCCCACAAACAGTGGGTGCAGGTTTACGTCATGTTCGTGGCACTTTTCAATTGTTTATTTTAAGACGTGTATCGCGTCTACTGTGGATCTTCCTTTGACAAAACCGTATTGGCACTCACTAGTATACTCTCTTGTGCTTTCTATCAATCTGTTGTATATTATTGTCGTCAATACCTTATACACGGAAGTTAACAACGTGGTTCCTCTATATTTCGCGCCTTCGGCGCTTCTTTTCTTTTTAATTAAAACTGTTTCACCTTCACTCCATTCATTGGGTATTCTCTCTTCGTCCCACACTCTTCTGATCATGTCACACACTCTCCTTTACCGCTCCTCCCCCGTGTTTTATGAGTTCTATCTCTATGCCATCTGCTTCCGGTGCCTTGCTGTTTTTCATTTTTTCTATTGTTTCCGTAATCACTGCTCTGGTCTATGTCGTTTGCTCTACTTTCCTCGCTCTCGATGCTCTCCTCCTCCCCACTATTCAGCAGCCTCTGGAAATGTCTTGTCCATATTTGCTCAGTACTTTTATCGCCATATTCCCATATTAATGTTATTGCTTCTCTCTATTTCATCCATTTGACTTTCCATCAGCTCGGTCTTTTTCTTTCTGTATAGTTTGTTAGCTGCCTTTATTTTATCGCTATAGTTGTTTTTATCTTCCTGTTTTTCCGTTCTCAGCCATTTTCCTCTTGCTTTTTTTTTATTTGTGCAGACTGCTTCACATTCGTCGTCGAACCTTTCTTTCTGCCTTTTCCTCTTCTTATAACCTATCTCTTCTATTGCACATCTCGTGATTCCTTCTACAATGCTTGTCCATTCATTATTCATGTCATCGTATCTTTCTCTCATTGTCATCTCCCTCTCCACTCTTTCTTCATATTGTCTCCTTGTTTTGGTCCTATTCAGTTCTTCCATTGCTATCCTTGTGGGTCCTTTCTTGCCTTTCGGTAGTAGTGATCCGTATCCGCGTTCGCAGGATCTTACGTCCCGTATCATTGCTTCCCTTCTCTGAGCGATCAGTACGTGGTCTATTTGGTTTCCAACGCCTCCTTTTCCCCCATTACATCAATGCATATAGTTCCAGAATTAATAGGCTACAAAAATATGTAACTCTTCATTTCCAAGCTGCAACCCCCTAGCAGGAAAACGACCCCTTGTGCCATATACGCAAGAGAGAACTATGTTAAAACCAATCATTTTATGGTGGTGTATTATCTTCCCATTTACGAGCTTTCGAAATATGTATCAACTGACTTTTTAGTTGCAACCCCTTAGCAGGAAAACCACCCCTTGTACCAAACACTCAAGAGGTAACTATATGATAAAGAATCGAGAAAAGGATCCTTTTATGACGGAGAATCATCTTCCGATTTAAGAGCTTACTAAATGCAACCAACTGACTTAGAAGTTGCAGCCCCTTAGGCGGAAAACCGCCCCTTATACGAAAGACGCAAGAGGGAACTACCTATGTTAAATAATCGAGAAACGAATTGTTTTATGAAGGTATATTATTATTATTATTATCATTACTAATGATTACTAAACTTGAAATTAAATTATTGTGTTGCCTTGAATGTTAAACAACAACCCTGTTTTAGCTGAGGTGAAAACCGTCCAATATAGTAATGGGATTTTATGTTGCGCAACAAGTCATGACCCCGAATCTCACACGCCAACTCCAGTTTTAGATGAGAAAAAAAACCTGGAACTTTAGACAGCATTCACAGTTTTAGTTGAGAGGATACCAAACGAGATAAGAGTGGCATGGCATATAAGCAAATCTGAGATTAGATGGAGAAGCGTGTAAATTGTTTCAAACTTACGGAAAATGACTTTATAAACTTTGTTCGAGTTTATGACTTTGTGCCTTCCCCAAGATTACGTGGGTGTCGTTTAAATGTTACAGTGTAACATTTATATTTTAATTGATACGGTTTTACTTTATGTATCGACAAGAAAGTTAATATAATCGAATGGAAATTTGAGTGCATCCCTTACAACAAGAGGATGAAGAAGAAGATCGAGTTTATTAAAATATCTCCATTATTGCTAAAAATGCATTAAACTAAAAAAAGAAATACATAGTGTGGGCCTAAGTGAGGAATGCTCTGCTTAGCATTACCATTGACTTAGTAGTGTAGAAAGTCAATGGCATTACTCGGATGCGCGTACGTTTTAATAAGAATAATAAGATATTATTGTGATTGTTACTTTTTCCTGTGTTGTATCACAGATAATTTTATCTATGGTTGTATTCAACGACCAGTTGCTTCAGTTAAATTATCCTTACTATATGTGAAACTCTGAACTTGGACTGTGAATAGAAAGCAATTGTGTGCAAAAAATACTGTGTTATCCATTTTTTTCTAACTAAAATCGAACTTCAAAAACTAAACATTTTTTAGAAGATCGTTTTGTACACCATTACACGATAAACAACATATAGGGTTTTTCAACGAAGAGTAGCCACCCTTTATAACTTCTAACAAAAACAAAATTTGAAAAATCGGCGATACCCGTCTATAATAATATCGAGGGGGGCACTTTTTGACATAAGCTTGAGATTTCATACCTTAACCCCCTGGGTCCCACAAACATACCCCCAATTTTTTTAAATGGCAACATGGGTCATGTGATACGTCATTGGAAAGGTCATTTTATATCTTGCATTACTGCGTTTAAAATTTTAAAATCGTTCAATTGGTTTGTGAGATATTTTAATTTAAAATTTTAGAGAACTGATAAAATTTGTCGTTATAATAATATAATATAAAAATATTACTGACTTTTTAATTTATTTTAAGTTTTATTTTCATGTAAATAAAAAAAGTTTAATATAATGAATTTCGTATCAAATTACCTTTCCTATTTTGAAGCAAATTATATCACATCAAAAAATTGGTGGTATGTTTGTGGGACCCAGGGGGTTAAGGTATGAAATCTCAAGCTTATGTCAAAAGTGTCCCCCTCGATATTATTATAGACGGGTATCGCCGATTTTTCAAATTTTGATTTTGTTAGAAGTTATAAAGGGTGGCTACTCTTAGTTGAAAAACCCTGTAGATACTGCCGTTCAAGTATAGGCAGATGAAAATGGCGAAGGGTCATCATTTTCTGCTAAAAATCAGCATGTACAGCGATAAAATAGTACATATCTATAGTATGTGTCATGTCGCTGAAGTGTAAACAACATACTTTCTTTGAGTTTCTTTGTGCTCTAACCATATCAACCATTTTGTCAACAAAACACAATTTGTGGGAAGTGTTATTTCTTTGTTTGAATTTGAAAACACTGCACCTAATGGAGATCGATTGCTGTGTGAAGCTTATGGAGAACATGCTCCATTAATATAAACATGTGGGCACTGGTTCCAGCGTTTTAAAAGTGGTGATTTTGACACCAGCGACAAAGAACGTGAAGGGAGGCCAGTAAAGTTTGAAGACGTTGGAGGCGTTAATGGACCAAAGAACAACTGCTCCAAAGGCAAAATCATAAGGGTCTTTTACATCGAATCGTGACGGGGACGAAAAGTGGATCCACTACGATAATCTAAAGCGTAGAAAATCATGCGGTAAACCCGACTATGCACCAACATGAACAGCAAACCGAATATTCATGGCAAGAAACTAATGCTTTGCATCTGGCGGCATCAGTGATCTACTATGAGCTATTCCAGAATAACGAAACTATCACTGGGGAACGTTTCCAACAACAATTGATGTATCAAAGCTCAAACCAGCCCAATATGCCAAAGGCTCTCAATTTTTCCAACGAATGTTTTTCGGTTTTTTCAAATGGAACACCCTGTATATTTATTCACCAATGGACGACCAATTGCATCTTCTTCAACTTTCCTATTAACTTTACTATACTTATCTTTCGTCGTTGGAAAAATTGAGTTTAAAATTATTTTTTGACCACCCTATACAATATAAAAATTCAGAACTTAGTAAAAAAAAGGTCGTCCTTTAGCTTTGTAATAAATTTCAAAATTCCAGCATTAAATCTGAGACGGTGGCGAATTCTTAAAGAGGGGTATGATTTTTCCATATTTGCCGGAAAAAATAGTTTTTCTCCGCAACGAGTGGAGGAGTAAAAAAAATATTTAAGGGCAATATAACAGTGTCTGCAGAGGTTCTTAAAATGTAAAAAAAGTTAAATCATTTAATTTGAAAAAAAGTAAGTCGTTTGTCTACCTTAGTGTTGGACCACTCTGTATGTATAAAAAAATTCTAATTATTTCCTTTTAACCACCATTAATAGATTACCTTTCAAATAAATCTGTAAGTATTAGGTATACAATAAGAGTTATAGATCAACGACAGAGGTTTACCCCACCCTGTAGTACGAATCGGCGTCGCAATTGAGATTTTTGAGGTGTAATTAAACTCTATATATATATATATATATATATATATTTATATTGATTAGAAGACATATCTTCTGGAAAATTCGTGTAAAATAACGTTTTCAATATCGTTTCTACGTTTCGGTAGCCTTTCTTCGCTGCCTTTTTCAAGAATAATGATTGATTAGTTTGACACTAGATGTCATGTCACTTGATTTTAGTTTTCACTCTTGTTCTGCTGCGAGTTGCAGGGCCTGTGTATGTGTCTGTGACTTCTGGTGGATTTTGAGGGATGTTGGGTAGTGTCGTATGGTGATTGTGAGCTATTTGGATCCTCTTAACTATTGGTTTCCACAGTGGTGATAATCTACTACCATCGTCTCGTTTATTCAATGCTAACGGACGTTTTTCAATTTCGATGGCCTCTCTCGTTATTCGTTCTTGTAGGGTATATGCCGAAGAAAGTAATTTAATATTATCAGTATTGATACTGTGGCCGGAAATTATTTAGGAAACCAACACACACTAATCGCTACCTCAATGCCCATTCTCATCACCATCCTTCGCAACTACGTGCCATTATTAAGTCACTAACTACAAGATCCATCCGTCTAACTGATATTAAATCTAGAAATGTAGAACTTAATAATCTCACCAATATATTAAAACTAAATGGGTATCCCTTAAAGCAAATACAAAAAATCATTGTGAGTATCACCGAAAACAGAATAAAACCAAAATCCAAAACTGAAGAACTAAAACAAAATTTAATATTGCCATACATAAAGGGTGTTACAGACACTATTGCAAGAAAATTCCCTAAAACACAATTTAGAACAATCTTTAAACCCCATACAACTATTCATCAACTATTAAGAAACCCTAAAGATAAAATTCATGGAGAAGAACAAGGGGTATATGAGATTCCATGCAGCAATTGCCAAAATTCTTATGTTGGACAAACGAATCGAAAACTTAGTGCAAGAGCCCAAGAACATAAATTAGCTATAAAACAACATATTTCGTCTAACTCTTTAGCAAATCATCATTTAGAAACCGGCCACAGTATCAATACTGATAATATTAAATTACTTTCTTCGGCATATACCCTACAAGAACGAATAACGAGAGAGGCCATCGAAATTGAAAAACGTCCGTTAGCATTGAATAAACGAGACGATGGTAGTAGATTATCACCACTGTGGAAACCAATAGTTAAGAGGATCCAAATAGCTCACAATCACCATACGACACTACCCAACATCCCTCAAAATCCACCAGAAGTCACAGACACATACACAGGCCCTGCAACTCGCAGCAGAACAAGAGTGAAAACTAAAATCAAGTGACATGACATCTAGTGTCAAACTAATCAATCATTATTCTTGAAAAAGGCAGCGAAGAAAGGCTACCGAAACGTAGAAACGATATTGAAAACGTTATTTTACACGAATTTTCCAGAAGATATGTCTTCTAATCAAAATAATTACATTCGTGGAAACTTAAACAATAATATATATTTATATATATATATGATCATAATTTAATATATATATATATAATTTAATACATATAGAAAATTTACACCGCGGCCGGGATTTTAAATTATATATATATATTAAATTATGATTATAAAACATGTGACATTGACAATTTAGTCATCAGTCTGTCGAAAATGACAACCAACGTTATAACCTTATAAATTATATATATATACATATGTATACATAAAAATGATAAACGTACCTCTGAATGTAGAATGGATGTTGTAATTAGTAATAAAAAGCAACCAGCGAGGGCGACGCATAAACAAGCTACAAATAATGCATGCTTCAGTCTCTTGCAGTACTTCTTGTAAATAGTCTCCAATTCGGCTCCCTGAACTGTAATAAAAACGAATTATTAACATTTATGGGATTTACTAACTAAAACTGCTTTACAAACTTTAATCAATAACGAGAACTTTGTCCGTATTTAAACTTTGTACAGGTAAACCTTTGAATTGAAATAACAACAATATCAATAATAATACTCCGATAGTTGCAAAGTTATATTTCTGAAATAGTTCCGGCAGAATTAAAAATTGGTAATCACCTAAACATATATACTTTTGTGACGCTTTATAACTTTGTTTCAGTTATTAGTTCGTTATAAACTTTTGGGACAATTTAACTCATGTAAATATAAAAAATCGCATTAGCCGCAGTGCAATTGTCACTTTTACAGCGACATTACTTTCATTTTCGTATCGATTATCGCAGTATCCGTGCCTGACATAGTTTGACATTTTTATCAACAATTGATTGTATGTTGATGTAAAAATGAGTCGACTTGGTAAAGTTACGAACGGATTTCTAAATTTCTTCTTCGTGAAAATTGTGCTGCCGAATTACACTCGAGGTTTGTATTTATACCGAGTAAATTTGTGTTATTTAAATTCTAATCTGTTTCCTCTAGCAATTAGACGAGAAAAACTGTCAACCTAAAAATGCTCCACCTTCGGTGTCGCATTTTTATTGGTTGACAGTTTTTCTCGTCTAATTGCTAGACAACAGATTCTTATTAAACAACCCAAATTTACTCGGTGAAATACAAACCTCTTGCGCAATTATAAGTAAGAATTTTCCATATATTCAAGTATCGTTGCAGTTATCTTTACATAATGGACATAAAACTATGACAACTTTCTATTTGTTTTAATTAAATAAACTATAATTAATATTAAAACAATTTTTATAAATAGCAGAATATCAGTAACTTAAAGTGCGTTTTTTGTTCTTGAAAATGATCTGATGGCAGGGTCCAACAACTGCATTCAAGCATCACCTCATTTAATAATAATAATAATAATGTCATTTATTAAATTACGCATGGTTACATATTTTTCTTGTTTACATGTTGGAAATGTACGTAATTTAAAAGGGCGAGGTTCAGTTAAGGCGGCTAAGGAGAGCTCCGCCATTTTTATTGCTAAAATGACAATAAAATGACCATTTTGGACGTAATCATCTAACAAAAATTAAAAAAGCGATGCATAGGTCAAATTCTATGTAGCATAGTTATCAGTTAATGTAAACCTTCTGGTTTCAAATTAAATATTTAAGTTACAATCTTGGTCGAAAGTTGCGTAAATGTAGTACCTCTACTTTAGAACTTTCGACCAAGATTGTAACTTAAATATTTAATTTGAAACCAGAAGGTTTTGAGGAATTGATCACTATGCTACATAGAATTTGACCGATGCATCGCTTTTTTAATTTTTGTTAGATGTTTACGTCCAAAATGACCATTTTATCAATATGAACTACAGACCTCTCCTTAGGAGCCTTATGTTTTTCATTACTCATTTATGAGTGTGAGGAGTGATGAGGTGAAGCAGTTTTACGTTATGAGAGAAAGCTTTGGCAATTGAATATGAAGTCATAGACTCGATTTTTGAAAGTTTTTCAAGTCATTTGGGAGACTATTAAAGAGCTTAGCTACGTTATATCAAAGACTATATAATATATAATCTTTGGTTATATGTAAACGATCTTTCAAATAAGGCAGTTTTTTGTTGGGGAGGTGTGATTAGCAAGTTCTGTCGGGGATTAGCACTAAACTGAATTGTTTTGAGTTGATATGCTGGTGTTTTATTAGAAATAATTTTGTGGAATAAAACTAAAGAGTGGTATTTTCTTCTGTTGACCATATTCAGCCATTTGAGATCCTTCAACTTATGAGATATATGGTCGTATTTCCTAATACCGAAATTAAATGCATACATGAATTTTGCATCCGTTGTATACGTCCAAACACGCGCCGTCCCAATAATTAAAATGTGAGAGAAGCAATGTTTCGCATAACATCATTTTTAGCGTTTTGCCAAGAACGTTCCGGTGATTTAAGGTTATTAAATGCATTTCGTATCATATAAGAAACATGGGTTTTAAATCTAAGATCTGTATCTTATGCAATCCCAAATTCTTTACACAGGTACTCTATTAGATATTAATTACAACCTCGCCAACTTTACTCTAAGTTTCTTGTTAATAAAGTCACGATCTCTATTTCCCCGAAACAGAATCAACGATGACTTTATTGGGTCGATGCGAAGACCATGGCTTTCTGAAGTTTTTACTAGATACTGTATATCTTCGTTAAGCTGTTCATTCACGCTTTCTACCTCGGACCCAAAAAAGTCACATTGTAACTGTGTATCATCTGCGTATTGATGAAACTCAGTGCATTTGAGCGATTTATTGAAGTTGAAGGTGTATATTATAAATAATATAGGCCCCAATATGGACCCTTGAGGCACACCAGATGATACGGTAATTTTGGCAGACTTTCGATCATTCAATACTACTTGTTGCGTTATCTCGAATAGGAAAGAATGCAACAGGTGACGTGCATTGTTACAAAAGCCCACGTAGTGTAGAATTCTAAGTAAAATTTGATGGTCTATCAGATCTATTCAGTATCAAAGGCCTTGGAAAAGTCAAGGAGCATCAATATAGAGGATTTTCCAGAATCACGAGCCACGTTTAGTAGTGCGGTTGTACAATTTCTCTAATGAAGCATTTTTCGAAATAACATTGTGAAACATTTCGTCACGATTTTGGTGCAATTATTGTGTAATGCTGAAAAATTTCAAGAACTTGAAGAAGAAGATTCCCATAAGATAGAATGTCGAATCGAAAATTCAAAAAATTGTTAAACAAAGTTTAAATGTTAAAAAGGTATATACGCAGGTTTCTTAATACTATATTCCTTTCACCCTTCGCCACCCTGTATTTACTGAACTGAATGATTTCTACCTTCCAGTACCTTTTTTTTCCATTTTACTTCGATATTATATTAACTCAATTTGTCAATACATCACAGTATATTATATACCCATTATCTTGCTCTGAAGGATACAAATAAACAAAATTGTGTACTTTTCATCCGTTACGTATTTTAAATTTATTTACTTCGCATGATTCTTCAAACGAAAACGTTTACCATTCAACCCAATTACTATACGATCATTTTTAATGTAAAGAAACTCAGTATGAGTCTGAATTATTTCCGCTCAAACCTCCAGACTTACATTAATCTTTATGAATGCGATAAATGAGAACGACTTAAGAACATTAAAAAAGGAAAAATGGAACACATTTCTTTTACAAATTATACATATTATTTGAAACGACTACCGTTTCGTATGTTTTAATACTGAAAATCTCGAGATTGAAGTGCGCGAATTACACTGGTGTACAGAAGTTGCAACCGTAACAACTTCCGTGTCGTGAATTAGTTACAAAACTTTAATTCAATAAACGGAGTTACGAACAGGATAATATGCAACCGTGTAGTAAGCTGCATTTCAGGATTAATACTGAAAACTGGCATTAAAGCTTGGGGTTACTGGGAGTGAGGATTAACTAAAGATTTTCTGCATATTGTGGAATCATATGGAACTGACGAAAGGAAACGGTCTAGCTAGAACTAAATTTTATGGGCCATCGACTTGCTTTAACAAGTTTTTAAAACGAAACATCGTGCTAATACACCTAATTTGTGATCGGCTCGAACCCAATAAAGTACGACATTTTAAAAATGAGGGATTGATGTGTAAACACGACTTTCATTCAATCAAATTTGATAATCTTTATTTACTATATTTAATATGCAAAGGATAATAAATATTCACGTTAAAAGCTTTTGTAAACATTAATTATGAAGGAAGATTAGGGGTTTGTCACTAATTACATATAATTTATTAGGCACGTTAGACGTAAATATATGTAGATTAACTCCTAATAAGGACAATGTATGCGTTTTACAGAGTAAACAGTGTCCGAAACGAGTTTGAGGATGTGAGTTGGTACGGTATATAAAAGGTTGTACCTACCTATAATGTGAATATTTTGATATTCGCCCATATGACTTCAGACGGTTTTCGATAAGCTCAGTATGTCGTTAAATCTGTTAAATTTATAGTATCATACATATTATATTCGTCGTATTTCATTTTGAAAATTCTTTTGTTTTAAGGAATGTCTTTCTGTTGTTGTGACTTTGATGTTTCAAATCTTTCAACTTCGCCTTTTTTTATATTGTATTGTAAGGTTTGTCTTGTCTTGTCTAGGAAAATTGTCGTTCCTCTTTTTTTTTTATAGGGCCTTGTATCGGGCCACGCAGCGTAATCGGAAAATTTTTTGTTTATAAATCTTTGACTTTTAATTATTTGAATATTGAAGTGGGGCGGAACAAGAATAACCCTGTCGCAGGGACACTGCGTGTCGTAAAAAGCAACTAATCAATGGCGAGGGGGAGTAGAAAAAATACAATACAAATACAAAAAAAATAATTTTTTTTCTTTTGAACATATACAAACAGATATTAATTGTGTCCATAATACGTTGATGTTGATCATTCTCAAAATTCTCAGGATACAGAAAGATACCAAAAATAAAATAAAACAGAAAATACTGGCCACAAAGGCAATGCCCGTGCGTGGTCAGGAGTCCTATATACATACATGTATAGCAATCAAATAATTAACATATTTTCTTTTAATTATAAAATAAACAAGTCTTAAGTGATTGAGTCACATAGAATTAAGAAAATTTAAAGAGAAGAAAATAACATAAAAGATAATATAAAATGTATTTTTAATCAACTCAAGATTCAAAATCTTGCATATTTAACAATGAAAAGCTGTCATAATCAATAATAATAATAATAATAATAATAATAATAATAATAATAATAATAATATTCAATACTGGCAATGCACAACTAGCAGGCAATAGTATGGGAGCAGCATTTTATTATTTTATTTTATTTTATTTTTATTTATGTATCTCTTGTTCTCATTATTATGAACAAGTTGCATGTTCGCAATGAGGGGCTCCACCACACGACAAAGACGGCTATAGCCAAGGGACAAAGAGACCTACTCACGCAGGCGATTATAAAGTTTAAGGCCCCAACGTGTCACATGCCTCTCAGCCAAGGTTATTCGACTGCCAGGCTGGTACAGAGGCATGCGTAGCTACCTACGAGTCACGTGATTGTGGGCCGGGGGCACAGGAAAATATGCCTGGTGCTTATAAATGAACTTTCCCAGCAAACACATTTATATATGTATAAAATACATATAAATTATATAAGAGCTTTTTAGATTTATACAAAACTGGAAGAAAAATAAGAGATATTTAATGTCAGGATGTCAGCAATTTTCAAAATAATATATATGTCTATTAGATGTAAATTCTTCTACATGAATTTATATACGTTTTATGTATATTTTATGTAATATTCACATAAAAAATATTAGCTGTAAAAGCGTTGCGATGACCAAATGGCAGCTACTCGAGCATAATGTAAAAAATTATTTAAGCAGTTTCATATAAAAAAATGGAAAAACTACATTTTTAGGTGCAACTGTACTTTTAATTAACTTAATTCTTGCACGAACCCGTTTTTACCTGAACTGAAAGCCGACAGTTAATTATGATATTATATACTTGCTTGAAAAGTTTCCCTTAACCGGATTCGAACCGTTACGGGTGGGCGTGCCAAATTCCGAAATCCAACATGTGTTTTCTTTGTATCCGACATTGTACCACTGCGCTAATTTGAAACATTCCTTTTTTTATTTTGTTCTTCCTAACTTTGCGCTGTTTCGCGAGTTTAAATTATGTTTGATTATATCGTTGAGTGAAGTCTTATTCAATGATTATACCTACCTTTATGTTAAAAATGACCAGGATTTAATTTATTTTATATTATTTATTTTCTATATAAATTAGACGCATTTTAGCCCATACGAATATAATATTAAAGGTACGTGAACTACAATTTTTGGCGTTATAGAAAACCCGCGCAAATAGAAACGGACTTTTATTTTCGACAATATAATATATTATGTAATGATAATTTATAATTATATTTACAGAAGGCATACATAAAAAATATGTAATACTTCTTACATTTATAAGATTTTACATATAACGTACATAAATCTAATCATATAAATATGACAGCACATAAATTTCATGGGTAATATGTAATTATCTATATGTATATATTATATGAATTTCTGTATTCTATACTATTATGTAAAGTATACGTAATCTGTGATTGTGATATACGGTTTATATAACTTTATTAAAGAACACTTACATACTTGATATATAAAAAAAGCATATGTAGGGGTATTTACTTCAATCTTATATATGTTGTATGTATATTTTATATGTGTATTTGCTGGGTTAGTGTATTTAATTTATACATATTTTGAATATCTATTTAAAATTCGGAATTCAGTTGGGTAGTCAAGTGGTTTTTTTAGACAAATTGTTTATGAATCTTTAATATACCAAATTTACTGTTACTAGGACAGTCTGTCCACAGTGGCCCACAATCCCATACTCCACCACGGACCTTACCAGCGCAGCGCCAGGAACACCATTCTCACCTGCTCTGCAGACAGCACAGATCTCAGTTGCGCAAATTTGTATATTGGCTTGCTGAGTTTGCAGCACAAGTACGAGATGTCAGGTTTCGGTCTACTAAGTATTTGACGCTATGTTTTGGTGTGAATTTAGGCTGAGTGAAGTTTATTTTAGGTGGGGGTATAATTTACAGCTAATAATGTTTTGAATGCTCCTCATATAAATGAATCCATATACGTTCGCTATTGAAAAGTTACGATGTATGTATTTAATTAATTTGTTCTAGAAAGTGTTTTTTATATTAATGTACGTTCATCAGTAAAGTTAACACGTTACATTTTCCAACGTGTGAAACCTCGATTAAGGTTTAAGATACGTTGTACCTATCTGAATAATGGTTGCATTGTTGTAAGTGACGCATATCGTCGTATGGTCCTCTGCTTATATTGCAGAGTAGGGGAAGGTTGGGTATAACAGGACAGTCTGGTAAACAGGATACCACGTTTTATTTCAAAACAAGTAGTACGATTTGTCGGCTGTGAGCGTAACTGATAACTCTAGGTGCCTACCTATGTCCAGAAAATCATGTATGTATCTTAGTTTCACTCTAGACGGCGAAACAGGTGAAAGTGTCGAATTGTAAGGTTAGGGTAAAATATTTGGCGCGCTTTCACTAGGTGATTTTTCAGTTTACAGGCAAAATTAATTGAAGGGAACACTATGTTTGTTTACTATAGTTATCCACAATAGGTTATAGAAAATTGCTTTGTTTTCTTTAAATATGGTCACATGTTTTCGCAATCGATAGTTGGGTAAAACGGGACACTGTGTCGTTGGGTAAAGCGGGACATATCCCGTTTTACCCAACTACATCATCAACGTCGCCTTTAGGCTTGGGGTGCAATCGGAAAATATTAAAGAAAAATATAACGGCAGTCTTGGGACGAAGACAGTGTGCGTCAGGCTGTTGACTGTTGAGGTACTGGAAGGAAGAATGGGGTATCTGAAGGCTTGTAAAGAATATGAGGTTCCTCACACAACTATTAAAGCGAGAGTGAAGAAAATTAAGCAGGGTGTTCTAAACAGCGAAGATTCAGCAAAAAAGGACTAAGACGACAACTAGAAAAGACATAAAAGCAAAGAAACTAAAGGACAGTGTAGCAGTTCAGAAGAAGAGACCATGAGAGAAAGACAAAGGTGCATTATTCCAATTCTAAGGGAAAAGAAGGCTGGGTAAGGTGCCAACATTGCGAAGGTTAGGCCCACGAAGCTTGTGTGGGAGTGGGGGAGACGAAGACGAAGTTTTTATCTGTGAGTTCTGTCAATAAAATTTAACTGCGAGTGTAAGGTTGGAAGTGTGAGGTTGTAAATGAAAAAATTAGAACAAATGCGGGAAATTTCTACTTCAAAATGAGTTACGCCGTTCTCATTGGAAACGTGTTTACACGCGGAAACGGTTATAATACGGACGTCGATCACAAATAGGGTTTAACGATTGAATTGGTCAATTTGAGAATGAAACCTTTATCTTAAAACGTGAAGGATAAAAATGGCCGTTATAATTAGTTTGTCTATCAAAGCATTTCCTTTTCTGAGTGTGTAACCATCAATTTAATCACCGATTTTTATGCTGGACTATTTTCAGAATTATGTTTTACAATTCTATACCAAAAACGGCATTAATTAATATTATAATAGGGGGTGTTTCCCAATGTACAAGTTGGATAGATTTATTTATGCAAATCAATTTCAAATTTATTTTTCCACACTTTCGTAGAGTTTGACCGTATAAAAAGAAAATATCCCGTATACAATCGTAATCGTAAAAACCTCATTTTAAACTGAACCGTTTTCCGGTATCGATTACTGGTTGCTTTACGTCGTTTCTATTTTATTTATTTCAGAAAGTGGCACATAAATAAAGTAGCCGGATTAATTGTGACAGTTTGATGAAACACGTGCTTGTTATCGATGACAAGACGCTTACGTGGGTAACATCAATCATTAGCTATTTTGTGGTGTCCTCATCGCATATACTTCCCTTTTCTTATTATTGAATAAATAATAATTGTTAAGCTCTGTAGGATTATTTTAGATATTAAATTTGAATAAAGAATATGGTAGAGAAGTATCCAACCAACCAAATCTCAATTACGTTTATGCCTCTTTGAACGTACTTAATTAATGTTTGTTAAATTCGTAAAAAATATGCAATAAATATTATACGAACTTACTAATTTATTCATATTTAAAATAAATAATGTTAATTATTTATTAAAATAAATAATGTTAATTATTTATTTACATTGTTTACTTGTATTTGTAATGCTGTAGTGAAGATGAAAGAAGAGTCATTAAACACCTTCGAAATGAGGGATTTTCAAATTGCTTAATCGAGCTAAGCGTATGGTATGTACGTAGGTCCACAACATTGACTAATGTTCACTTACCAAATTGTTGAAACATACAGGCTAATATTACAACAAAGTAGGTAGCTAAAAGCGTCCAAAGAGGGAGGAATGATTGACAGAAACTAAAGTACGTAATAGGTACGTTTGTTAATTATTATATTAGTGGATGATTTAATGTATCAAAGAATACAGTGGAAAGTGTGCTTGTGCACGACACAACATATATTTTGGCGTATTGGCAAGATTTCTCAGTTATTAAATACAACACAAAAAGAGAAAGGATATAGATAGTAAATGAGAATGCTTACAATCTTACATATAATGTAAAGAACTGTTACATAAAAGAAAACCAAAAGTTCTGTTTATTTATAATGGTGAAACGATAAAATCAATTTTCTCTTCCAAATTTGATGCAGAAAGTTATTTTCTACAGTAACAGTTAAATCTTCTCCCAAATTCATTCCCTACTTTTATAAAAAACAACATTCACTCCTTAAAATTCAATTTTCCGTTACAGTATTACGTTCTTCCGATATAAGATTTTATTTACTCTATCTCAGTAATGTTCCTATTAGGATTTGTAGGCAACCCTCCATCTGTCAGACTTTAAAGGATGTTGAATCTAAAATTAAATCACATAAAAATTCTTTTTCTTTATCTCGATCGAAAAATACAACAAAAGTTTATACAATACCTATATAATAATGTTTTAAAGGTATAAATAATGAAAAAGCGTACAAAAAATTACCCTACATTAATATTATAGCTCAGAGGTTTCCAAGTTTTTGACTTTCTTGAAAAATTGGAAAACTTTCCTTTTTAAAAACGATTGTGTGGGGAAGCCATGCTTACGCACTAGCCGTTTCGAAAGAAATTCAAAAAAATTCGAGAATTGGAAATTCCAAGAAAATTGCCGAATTGTTTAATTGAATATTTCGCGGCGCTCTTATGACGGCAGCGCGGCTCCCCGGAGCCGCGGCGCACACTGTATAGCTGGAATACGTAAGAGGCTTATTTTATTAGATTTTGAATTTTTTTCGACTATTCGATTATGTACTTTTAGTAAAACTTTTTGGAATATTGCGAACAGCACGTTATTTGCGTGAAACTTACCATAATAGCGCGTGTTAAAACTATTCTGGGTGTTGTTTCGGCTACAATAATATTCTTTGTGCACAAAATGTGTTCTTTTGGACGCATCAATCCTTATGCGGGAAAATTATCGATTCGAGTGAAGAAAAACAATTGAAAAAGTTGAAACTGCACTTTGAAGGTTAAAAGAAGTGCACAAATAGTTGAGAGGTAGCTTGTTCACTTATTCCTTAAAAGAGTGTAAATACTCGCATACAAGAGGGAACCTCTTAATTGCTTTAATTAACTTATTGGAAATGAGAATTAAACGCATTAATTCTAAAATGTTAAATTAGTTAAGTTAGCTAAGGAACCGTGTTTCTTAAGAACCATTAAAAAATATTTAACAACAAACAAACTGTAAATTTAGGAAACCGTTTACAGGATAGAACAATTCTGAAAAACCATTTTTCTTGTTGGTTTCTCATTCAATTTGAATCATTTTTAATCGTTCTTTTTATTTATTCGACGAGAATTTTACTTTTCAGATGGAGCGGGGTCATGGTCTTTATGTAAAAATTAAAGATAGCCAAGGTGACTAGAAAGCCATGAAAATTAGGAAATTAGTGTCAATTTATGAAACAATTGTGAAAAAAGTTATGAATACTGAAAGTGAATTTTTTCCCAACAGTGTAGTCAATCCTTCAATTAGCGAATTAAATAGTTCGGATTTGAATGAATAGGTACATTATTTAAGAACAATTGTTTATATAATTACAAACAAAATGATAAACGTTAATTTATCAATATTTTATCTTATAATTTACGTTTTCCGCCTTTGTTATCAGAAATTTTTGCAATTATTATGTTAATATGACGCAAATGTCAAGCTAATATCCATATTAAAATAAAATACCTCAAAACCTTTCTTATCTACGTGTATGCAACGCCCATTTTTGGAACTATAACGTGAACCAAGTATAATAGTTTAAGTAAAGAACATTCTACGTTCTTCGGTTTAAGTAATAACGGATGTAGTAACACCGATACAAAACATAAACAATCTATCCTACATCCTAAATTCTACTTAAAGTTAGTTTAATAAACGTATCCTTCGCATCCTTTCCGTGTATAAATTACGGCTATTGCACATTATGTATAGGTAATGCGGTCGTTTTAGAAGATTAGGCCTGGGTAAGCGTAAGTAAAAATTAATGTTTCCACGGTAGCCTTGGCGCGAAATTAAAAACTAATCCGCGAATATATCGGGAAGCATAATTTATAATATATAGACATACTACTAGACTTCATCTTATGCGGCAATGCTGAAGAGACACCATATTCATATTTGTTAAGTGTTTAATATTCACAATTCCTCTCTGGCTAAAATAAACTTTAAGGTGCAGGAATTTTCCGAAGAGAGAGTACAATCGTCTAAAACATAAGGTGAGAAACCAACAGGATTTCCGATGAAAATTGGATCCAACCAAGCAACTTCCCAATTAGATTACCGGAACGGAAGCCTTTTCTGCCCGATGTTCAAGATCTTAATACCTACGTAGGAAAACCACCACTCCTTCCCACCTCACCGACGAAGTCGGTAACATCATCTCTACCAACCAAGATAAGGCAAACCTCTTCGTACGACACCTACAAGCTCCTTGAAAACAATCCCCAGACTCGTCCTCAGATACCTCCCCACGAAGCGCTGGGAGAGAGTTTCCGTATGTTTAACTGATGTCTCCAAATTCCGTATTCCTACCCTTTGGAAAACTGCCCAGAGTAATGATTCCTAAACCTAACACAGATCCTACAAAACCCAGCTCCTATCGACCCATCTCCCTTTTGAATTGCATCGGAAAATGTCTAGGGCAAAATATCGTCCAATGCAATCGTGATTTCACGAAAACAAACAGCCTACTTCCTCCGTACCAATTTGGTGTCAGATCCCAAAGATCCACCCAAAACCCCCTTCTTAAGCTCCATTGCGAAGCAACCAAAGCGCTGATCACTGGTGGGGTCACGCTGGCTGTCTTTGGGAACATAAAGCAGGTGTTTCGCAAGCTAGTCTCATACACAAACTACAGTCAATTGAAATTTCCGACCTAATGGACCAAGTTCCTTTTCTCCTACTTCAAACCTGGAGAATTCAATTCAACCCACAAAAACCTAAACAATACTCTTCCACCACCCACATTACAGCCGGTGAACTCGCTAACAACGCGACACCATCCGCCTAGTTTTATCAGGTACACCACTTACAATATCAGACAATGTCACCTACCTAGGTGTAACATTCAAGCGAACCCTGAACTGGGACACCTACCGCGCCAAAACACTCAGCAAGATCGCCAACGATCCACACTTCTTAGTGCACTGCGTGGTCGCATAGAAGGGTGCGACCCCAAAACTCTCCAACACACATATGAAACCTTTATCCGATCACTAATCGATCACAGACAGAATCATCACGCTACAAGCAACATTCACGTCCCTCCTGTCAAACAAATCCTCTTAAATCCATGCAACTACACTCCTACGGGAGGAATCCTTCCAAGGCATCATAAAAAAAATTCAAATATACTCCCCTACGCCTAACACAATTCCTCCACCCTACTCCATCCGCTAACACCTGTTAGCTACCACGGAAAACAAATGCATAAACATATTACTGCCCATGCCAGCAGAAAATCATCCGCCTCCAAACCAGATTCTTCATCTCCTCCCACAACAACGCGAACGATGAGGACGATTACATCATCAACCATATCTATGAAAAACTTTTTTTTTTGTAAATACGATCAAAAATACTTTGTAAATCCAGAAAAAAATATAGCCTCGGATGTACGGTTTACAATCAAACTTACGGATGTATGCCCTTTCCTAAAAAATAAACTATTGTTGATAAGAAAGTAAATGAATTTTTGTGGGGAGGTTTGTTTTATTGTTTATTTTATTAATAGTTTGAGCTACTAAAAATGTTCAATAGCAAAGTTGCCCTGTATAATAAAGCCTCTTGCATCACTTTTCCATCCATGAGCGCCCATACAGTAATTCCCCCCGGGGGTGGGGGGAAGATATGAAGCAAATTTAACAATTCTGGTAAGTTGCCACGAGACTTCGTATTAACACTTTTTTCAAAAAAATATATAGCTGCTGAATTCAGAAAAAAATACTCTTAAACTACATAAAAAAACTGCAATTTTATCTTATAAAAAAATGAGTGCCGCCATTTTAGCTTATAGATTTCTGAGTTTAGAGCGTTGCAAGGAATGTGTACGGACAGACTACAGACGACAGATGGAAACATTTTTTTTTTCCTTTTTTGAATCTACGTATTCAGAAACGCAAAGATTTGTAAAAATTTGCATAGGTCAATTTTTTTGGAACACTAATACAATACTTCCCTTTTACTTCGTACTCGGGAAGTCAAAAGCGTTTCGTTGTTTGAGAAATTATTAATGCTTAGAGTCCGAGTCCAGGGGAGGGAGGCCACTGCCCCTCTTACCCCCCCCCCCCCCTCTCCATGGGCGCCATGTATTACCATTTTAGAGTTATGGTAAAAGTAAAATTTTAAAATAAATTATATCAATACTGGTTTGATATATCAAAATGTGTTCAACAGCAAATTTCTTTATCTCAACACTCTTAACAATGAAGCCTTGGGTACCCCTTGTCTATCTATTATCGTTAATGAGATATGCATAAGTACCGCCTACATTTATATTTGACCTTTGACCTCAATTATCTCGATAACCATTCGTGATATCAAAAAGTAAATTGTATTTTCGTAATCAGCGTGAAAATTTACATAAAATTCATAAATCATTTATATGATGGCACTACGGGAACCGTGTGACGGACGGACATACACACATGTTTGGTTGAAAGTGTAACCACTAACACAAAACAACCGCGAGGGCTGAAGAAGATAATAATCGTGAGCAGCCCAAACAAAACTCACTAAGACCAAATGAATTGTACAATTTTGATTTGATTTGTATTTTTGAAAACCAGTCTTAAGGGACTAATGCATTTAAGTGAAACGCAGTAACAAGCTTTCACATTAAAATTAAATAATAATCAAACAATATTTTTTATTAGATATTAGGAAGAATATCAATAGTTATAATAGATATCATAAATGGGATACCATGGCATATACCATTTGAAGTACAGCTGCTATTTTTAAATTATCCGGGGATCATAGGCATCGCATAGATTTTAATTTATGTTGACCGTAATTTATTTGCTACTTGTCAAGGGCGTCGGCGGGGGGGGGGGCGTGACCCCCCTGGCGAACTCTAATAAACTCACGACTCGTTCTGTTTTTGGACTACAAATGTGTTCAATTTTTTTATATCGAAATAAATTAATTAAAAAATAACTGAAAATTTTTTGGCCCTCCCCTGGAAAAGTTTCTGGCGACGCCTTTGCTACTTGTACTTGTCACAAGAAAATTTATTACAATAATAATCTTATATAAATAAGGAGAAGTTTATTTGATATTATTTTATCAGTTACCTTGCTATTCGTCTTCTAATTCATGCCACTCATTTAAAAGATTGTACACATTCAGTTGTGGAACTGTCTTTTAAGCAGAGCGTCCAGTTTTGCGTAGCCAGAACAGCAATGAAACTTTACTCAATGCTCAATGCCACAGGTAAGAGCAAACATTATAGTAAACGTAATCAGATGCGAAATTGTTTGTTTAGACTATTTCTGCTCTCTGCACAGCATCCTTTTGTTTATTAAATGGTGTCAGTATGAGTTATTTGGCAATACTGTTTCCTCATTTTATCAATATTGGTAACTTACCGGCTGACAACGAATTCACTTTGTCTCAAAATGAGATGTTATGGTTATGTAAGGCTAAAGCACATTTAAAGTGTGGGGTGTCACACTTGTGTTTTAGTGAGTTCTGTACCTCTCGTTAAACCCGTCGGTTCTATCGCAGCAGCATTTGTCGTTGATTATATTGGACGGCTAAATACACTCAGGCTAACCATCATTCCCTGGTTAATTGGTTGGTTATTAATTGCAAATGCGACCAATTTCTCAATGCTTATGATTGGAATTATTCTTGCAGTATTTACATATCGTAAATTATTTTTCAAATTATTTCTTTAGTTATATTTGAATGTTTTAGCGTTGTATTTCGCCTCTGTAATGGCGTATATAGCTGAAATAAGCCCTACAAATATTAGAGGAGCATTACTTAGCCTAAAAACATTATTTCTTGGCATAGGTGGGATAATATGATAATGAGAGAATTAAAAATCTTTAATTCGATCTTTTTCAGGGACGTCAACCACTTTCCTATTAGGTTTTTATTTCAATTGGCGAACGGTGGCGTGGATAAATTGTTTATTACCAATTGTTCCCGGAATTTTCTCATTATTTTTACACGAGAGCATGTTATGGTTAATTTCAAAAGGACGTGTGGCAGATGCACGAAAATCGTTAGTGGCCTTTCATCGTTACGTCAAATTAAATTCTGACGAAGTAAAAGCAATGTAAACCGTGAGTGTTTTTTTCAATTTTGTTTTCAGTTTGAAATTATGATTCAACGTAACCTTCTTGCGATACAAGAGGAGGACGAACGACATCAGTCGGGAACTCCGACTATATTCCAAAAGATCAAATTTCTTGTATGGCCAGCAGGATACAGACGGGTATTGATGATAGTGGGTTTGCTGTTCTTTCGTGAATGCACCGGTGTCCATGTAATAATGAGGAATGTTATAGTTATCTTTAAAGTCAGTAAGTTGTGAGAATGAAGGATCATAAAATTTAAAATGTTTAGGACTTTGGTGTAAGTAATCCAAATAACGTTGGAGTATATATGGGATTGGCACAGTTAATATCTTCAATTTGTTGTATATGATTGATGAAGCACATTACACGTCGAGGACTGATAATAATCAGCAATTTAATAATAGGAATATGCGTAATTATTTTTGGAATTTACATCGACTATGGCGTAGGTCAGAACCGTTAAACACGCAAGGGCGGGTCTTAATTTCGAAAATGTTTTAAAAAATCATTTATTATACATATAAAACTACGCTTATCACCGAAAGGCACAAACTATGAAAATTAGGTGATTTATAAGGTCCGATAGAAAATTAATGAGATTGGGGCCACTGTGAGCGATCTGGTAACGCTGTGTTGTTTTTCATCTCTGAGCATCTTACTTTATCCCCTCCCCGTACGGTAACCATCGTTATTTTTCACAGCGCTATCACTAAAGTTGTGTGTCACGAAAAATTGAACAGCGAAATTTAGAGTAACGTTATGCCATTAAGTTTTGTGCTAAACTTCGGGAATGACCTTTGAAAAGTTGAGACAGGTCTATGGGGACTATTCATTATCAAGATCCCAAGTTTTCGCTGGTACAAATCATTTTTGTATGGCGGAGAACGAATGGAAGAGTTGATCTTCAACTTCAAAAACTAATGAAAATTCAAACGTGTGAGGGCTCTTGTAACTGTAACACCGTCGTTTAAGGGCGATGATTGAACATTTTTCCAGTGTATTAAATTTCAACCGAAGATTGACACATGCGAAAGGTCAGTGACAAAATGGAGCCTAAATCCTCACAATTGAGCAGAAGGACAATCGGAAAGACGTGTGTCTTGACAGAACTCTTCAGTCATGTGACGTCAGGTGATGCAGCATGGATTTTTGAGTACCACCCAGAGACAAAGCGGGAAAATTAGTAGTAGCACACTCAGACGTCTCTTCGACCGAAAAAAGCTCTGAATGAGAAAATCAAAAAATTAAATCAATGCTGATTTGTTTCTTTGATAGCGGCATCGTTCATAAAGAATTTTTACCTCCAGAACAAACTGTCAACCAAGTTTTTTACAGGGATGACCTAGAAAGGCTCAAAGAGACAGACATGCCCAAGAGAACTACTTTAAGGGGGAGAATATTGTTCCTTGGTAAATAACAAATCAGCCTCATTAATTTTCTATCATACTCGTACCGAACGAAACTTTCATTTTGTTTTATTGCTTGGTTAAAGCTGCCGCTGAGTCGTTTTCAATTTATTTACAAAGATGATTTGTAAGACACGACGAACTTATGACTCACCTTGGGTGAACGTACATACATAAAAACCATATCATCTGCTTAAAATTTTAGGCAGCTCCAGCTCCAATTATGAATGGATTCCGTTGTGTACAATGATAGTATATGTTTTTACAGCTATATCGGGAATTGTTACTATTCCCCTGGTAATTTCGATCGAAATTTTTCCAACATATTTGCGTGGAACAAGTCAATCTCCTACAATTTTAATAGCTAGCCTGTTTGAATTTCTTTCAATACAATTTTATTACTTACTGCTAGGAATTGTTAAGAAATCGTTTATTTTTTATTATGTTGCCCTTCTTTCATTATTAGGATGCATTTATACTTACTTATTTGTTGTTGAAACACACCGAAAGTCACTTTGTGAAATTGAAGATTATTTCAGAGTGCCTAATAATGTAAGGAAGAACAAGAGGCGAGATTACGCAGAAAAATCCGTCGTGGTCACTGAGAAATAGAAAAAGAAAGCCTCTTCGCCGACTTTATTACTTTTAGTTATTGTGAAGTTAAACAGTACTGTCGTACGTCCAGCAATAGCTCCACAAACCAAACTTTACTAATTAATATAACGTGTGTGCAATTTTGTAAGTAAATAAATATTTAAAGTAAATTTGTTTGAAGAGGAGGAGTTTAACTACTCCCCCCCCGTAACAGGGATATTTTGATTTTATGAAAAAGCCCACCCATGATGGCGCGAAACGTCAAATAATTTTTTTTTTTTATTTAATAAATGAAAAACAACTCGGTATTTATACAGTGTGTCTACTTAAGTTGGCAACATATGGGAAACTTTTTTATTATTAATTTTACGAAAAAAAGTTATTCTTTATAAAAAGCCCTGCATGTTCTAAAATCGAAAATACAATCATCAGATATTAAATTTTTTCAGTCGTGTACGCGGTTTGGCAAAAAATATGCATTTTGCTCAAGAGTAAATTACCTTTATTTTTGAAAATTTCGAAAATTGTTATTAAAAAAAGTTGATCAGAACTAAAAACTACGTTCAAATAATGCAATTACATCCTGCTACTTAACATTTTTTTTTTCCTATTTTTGTCTACAGTAACAATGAAAATTAAGTGTAGTTACGTGAAATCTAGGATGCACTGATAAACAAATAACTTTTTATAGCAAGAAATGTTTGACAGTGAGGTTTCTGAACGGAACGGAAATCGTATCAGTATCGGTAGGTAGGTAATTTGAGAAAAAGTTGATAAAAAAAAATTTAAGTAGCAGGATATAATTGCATGTTTGAACGTAGTTTTTAGTTCTGATCAACTTTTTTTAATAACAAATTTCGATGTTTTCAAAAATAAAGGCACTTTACTCTTGAGCAAAATACATATTTTTTGCCAAACCGCGTACACGACTGGACAAATTTAATATCTGATGATTGTATTTTAGATTTTAGAACATGCAAAGCTTTTTATAAAGAATAACTTTTTCTCGTAAAATTAATAATAAAAAAGTTTCCCATATGTTGCCAACTTAAGTAGACACACTGTATAGATACCAAAAACTAAAATTAGCCTATTATTCTGCTATCTCCTGCAATTTACCAACATTCATCAAGGCTAAAAAAATATATGTTTATAAACTACATTATTATACTCATTTGTCAACCTACTTTACATACTTCTATATTTACCTTAATCAAAGTCTAGGTGAGTATTTTGGTCTTGTACTTGTATGATAAGGAAAGTATATGCACAGCACATACTTACATACACCACTTATTAACAGTTTCCTAGAGTTCAAAAACCAAGTTTCCTGTAATATGTCTATAAATAATATCAAAAGTTTCTTATGTTCTGCTTGCGCTGCAAGGTGGTCTTTATAGAAAACGTAAGTAAAAAAATGTTTTTAGGCGGCTATTACATAAACAGTTGTTTTACGTATCTGTTGAAAGCCGTAAAGTATAACTTTTTTTGACATCTGTCATAAACAACTTTACGGCCGCATTTACTAGGTATCTTAACTGTCACTGTCAAAATTATGAAATTGATTTTTAAATTAAAGTTTATATCTTTTTGTTATAGTCGCCTAAAAAATGTTGTGTGCACCTCGGTTAAAAGTTCTTTTTTAGCCTCATCTGATTTGTTAGCCTCGGCTTTCGCCTCGGCTGCAATCATCAGATTCGGCCAAAAAGATCACTTTTACAACCTTGATACACAAATAACTATTCATAGCGAACATAATATACAACAATATGTACTTAGCATATTTTTTTTATATTTCAATACAAAGTATCAATGTTGTTATAAACATTTAGGTTTCAAATTTGATATTACCGGCCATTTGGTAAAAATCGTGACCCCTCATTAAACATACATGGTTTATAAGAACCCAAAGTTTTTTACCCGTTCACTTGTCAACTATTTGAAATGAATACCACATTAGTGCTGGTTTTCTCAACTTTGCTATTTAGTGCAATAAGTGATTCTGATATACCAGATGAGGGAGACAAAAAGAAGATAGGAATAGGCTGTAAGTGTTACAATTAGTATGTTTCCGTATTTATCAAATTTGTTAACAGATGAGGATTACAGCTGCGTGACTTTCGGGGTATCGGTTTTTTTTACACGTTGCAAAAAAGAATGTAGTCATGTACCATCCCTAATTGGACAGTGCTACGATAATGGAATGAAATGTTGCTTTATGGAGTAACAAAGATCCATTAATGGTGTTGTCCTGATAATAAAATGAGTTACCCTATCATTCTTTTCATTCATTTCTATATCATTTTACTTTAATTATAACCGGACGTTCTCGATTATGTCGGAGAGGAAGCACAAAGACCAAATTACACCGTTAGAATGCAAAACTGAATTCATCGACAGAGCCGAGAAACATTTGTAGAATTCCTCAACTACACTCTTCTATTAGTACTTATGGCACAGTTGCCATGCAAGTCTGGGTACCCCGCTTACTAGAAGCGTTGATTGAAATCAACGCTAGAGGTTAGTTGGAATACTTTCTGTTAAAACAAGAAACAATTAAGGGTGGTCTCTGAATTTGCTCAGCCTCTGGATTGCACGTACGTAGGTCTTACATTCGGGTCCTTTGTACTACCTCCCTGAGTACAGTCCGATCCCGTAACGCACGTCACTCAAGCCATCCAATACGTGAGATGAACCTGAGGATGTTGGAAGGGGAATCGGCTCTAATCGTGGCCATGTCCGGCTAGGATCCCCCCATCATGGATCGTCTCAGTCTCAGTTGGACTGACCAATTACCTATGTGGTGTGCCGTCTCGTCGTCTATGTAAAGTCTTCTACAAGTTGGTGATTCGACTAAGCCAGTGATGTGCATGTACTTGATTAATGTACAGTGCCCATGAAAGTATGACCCCAAGTAGCCGCAGGTTCTTTCTTGATAGCCCTGGGCAAAAACGCGCTAGTAACGGGATGATCATTTGAAGGCCTCTCTCGCATGACGACATTCACACTTACCTTTATACCTTTGTACATCCCTTCACATATTCAACCGTAAAATCACACTCTTCCAGATGCAAATGAAATTTTAACAATCTACTCGATGGGTATTTGCTATTAAATAAATAAATTAATGGTCTATGGTCAATAAAAATTTTAAAATGCCGTCATATAAGTAAGGATGAAATGCTTAACTGCCCACACCATATAATAATAAGATTAAATGTTATAAATAAATATAAAGGAAGGATAGCACGATGATCACAACCCTACATTCCAATAGTCCAAAAACTTTTAACCGGAGTATACAGACAGACACAATTGGAATGATGGGTGGTAAACGAGGGTAACGGTATCGGTATGATTATCAGGATGTCTCTTTAGGTGTATTTGAGAAGGATCGGAAGGAACCTTCCAAGGAAAAGTTATCTGTTGGGGTCTGGTTGCAGTTTATATGGAAATTTATGACAAGTGGGAGTAATGGTGGGGCGGAATCATGCGTTGTTGAATGTACAGTGATTCTACGTTGAAACTGTCATATATAGGGACTCTAGTTAAAACAGGGACTCTAGTTGAAACCAGAGTCAGTAGATTAATAGAGTACCGCAAGCCTTTGACGCGACAAATGCCGCCCTGGCGACCATTTTTAGTCCATATACATAAAATATACTTACGAAGTGGGTAATTTTTAATAAAATGCCGTGTTGTTGTGCCGTTAAGTGTATTTTTTTTATTATATTCCGAAAAATGTAGTGAAATCATCATCTACTTTACTGAGCGTGTAGTGAATGAAGCGCGGAAAGGACTAAAAATGGCGGAGGTTGCGGTACTCTATTAATCTACTGACTCTGGTTGAAACATATGACGAGAGACATCTCCTGGTAGAAATTTGCTTTATTGTTGAGCTTCCTATCAGACGTTCTAAAACAAATAATGAATGAAATTTCG
This sequence comes from Pyrocoelia pectoralis, assembly GCA_036250285.1. Classification (NCBI taxonomy): domain Eukaryota; kingdom Metazoa; phylum Arthropoda; class Insecta; order Coleoptera; family Lampyridae; genus Pyrocoelia; species Pyrocoelia pectoralis. The sequence continues at coordinate 14,307,239 of CM070079.1, forward strand.
GAAATAGCGAAAGTATTTACGCTGTAAAACAAAATACGGATAAATCTAACGGACGTAAGGGTAATTAGGGAAATTAGTGATTTATGGGGAATCATTCGAAGAATGATGAGGAAGTAGGTGTACAAAATTGGGTACAGCTCTTCAATATGTCAACCATTAGCTGTTTCAGTTAACTGTTATAAACGAAATTTCTTAAGTCCAGGTGACGATTTCCCAGTTCGTTATGTCTCAGAGTCATATTGAAATATCCATGATCCGCCACCATGTAAATTGGAAAATTTGGATTGTCGCCCTGTTCTAACAAAGACGATGAACGATGCAACTCTTCCTTTTTGTGCTTATCCGTAAGGCTGTCGAGTACAGAGGAACTCGGAACAGAAACAAAAATTTCATATTCTTGTTGTGGGTAACCATAAAAAACCCGCTTTTAAGCAACTTTTTAATAACAAACGGTCGTTATGATCGCTCGTAATCTGAATCTGTGTGTATTTCTACACTCGTATCATTTCTGTTTTTCGTATACATTATTCCTCCGTCCAAAGTTCCTTTAAGGTATATCTCATGATCCTCTTTACTCCACCCATGTGTTCTTCACTTTTATTTGTCGAGAACTGGCTCATGTGTGAGCTCTCGTATTTGGTGGCCAAATACAGTAAGCTCCCAATCATTTTTTTGTAAATATTTTTCAGTTATCCTCTGCTTTATTTTTTTTATACTTCATTCCGGTTTCTAAAAAAACTAACTTGAATAACAATCCTAATATAAACTCAATCTAACACCCCCGTCACGTTACTTGTCACCGAATTTCCTTTTTTTTTCGACTCCCGTCCGCTTCCATTTTTAATGCGCGTTGGTCATATTCAAAATCTCCTTTAACAATTGTCATAATTGCGAAATCGTATCCTCATTAACATTTAAATAGCGTTACTCGCAAATCTTTTGCAATAATTGTTACGATTGAATTTTGACGGGATTCGGTACAGCCACGGCACAAAATGTAGTGTTACTACTGCACACTTCCCGTAACTTTTCCTAACATCGATAAAAATTTAATATTTGCTCGATATGTACATGTGCACTACTGCTATGTACATAAGACTAAAAGCCCAAACAAGGTAAGGTATTACCTATACAAGCCGTTTTACTTTCGTTTGATCGTTTCAACCTCGCAAGACTCCAGTGTTACCGCATCAATCCGGGAATTAAAATGTCTAAACTTCGTATAGTTCCATTTTAAAATCCAAATTGCGTTCAAGTATTCGGCAATATAACTTTGAACAATCCGTGAAATTGTTATTGCTGATATATTTCTCCTTCTGAATGTAATAAATGATCAGAAACATGTCAGTCGAAATCTCTTTTCCATAAGTAGGTATAGCCGTAAAATTTTTATTACAAATAATGTAACACTTTACGTATCGAATCGATGAAACAAATTTCCTTTTATCGTGAATTCAACTGTGTTGGAGATTAAAGAACGGTACAACTTTACACGCGTAGTAGGAAAGTGCTGAAAATGGGAGAAAAGGGACGATGATGTTTCAAATTCCGAAGGTTAACGTCGGTTTTGGCATGATTGCTATAGATCACAAAGGAAAATACGGTAACCCTGTTGAAAGACCTTTTCAGATTTTGAAATTATTTTAATGAAAATACAACCCACGTCAGAAAAGTTTTTCGACAATAACTTATACAAACGTCCGGCAATTCTTTATGTTGTATTACATACGTTGACAACATATTTCTCCTTTGTAACCCTCGTTGAAAAATTGCGTCAATGTCAGAGATACAACAAGGGTGTTTTATGAACTAGTAGAATTTAAATTTTGTTTTTACAAACAGTCTAGTGAGGTCGTTCTAAAAATAGTTACCTACACCAAAAGCGTGAATGTCGCAGTTATTTATTTGCACATTCCGCTTCAGCCGTTCAATGCGTCGTCCGAAAATAATAATCGCACGCATACTTTTCTCTCTCAATTTTTACGGAAGTTTTCTGCTGCACCATTATCATATTTCGTCATTTTTAATTTATTCATGTATGATAACAGAGTAGGTATTACAATAATCAAAAGAAATTAAAAAAAATTTAAATTTAAGAAAACCTTTATTTCTGTACGCGGAACAGATTACTGTCATCCTGTCTGAAACTACCACTCATTTCGTTCAAGATACACAGCCTTTCCAATCTTCCACCACATTAACCTAAATCTGAATGGAACGAGGGTAAACTGAGGGATCCCTGAGGGATACGTGGCTGAATAGTAGATCATCATTACCGACTCCAACCGCGAAAACACACGCGATACTCCGTTGCATTTAGCCCTGTCGTGGTAAGGAAGGGTCTTTCCCCTACAATCAAGCTACGTGGTTGTCTTGTGAGAATCTTTATTTAAAGGTTAGCCAATTTATATAACAAACGATATGGTGAAACGGTACAAATTCGATATTATCGATTCTCACCTACCATTTATTACCAAAAAGGAATCGTATATAAACTTTCCCGCAAAAAAATAATGCTTTTTTTTCTAAGGCTCTCTGACGACTGGAGCAACTGATGGAGGATATTCCACACATACTACTTAAAAGTTCATGAACGTTACAAAACTTCTACTTAAACACATGTTCAGTGGGAAAGTGAAAACTGACACCTAATAAAAGCTCAACTTGCTACATAGCCAAATAATGTGCCAATCAATCAACACCTTTAGTTTTTTTCGTTCGAGATACATCCAGTCATTGGTCTGTCCTCTATCGCAATAATACAGAGACGTTGGGTACCACTCAGACGCTTTGGTAGAGGACATTTGAATGCTGTAGTATTCCACCATTAATGATATACCGACCCCGACCTCGAAACTCGTGCAATACTCCGTTGTAGTTATCCTCGTCTTGGTAGTGGAGATCCCAAACTTAAGGGGTCGATATGAATAACAAATTAAACTATAAAACGCACTTTATGTTGTGAGAACTACGGAAAGAGAGGGGGTTTTATTAGAAGCACTAGTGCAGGGGAAAGTTTCGGTTGAAAGGCCTTCACCAACGCCTTTGATATCTTCTGCTAGTCTCGAAAGTATAAAACCAGACTTTAAAGAGCGCTTAAGGCAAAATTAAAGGGCTCTTATAAGACCAAGAAGCACCTCCTGAGCGTGGTACATAAAGTGACAGAAGAAAGACAAAACATCTGATTGGTGTAAGTACACCATACACATACATTTTTAAACAAAATTAATAATAAATCTATCGCTCTTATCAACACGTCAGTATTATCTACAATCTAACCGGATTTTCAAAACACGTTTATATCAATTCCAAGTTCTTCACATTCGTATACGTTTAAATAGTCGCGTCAGTGTAATTGAGTGTAGAAGTGTAAAATATTCAATTGCGTATCATTTTTTTATTAAAATTGAATGACTCTGTGTTAAAAAATAGTGGCGAGGAGTGATATACACTACTATCATGGTAAGCTTTCAACAGACGTTGAGGGTGAATTATAACAGCATTTTTGTACTATAGATCGAAAATGTTTGTGGCAAAGTTAGGTAACAACCAATTCCAAAAAAAATATAGATCGCGAGGGAACTGAGATAGCGTAAGGTCTAAAACGATATTCACTAATATGAAACCAGTTGTACCGTTCACTTCAAATATCAATGTGACTTTGCTTCTACGGAGGGCTTAAAATATTAAGAACTTCAGGGTCAATAAAGCGTACAAAATTTTATTATTGAGTTACGTCATTTTCAGCTTTGTGAGATCAGCCAGTTTTCATATATGGTGGAACAAAAGTATAAACCGACATTGTAGCGCGCCTTTACTTTAAACGCTATAAATTGGTTTACGACGATAAGCTACGCGGTTGTCTTGTGAAAATCTTTACTTAAACGCTACAAAAGGTTAGGCAATTTATATTCTTCCCTCCGAAGGTTCAAAAATCTGTTTCTTTCCCCCCCCCAGATTTTTTGTTAGGAGTAACTTAATAACAGACAGTTGTATGGACATTCCATTACTATGAAGCATTTTGGTTAAAACGATTTAAATATTAACGTAGGAACATAAGACACTAATGCTACTCTTCCCAAAAACATTGCAAGAAATTTGAAGAAAATTACGTTTTTACTTCAATTATTTCTTGCTGACATCGGTGTACTCTTGTTGTACATATTCCAAAATGTAATCCGTTAAGTAGTAACAGCTTAATTCTACAAGATAATCCGATCCAATTCAATGTTAATTATGGCTGTTTTAAGAAAATGTCTCGCTCACGCACGGTATTGATCAGCATTAAGGATTATTGCAACATAAAATGAATAGCCTGAATTTGATTAGTAAAGTACAACTGTTACATGAGTTATCCTGCAGAAATGCTAATTACGTTACAATATTAAGTGGAGAATTATTCACTTAACGGTCATGAAGACTTTAATTCGATCTTATTGTAGTGGAAGAAGGACGAACAAACAAACTAAGCCGTGCTGCTATAAGAATTCTAAGGTTTATTACATATTTATTGCAGCGGGACGTTTCGTGAACCTTTATGTTCATTTAATGGAAACTTAAAGGGGTTTTTTACTGCTAACCATTACAATTTGTCCCCCTACGTTTAGGTATGTAAAATGGTGTTCCTTCAATGAGAACGTTTTTAATATCCGGTTTCATAAGGATATTTTATACCTGATGTACTGTGTTTTGTTCACACCCGGCACATCTTATCCGCTGGTGATTCGTACCTGCAAGGTGAGCCCCAAACGTAATTAAATATTTATTTTTTTAAATGAGTTATTGACAATATCTGCACAAAGTGTATTATTCAAGATACTCCCCATGAGCAACAGTATCATTTTTTCCGTCGACTGTACCATGCTCAATATGCCCAAAATAGCGTTTCTGAAACATCATATTTCAGTCATTGCGAATCATCACAACAATTCGCTACCTTGTATCAATTCTAACATTAATCGGTTTAAGTGATCGTAGTTTATCATAAATGTTGCATTCGGCGACCTGAAATTTTATAGCACCTGCCATAAATTTTTAAAGTGGATTCTCCATTTACATTAATTTGTTATTCACGTTTGAAATAATTTTAAGTATGTCATAGGCGACTATATGGAAATCGTTGTAATAAACGCTGTGTAGCAGTCGCCATCTTGGATAATTTCATTAAGGCGACCCTTACGGTGCAGCTCCGTTATGTACCTACGTTTAAATTTATTAATAAAGAACATTAGACCGTTACTTGACAATAAAGAAGTTGATAACTAATATAATAAGAGCTGACTCTGTTTCATACAAAGTTGTGCTAAAGTTACAACAGTTAGGTATATATAGTCTATTAAAATTAAAGAGGGTAAGTTTGTAACTAAAATTTCCATAAGAAAGTGCTACATCGTGGAGGGCGTATCTCGCAAAATTAACGCTTTAAAGGTAACAAAATACATAAATTTTACGAGCGGTTTATGTTTGTGTAACAAAACCATTAATAGTGTAGCTCTGTTGTCCTTTTTAACTGTGGAAGAGAACGGAAACCGCAAACTATCGAAACTATGTAAATTTGTAACTTTGGGAGTAGACGGTAACATCCTTTTGATCAAAAGGTAATGAGAGAAAACGTTTACACCGTTTGTGGTGAAAGACTTGCGGTGCTTGTTTCTTTGTAATTTCTATACGATGAACTGGCACCTACATCGCCTTTGTACGTATAGGCATTTTAATGAAAATATGTTACTGTAATAGAGTTCTAAAATAATGAAATAATATCAAAAGCGGTTACATTTAAATGGAGGATTTTTAGTAAAATTTTCCGACAAAGAAAATTCATCACAATCATAGGATTTTTCAAGTATCTAGAATGTAATAGATCCTTCCCAGCAAACGCAGTCACATTATTTTGACGTCCTTTACAGGTCTCACGTCACTCGACCTATTACTGACGATATAATGACGTCTTAAAGCTCACCATTTTTCACGTCACTTATGACATGTCATTATGACGTCTAATATGAGTGAGTAATAAATTTTATTGATATTGATAATTTTCTTTCTCTTTCTCACCAAGTTGGCAATTGACTCAATGAACTCTACTGGAGTTCACTGAGTTCACTTCACAGTTATTGACATTTCTTAAATTTCGTTTTTTCCACAGCTTTTTGCGTAAAAACTAGCGGTTACGGTTTGTTCTAAAAGTGACTCCATTTGCTGTGTATTTAATAAAAGTATGTATAATTGTATACTTACTTAGATATTATATATTTTAGTCGTACCTAATTATTCAATTGTAGATCTACCTACTCTCTTATAGAATTTATAGATGATGATGGCTTATCATTTGCGAATGGTGACTAACATTTCTTTTACGTATTTTTTTCAAACATAATTTATTATATTATATTAATATATGTATTAACGCGAAACAGCGCTAAGTTATGAAGCACGAAATGAGAAGTACGTATGTGTCACATCAGCGCAGCGGTAGTCTTCGGAATTTTCAGGACCCATTCCCCAAAGGTTCGAATCCGGTTAAGGGAAGCTTTCAAGCAATAGCTTCTCCTTTTAAAAACGTCGACTTTCAGTTCTTTCAGTTCAGGTAAAAACGGGTTGGTTCAACAATTAAGTTAAATAATTAAAATTACAGTTCTACGTAAAATGTAGTTTTTCCCTTTTTTTGTATGGAACTGCTTAAATAATTGTTTGCATTAATAATTACATTAGGCATATACTTGGGTGACGACCTATAACGGTCGTAGTAACTGACGTTCTAAAAAGGTCTTAAAGTGACGTAAAAGTGATGCCATGTGTATGACGTCTACATCATGTGACATAATGCCCACAAAAACACGACATATCTGACGGGTCATTTTAGTCACTTGAAATGAACGTCAAAATAACGTGACTCTGTTTGCTGGGTTTAGTATATAAACCTTGCAATTTAACAAACACTGTAATTTTTCAATTATAAAGATCTCCAGAAATTTCACACATTGAAAAAATGAACACAATTCTAAGCCATCGCCATATCTAACATCAAGTTCCACCTAACCATGTAGTGGGCTTTGGTGTCTTGAGTTATCAACTTGTTTACAGTGGAAGAACCGGCTCTGGACCATAAAAGATCTACTTTGAGGCTAGTCGGGCTAAGTCATCGGTTTTCTCATTGTTTTTCGTTCCAGCATGCCCTTTAACCCATACGAGCTCAAGCGTGTTGCTGCTTGCTACCTGCTCTAGTGCATTACCTAGAGGTAGGTAATTTTACAGTGACCAAGTACCTGCAGGCCAGTCACCGGAAATTCGAATAGTTTTCTTTTTTAAACATAAGAACTTTTCTTGCACTAAGCGTTAATCCTACCAATTCTGATTGGAATAGAGAGGGTTGTCTAGTGGTTGGGTGATATGAAAGTTCAGTTCTTTGTAGTAAATACCAGCACCTGTTCCTTCCATTGTTTTAGATTCAGCCGTAAAGATGCGACTTTCGCATCAAAGAAGATGTGGCAGCTTTTCCCTAATATAAATTGAGGGATGAATGAGAGTCAGAGTGCGACCATCTGCTTTCCCGATATTCTATTCATCGTCACGTTGACGTCTTTTAAGCACCAAAATTGAAGGTTGATAGATTACGTTTTTAACGCTCAAGAGGTAAGGGCATCTTTTCCTTAATCCCCACATGTTCATTCGTTTTTCAATCTTTCAGCGTCATCTGTCATCGCATTCTTTAAATAGACATTGCCACAACATATTAATTACCGCTCTGCAAAGATTTTCTAATCGAATCCCGTTATTTGATTTCGATCAAGCGTACTTTTGGGAAGTCAACCATTTTGTTGGAAACTCAAGCCACCTGGACAACTGGAATTATTACTAACTTTCACTACCTACATCATTGTTTGACTACAGCGAACAAACGCTAAGTGGACATTAAGTTCGACTTTCCAGTATTATAATTTACTTGCTTACTTTATAAGAACCATTGCTTTAATTATTTAACTTACCAATCCATAACTTGCTTTCGGAAGATCATTGCTAGCTTGCTACCGATTTAAATTTGTAACGTCAAACATTCTGATTATCTTCTTTTCCTTTAAGCAATTGCTTACGTTCGTTCAATATTTATCCTTCTAGAATATTTATTTCAGGATCCGATCGATTACCGGCAAGTTAGTAATTTACGATTTCATATTGGACCAATCATTGCCTTTGGTCCTATGCTCATTTGTTATGGTTCATCAAATGGTTTGATCAAAGAAGCCACTGCAGGATTTCAGGTAACTTGGTAGCGCCGTTGCCGCTTTGGAATCGTCGGTCGTAGTACGCTTTTAAGACAACAGTTCGGGAAATTCGTTGTTACTTCGGAAATACCGTATCGAAATGATCACAATATAATGATTTATTCCGACGTAGAATCTTCCACTCTACAACTTTAATACTGAACATTTTTCGATGTAACTTACCGTTTTTAAAATAATACCTAGCGAATGAAGCAAAGTACACAGCAATTTCCACCATTTGTCCATTTTTCACGTTTCCCCGGCGTTTTTTTATCTTCAAAGGATTTAGTAGCTGGCGTACTACCTAAATCTAAATATACGGTTTGCAAGGATAATTAAAAATTTCGATTTCAGCCGTTCGTTGACTGGACTGTTGTGAGTGTAAAGGCACATTGGGATGCCGTTGGAAAACAAAGACCGTAAATGGAAAATTCTACACCAAATAATGGCTTGGTGTCCTGTAGGCTCAGGTCATTCAAGACTAAAACATACACGATTGCTAACCGGAGATTAACGTCCTGTATGTACTTAATTCAATTTTAAACTTTATGTGGGGGGGGGGGGCCTTTTTCGTCCATCATTAAACCAACTGTCCTGTCAAACTGTTTGAGAATCTAATTACATAATTATGTACTTACACCGTAAAAATCAAAAGGCTTAAAGTACACAGTTTCCACATGTTTTGGAATATGTACTTTTAAGAGCAGAGGTATGTAAATACATATTATTTTCAAACACTAATTGGCATAATTTTTCAGCTCTTTGACAGTAAAAAAAGTTTTACCGCTCTAAAGGAATATAATTAACTTGTGAAATATATCACCCTTTTCGTTATTTGGAACATTGTACGTAAACAGAGAACGTTAATAACTGCCGCCATAAACCACAATTTACACCCAATAATGTATCAAATTGCTTTTGATCGTTGTAATTACTAGACGTACCTTACACATAAATTCCGCCTTCGATTACCAACACTTTAATATACTTTAACAAGCCTACCTGAGTGAGTGAATGAAAACCCTGAAAGTAAACAAATTTAAATTCTAAAAGTATTAATACTAATTAAGTAAACTTAGATAAAGTAAAAGCATAAAAGGTTCACAAAAAGTTAATGTTAAAAGCAAACTTTCTTAACTGCCAGAATACGTTTATTATTTATATAAACATTTGATAATTAGAATGGGTTAAAAGGATAATAAGAAATTTAAATTTCGTTACTTAAAATAATAACGAACGAGGGTGTTTTTGAAATTATGAAGGGGAGAAGTCGTTATTTTCTATATGTCACAGCTATAAAATGCGTTCTAACTCATATTTTGAACCTCACAAAATTGGAATTTCTTTTTACATTCAGTGTTTTCTGTCATCATCTCATCATTATTATGGAATGAAACTTTTAGAAAAAGTGTGTTACCATTTTTGAAATGAATTACGAAAACGGCGAATTGATATCACGGATAGTCCTTCCATTCTTCGTACGACGTTTATGTCAATTTCTATCTTCACTTTGGAAACCCAGCCATAACGGTGTACTTTTCTTCTTAAATTTGGCCACAATTCATCAATAGGCTGTGCGTGAGTGCAATTGGCTTATTTAGGTGCAAAATTAGTCAACGAATAGGGTCATATTTCATATATAAAGCTTTAATCCCCATATTGCCTAATGTGCTGCTTTCAGTCTTTAAACTAAAGAAATGGACATGCTACTGCTGTTACACATTCCGTTTTCTTCAACCAACTTAAAAAAAAGTTGGTTACTAAATTCGTTTGAATGTCTGTGGGTCTGTGCGTTGCACGATGGTACAGGGTTTAGAAAGCTGAAATGGGTTATCTAATAGGAAATTCTTTTCTGATCCCAAATCTCTGGTAGATTTTTGATCGGACCACGCGCGTTCGCCGTCGGCAGGCCGTAAAAGTCAAAATATACACCATTGAATATCCAATTACAATAAGGAAAAAACACTTGTACCTTTATTTTTGAAACCGATTCAGTCATGATACGTAAACATCACCCTCACCCCCCTTGGGGGTGAGTTTTGAAGACTTAAATTCCGGTATAAGCTAAAATGGCGGCACTCGTTTTTTTTATAAGATAAAGTTGCAGTTTTTTATGTAGTTTAAAAGAGTGTTTTTTTCTGAATTCAGCAATATATATTGTGCTATACTTATTTTTTGAAAAAATAATTATTAAAAAATGACTGCAACGTTCGATACTTAGAAACTATTAAAGTTATCGAAATGCGGTTTTCGCTAATGAATTACATTCGGGCCAACGACGAAAATGCTCATATTACCTTTGATTACGCCACTTCCGGTATAAGCTAAAATGGCGGCACTCATTTTTTTTATAAGATAAAGCAGCAGTTTTTTTTTCTGTAGTTTAAAAGAGTGGTTTTTTCTGAATTCAGCAATATTATATTATGCTATACTTATTTTTTGAAAAAAGTGTTAAAAAATCATTTTTAAAAAATGACTGCAACGCTCTATACTCAGAAACTATTACAGTTATCGAAATGCGGTTTTCTAAATCGATTGCATTCGGGCCAAGAACGAAAATGCTGATATTACCTTTGATTACGTACTGCTTCGAGTGTCCCTCTTTCTCTGTAGAAAAAGGAGGAACATGAAAAGCTCATATGAATATTTTTGGGGGGGTTGAAAGCTTCTAGCGTCCACAAAACTAAATACAAGGTATTTAAAAGCAGAATCTTTTACAAATTTCTCGTCTGCTAGCATTTTCCATCACAAAAACATGCCGACCATAATTCTTCCAAACAGGAACAGAAACATATATATTCCACGTTTCGTTTTAGTAATAATGTGGTTTTTCAAAATTTGGGCAAACGGTTGGGCTATGCAGTGTGTTTAGGATAAAATGGAGAAAGTTGTGTCTTCCGCTTTTACGTTTTCAAAAATTAGTCTTGGTCCTGAGATGCGGATCAAAAATGAGAAAAGTGCATTTTTTAAAAACCTTACTTGTAACAGTACATTTTTGAAATGGTGATAGAAAAAGCTTTCAACCATGTATAACATCCGTATGAATGAACTTGAAGAATTGTACTAAATTGGACCATTTTGGATTATTTGATGAGACAGCCAAAACATGGTTTTGTCACTTTGTTAACAAGTTTTGAAAAATCGCTTCTTCATAAACTTGTAGAACATACAGCTGGATAGTTGTCTTTTATGTCGAAATGGAATAGTGGACATAATAACTATCTCATTTGGAGGATTGAATTTAATGCTCTACAGCACTTTGGTAGTCGTACAAGTTGATCTGGAGTGTACATTCGAGCCTTTTTTGATATTTACGTTATTCCTCGCAAAAGTTCTCCTCATAACAGTCGACTTAGGTATCTTGCGTATTGAAATTTTTTGTGTAAGTCGATCACCGTATAATTTTACTTGGCCGTTCATTTTCCAGTAAATAAATACAAGGTGTAAGTTTTTGTAATCCTATTACTGTATAATTACTTACTTGTCCAAAATTTTCGTCTCTATGTATAAGACACTTCATCGTCAAAAACTTAAGATATATGAAAAATTGTATACATAATAAAACTTGGATTGTAACACTCCCAGTAGACTTATCTCTGTGCTTACGTTAAACCAATGTAACTTTGACATCAGAATAATTATCACGACCCAAAAGATTTTCATAAATCGCAAATGGTACCCTAATTCTTTTACATGAGCCTTGTTCAAGACAATAAAGAAACAGGGTAGCTGTTTTTGTATTAAGGGCGTGAGGGGGGCGATTTTGGCTTGCGGCGGAAATATAAGTCTGAGGCCCGTAGGGCCGATGAGGGGATTGTAAGACGCCAAACGGACAAAATCGTTATTCCGCCCGAAATGCAAATAAGAGTTTTTGGAAAATCGTTCAAATTCACATTAAAGCTTTGAAAAAATAAATGACACGATTCGTTCTTAATAATCAAGTTGGTTACTAATGACTGAAAGCAAAAGAAAATAGCTATTTCAATAATAATAATAATTATTGTTTCATTAACGGGAACCCCTTTGGTTTACAAATTTAGAATGTAAAGTATAACCAAAGACTAGCCTTTTCCCTTAGATAGCTACATAATTTATACCAATAAAAGTGTACTTTTTGATGTTTCCGATAGGGTTCAGTAGCATCGCTCGTTTTGTTGAAGGTATTATTAAGGTAATATTAATTGTATTGACGGTAATAAACATTATTATTATTATTATTATGTTTCAAACTCAAAAAGAAGTCCTAACTTTCACTTCCCTTGCTAAAAATTCCACAGTGTGTCTATTCTGAACCCACAGCAAATAGTAAACAAGTACAAGGGTAGGTAAGTAGGTGCTGCTTCCTAGGTAACACAGTAAATAACCCTATTGTTGAGTGTGTTTCCATAACACATACAGAAAAACAAAAAAAGCGCGAACTGATAAGCGACCAAATTTGTTGGGCAAATAATAACCCAATGTATTCATTACCAACCAATACGCATCATACGCCGCAACGAGTCGTTATAAGTAAAGTTGGTTTTTACCATACGTATGTAAAAAACATCCTTGGATCTGGTCGAATAGTTTCCACACCAAAATTGGATTCTTTGTAGAAGATCTGGACAGTCGATCACGTTATTAATTATCTTGTACAACACATAAATCAAAAATGGTTCGCCACGATTTTGCATAATTTGAGCATATTTTCCTCTAATATGAAGTCTTCCACTTTTGTACTTCAATAGCCTTATTTTACACGTTGTCTAGTTGGTTTACATCTGCCAAGTATAAAGGTGACCATATAGTAGACATACTCTCAAGATGACTCCTTTACCAATGAGGCATATAAAGTTTTCACGCATTGGTCATAGAGATATTTCGACATCCTCCATATAATGTGATTTAAAATTTGGATTCGCATCGAAGATAACTCCCAAATCCTTGATTTGAGTTACTCTGCTCAAAACATTGCTCTTGATGATTTTATTCTTGTAAAAGTTTTCACACAGCACTTATCTATGTTCAAATTCAAAATAAATAATGAAGGATCACAGTGTGATCCTTGTGGAACCCCTGAAGATGCTTCAATTTCAGACGATAAGACATTCTTAATCTTAATCCTTTGAAGAATGAAGAAATCCATCTAATAATTTTTATATGAAATTCCATTGGCGCCAATTTTCTTGCTAGTAAGATATGATTAACTTTAACGAAGGTCTTGGAAATATTACATCGACTATTTTTTGGTCCATAGCACTTGACAAATAATTTTTGTACAACAAAAGATTTGATAAGGCAGACCGGCCAGAGACATGACACCCAAATTAAATACTTTTAGCCACTAGTTTGTTTAATAATTTTGGTAAGATTGATTGAACACTTACAGCTCCTTTGGGTTTCCAGATTTATGAATCGAATTGTTTTCAAAAACGTGGAACTTCTCCTATCTCTAAAGATAGGCCCGAAAATCCCATTACCCAAATTTTCAAAATTCATATCATAGTAGTTTCTGAATTATTCTAATGGGTGGTCACTGTGAGACACCCTGAATTATTAAACTAAGTATATCAATCAATTGCATAATGTTCCCCATATACCGGTGAGATAACTAGCGAATAGTTCGACTAAATGTATGAATTAATTGCAGCGCCGGATTAGGGGGCGGTACAGCCCCGGGCCCAATTAAAAAAAAATGTTAGTAAAAAGAAATAAATTAATATATTTGTATGTTTCAAATATTTATGTAATTATTTACTTGTACATTTATTTACTTACTTTAGATTCATATTATTCATAGGATTTTATATTAATGTTTATGGTGTAAAATAATTTCGATGAGTTTAAAAAAGGGCCCCTTTCACGCAAAGACCCCTAGGCCCCTGAACCCTTTAATTCGGGCCTGATTAATTGTATTTAAATTGTAGGTAAGTAAATTATGTAGCAGAAACCTAATAGATGAAACTCGAACTTAGGCTGATATTTTCCATGGTAAAATAGTGCCACATAACTCATAGACACGAGAATTTTATAAAATATTTATTAACTTTCAGTCTGTTCTGTGACATAAAGACATCTATCTGTTGGGCCAATAAAATAACTACCGGGTCTTCCAATAGGGACTTCCGAACTTTGACAGTTGGTAGCGCCCATATTGTTGAAGCTACATCTGTCAAATTGGCTGTCATTTATTCAGTCTGTTTTGCCAAATAATAATGGACAGATATAGCGTCCAACAACACGTGCAAATGATAAAATTGTTTTATGAAAATGGGTAGTCTGTTCGGGCAACCTTCGCCCATTTTACGGTCGCCATAATCGTCCTACCGAGAGGACTAATCGCAGTGCGGTGGATATGATAAGAGTCCACTGGTTCAGTAAACGCTCAACCAACTCCCGTACGTCGACGAAATGCAAGATCTGCCGAAAACATCGCCGTTGTTCATGAAAGTGTGCAGGAGAATCCGAGGCAGTCGATTTCGCGTCGCTCACAAGAACTTGGTCGATGATTACCAACTTCTTTTGGCCTCAATTGGATGATATGGACACCAACAACATGTGGTTTCAACAGGACGGCGCTACGTGCCACACAGCTCATGCCACATTGGATATTCTGCACAAGCGATTTGAGGGCATGGTCATCTCACGTGGAGGTGATGTGAATTGGCCACCGAGATCGTGCGATTTGACCCCGCTAGACTTTTTCTTGTGGGTCTATGCGAATAAGCTGCAAACCATAGCGGCCCTCAAAGCCAACATAACCCATGCCATCGGTCAAATTCAGCCTGATTTATGCGCCAGAGTAATGGAGAATTGGACATTTCGGATGCGCGCCACCCAGAGAAGCCGCGGCGGACATTTGAACGACGTTATATTCCACACGTAACGTAATGGCATCGATAGCCCTTTCAAACGAATAAAAAATTTCGATGATATCTCACACACACTTTGTTTTATTTAAATTTAAAGATAGGAAGCGCTTAATGAAAGACCCCGTATTACGCTATAGTAAAGATATGGGGATGTTTTCATAATACTTCATGAGCTTTTTCTATTAGTCAATTGCCGTCGCCGTCTATAAAGTTGTTAATTAATATAACTAGTTATGGAGTTTCACAACGTACGTATAAATAAAATTAAATCCATCAAGTTTTTTTCTTCCATTTGTATTCATCAACGTGATCGATGTTTTATATACTCTGGGCGCAATTTTCTTCTACAACTTAAAACCATCACTCAACAAACATCTAATTATTTGCATTCATAACTCACAAACACCTGTTTGCTTTCAGCTTTCCAGGTTAGATACAAAGTTATAATGATAAATGAATAAGTAATTAATAAACCCACAAGCGAACTAGTCTTTTTAGTAAAGGTTTGTATCGATTTATCTTTCAAACTAGTAATCTATAAGATTATTAATCCACCCTTGCTATTCATGCGAGATGAGCAAGTTTTAAGACATACCTACCAAAATTTTGTTCGCATTAAAGTACACACTTTGGCTAAATTGTTACTTTACTACGGCAATTTATTCATACAATAACTAGCAAAAATACAACCATCGACGTAAGCGGTGATATTAATATTTAAAGGAAAATTTGAATTTTTACTTTAAGATTTTCTTATAATATATTCACTATGTGGTCTTCTTTAACATAAATATGGGTAAAAAGTTTCAGTCTTCCTATTCCAGTTAATTGACTATTTATCTCAAGTAGGTACTTGAATTCCCAGACACATAAATTGCATGTACAAAGTAGGCGGGCATTTCCTGAGTTGTGGTTGGCGAAAAGGTTTCGCATCACAAATACCGCGTATTGTTATATTAAAATCGGTGAACAATAAGCTCTCATTTGCATAGGTACATAATAATAACAATCTATACGTGCATAGCGTTTTCATTATAACTTTTTGTTATGGAGCCATTCGTTGTTGCATTAACTGAATTGCAGCAAACTTCTAGATAAATAGAGCAAAAAACATTATACAACTTGGAACAGTTTAGAACTCTAATTGGAAAGTTAAAAAGTTCTGTTAATTCTCACCGTTCGGTGCTAAAAGTAGTATTGATCTTAGCGGCACGAAATTTCCACCTAATTGTAATTTATGATTGAACTTCAATCATTCTTCAATTAACCCTTGAGCAGTCGCGTGGGTAATAATAACACCATTGATCGCGTGGATGACAATGGTCATCCATCAGTTATTTTTGAATTTATCAATTATATTTCTATTAGAAGATGTAATTTAATGAATTTACTAAATGATAGACAAACACGTAAAATAATTGTAAACTTTAAAAAGTGTTATATCTGCATAATATATAAGATAAAGTACCTTATAGCCGCTAGAAGTACCTACATACAGTCTCCATTTCAAAATTATTATCTACTGGAAAGGGCGAATTAATTTATTCAAAGATTTTGATATATTATTTATTTAATTGGAATGTCATACAAAAACTAATAATATTACTAAAACTGCTATAAACAAACATTTGAATAAAAGAGTAGGTACATATTTACAGTAAGTCGCGTGGATGACAATTGTCACAATTGTCTTATTATAGTACAACTTACCACGTTGAAGGTTGACATATTGCTACTATATTCGTAAAACCCTAAACAAGGAATACTAAAAACTGGAACCCCCCTTTCTTCTTAGAAAGAATGTTATAGGCAATACAATAACAGCGGATGACAATAGTCATCCACGCGACCGCTCAAGGGTTAAGAAGAGATTTCGTATAGACTGAAGCTTCAACACTTATAATATGAAAGGAAAAAATTACAAGACTTTTAAAACAAATAAACAGTTCTAGAGTCATCTCATTTAATTTTACAAAACCTTTGTTATTTAATGTGAAACTATATAGTCTGATAGTAGCGGCAGGTTACAAAACTACTCCTTCACCCCTAAACTTTGCAATTAAAATGCCAAACTTATTGATTTAATTTGCCCTAGTGGAATTAATGAAATGAAACGCAAACTTTAAAGATTATTTGAATGTCGGTTATTTTCTCACTTATAATTGCACAAGAGGTTTGTATTTTACCGAGTAAATTTGGGTTGTTTAATAAGAATCTGTTGCATAGCCATTAGACGAGAAAAACTGTCAACCAATAAAAATGCGACACCGAAGGTTAGGTTGACAGTTTTTCTCGTCTAATTGCTAAAGGAAACAGATTAGAATTTAAACAATACAAATTTAGTCGGCATAAATACAAACCTCAAGTGTAATTCGGCAGGACAATTTAACGAATAAGAAATTTAAAAATCCGTTCGTAACTTTACCAAATCGACTCATTCTTAAAATAACACAATCATCATACAATCAATTATTGGCAAATGTCAAACTATGTATTTATACGGCGGGCACGGTTACTACGATAGTTGATAAGAATATGAAAGTGAAAAAACCACCATTTGTCGCTGTAAAAGTGACAATTTCACTGCGGCTAATGCGATTTTTTATACATGAGTTAAATTGTTAATAAAAATATTTTGGTAATTCTAAATTCAAACATTCAAAAGCACGGCACACGAAAAAATGGTTCAAATGTTTCCTTACAGTTATAATGGAACGCACCTTATACCGACCCTAGTGAATTTAAAAATATCAACCCCATAGACGGTATAGCCAAAATGATAATCTCTCAATAATCGTGTCAATAATCGAAATTGTGTGTCATTGTTTTGAACCATCCAATAAATTGACATCGATGGAATGACAACAACCAAATTAACCACCATCAAAGAAGTTTTTAAAGCACAACCTTCTGCAGGCAAAGTGATGTTGAAATTTTTTCTACCGATTCTTGTTGAGAACACTTGAAAGAACATAAAGTTGACGCAAACCTGTGCAATGAAACATTAACCAAGCAATAAGGCGAAAACTTGTACGAATGCTTTTACGTCGTGTCACCTTACTCCACGACAATAGTCAGCCACGTTCGCCAAGTTTGTGATTTATACATATATTTTTGCGCCACTGAAAAAGATGTAAAAAGGTTAACTGTTTTCAATCAATCCTGTGGAAGACTTTTCCATGCAGCAACCACAAGAATTCTATGAGCAACATCGGTTGGTGAAACAATAGGACAATGTTAAGATAACTAGTTTTCGGCTTATATCGCGTTGTTATATTTGTTCCACAGAGTGCGTTGAAAGGCTTGCCTTTCCTTTTACCTTGCCAAAACAAGAATTTTTTGAATGATTATCCATCCTCCTCGCTCACCTGACTTTGTCGGTTTATTTTACCAAATTGTTGAGACGGATTTCGATAAAATGTTTACCACGTGATAATCGATAAATTGTTGATATAATTTCAAAATAATGTTAGTCATGCTTGGCGCTGTTGAATTTTCTTTCCATAGTCAAAGCCAAACAGATCAATATCGAAAATTTTTTGAAAGGAGTTATAAGAAACAGAGTTTTATATGGAAAAAAGGTGTTCAACGATAGTCGAGCTGCATCAAGGACTGTCAGACGAGTGTCCACATTAAAAACATGGCCTATAAAAAATTGTAAGACAGACCCATCTTGATGGAAGTTACTGCAAAAGAGCAGAATATTAATTAATACTTGAACAAAGGATGTAGAGGAACAGAATGGAATATATTTTTTACTGATGAAACATGGTGCGGCGCAAACCATTCAATAAAACTTGGTTGGGTAGAATTTGTTACCGCCGAAAGCCGTGCCGGTTTTGATCAATACTGAGGAACAATTCAAGAAATAAAGCAATACAGAGAGAGAATCAAAGGGCCCTCTGGATTTAAACAAAGATTAATTATATTGCACATCGGGAACGAAAACTGTTTACCAGATTGCACTATATGCTTCATTTGGAAAAAAAGGTTCAGCAGACAGCAGGTTACCATAACGAGTTGAATAGATAGCACTGTGAACAATTCTTACGATACGTATTAGGTGCTCGGTGATCGTAGATACTTGGTCAAATACCTTGCCGCTCTCTTGGAGAAAAGCAGATATAATCGAATGGTTAACCAACAAAAAACTTCAGTTACCAGAAGAACTCGATACCTTCAACTATTTTACTTTTGGGATTGTCCCGACAGCATCATTTACTACTAGGGAAAGTAACAAAAGAATTAAGATAGAAAAAGGTTAAACTTATATGGATTCCAGTAACCCACTGTGAGTTTAATCCGATTGAGTTAGTATGGGCCTAGCTCAAAAATAAAGTTGCAAAAGAAAACACAACTTTCAAAATTAAGGACGTTTTAGTCTCTGCAAGGCAACATTGAAAAATATAACAATAAGCGTTTGGAATAATTGTGTCGACAGTTTAGTAAATCTCTGAATGATGATGATCATGACGATAATAACGACTTTGAGGATTATGAGGATCTCAAAGAAAATAGTGATAATGATTGTATATGAGTTGATTGATTACTGTGAATATAAAATTGTTTGCACAATCAAATAAAATAAAAGCGTTTCTTGATTGTCCTAATCAGAGCACCTATGAATACGTTAATTTCTTACATAATATTTAACCGCGTTGTAAGAATAGTGACTTGTAACAGAAAGTCGAGTGTGTTTAACAACAACTGTCTATGCTGCCATTTCATTCTCTAACCCCGCGAATTGTACTGTTGCGGCCATTTGATTCTGCAAAATATATATGTATGTATATCCTGCCCTTAAAAAATTTTTTAATTGATAAATCTCGATGATTTTCTTATTTTTTAGTATATGAATTAACCAACCAGACGTTTTTCATTATTGCAATGTTGTTATTGAATAAAAATGTTTACGAATTATTGCATTTCATTAAATAGTTTTTTATTAATTAATCCTTAAAAATCGACGTGAAAAATCGTGTTTTCTAGAAAAAATTTCGCTAAATTCAAGAAGGTAATTTTTAAATTAATGTTAATAAGGCACTCACTCTGCCGTAACAGATGATTGCTCCCCCTATACTAATTAGGAATTCGGAAAAACTGTAATTAAATCAACTGCTTAAACGAATCGATCCTTGTTGTTGCTGCATTATACATAGTAATAAGTTGGAAACGTATTTCGAATTTACAGAAAAACCTGAACTGTCAACGTGTACCTAACAAAAAAGCAAAGAAAAATTAAATCATTTTCATTTATTCATTTCTTATTTCATTTCAATTATGATTTCCATTGTAGTAAGTACTATCCTTGTTTACTATTGATTTGCTTATGGGTTCGGTCTATTTAAACATAATCTAACTTATTTATTTCATATTAAGATCCATTAGCTATTAAAACAATGACTTGTTTATTCATTTGGATGCGTCGTGTCGATAATGGACATTACCTATCGAATGAATTGTGTCGCTGAAGTATGACAGCAGTAAACTTAGTTTATAATTAAATTTGTCTTATGTTATGCATGTCATGATATCAGGTAATAGTAATAATTGCATATAGTACAGAAAACGGCGATTTTCTCTTTCTGGGAAAAATTATCTTAAACGATCATTGAAAGTGTCATGGTTTTTTCAAAAATTTGTTTACGAACGAATTAGGCATGCAGCTCAGTGTGATGGCTCATCAGTTTATCATGGCTAGGTTAAAAAAATTCTGGCAAGTTGCCACGAGATTTCCCTCGTATTAACACTTTTTTCAAAAAATAAATATAGCGCAATATAATATTGCTAAATTCAGAAAAAAATATTCTTAAATTGCATAATAAAACTGCAATTTTATCTTATAAAAAATGAGTGCCGCCATTTTAGCTTATACCGGAAGTGACCTCATCAAAGGTAATATTAGCATTTACGCCCTTGACTCGAATGCAATCGATTGGCGAAAACCGCATTTCGATAACTTCAATAGTTTCTGAGTCTGAGCTCAGATTTACTAAGCTGACTTTTAGTGGCCGATTTTGCGAATGTCTCCGGCCGATTTACAACCTCCTTTCAACTCCTAAAACTTTCCACTACTCAAGGGGCGTTCTCTATTGAAAATTGAAACTGATTACTTACAATATAATAATCATAAATAATTTTTACTTGATTCTTATAGTGCCCACGCCCCTATCATTGCTACGATAAAAAATTTTGCAACCGTCTAACTGCTTATTGACATCATTAACAATAACAAAACCCTTGTTCAATTACAGTATGACTATATTAAATTACACACCCTGGGAACTATAGCAGTTCATCCTCGCAGCAACAAGTTCAGTAGATTAAGGTGATAGGTCACTAAACCTATCAGTAGAAAAGAAAGCCCCGAACTTGAAAATGGGAAAAGGTAGCAACCTGCCCCTCGGTTAACACTTGCCGGCGTGAACCTCAGCTACGAAAAATCATTTAAAATGTATCAATGACGCACCTAGTGATAACCCACACCTAATCAGTCCTTATATGGTCGGGGGGGGGGGGGGGAGGGGGGGTTGAAATGCGCAGTCGTTGTCGGCTGGTCTGTATACACTACCCATTGTATTATGTAGGAGATCGAATAAATAAATAATAAATAACTTTTATTTATAAATAATAACCATTTAACTATCTTTTGACGTAGTCGCCATTCCGCTGGAGGTATTTTTCCGAGCGGTGGATGAGCTATCGTCGTAGAAGTCGGCCGCCAGGGTATTTAACCAAATGTTGACATCATCACCTGTTCGTATCCGTTTTCCGCCTAGAATTTACTTCAATTGGGTGAAGAGATGGTAGTGGGATAGGGCCAAGTCGGGCTTGTAAGGTGGGTTGTCCAGACATTCCATTCTAACCTTTTCAATGTGTGGACGAGCATTATTGTGGGGAAAGCACACTAAGCACATAAAAGTCTAGTTGAGTTCAACCGGCACGACGGTTAGTGTAAAGGTGAGTCGTACAAACTAGAGTTGACGTCCGGCCTAGGGTTGGATTGACGGATTTAGGGCCAGTTGCATAAAAGTCTAGTTGAGTTCAACCGGCGGTTAAGGTAAAATTAAATCGCAAAAACTAGGATTGACGTCCGTGATAGGGTTGAACTAATGGTTTTACTACCAATTTACCAACCCATAAATCGTTAGATTAACCCTAGACAGACGAGAATTTTAGTTTGTGCGATTTAATTTTACCTTAACCGCCGGTTGAACTCAACTAGACTTTTATGCAACTGGCCCTTAGTCACACAATACGGATTTGGTTAGATCGTTGAGTGAAAGTTTTTCTTTATTCAATGGTTACATACACTCCTTATATGAAATAAATGTTTGTGGTAACTTAGAAAATAAGGCCCACGTTGAACTTCGGTTGAATTATGTCTTTGCTAAGACTATTCGCGATGAAAGTTTCTCGTGAAAATCCCTAATGATTACTATCACACAATTTATTAGCTTGTATTTAAGCAACTTATAAAAGCTAGGGATAAATGCATTATAACTAAGTAAAGAAAGGATACGGTAGACAGTTTGAAAAGTAAAATTAAACGACAAACAGTGTCAAGAAGTAATGGCATCCTTGTGTAGAATTTAATTTAAAGTTAAAAGTTGAAATTCTCTTGTAAAAAAATAAAAATAAATAGAAAGTAAAATGAATACCTTGCAAACTCCCCCAGGCATACATTTGGTAGAAATGTTGTCTTCTGGAAAACATAAATTGTGGTTTGGGATATTCAAATATCTCCAAACTGAAAAAATGTAGTGCCGCAGATGTCACTTCCTTATTGAGATCTAATATTTTCTTTCAAATTAATGTAAATCCGCACAAATTAGCATAAAAACACTTAATGTCAAGCGCTGCGCAAATAACTCAAAATCGTATTTGATACGGCGTTGCACTTTAGCTGATCGATTTGATGAATCTGTTTGAATTCTAAAATCGATGTAATGTATTCTACGTCACTTTATTCCTTGGACTGAAGGACCTTAGTTCTCGTTTTCTTCGAATTACCTTTATTTTATGTTAGGGTGAAATGTGCATTTTCAGGATATTTTCTTTCCTTGATTGAAAATTCCACCCCGAAAAGCTTAAATGCGTGGCAAACGATAAGGTTGATAATTTTTTTATTTCGATGTGAGCACATTAGGATATACTGAGTAGAAATTTTTCTATTCTACCAAAGTATAAATATTTATAGATTGAATTGTACGTTCTATAAGGGTGGCGATATTCATTAAATAGACAATTAGCTACGAAATACATGGAGTACGCATACAAAGAAAATTAGCACGTACCGGTAAATATAAGAAACACTTGAACATTTAGAAATACACGCATGTACATACTTAGATTCTCCTTTATTTTACTGTGTTTACACTTTACTGTAACAAAACTTGACTGTATGCATAACATACGTCAAAAAACCACAACACTTTACAGTAAATCGAACGCCTTTCAGTCGCAGTGTTCTTCATAAAAACAGCTTTATTACGGTTTATTTAAAAATATGTGGATTTTGTATTTTGAATACTATTTTTACCATATTTATAAAAAACAAAGAAGTTTTTCTTCGTGTAGCTCGCGTAAAAAGGGTAAAGTATATCACAATTTCAGTAGTCGCTGCAGTGCAGGCCAACGATCGTATTTATAATGTCCCTTTGATGTGGTTCCCTTTAGGTCCCTTCGACCATGTAGCCACCAGTTTTAAATTCACTATTTCATAATGTTTGTACCCTTACAAAGGTTTTGGACCTTCTTCGGGGTTGCATTTGTAATGTTCTTACCGAGTATATTTCATCAGATTTTTGTTCGTTGGTTAGGTGGCGTTTCTAGTAGAACCTTGGCTTACCTTTAACTAAGGTTCCCCTTCCTATTCTTTTACTATGGTTTGTATTTCTCTCATCGCAGTTTCATGTCCAATTTAATATGTCGGTCCTTTGAAAGGTATTTTTCGACCTTCTTTGGCTAGTCGGCCAGATATTACGTTACCCTTTATAGTGAAATGCTCGGGTACCGATACTCTTAGTTTTACTTTATCGTGTTTCCACAGTGAGCTAAGGTATTGCATGCAGACCAGCAGTAAAGCTGGAGTTGGATGTCAGGCACTATTAAGAGTTTCTTATTGGTAGAGTTTGTCTCCAAGAGAATTGGTGCACGACATGATATACAGGCCGTTCCATTTTGGATGGCCACCGGCAATATCTTCAAAACCAAACGTCTCAATTTAATGGGATAAAAAATTTTATAGCTAAATCAGGCATGAGAAATTCAATGAAAATATTTGTAAACTATAAAAACCACCGCAAGAGGGCGTAACTGCTACGACAAACACAAAAATCGATTTTTTCAGTGGAAATACCCTACTAAGCTACAATTTAAAATAAGTTTTTTTAAAGCTTAGTTCATTTCAAACAACTTTTGTTTAAAACATTTTTTGATGTTTCCAATAATAAAGCCAGGGGGCGCGGCCAAACCTTACGAAACAAAAAGCACTGTAACTTCTATAATTTTTAGCCGATTTGAATGAATTTTTGCTTATTTGAAAGGGCATTCAACGCAGATTCTGGGCTTATAATCACACTTAACAATAATCGTTTAATACATTTGATAGAGGTGGTTATCTCCAACTGAACTTGTTTTTCCAAATTTTCTCTAAAATTTTAAATGGAAGGATATCATTCTTTTGTGTAGGTTTTGTAGAACTTAAATGGTCTAAGGTACTGGCGAAAACCCCGTATTGATATCTCTTGTCGTTTTCGAGATATGACCAAAAATGTCTTTTTCTGGTAATTTTTCACCACCCCATTTTTAATATTGTCGATATCTTAGATGGCCGTGTAATTTATTATGTTTAAGTAATTATTAAATATCACACAAGTTCACTCTGTTTTTTTTTAATTGAAAATTAAGGAAATCTCACGAAACACAAACACTTATATTAGAAAACAAACTTGATGGTAAGCAAAAAACAAAAAAAACATAAGTTGAACTATATCAAATGTTCAAATTGTTGCCGTCATTATTAAAAAAAAAAAACGTTTTGTATTAAAGACTGCTGCCGCGATTTTAGATCAGGGCAAGCTAGCAAATAGCATCCTTTATTCGATTTATTATATCTTACCATGTTGTGGGTGATGTTTGGTAAACAATTCCCTTTATTCTTCCTCAGAAATAAAAGTCAAGGAAATGTGTTATCCAAAAAGATTCTAACAATTTGAGAAAAATGTGCTGGGCATCGATCATGCTGAAACCGCATTATTTGCCATTAAAAATAAAATAAAAAATAAACACAAAAAAAGAATTTATTGGTAAAGGTAAAATAAATAAATTTTATTTAAAAAAAATTATTTCAGTTAAGACAATAAAAATGGGGTAGTGAAAAATTACCAGAAAAAGACATTTTTTGTCATATCTCGAAAACGACATGAGATATCAATACGGGGTTTTCGCCAGTATCTTAGACCATTTAAGTTCTACAAAACCAACACAAACGAATGATATCCTTCCATTTAAAATTTTAGAGAAAATTTGGAAAAACAAGTTCAGTTGGAGATAACCACCTCTATCAAATGTATTAAACGATTATTGTTAAGTATGATTATATTTCTAAATATATTTCTGAAACCAGAAAAGCAATAATGTCGCTAAAAAATAGTAAAAGCCGAGATGTATATAATTTGAACATACTACTAATCAAGAAAGAAATCAATTACTTAGTTGGTCCCTTGACATTACTATTTAGTGAATGTATATCCTTAAACATTTTTCCTGACTGTTTAAAAATAGCAAGAGTCTTGCCTCTATTTAAGTCTGGAGAGATCGATAATCCTAGTAACTATAGGCCTATTGCCATCTTACCAGTTATTTCAAAAATATTTGAAAAACTGTTATATATGCAGATATCATCTTACTTCGAGGAAAACGGCATTTTCAATAGTAATCAGTATGGTTTTAGGAAGGGCCGTAACTGCACTGATGCAATTGTGAATCTGGTTAACTTAATTCTTGATGGCTTTGAAAGAGGCGATTATACAATGTCGATATTCTGCGACTTGAGTAAAGCCTTTGATTGTGTCTCACACGAAATCTTGACTCTCAGACTCAGAGAATACAAGTTTAATGACAGTAGCGTAGATCTCATACGCTCTTATCTTGAAAACAGACTTCAATATGTTCAAATCGGGCAATCAACAAGCTCCAAAGAGCCAATAACTACAGGCGTTCCGCAGGGCTCAATATTGGGACCCCTTCTTTTTCTGGTATACATTAACGATTTCCCCAAACATATGAGCAACATGAAGAACATAAATACAATTCTCTTTGCGGATGACACTACCTTTACTCTAAGCAACAGTGTGATTAATAACCTAATTAATGACTGTGAAGAAGCTCAAAATAAAGCATATAACTGGTTTTCCACAAACGAACTATGCTTAAATAATGACAAGACTTTTAAAATGTTATTATCACTAAGAAAATGCTCAACTACAATTAATACAGAAGATACAACGAAGTTTCTAGGAGTAATAATTGATCACAAATTAACATGGGAGCATCATGTGAACTCATTGTGCAAAAAATTATCCCGTAACATCTATCTTTTAAAAAGTCTTCAAAATGAAGTTTCTAGTACTGTGCTGCGAACAGCTTATTTTGCTCTGTTTCACTCCCATGCTTCCTACGCAATTCTATTATGGGGATCTTCCGCTCATGCGGAACGGATATTTAAACTTCAACGTCGAGCAGTTCGAATATTAGCGTATTTGGGCTATAGAGATGACTGCAAAAAGGCATACTGCGAATTGTCAATTCTGACTCTACCTTCTATGTTTATTTTGGACAGTTTGTTATATGCTAAACATAACTTGCACTTATGGACTAAGCAAAAGGATGTTCACACTTATGAAACAAAATACAATGACAACTACTCAGCACCGTATTGCCGATTAAGTAAATCGCAAAGAGGTCCAAACTGCATATCAGTAAACTTATTTAATAAACTACCAGTTTCAATTAGAAATAAACCAAAGGACCAGTTCAAAAAAACATTAAAAGCATTTTTAATTAATGAATCATTTTATAGTGTTGGTGATTACTTAAACTCCACTAGACTGGCCTAGATAGTAATATTTATTTGTTTTAATATTGTATTTTAGTACTAAAAATATTTTTCTTAAATATGTATACTAGTCATATTTGTTATTTTGTTTTTTCTGTTTATTGACAAGTGTAAGAATACTATTGTATTCAGATAGCACAATATATATTACAATTACAATTACAATTACAATTACAATTACAATAAGCCCAGAATCTGCGTTGAATGCCCTTTCAAATAAGCAAAAATTCATTCAAATCGGCTAAAAATTATAGAAGTTACAGTGCTTTTTGTTTCGTAAGGTTTGGCCGCGCCCCCTGGCTTTATTATTGGAAACATCAAAAAATGTTTTAAACAAAAGTTGTTTGAAATGAACTAAGCTTTAAAAAAACTTATTTTAAATTGTAGCTTAGTAGGGCATTTCCACTGAAAAAATCGATTTTTAGCGTTTGTCGTAGCAGTTACGCCCTCTTGCGGTGGTTTTTATAGTTTACAAATATTTTCATTGAATTTCTCATGCCTGATTTAGTTATAAAAATTTTATCCCATTAAATTAAGACCTTTGGTTTTGATGATATTGCCGGTGGCCATCCATAATGAAACGGCCTGTATAGTGGATAATATTTTTCAACAACATTCGCTTACATGTCCATAGGGCTCTGATGGCTTTGTTCGTTCCATTACCAAATTTCTTTCAATATCAAGATGTCCCAGGTGCTTGATTCAAACGGACGGACGTTTCATAGAGGAGAAGTTTTTGCTTTTGCCATGAGATTGTTTTCCTTGTAAATGGTATGAAGAGACTTTTTATGGAGTTTACCGGCAGTCTCTCTTTCTCATGCCATCTTTGAATAAGTTTAAAAGCTCCCTGCATCCTATTAATTGTGAACAGCACTTTGAAACTTTCCCACATCTCCCATATTTGCGATATGTTTAGTACAGAACAGGACTTAAATGCTTTTCGGCATTAAATATTTTAATTAATATTAAATTTTAAATAACACATAATAGTGTACCTACTGCACACTGCTGATTGCGACGTGGATAACAAAGACCCAGTGAAGAGGAAATCAAACGCATCCCTCAACGGCGAAATAGTATGAACTTCACCTTATCGTGAGCGTTTGAGCTTTGTCGTATCCTAAATTATTTTCTTTAAGGAGGGGTTCAATTGTCCTAAGTAATAAAAATTTCATAATCGCACTCCCATATAAAAGCCATGTTAAAATTGGACTTTGGCATGCATTTCTGGACAACTCGCTCTGATCATAGTTTTGCTCCGATCATGGAGTTTTATGTCTCAAAATGACCCTAAGAACATGCCACGGCTCATATACCTAGTTTTAGCAAAAAGTATAATGTTTCAAGCTGTCTAGGATGTGTCAAAGTGAGACAGATACTGTTTTCTTGCGATATTTTGCGATTCTTTCAAAGTTACAATAGAAATACAAATAGCATACCCCAATGCGATATCGATAGGCATAAATGCCGTGAGGGTTCATTGAGATCATTTTCAGATATAAAAGTCAACAATCCGACCAATATAGTGGTCACAGCGAGTTTTCCAAAAAATGAAGTCTGGGTATTTTCCAATGGCGAGTGAACTTTTGGCGTACTAGCAGAAAAAATTGTCGTTCCATCACAACTCTTTACCTCAGGTTAAATTTCCTCGTAAATTGCTCTCATTATTCGAAAATTTCGGAATTCATCAAACAAATTCGTAGAGATTTCTTCAGTGGAATGGGCCAACGTAAACTAAGATCGGTGCGTGCAGGTGAAAGAAAGGTGGCTAAGAAGAACACCAAACTGGGCAGACGTAAGAGAGCTTTGGAGGCTTTCAACACGATGGAAATAAGGGTCAATATTGGATCGAAAAAAGTTCTTGAACCCCCCCTTAAGGTAAACTATTAAGTAGGACTTACTCTGAATCCTCTTATTCAGACTTCCTCCCCCACTACAGAGGTCTGATGTTCTTTCCGAACTTGGTTACCATTGACATTATTTTCGAATGGCTACACGAGTATCACCTTAAAAGCTTATAAAAATTCACATTGTACTTATTTTCCCTGTCACCAAAATCTACATAGTTCATTCATCTTTTTGCCAATCCCAAATAATTATCGGGTTGTTCGGAAAGTAATGTGGTTTTTTTATGTGAAAATGAAAGAGAATTTTCGTATAATGAATAAATATTTTATTAAATTATATATTGACCATTCTGGTCCAATACCTTTTGCCACCTTTCTGGCAGTAGTATATGATTCCACACTGATAAAAAAATGTTTGCTCTTTACTGGCAAAAAACTGATCCAGGTGATTTTTGACCTCCTCATTTGAAGTAAAGGTTTTACCGTCTAAAAAATTTTGCAGAGACCGGAACAAATAATAATCTGAAGGTGCCAGATCTGGAGAATATGGTGGGTGTAGCAGTGTATCCCATTCATTCAAACTGTAAAAGCTTTTGGCGAGTGGCCAAACTTGTATGATGACTTGCATTGTCGTGGTCGAACCCTTTCTGTTGATTAATTCTGGCCTTTTCTGTTGAAGTTTGTCCAGCTTAGACTTCCGAATTAATTTGTTGTGTTATCCGGTAAAAGCTCAAAAAAAAAACGATTACTTTGACATCCCACCAAACAGACAGCATCACCTTTTTTGATGGATATTATGGCTTCCGAAATTCTCTGAGCCGGTTCATCTCTTTTTGCCCCATGTTCTCTTGCATTTGATATTGTTATATACAACCCATTTTTCGTCCCCAGTAATGATGCGCTTCAAAGGTGAAAAATTTTCGCGACGTTTGAGAAGCGAATCGCAGACGTCAACGCGGCGACACAAATTTCTCTCCGTGAGAACACGGGGAACCCATATATCGAACTTCGAGGTTAAACCTAGTCGTTAACAGTTGAATTTGATAAATTTAACCTGTTATCGCCAGTTGGCATGAACTAATGCCTTTATTGTGTCTTTATCAGCTTGAACCGGCCTTCCAAAACGTGGTGCATCTTCGACATCAAAATTGTGCGATCGAAATTTTACAAACCAGTTCTGGCACTGTCAATACATCTTCTCCATACACATCGGTTAATTTCTTTCTGGCGCTTGAACATCATTTTTACCTTTTCTTTAGTAAATAAGTAAAATATGACGAAAATGCTGCATTTTGCTCTCCATATTTAAAATATCTTGCAGTGTTCATAATGTGAGAGGTTTTATTGAGTATAATCGATATGTACGGGAGTGAAAATGAAGATTGACTGTTAAGGATTCCACTTCAGATGGAAGAGTGCAAAAAAATCCTAACATATCTACGCTTTTTCTATTATGTACTTCCTTGCTTAGAGTTATCCTATTCCGCAACGCCACTTTTCTTTTCCATGAGGGTGAATTCCCTATTTTTAATATATTGCTCCGCTCTATCGTCATATGTTTCATAAATGACACCCCACATTCAACAGAAGCGACCCTTTCTGCACAATGTGATCGCTTCCAAACAGATCTATATCCACCGCACCGTTTGTTAAGTGTTCCAGATTCGTGGCTTTTTGCGAGTTTAAAACAGGCTTCTGTAACTTATATTTACCAATTGCAATTGCCTGATTCACCTGGTCGTAAAGGATATTCGGAAATTTGATCCAGGGTCTCAGCGTTTCACACTTAATGCCTTTTGGCTTTCATATAATCAGTATTTCATCGTACTCTCCCTTTTTTGGATGGCTCGTTTTATACAATTTTTAAAGTTTTATTCTATTACAATCTAATTAGGGTCACTAGAGGTTTCTGCATATCAATGTCCCAGTTTGTTGTTCAGTCACTAATTTTACTGGTACTAATTCTGGTAATCTTGTTAAAAATGAAAGTGTTGTTTACTGATACCAGATCCATTGTCATTCAGAATCAGAATTAGGTTTCTAGAAGTACATGGGGACAGATGAGTAAGTAAGATGAAAGTGCTCACCGGCACAATTCTAAAGAAATAGTAAGATCAATGTAAAGGGACAAGGCTACAAGGCCATTTACGGCAGCTATTTATGACACCAAAGGTCCTTTGAGCAAGAGGAGGAGGAACTTCGAACATCCAATTTATTAGTAACCGATAGGTTTTTATCTATTTTCTTTTGTATCTGAATATTATCAACTTCAGCGCAACATCAATACTAGATTTTCATTTGTTACGATGAAAAACCATGGAAAAACGCAATGATAATAATAAAAGAGATTGTGTTTTGTGATTCTACCGTGAAACGAATTCCTTTTTGTAGGAAAATTTAATTTTGTTTGTATGATTAAATAAACGACTCCTGTAAATATTTATACAAACACACAACAATCCACAACATATTTACTCGTTCAGTTACATTTTCTTGTCGAATATTTTTTTATTATTCTGAACGCACAATTATCTTCAGGCAGTTTCCAAATATCTTTGAATTCTCTTTCTGCATTTTTCTTTGTAATATTGTTGACAAAAAGAGGAATAAAAATAAATATCACATTGTTTCTTGTTGTAATTCAATTGGTACCCGATCACTCAAACTAAACGAATCTTGACTCACTCAAAGGAATTCCTGATTGAATTCCTAGCTGGAAACGAAAAGTTCTTGTATATCTATTTAGATGCGACGAGAGAAATTTATAAATCGCTTTACAAACTTTGCAACTCAACAAAAAAAATTAAAATAGAAATTGAGAAAATCTATAATAGTGCAAAACGAAAATGATTTTGTTTCATTTTTTATGCACACAAATTTGGTGTACCTACACATTACAAGTAGCTTAAATTAGATTTAAGTTGCTATTAACTATTTAACTATGGTATATTGTACGCGTATAAGCTTTAAATAAATTTGGCACAAGACACAGCAATACTAAATATCGAAAAATACGCTATTATTATACAGTGTGTAATAGGTATAGGTATACAGTGCCTAATTTTATAGTAATTAAGGTATCTAGGGCGTTATGAACTAAATAACGCCTAAAGGTCGACAGTCGAGGGCCTCTGGCCCGAGGGATATACGTCGACGGTAGGCGTTATGTTCATAACGCCCGTGGTGCCTTCATAACTTTATGTCATACTTGCAAGAAGTTGATTAAGATGATTAAAACAGATGATAACAATAAAATCAGTATAGACTGACATTTAACATCCTTGACCGTATCTATAGTGATGAAGCATAATTTTACATTTGCGAGCGTTATAAACTAGCTTTATAAAAAATAACGCCCGCTGCTCTAAAATCCGGTTGTCATGTAAAGAGGCGTTATTTAGCCATTAATGTTTCTTGTTTCAGCAGTTGTTATGGTGAATAATTATGAAACGATATTAACGATAATATAGTAACGAACGCCAATTTATTTTATTTGAATATCATGAAAAGCTTTCTGAAATACAGAATTTGGCATAAAAGTAATTATTAAACACATAAGGAAGGTTTCGAGTACTTCCTTAGATTTCAACCATTTTTGTTATCCTGAGACATATTAAAGGCTGTACAAATAGCTTGCTAGCTCCTGCAGCATAAAAAGATTGCGTTATTGTGAACTTTTCGGATGGTCCCGCTTTCGGTTCCTTACGAATTCTTTACTTAGTTATCATTGTTATCAACATTGAGGTGAGCTTGTCGCCAAAGTGTCGTTGAGGGAAGGACACTTTGCGTGCGTTTTTTGTGTGTGAAGTGATAGCATTGAGTTTATCGTTATATAAATTGGCTAGCCTTTTTGTGGCGTTTAAGATTCTCACACAAGGCAACCACGTAACTTAAACCAATTTTTGGCGTTCAACGTAAAATCTTCCCGGGCATACACAAATCAAGATATTCCTTCAGGCTGCATTGACGATTGAAACACATGGTTTTCCTGGAGTAATTTCATAAGATTCATAAGAATTGATTACTTGTCGGAAATGCATAGTTCGTTTACTCATTTACTAAATGTAAACTTCATTTGTGGCACCACAGTTTGTTCATTTAATTACTAGTGTTACCACTCCTCACCTGAAAAATTAAGGAGGCACCGTTCAGCCATAAGCATTGACGAAGCACTGGAACTTTCTTCCAGACAATAGTAGATGAAAGTCAGTTTTTGCTACGGCGTATACCTGATGGCAGATAAAGATATTCATCCAGAGGATGGAAAAGGGTTATCTGGAGGACAAATAAGGGGAGGGCACAATTATTTATGACTCATTCAAAGTAGGGTTTCAAGAACACCGGTCACAAAATTCTGGAACCTGAACGAAAAGAAAGAGAAACTAGGTCTTACAATACCGAAATTCCGGGACTTCGAAAACCGGGATCTCGGACAAAATTGGTGCAGTATTTAAAAACCGGTATTCATACGTAATTACCGGTATTTCAGTATTACATTTATTTTCTTTTAGTAAAAAATACTTGGGATTAATTATATTTATAACTAGTGCAAAATATTGTATGTATACAGGGTGGGCCAATAATGTGTGGATGGAAGATTGTGGGTTTATTAACGAAGTTCGTTGCTGGGTTATGTAAGGTTACAAATCTAAAATATTTTCATTTGAATCGCAAAGTTTCATCTTTCATAGTTCATAGTTGTTTATTTACAAATAGAAAAATGATAAAGATCACAAAACTCAATTTGAAATAACAACAAATGAAATAACTTCGATTATTTATAACAAAAAAAGTATACATTTATCACAACTTATGAGTTATTACGTACAACTTTCTTGTAATAGGGAATAGTAGTTCTCATCCCTCTTTTTTTCTTAATAGAAGCATCCTAAATTTTCACAAGAGTTTCGTTGGTTCCGTTACAGATATCTCGCTCGGCGATCGAAAATCGTTATTCTAATTGCTTACCGTTACAGTGTACGTGACCTAAGCTCTGATTGGTAGCTTCTGTTCTTTTCGTTTGACCCGTTTTTACAGCCGTTGAGTCGCCGACAAATGTTTTCATACTTACATAAATAGTAGCTCGATTCTTAATGGGGTAAACGCTCAATCTTTAGTGCTACCGAAATTTTCACATTTATCTCGATAAATCGATATTAATCGTCTTTAGGTGAAAAGCTTCGATTAATATAGTGTCTATTTGGAATCATCTGCTCATTCCAAGTGTCATTAAACCGTATTTTACGTATTTGTGCATTAAATATTTGTTTACGACTTGCGTTCTTGCTGCGTTCCTGGAAAATAATAATCCTCGAGGTATGTACCTATTTATTTGTATTAAAGATCACGTTTTCCTGTAAATTCAGTAATTCGTATTATTTCTTCTAGCGCTTTACGTCTTAGTTTTACGTTTTACCATATACGTTTCGCGTCATACGGATGGTGTAACTGCCATTTTGTCAAAGAATTTATTTGAGTTCATCATCTCACCTCTAATTATCTCCGAATTTCGGAATTAAGAAAATTATTCACTACAAGATTTTCATCTGCTGCCATCTTTCGTCAACTTTTGGAAACCATCGCTAAGTTTACCTTAACTTCATTTTTGCTTATTATTATTCGAATTTGACTATTGTTTACTGCCTAAATTGTTTTATACTAAATTACTTGATCATCCCATCTTTTGATTCACTTTAAATAACTCATTTAATTCATTTTGTTACGTTCTTAATTAATTTTTCACCAACTTTGTTTACTACCTTTAAAATTACTTTTGTTATTCATGTTATCTTTTATCTCGATGAATTTAATTTATTGAAAGTTAAAACTTAAAAAGCCAATTGCTAATTAGTTAAATGTCAACACTCGATACTGTTTCAATTTCGTAACTGTTATACTTCAGTCGGTCTGCTAGCAGCAGCCCTAACTTCTGTTAATTAACTCTTTTGTTTAGATAATTCATCAGTACTGTGGTTGCGCAATCAACGCTACTGGTTTGTAAATAAGGTAAGATTTGTTTTGATTACATTTATTGACTTTTGTACAGTTAACAAGTCCATGAGATTTTGGTTTTAATTTAAACCCTGCTCGTATATTAACTGTGATATTTATTTTTATTTATGGTTGAGTGAAGGATGGGGTTTGGTCAAAATATGAGGGCTTCAAATGTTAGTTATCCGTAATAGGCCCCTAAATACCATTCCAGGAATTCTACAAGGGTTCTTGCTGTACATTGTTTATACAACAAATATGTACATTGACATCCATCTTCATATGAATCATATTAAAAGGACTATTGCTTTGTTACTTAGAAAGCTCAAGCTCAGCGCAACTACAATATGTAGAATTTAAAAGCACGAAATAATTACTAGAACACAACTCTATAAGATAATGGGACAAGAAAGGTTTGTCTTAATCGAGCAAAGAACCGTACCATGGCGATTTGTCAAAGAAAGGTATAACATGAACACCTCGATCTTTTGCACAGCTTGTCGTGAATAAAATTTCTCTTTGATTTGATAATTTTTGCCCCGATTAAATCTATTACAATTAATGCGAAAGAGGTTCCTTTGTAGTCTTTCTACCTTTAATTCAATTACGTTTTCATTTTCCTTAATTTGAAACTCGACCCTCGAAAAAATTTTCACTGTGGAAGAGGATGAAACAAAATTACCTTTGGCGAAACAAAATCGAAAGCTGTCTATAATAGAATTTCTATATTATCTTCTCCATTAACTGTAGGTACATCTACCGTTATATTGCAATGCGTGCTGGATTTCCTCTAATTTTAGCTAACACGCATGTTACGGATCTAGATTTCCATATAAACGTGACGTTTTCAAAATATATTTAACATCGTTAATGTCTAGAGAGATGCAAATTTTCTTCCTATTTTACGATTTTCCTTAATATAATTAAGTTTTGCCGTTAAGGGTTTAATAGGTTTTTTACAGGCGCGGCGTTAAAGGTTTAAAGATAGTATCACGAATGGCTGGAAATGTCAATTTTCTTTTCACGTAAAGTAAGCATTTGGCTTTTACCGAGTTATAACATTAAAAGCAGGAGAACAATAACGGAACCAACACCGCGGAAAAGGTTAAACACTTATTTTCCTTAATTAAGTTACGATTTAAGGCAACTCAATACCTACTAAGGGAGGGTTTTCAACATTCCTTTTAAACAAGCCGACAGATTTAAGGTATCGATTACTAATTCGGGACAGTATTTCAGACGAAGCTATAGGTCAAAGGGAAGCATGGATCTAAGCCTGGTGTCAGTATAAGCTTAAGACGCTTAGCTTAAGTATTCTAGAAAAACTGGCTTCAACTTCTAAAAGCTGCCCTTATCTTATTGGAGCTACAGGGTTGTCAGGGCAAATCGCAGATTAATTTACTCAAAATAACTGCACCATAAAGTTATTCTAGAAAGAAAATCGCCTTATTTATACCGGGTCCATTATAAAAATGTAATGCACATTTTGTGGGAAAAATAGATTTATTGATCGGACCTGTACAAATGCTTCAAATTCTTCAAAATACTCTCCCCCTGCATTGATACACGTGTCTGCCACGCCTGGAAGGCATCCTGAAAGTCTTCGACGAGAATGTCTCTCAGGAATGTTGGATGTTTCCCACGATCTCTCAATGCGTTCCTTTCAGCTCGGGGAAACAAAAAAAAATCGCACGGAGCCAAGTTGAGATTGGGGGGGGGGGGGGGGGGGGGGGAGGCTCCGTGCCAGCAAGTTGGTAACGATGAAGGACGTGTGGCTGGAGGCATGGTCATGGTGGGGTTTGACCGTATCTTTGATGTCAGTCCTCACGCGCACGACCCGGCATTTCAAACTTTTGAGCACCTCCAGGTTAAAGGCTGAGTTGACAGTTTTTCCCTGGGGTACAAACTCAAAATGGACGATTCCTCGGGCCTCAAGGGAGACAATAAGCATCGTTTTGATGCGAGGATTGCTCATTCGCGCTTTCTTGGGGCGGAGGAGCGATTTTGTATGTCACTTGCTGCTCTGCCCATTCGATTCCGGCTCGAACTCGAACATCCGGCATTCGTCTCCGGTTACGACAGAGTTTAGAAAGTACGGTTCATTTTGAATCAAATCCAACAATTCTTGACAGCGCAAAACTCGACGTTCTTTCTGATCTTCCGTCAAACTTTCCGCACAAGCTTCGTGCAAATCCTCGTCGGTCACTATCCCATGTACTGTAAATGTGGACATGTGTAGGGTGTCAGCAATTTGTCAATCGACGCCGACGGTCAGCCACCTCCCGGACTGTGACCTTGAAATGCAGTCATCCTTGAAGACCTCTTGAAGCATCTGAAATGTTTTGGTTGCATTCTTTCCAAGCTTCACGCAAAACTTGATGGCGTATCCCTATTCAAGCGAATTCTCCATAGCATAGTGTTACAAAGTCGGAAAAAAACACTCCATTTGGAGGTACGTCTTCTATTTCAAATATAAACGTTTGTTGTTTAGAACCATATTTTTTCAATTATATGTGATTTATATGGTTTTCGTGTGGCAAAAGTAGATTGAAAGAGAAGTTAAAAGTAGCATTTTCTCATACAGTGCAAGATTTTCAGGGCGGGTGAACTTTTTCGGTTCCACGCAAAATTTCCTCTTCCTACGTTCAACACTCTCATATCAGACAGACGGAACTATTGTTTACACACGCATTCAGTCTGATTTCTTATTACCACGGAGGATTTGTTTTGTTACTAGGTACGTGGTTTTTTTTTGTGAAATCGGGCACAAAAATGGTTTTGTACAGCTTTTAAACTGATCCCTAATGGCAAATCGGTGAACCAAACTGTTCGTATTTAATTTGAATCTGAAGTTCATCTACAATACGTATCAAAGCATGTTTATAATAATGAAGATCATTTGTAGTAACCTCTGTGAATTGTCCATGTTCAATTATAACATTTGTGACTGAATGAAAAATCTTCCACATTAAACAAAACCCGGCCTGGACGTCCAAAAAACTGTCGCCAGTGAGTGAAATGGTGGAAACGGTAGAAGTAATTGTAGTTTTTGCACAAACAAGTGAAAGCAGGGCTAAAAAATCGTAGTGCATGACATAGGGATGAAAAAGTTTCAACACGATGGGTCACCAGAAGGATTTCAACCAAGAAGAAACAAATATGC
This sequence comes from Pyrocoelia pectoralis, assembly GCA_036250285.1. Taxonomy (NCBI): domain Eukaryota; kingdom Metazoa; phylum Arthropoda; class Insecta; order Coleoptera; family Lampyridae; genus Pyrocoelia; species Pyrocoelia pectoralis. The sequence goes on from CM070079.1 coordinate 14,345,473, forward strand.
TTAGGTACTTCAAAACTGCTCCGTGTCCAGGCAGATTGTGAAAATGTCTTCACCCGGTTAGTAACTGTGGAAGATCAGTATGTTCTAAAGCAAAAATGGCAGTAAAAAAAATGGTACCATAATGGTTTACTACCACCCAAAAATTTAGCGCCAGTTTTATCTGCGGAAAAGTCAATTTTTTGGTACCTTCGCAGATAGGACGAAATTAAGGGTAAACATAGAGGAAAACTAGGGAAAATTGTGTTGCTTTGAAATTAAAGGAATATTGGGTCATTGTGGTAAATAATGATTAAACGTGTTTTATTCAATGACTAGAGAAAAAACTTGGTATCTGTTATTTTTCACCATAGCAACTAACTCGACTACAACGCGCACACTTTAAATATGAACTATTATAATTTGATTGCGTTCCATTTTTCTAACACCCTCCCTAGGAACGCAATCCCATCTTCGTTACACAATACAAATGTTTGTCAGCAGTAGTGCCCTTTGTTACATTATCAGCAATCATTTCCTCACCCTTAACTTTAAACATAGCCTGTGCCCCATCGTTGTGCATAACCTTTAACAAAAGCCTCGCCTTGTATCTCTGAACATTTCCACTCTGGTCTGTTTTCGTTTTAAACACCAATTTATATGGAAGATCCTTTTTACCTGGAGGCAGATCTATCAAAGTCCATGTTTTATTTTTCATCAAGGAAGTATATTCCTCGTCCACGGCCCTCTTCCATTCTGTAGCTTGCGGTGATGTGAGTGCTTCCTCAACAGTCTGTGGGTCAGTGAAATCAGTAAACAAACACAATAGGCCCTTCCTTCCATCTTGTGTCTCATTTTGTTTATTCCGTGCCCGTGTCAACCTCAATGTTGCATTACTATTGTTATCGTGTCTTATATGACGTGGAGGATAGTAGGTTTCATCGCGTTCTCCAGTGTCAGTATCATATTCACTTGAGTCTTCTTCATTACCTCGTGTATCTGAGTCTCTATTGGACATCGCAGGTACAGATGTAGGCGACTCCTGAGTGTGTCTCTTGTTTATCTGACTGCCCGAGTTCGTACTTTCCAGCGGGACGGAACTTGAAGTGGCTGTTTGGCTGTCTTTTACTGGAATATAAGTTTCACAATCAATTGGTGCACTGACATTATCATTGTAATTTTCCAAAAGAAGCATCTCTACTTTTGAAAACTTTGTGTGACTTAGGGTCCATAAAACGATATCCCTTTGTGTTTTCGCAATAGCCCACAAATATCATTTTTACTGATTTTTTATCCCACTTTTGGCGTTTTTCCTTAGGTACATAAACCATAACTTCAGAGCCAAATATTTTCAAGTGTGATAAATTGGGTTTCACACCTTTCCACATTTCATATGGGGTTTTACCTTGAAGCGATTTTGTCGGGGAACGGTTTACAACATATGCAGCAGTTGCCAGTGCTTCAGCCCAGTAGTTCTTCTCCAGGTTAGCATAGAACAACATGCACCTTGCTCGTTCAACTAAAGTCCTATTCAACCTTTCGGCCATGCCGTTTTGCTGGGGAGTGTACGGAGTAGAGGTCTGATGAATTATACCATGACTAGATAAGAACTTTTCAAAGTTATTGTTGCAGTATTCTTTACCATTATCAGTGCAAAGTTTTGTAATCTTATGATTCAATTCATTCACTACATTTAACTTAAAATCTTTAAATGTCTCTAAAACATTTAACTTATCTTTCAGAAAATATACGTGTACCATTCTTGTGAAGTCATCGAGGTAAGTAATAAAATATTTCATACCTCCAAAAGATAAATTTTCCATAGGACCACACAAGTCAGAATGTATAATTTCTAGTGGTCTTGTTGCTCTAGAACCAACGTTTTTGAATGGTAGTCTTGCTTGCCTACCTTCCATACAGTGAATGCATGTGACATTACTTTGTACCTGAGTCAGAGTCACACCATCAGTACAACCAGGCAGCTTCTTCAAATCTGAAACATTCAAATGGCCCATGCGCAAGTGCCACAGATAAGTGTTATTACAATTCTGAGAACTTGAGGTTAACTGTGCCACTTCGTTACTGATATCCATAATGTATAACTTGTTGCTCAAAGTTGCAGAGCATATAACCTCATTTTTAGCATTTTGAATTACACATCCCTTGTTATTAAAAGTGACCTTATGGCCCTTTTCCACAATAGTGCTAACTGAAAGTAGATTGGCAGCTAGCCCTGGAACATACCGTGTGACAAGTTTCAAAGCGGGACATAGCCGAATAGCATGGGAAATCACATATTTGCAGTTTGCTGCTCACCAATTATATCTACAAGAATGGTAATGATGTCTATCGAAAGACCATTATTTTCTGAACCTGTTTATAATATTTGGTATACCTATTTACTAATTCACTACTTTTTAATTAGGAAAATACAATTTTCAAAAGTTAAAAATATGAGTATCCATGACATGTCAAATTCGAATAATTTTGAATATTATCAAATCAAACATTTTCAATTATGTAATATGGCATTTTCCTGAAAAATTTAACCATGAATAATGATAGATAATAATAGTTATTATAACAAGGAACGAGTGTTTAAATAGGCAACAGGTCTAAAAATTAATATTAAACCTTATTTGAATTTTTAACTTTTGAAAATTATTTTTTAATTAAAAAAGCAGTGAATTAGTAAGTATACCAAACAATTTGGTATAAACAGGTTCGGAAAATAATGCTCTTTCGGTAGACATCATTACCGTTCGTGTAGATGAAACTGGTGAGCAACAAACTGCAAATATGTGATTTCCCATGCTATTCGGCTATGTCCCGCTTTGAAACTTGTCACACGGTCAAGATAACTAAAAGGTTATCTTGCACACGGTATAAGGTAATATTACAACGAGTTTTCCAATGCACGTCACAAAATTTATGACGTCATTTTACTACAATGTTGACAGACATTCTTTGTACTATTGGAACTATCCAGTGTAATTTAGGACAGAAAAGTAAGAAAATTCGAAAAATCGGAATATAGGTACCGGGTGAGTCATTTAACCTGGAATTTGAAATATCTCGAAAAATACGCATTTTATAGAAAAATGTGCCGAATCAAAACTTGAATATCTTCGAGGGGGAAATTCGTTAGTACTAAATTACACCCTCACCCCCACCCCCTGTAGGCGGGGCGGGGGGCAAATTTTATATCTTTGTGGGAACATGGCGGCAAAAACGAGTCCGCACGATGACGCACCGAACCCCGATCTCGGTAGTCGCGCCCACACGTGACGTCAAACCCCCACATGACAGACACGAATGCGCGTTCGAGTAACATCGCTACCGAACCACGACGAAGCGCTACCGAGCACCGACGAAGCGCCCCTGCAGGGTATAAAAGCGTGCGCGCTTCGATCAGGAAATCACTCTTCTTCCGGAGTTGTTAATAGCACTGGAAGAAGTCTCATACCCCGTGACCGGAGTTGTTAATAGCACTGGTTCCACGGGGCACCGTCCGAAGCCGGAGTTGTTAATAGCCTGGCTAAGGATAAGCACTCGTCGCTACCACGTACGCCAGTCAAGCGGCCACCGTCCGACGCCGGAGTTGTTAATAGCCTGGCTAGGATATGCGACCACCGCTACCACGTACGCCAGTCAAGCGGCCGCGGTCCAGTTCACCGTGTTATTCACCGGTGCGACCTATCATTACACCGCTACCACGTACGCCAGTCAAGCGGCTGCGGTCCAGTTCACCGTGTTATTCACCGGCATCACCTATCGTCACGCCGTTGCCGCCAACGCCTACAAAGAGGCCACCATGGAAGCTGGTGCCGATCGACCTCGACACAGGGCCCTGCTACAGCGAACCTCATAGCCGACCCCTGCATTTACTCGACCCACGAAGACAGTGCGTGAAGTACATTCGTTCTTTAACTTTGCGTTCATGTTAATTTGTTCTTGTTAATTTGTTATTGTTAATTGTTCTTTCGTTAAAACTCGTTAATATAAAAACCGTTAAACCACTGCACGTTACATTTCCTAAATAAAAGATCGGCGCGCACGCACACGCGCGCCGACAAAGTGGTGACCCGCGCCGTGCGACAAAGTGGAAAAAATACCCGCGACGTGCAGAAAAGTTTAAACAATACCCGCGCCGTGCAAGAAAAAAGTGGAAACGACATCCGCGACGTGCAAGAAAAAAGTGGAAACGATACCCGCGACGTGCAAAAAAAAAAAAAAAAAAAAAAGAAAAAAAAAAAAAAAAAAATGGATACAATATCCGCGACGTGCAAAAAAAAATGGAAACGATAAACGCGACGCGAACGAGCAAACTAACCAGGGAGTAAGCACGGTAAATAAGAGCCAGAAGTATCGCTAGCTCTTGAAGGAGTTCTCAGCAGTCACTAAACCAGCAGGATTACCTTCACGACCACAACACTCCACGAAACATCACATTATAACAACAAACGGTTCGCCAGTATCTTCCAAACCGCGAAGGCTGGCGCCCGACAAACTTAAAAAAGCGAAAGAAGAGTTCAGGTTATTAATCCAACTGGGCATCGCACGACCATCCAACAGTCCGTGGGCAGCACCTTTACATATGGTGCCCAAGAAAGACGCAGAATGGAGACCATGCGGAGATTACAGAGCATTAAATGCACGAACAATACCAGACCAATATCCTGTACCACACATCGAAGATTTCGCACAAACACTTCACGACAAAAGAATCTTCAGTACAATCGACTTGGTAAAAGCGTATCACCAAATTCCAGTAGCAGAAGAAGACATACCGAAAACCGCAATAACAACACCGTTTGGTTTATTTGAATTCCCTTGTATGACATTCGGACTACGCAACGCGGCGCAAACATTCCAGAGGTTCATGGATGAAATATTACGAGACATGGATTTCTGTTACGCTTACATAGACGACATACTAGTGGCATCTTCATCAGAAGAAGAACACGAGGTACACCTGCGACAATTGTTCCAAAAATTGCAAGATAACGGGATCATTATCAACCCATCGAAATGCACATTTGGAAGCAAGCAAGTAAAATTCCTCGGATATCTAGTATCAGAAGAAGGAACGCAGCCCATGCCAGAAAAAGTCCGTGCGATACAAGAATTCGAAACACCAAAAACAGCAAAACAATTGCGGCAAGTATTAGGGATGATCAACTACTACCGACGCTTTATACCAAACGCAGCAACTACGCAAGCACCACTAAACGACCTTTTAAAAGGAAAATTAGAAGGAAATCAACCAATACAGTGGAATACGGAAGCAGAATTAGCATTCGAAAAATGCAAACAGCAAATCGCAGAAGCAGCATTACTCACACATCCACAAACGGGAGCCAAGATATCAGTCACGACCGACGCTTCAGACACTGCAATTGGCGGGGTAATACAACAGCTTCAAAACAACGTATGGAGACCACTAGCATTTCTGTCACGAAAGTTGTCAGACGCCGAACAGAAATACGCAGCTTACGACAGAGAACTACTAGCAATATACTCAACCATACGTCATTACCAACATCTACTTCAAGGACGTCAGTTCACCATCTACACCGATCATAAACCAATTACGTTTGCCTTCAAACAAAAACCTGAAAAATGCTCACCACGACAATTCAGATACCTAGACTACATAGGGCAATTTTCAACGGATATCCAGCACATATCAGGTAGAGACAACGTAGTGGCAGACGCACTGTCCAGAGTCAGTCAACTCACGGCAGGAATCAACTTCAACGAGATGGGAGTAGATCAACAAAACGACAAGGAGCTACAAGACGCGTTACGCCTAAATAATACAAGTCTGCAGCTCAAGAAAATAAGAATGCCAGGGCACACAACCGAAATATACTGCGACGTGTCCACAGCAAACGCAAGACCCTTCGTCACCAAAACGTTCAGACGACAGGCTTTCAAAAGTCTACATCAACTGTCACACCCAGGAAGTAAAGCATCAGCCAGACTCGTGTCTCAAAGATTCGAATGGCCAGGCATTCAAAACGATTGCCGAAGATGGGCACAGCAGTGCATACACTGCCAAACTTCAAAAGTGACTAGAAAGTAGACACAACAAACCACAAGCAGCAAGATTCAACGGCTGACTCCGTCACTAGGAAGGGGGTATGTGGGAACATGGCGGCAAAAACGAGTCCGCACGATGACGCACCGAACCCCGATCTCGGTAGTCGCGCCCACACGTGACGTCAAACCCCCACATGACAGACACGAATGCGCGTTCGAGTAACATCGCTACCGAACCACGACGAAGCGCTACCGAGCACCGACGAAGCGCCCCTGCAGGGTATAAAAGCGTGCGCGCTTCGATCAGGAAATCACTCTTCTTCCGGAGTTGTTAATAGCACTGGAAGAAGTCTCATACCCCGTGACCGGAGTTGTTAATAGCACTGGTTCCACGGGGCACCGTCCGAAGCCGGAGTTGTTAATAGCCTGGCTAAGGATAAGCACTCGTCGCTACCACGTACGCCAGTCAAGCGGCCACCGTCCGACGCCGGAGTTGTTAATAGCCTGGCTAGGATATGCGACCACCGCTACCACGTACGCCAGTCAAGCGGCCGCGGTCCAGTTCACCGTGTTATTCACCGGTGCGACCTATCATTACACCGCTACCACGTACGCCAGTCAAGCGGCTGCGGTCCAGTTCACCGTGTTATTCACCGGCATCACCTATCGTCACGCCGTTGCCGCCAACGCCTACAAAGAGGCCACCATGGAAGCTGGTGCCGATCGACCTCGACACAGGGCCCTGCTACAGCGAACCTCATAGCCGACCCCTGCATTTACTCGACCCACGAAGACAGTGCGTGAAGTACATTCGTTCTTTAACTTTGCGTTCATGTTAATTTGTTCTTGTTAATTTGTTATTGTTAATTGTTCTTTCGTTAAAACTCGTTAATATAAAAACCGTTAAACCACTGCACGTTACATTTCCTAAATAAAAGATCGGCGCGCACGCACACGCGCGCCGACAAAGTGGTGACCCGCGCCGTGCGACAAAGTGGAAAAAATACCCGCGACGTGCAGAAAAGTTTAAACAATACCCGCGCCGTGCAAGAAAAAAGTGGAAACGACATCCGCGACGTGCAAGAAAAAAGTGGAAACGATACCCGCGACGTGCAAAAAAAAAAAAAAAAAAAAGAAAAAAAAAAAAAAAATGGATACAATATCCGCGACGTGCAAAAAAAAATGGAAACGATAAACGCGACGCGAACGAGCAAACTAACCAGGGAGTAAGCACGGTAAATAAGAGCCAGAAGTATCGCTAGCTCTTGAAGGAGTTCTCAGCAGTCACTAAACCAGCAGGATTACCTTCACGACCACAACACTCCACGAAACATCACATTATAACAACAAACGGTTCGCCAGTATCTTCCAAACCGCGAAGGCTGGCGCCCGACAAACTTAAAAAAGCGAAAGAAGAGTTCAGGTTATTAATCCAACTGGGCATCGCACGACCATCCAACAGTCCGTGGGCAGCACCTTTACATATGGTGCCCAAGAAAGACGCAGAATGGAGACCATGCGGAGATTACAGAGCATTAAATGCACGAACAATACCAGACCAATATCCTGTACCACACATCGAAGATTTCGCACAAACACTTCACGACAAAAGAATCTTCAGTACAATCGACTTGGTAAAAGCGTATCACCAAATTCCAGTAGCAGAAGAAGACATACCGAAAACCGCAATAACAACACCGTTTGGTTTATTTGAATTCCCTTGTATGACATTCGGACTACGCAACGCGGCGCAAACATTCCAGAGGTTCATGGATGAAATATTACGAGACATGGATTTCTGTTACGCTTACATAGACGACATACTAGTGGCATCTTCATCAGAAGAAGAACACGAGGTACACCTGCGACAATTGTTCCAAAAATTGCAAGATAACGGGATCATTATCAACCCATCGAAATGCACATTTGGAAGCAAGCAAGTAAAATTCCTCGGATATCTAGTATCAGAAGAAGGAACGCAGCCCATGCCAGAAAAAGTCCGTGCGATACAAGAATTCGAAACACCAAAAACAGCAAAACAATTGCGGCAAGTATTAGGGATGATCAACTACTACCGACGCTTTATACCAAACGCAGCAACTACGCAAGCACCACTAAACGACCTTTTAAAAGGAAAATTAGAAGGAAATCAACCAATACAGTGGAATACGGAAGCAGAATTAGCATTCGAAAAATGCAAACAGCAAATCGCAGAAGCAGCATTACTCACACATCCACAAACGGGAGCCAAGGTATCAGTCACGACCGACGCTTCAGACACTGCAATTGGCGGGGTAATACAACAGCTTCAAAACAACGTATGGAGACCACTAGCATTTCTGTCACGAAAGTTGTCAGACGCCGAACAGAAATACGCAGCTTACGACAGAGAACTACTAGCAATATACTCAACCATACGTCATTACCAACATCTACTTCAAGGACGTCAGTTCACCATCTACACCGATCATAAACCAATTACGTTTGCCTTCAAACAAAAACCTGAAAAATGCTCACCACGACAATTCAGATACCTAGACTACATAGGGCAATTTTCAACGGATATCCAGCACATATCAGGTAGAGACAACGTAGTGGCAGACGCACTGTCCAGAGTCAGTCAACTCACGGCAGGAATCAACTTCAACGAGATGGGAGTAGATCAACAAAACGACAAGGAGCTACAAGACGCGTTACGCCTAAATAATACAAGTCTGCAGCTCAAGAAAATAAGAATGCCAGGGCACACAACCGAAATATACTGCGACGTGTCCACAGCAAACGCAAGACCCTTCGTCACCAAAACGTTCAGACGACAGGCTTTCAAAAGTCTACATCAACTGTCACACCCAGGAAGTAAAGCATCAGCCAGACTCGTGTCTCAAAGATTCGAATGGCCAGGCATTCAAAACGATTGCCGAAGATGGGCACAGCAGTGCATACACTGCCAAACTTCAAAAGTGACTAGAAAGTAGACACAACAAACCACAAGCAGCAAGATTCAACGGCTGACTCCGTCACTAGGAAGGGGGTATGTGGGAACATGGCGGCAAAAACGAGTCCGCACGATGACGCACCGAACCCCGATCTCGGTAGTCGCGCCCACACGTGACGTCAAACCCCCACATGACAGACACGAATGCGCGTTCGAGTAACATCGCTACCGAACCACGACGAAGCGCTACCGAGCACCGACGAAGCGCCCCTGCAGGGTATAAAAGCGTGCGCGCTTCGATCAGGAAATCACTCTTCTTCCGGAGTTGTTAATAGCACTGGAAGAAGTCTCATACCCCGTGACCGGAGTTGTTAATAGCACTGGTTCCACGGGGCACCGTCCGAAGCCGGAGTTGTTAATAGCCTGGCTAAGGATAAGCACTCGTCGCTACCACGTACGCCAGTCAAGCGGCCACCGTCCGACGCCGGAGTTGTTAATAGCCTGGCTAGGATAAGCGACCACCGCTACCACGTACGCCAGTCAAGCGGCCGCGGTCCAGTTCACCGTGTTATTCACTGGTGCGACCTATCATTACACCGCTACCACGTACGCCAGTCAAGCGGCTGCGGTCCAGTTCACCGTGTTATTCACCGGCATCACCTATCGTCACGCCGTTGCCGCCAACGCCTACAAAGAGGCCACCATGGAAGCTGGTGCCGATCGACCTCGACACAGGGCCCTGCTACAGCGAACCTCATAGCCGACCCCTGCATTTACTCGACCCACGAAGACAGTGCGTGAAGTACATTCGTTCTTTAACTTTGCGTTCATGTTAATTTGTTCTTGTTAATTTGTTATTGTTAATTGTTCTTTCGTTAAAACTCGTTAATATAAAAACCGTTAAACCACTGCACGTTACATTTCCTAAATAAAAGATCGGCGCGCACGCACACGCGCGCCGACATCTTAAATAGGAACCTTTATTTTTTATCGCAGATTCAGATTTTACGTCGAAAGCTACGTACGATTTGTCCGAAACATTTTTTTCGTTTCGCGACAGGGGGCGCTGTAATCGCAGCAGAAGTCAAAAAACAGATAAACACGTATTTAGTAAGATTCGACAGGTTATTCAATGATGTTAGGGTTGCTCTCCCCTCTCCTGCAGGAGTGTATGTGGGGGGGGGGGGGGGTGAATAAACTGTTTTTAACGTAACCCAAGAACAACAACGAGGACGTAATAGTTTCATGTTGCATTTGAAGTGCTTCATTAACGTGAATCCCCTTGCCCCTCACTAATCAAGTCAATGCTCGAAATGGCGACCTTGAACTTGAACAACCTGGACACAAGCGTTCGTCTGTCGAATCTTACTAAATACGTGTTTATATGTTCTTGACTTCTGCTCCATTTCTTGCGATTACAGCGCCCTCTGTCGCGAATCGAAAAAAATGTTTCGGACAAATTGTACGTAACTTTCGACGTAAAATCCGAATATGCGATAAAAAATAGGGGTTCCTATTTAAAATTTCAAATTTGCCCCCCGCCCCGTCTACAGGGGGTGGGGGTGAGGGTGTAATTTAGTACCAACGAATTTCTCCCACGAAGATACTCAAGTTTTGTTTCGGCACATTTTTCTATACAATGCGTATTTTTCGAGATATTTCAAATTCCAGGTTAAATGACTCACCCGGTATAAATGTACGTAAACAACGAAAGCAGAACAATAATAATATAACCTTAAATTTATATCGCGAATGTTAAACAAGGAGTTTGGCATCGTTGGTTTTCAGTACCAACACTAACATTGAAAAATTACTTTTTTGTACAACTGTCATTAAAAGTGACATTTTTAACGGCTGTCAAGAGTGTTAAAAGATGACGTTTACAGAGTAGCGTGTTAAAAATACCTTTAACAGTGTTAAAAGTATTTATAACACTAGCCAATAGTAGAGCTGTAACCAATATTTATTTTCTTTGTAACTAAGGTAATACGGCGTCACATAACACGCCCACTTAACCTCAAAATGCGGGAATAATTGTTGAAACGTCAAGAAATAATTAACTGACAAGAGAGTTCACTGCTGACAAGAGACGTCAAAATGACAGTTTACGGAAATATGTATTAATTTTTCTATTTTATTATCAAAATAGAACAGTTGTACAAAAAACTTTGTATAATATTTGTGTTAAAAGTAACTTTTATTTTGTTCGTGAAATTGCTCCACTCGCTTCGCTCGTTTCGCAAAGTTTTCACTCACAAAATAAAATAGTACTTTTAACACTCATATCATAAATAGCTATTTTTAACCATGAATACCTAACGTACCTGATTACGATTATTATTTTGGTATGTCATTTTATTTCGTTAATGACGTGCATTGGCGAACTCGTTGTAATACCTTATACAAAACATTATTAATTTGTATCATTTTAACTTGACTTATATGTAGGTCAACACAACCAACTCCCTTCACAGCTAATGGCTCTCTGTTACCTACAGTAACATTCTTTATGGTTGGTTCGGTGACATTGTACATCCAATCTTTTCTACAGGTCATGTGCATGGATGCACCTGAATCTAAAAACCATTTATCATTACTTTTGTTTTCTTTAACAATTGCTGAAAATGCTGATACAAAACTGGAGCTCTCTCCTTCGTTAGCTGATTGTTTCTTTGGCTCTTTACAATGTTTGGCAAAATGGCCATTCTTATTACAATTGTAACATCTAGATCCCTTTGATTTCACTTGCTGTGCATTGTTTCGAATTTTCTTAGTGTTTGAATAGAAAGCAGATGACTTTGATGTATTTATCTCTTGTATGAGTTTAGACTTAACTGAGTCCGCACTGATTTGTATGCCAGAACTCTCTAAACCCATAATCATAGGTTTATACTCCTCAGGTAAACCAGCCAACATCAAAGTACCGAGCCACTCGTCATTGACATCAAATCCAATGTTACGCAGTTTGTGAGCAGTGTTCATTATTTTACTTACATAGTCCTCAACGCTATTGCTTGATTCCAATGTAGTATTTATCAGATCTTTAAGTAGACCTACTCTTCTGGTTTAACCATTGTCATCAAAAGCTCTTTGTAAATTCTCCCATACTTCTTTTGCATTTTTGCATTCCTGAACATGTACGTAATTCTTTGGGTCCAACAACAGTATCAGCTTTGATTTTGCCTTCACGTCTTTACTTGAATCTACAGGTCTATCTATCATCGGGACGTTCAATGCAGCACCACAAGTCCTCGTGCTCCAAGTATGTCTTTATACTAAATTTCCAGGTTGCGAAGTTTTCTCTTCCAATCAATTTCTCTAAATTGAACACATTTGAACCCATCTTGAAATATGTTTTTATAACTGTAATCGTAAATTTTCTTAACGTCAAATTCAATTTGCTACGACAATTTTTTCTGATTGAAGATAAGTAATTCACTTTCTCGATATTTCTAACTGTACCACATCGGAACCACGCTATCTTTATAACCGCGCTCTGCTACCATAAAGGAATATTGGGTAATTGTGGTAAATAATGATTAAACGTGTTTTATTCAATGACTCGAGAAAAAACTTGGTATCTGTTATTTTTCACCATAGCAACTAACTCTACTACAACGCGCACACTTTAAATATGAACTATTATAATTTGATTGCGTTCCATTTTTCTAACAGAAATGATAATGTACCAGCTCGGTCTCATTTTACAATCTGTACTGCGGCTGAATGCGGTTTTAAATCACATCAACTTTCACCATAGGTGTTTTCTTTTTGCATTTTGTGGTAGCCTGTGGTAGCTTTAAGTCAGCTCTGTCAATACACACCATTCGTTTTATAAAAATAACCCTATTCGTTTTAAAAGCTTTATTTAAGTTTTATATTAACCTGAGGCAGAAATGTCTTATGACGTAAGGCACTTTAATCACGTGATGATTGTGCATGTGCCCAAGCCTGTAGCGATGCAAAAAGAAAACACCTCATGCTTCGCGGTTCTGACGGTTATTTTTTGTAACAAAAACTGAAATCGACGATTGCTGGGAAATATATATTTTATCCTTAATTAGGTTACTAATTTACGAAAGTACCCTCGCAATAAATATTTCTTATTTGACAGGGAAAGAACAAAATAGCAGATTGTTTGCTGTCGAATAAAAATTCTGACCGCAACGAAAAAAATTGTATGTTGCATGAAGCATTATTGTTATTTAACTTAAAATAACAAATTTACTTCTTTAGCTGTAATTACAATGTAATACGTTCTCTACAAAATTATTGCATTTACAAAATGATCAAATATCTTTACGACTATTTCGTAAATAAACTATGTATATACTGTACATGTTACTTTATAACAGTACGTAATTAATTAATTAATTCTCCTTTATATCCGGCTGTAACAATTGCAAAACTAACTATCACGCGTTTCTTCAGTTAAGACAGATTATTACGAGTCTACGCCCTACGGTATTGTGCTTAATTAAAATCTCTTCATTAATATAACTTTATCGCAAATACTAATGTAAGCCGTACTACATTATTCGCTTCGATGATTTACCGTCTAATTGAAATTATTAATCAGTTTATTAATCTCCAATTTTGAAACATTTACTTTTATAATGAAATTTGCTTTTTACCTTCATTATAAATTAAGTAATTATATATGTACAGTGTGTCTGCTTAAGTTCACACCATATGGAAAACTTTTTTATTATTAATTTTACGAAAAAAAGTTATTCTTTATAAAAAGTTCTGCATGTTCTAAAATTTAAAATACATTCATCAGATATTAAATTTTTTCAGTTGTGTACGCGGTTTGCCAAAAAATATGAATTTTGCTAAAGAGTAAAGTGGCTTTATTTTTGACAAAATCGAAAATTGTTATTAAAAGAAGTTGATCACAACTAAAAACTACGTTCAAATATGCAATTACATTCTGCTAGTTAAAAATTTTTTTTCACAACTTTTTCTCAAATTACTACCGATACTGATACGATTTCCTATTTTTGTCTACAATAACAATGCAAATGTAACTGTAGTTACGTGAAATCTTAGATGCACTGATAAACAAAAGATTTGTATTATATCAAGAAATGTTTGGCAGTGAGGTTTCTGAACGGAACGGAAATCGTATCAGAATCGGTACCTAGGTAGTAAATTGAGAAAAAGTTGTAAAAAAAAATTTTTAACTAGCAGAATGTAATTGCATATTTGAACGTAGTTTTTAGTTCTGATTAACTTTTTTTAATAACAATTTTCGATATTAAGCAGACACACAAACATTATAAACTCCTCAAAATCTTTGGTTGTAAACTCTTTAACTGTTAATAATTACATTTTCAAAAAGTATTAAAGATATTATAGAGTTTTTTCTCCATTAAACACAAATTAGGTTTCACATTTCGTGAGCCATTAAACATGCTGGAATCTGTTTCGTACGATATGAGAACTTGAGTTTCTTACTGTATTAATTTATTTTCTACTGAAATTTCGGGTTAATATTGTACTGGGTATATACATATAACTAACGATAATGTGTAAGTGACGGGCCTCTTGTAGTACGTTCGAGAATATGAATGATGAGAAAATCTGTCAGTGGCAAATCGCACTGCTGAACATTGTATTAACCTATACTTTCATGTCAGATTTACTCGGTCCATATCGTTGTTAAATCACAACGCAACTAATAAACTTTCCAAACTTCCCCTTGGAATTGTACATCTGAACACACCTCGTCCAGTGCAGTAGGTAACTAGCTAACGATTGCTTCTCTCCCTTTCTGTCTTAAAAATTTCAGGATAAATAAGCATAAGTACCCAAAAAAGCTCTATAAACTAATCAGATTTGCTGTAGTACTTTGTTACAATTGTGAACGTTTTCGATTGTTCCATCGAATAAGTTCCTCCATTATAGTTTCCCTGGCACAAACTTCACCAAGTTATGACCTCTTATTCTAGAACAAATTAGTGGAATTTACTTGTTTGCGTCCCCAATAAAAATCTTCCATTCTTAAATTTTCTTGAAATCAATGTTTTCTTCTTCCTCCTTTCGATCTTCATCTCCATACTGTTCCGACTCTGAATCATGTTAACTATCAATGATACAGCTTTCATCCACTTCGCTAATAATTATAATTGTCTTGTTTTAACTATTCCAACCACTGTTCAAAATTTCCTCCCATTTTGTGATTTAGTAAAATACGAAAGGAACCATAGAAAACGTAAAAAAACGTACAGTTTTACAGTTTCCCTGCCAGGGAAACCCATTCATTGATTTAACTAAAGCCTACGACAACGTACCCATCCGTAAACAATGGCAAATACTTGAAAGAACGGGGATTAATAATACAATAATTCAAGCCATTAAGCATCTCTATACAGACTCGGAATCAAGAGTTAAAATAGGAAATATACTATCCGGAACATTTCAAACAACAAAGGGTCTTCGACAAGGATACTCCTTATCACCTACTTTATTTAAAGTATATTTAAACTACGCGCTACAGTGGAGAAACAAATGTCATATGGTATGGGAATACCACTTACAGATGAAACGTCCCTTTACACCCTCCACTTTGCGGACGACCAAATAATAATAATAATAATAATAATAATAATAATTTTAGCGTCGAGCTAAACAACAAAAAACGCTTACACAATAACCATAACACTTTTTCAAAACATACATATTATGTTCATTTTTTCTTTTCTATAAAAAGTCACTAAGTCACGAATAAGTGACGCCAATGGAAAAGCCTAGGAATATAGGGTCTCTTTTTGTTATTGATGCGCGACGCTGCGTTCATGTTAATGCCTTCGCGGAAAGAGGGTCGACGGGACGTGGCTTTTACAAATTGGGATCAAATACACCGAGGCTTCTCAAACAAATACACTATCTAAAATGTGATCAGCGTTGGTTTTATCAACGTCATTTAATTTAATGAACATAATATATGTATAGTATTTAGTATGTTCACTTTTTAACAGCAACTTCAAATTTATATTGTATAGATATATGTAGGTATTAGTAGGACTAATCGTTACTTGATTTCGATCCGTGCGATTATTATTATTATTATTATTATCGATAACAATCGAAGTACATAATAATACAACTTTATTACCCAACAGAAGAAACTTCCAATAATAGGATAATGCCATATGATAATACAAAAGAAATAAAAGTGTACTAAAAATTATATCTGCTATGTGTAGTATAGTAAAGTAAAGATACAAAATACAAAACATAAGTATAACAATATATAATAATAAGTAAACGGAAAAAAACCTGCAATACATTAATCAATAATACCCTCAATTTTTCGAATGAGTGATTGCAATGTTGTGTTAAGATGTCGCAGTTATCACAGATAAGGTTAAAAGTGTTACAAATGCAGTAAAGTGGAGAATTCAATAATAAATCGTAATAGCACAAGATAAAGAAGATTTGGAATATATGTATAAGCCGGAAACTAATAGAAGAGTACGATAACTGGTGTTTAAGCATGAATTTCAACAAAACTAACTATATGAGTGTGAGAAGACCTTCAGAAGATCTGATATTAAATTAGGGTGGTGTTGTAAAAACATGCGATGAATACACCTACTTAGGAACTAAAATAACCAACTCAGGCAGAACATTATGGGACAATTATATTGAAAGCAAGGAAAAAACAAATATACAACTCGATTTTCAAAAGTAGGTATTGTGTTATACGGATGTTAAGCATGGTAAATAAACGCTATTACAGAAAAGAAGCTGAGAGTAAGTGAGATGGACTTCTTGCGACGATCAGCTGGTATCTCACGCTTGGATAGAGTCCGAAATGAGGATGTAACACAGAGACAACTCTGGTGGGTATGGCCATATCCAGGGTAAGGGCGAAGAGCGAACTCCGAAGCAAATATTACAATGGACACCGTTAGACAGAAAGAAGAAAGGAAGACCGAAAACGAAGTGAGTGAGTGGCATCAAAAGGACTATGTCTGAACGGAATTTGGAGCCTGGTGACTGGGATGACCGAAGAAGATGGCTGTTTTAACATTAATTCTACCAGTACTGTTTTAGCACACCATACGAGACCTAATATGTAACATTCATGAGGACATGAATGACTCCCCCGATTGCGGGCAGAAACTAGAAAACTTTTTAATAAAGCATAAAGTACATTGAATAAATTCCAGAAAATACCACTCTCCAAAGAGCCTTACAAAGAAGAACAGAGGGTAGAAGCGGTTCCTTGAAGAAAATTAAGGGGGCAGGGGTTAGAGACAGCGAAGGAGATCTTTGAGCTTCAACTTCAATCACACTTTCCGAGATCACAGACCCTTGCTAAAACTGACGCAGGCGTCGAGGGATGTAAAAGTCGTGTTCATACCGAAACCTGGGTGAGACTAACGTCGTTTCTCCTAAAACTATTGGAGAAACTCGTTGAGCGAGACATTAGGAAGGAGGTGCCGGGACTTGAAACGACCAGTAAATACCAATATGCCTATCAACCAGGTAGAACTCGCTATCCATAGGGTAGTGAGAGTAGCCTCCTGTAAGGAGGTGGCCCTAGAGGCGTTTCTAGATATAGAGGGGGCATTTAATAATACCTCTCTAGAATGAATTAAAACTGTTACGGAAAGCAAGGTAGTATATATCTACTACAGTGTAGATAGCTACACACCATGATAAAACAAGAAGACCGTAGTCTCGCTTAACAGCAATTCTGTAGCGGTTCAGATTGCACGAGGATATCCACAGGGTGGACGGACTGCTGACACGATTAAGTGACGCAGGCTATACCACACCTGGCTATGCCGACGGCATATAGTGATTATGGTACGTGGCAGATTTGAAGAAACCGTATCAGTTGTGATGCCATCAGACCTTAACCTTGAAGAACATACAGATACTTAGCAAGATGCAGCGCAGTGCTTAACGACTTGGAATGGCAGCTGTGGCAGCTATGGAGACGCTCTTGAACCTATCACCACTAAACCTAGTAATTATGGCAGAGGGCACACCCGCCGAGAGTCAACGGTGAAGAGGGATCATCACGGGTGGGGAATTCGCTCATATTCGACGAAATCTCCAGAGATAAAAATCTCAGAATGATAACTGAAAGAATAACCAAAATGGTTTGTTCTACTGAACTGTCTAAAGCAACAATCTCCACTCAGTACGATTGAGAGAATACACAGACGACTCGAAAACCACAAAGGGCACTAACTAGAATGTACCAGAGCAATGGACAGGGTTGAAGAATCTCTGTAAATGTGGAACAAAAAGCGACTGTGTTCCAAGCCGAGGTAAATGGATTCCTGATAGTGGCTGCTCATCTATTAAAAGAGAATCTTGCTAAAAGGAAAATCTTTATAGTTACAGACAGCTTCGTGATATAAATTAGAGACACTTTGACTAGATATTTTGAGCGCAGTTATTTATAATTACACAATTTCCTTTTTATTTATATAGATCTAAAGTATTTCTTTCTTCTTTGCTGTCTTTAGAGCAAGCCTGTCGATGAAAGGTCACAGAAGTAACCCGCGCTGTCCAATGTTCTACCAAGTGTTAATTTGAAAACTTGCCAAACCTCATGTCTTCGAAACTATAACAGATGAGTAAAATTTCTCGAAACCGTTTCTAGAGCATAGAGGGGGAAGGGAACCACTTCTGTAACTCACTCCTTCCAGTCATCCCAGACTTATTTTTTAAATTGCACTACCACTTGTGTGGAAAGCCCTTTAAAAATGCTATTCAACAATACTAAACAAAATGTTAATTAATCGATTATTTTGTTGAAAAAAGCAAAAAATGTTTCACTTTGCTTGTAGAATTCTCAATAATAATTTTTTTCTAATCTAGATTCGATTCTGTGATTTTTCACACGAATGTATAATTCTGTATGGGTTGTTTTTTTGCTCATTTTGACCACCTATTTGTAAACATGCTGTTTTTGGAAAATAATACCTAACTTCACATTTAAAACAATAAATTTGAATAAATTGATTTAAATAGGTACTATTTTTCGTATTATTTAAAAAATAATCGATGAATTAAATTTTGTTTGATACTGATGAGTAGCATTCATAAAGGGCATTCCAATGATGTATTACATACCTATGGGGTAGTGCAATTTAAAAAAATTGGGGTGGGGTGGATTGAGTCTAAGGGATGAGTTGCAGAAGTTATAATGTTCTGGAAACATTTTCGAGACATTTTAATTAGGTAGCTTGTCTCAATTTATATCGTCCCGAAACCCACCCCCATAAAAGGATTTATTTTCAAATCCGCATTGTTGGTAGATAAACACGTTGTAAATGCCTACCTGTCCACTCAGGGTTGGGTTAGGTATGCGTCACCTAGTGCTATAACAATTCAAATTAATAATTACTAATTAGTATCAGTCGTTAAGAATCCTTGTTGTAAGTATAATACGAGTAATTTGTATATCGTATAGTTTAGTATAGTTTAGTTTAGGCATTTACAACGTGTTTATCTACTAACAATGCAGACCCGAAAATAAATCCTTTTATGAGACAAGCTTCAAGACGATATAAATTAAGACAAGCTATACCTGTTATAGTTTCGAAGATATGAGGTCTGGCAAGTTTCCAAATTGAAACCTGGTATGTATTTTACATAAATGAGTAAATACAGGATTATTCTACGGAAAATGAACCAATCTTGTTGAACAAAGCTAGACACACGGTACGTAGCAATTACAAACGGTAAATAAAAAATGCCAACCGCAACTCTCACGAGAATTTAAATTCCAAATGACACCCTTCTACACCCACCCCGATAAAACTTCCTGATCAATTCTATAGTAAACAACTTAACGTGGTTCGATAACTCCCCAACCAACTATTATTTATGCATTACGATTTTTTCTCCGATTTAAATTAATAGACTAGAAGCGTACCAACTCATGCTTGTAAACCATCAAAATGTCGACTATATTTAAATTCTCGTTCCACGATGTTTTTTTTTAAATATGTATTACCTAAAGCTTCCACATTCTGTACTTATACGTTGGAAATATAAATGGTTACTCAACTGTGTAATGAAAATGCCGTTTATACGTCAAATGACTTTTTTATAAGTACCCTGAAAAATGCAAATGCGTGGCCTCTAACTTGGTAAAAAAAGGCCGTAGTATGCTCCTAAATTAACTTTTCGCTCTAAATAAGTACAACAAATTTGAAATTCATACAATCTACTCAAAACCTAATGCTTTAATATTGAAATGGTCTCTTCGCTCTTTTAGAATACTCTAACAGCCACCTGTTGGAGCTTGAAGATGTGATTTTAGCTGCATTAGAATTTTAAATATAAATCAATCGTGTGGCTTTTATTCTTTTAATGCTACATTAAGAGTAAATTAGGTCTGCGTTCATCAGTTTTACTTGATATGCTACTTTACACGCATTTGTAGCGAAATAATTTACGTTATACATCGAAAGCTACGACATAATAGGCGGCGAAATGGGGTCTAAGACACAACGGCCACACAGAATTTAGTGTGGCCATATCGGCCACACTGGACACATCGACCAAACGTGATGTGTGGACACAACGGCCACCTTGGACGTAACGGCCACAGCTCTAGCTGGACACAACGGCCACCTTGGACACAACGGCCACTGGACACTACGGCCACACAGAATTGAAAGGTAATGTTTGCGATAAAGATTTCACAAATAATAGGAGTTTTCTATTTACTTATAGGAAAAAAAAAACTAAATCTGCAAATAACCTAGGCGCTTTAGTGTCAATCTACGTATCTGATATGTGGCCGTAGTGTCCAAGGTGGCCATCGTGTCCAGCTAGAGCTGTGGCCGTTACGTCCAAGGTGGCCGTTGTGTCCACACATCACGTTTGGCCGATGTGTCCAGTGTGGCCGATATGGGCATACTAAATTATGTGTGGCCGTTGTGTACAGTGACCGTTGTGTCCAGACCCCGCGAAATGCACAGAATTCGCCTGTTTGGCGACTTTGTTTAAATAGCTATGTAAATTGTTTTTCATTAGTATCATTTATTTCTTATGACTCAGTATATCTATTATTAGGGAAATATCAACAGTTTCAAAGTTTCAAAAGAACAGTGTCTAGTATATTGAAAGACATACACAACGTGCCCAAGATAAGGATGAACAGCATGGGGATCTTGAAAACGATAAGAGATACGAAGGCGGTTCAATTAGAGAAAAGTTGTATAATTTAGGGCATGTTCACAAGTAGTTTGCAAAAGTTCATGATTGTTTATCGTTTCGGAGATTTAAAACAAAATTCAGTTTTTGAGCTTTTCTTTTTTCGTAATTCCTTCGTTTATTTTAAAAGATTTATAAAAACCAAAGATACTTCTTCATTGTCACTTTTTGAATTCCATTAGATGTGATTTTCAAATTTTTTCGACGTTTCGTCTTCGAGAAACCGTCATTAACTTTATTTTTTTATATCTCCGCAACCAACGAAACACCCTGTATTCAATAGTATTTTTTATTACGAATTTAACGATGTATTTACACATTAGGTATGGTTTTGAAGCTAGTTTTTACGAAATATTCGGATTAATTTTAGTATTTGATAATACTTTTTATGTACAAATTTAAGAACTCCAATCTTTTAAACCTACTATTTAATTATTACAATAACTGTTCAAATAGGTCGGCGTTATTTTCTGGACACAGGATTACTGTGTTTACTGACCTTTTTCTTAAAAATTAGCTTCAAAGCATAATGTGTAATATATCGTTAAATTCGTAATAAAAAATACTATCGAATACAGGGTGTTTCTTTGGTTGCGGCGATATAAAAAAATAACGTTGGTAATGGTTTCTCGTAGACGAAACGTGGAATAAAAAATTTGAAATCTAATAGAATTCAAAAAGTGACAATTAAGCAGTATCTTTGGTTTTTAAAAATCTTTTAAAATAAACGAAGGAATTACGAAAGAAGAAAAACCCAAAAATCGCATTTTATTTTAAATCTCGAAAACGATAAACAATAAAAAACTTTTGCAAACTACATGTGAACATGCCCTAAATTATACAGCATTTTTCTAATTTAACCGCCTTCGTATCTCTTACCGTTTTCAAGATCCCCATGCTGTTCATCCTTATCTTGAGCAAGTTGTATATTGAAACAGAAAGAAAGAAATTCATCAAGGTTTAAAATTCAATACCTACTCTTACTACGACTCCTCAAAACATAGTGGTTAAAAAAGAAACGCACTCACCGTCACTTTGCGCAAACATTCACTGCATCTTACCTGAAATTAAAGATAAATATATGTAGATATAACACAAAAGCTCATACAGAAACTAAGAATATATTTATGGATATAGAATTAATTTTCTCCAAATTTATTTTGTCGAACTCCATAATCAATTGTAATAATAAAAATAAGTACGTAATTCCACACATTTTTTATTTTAAATGTAACTGAACGCGTTTGGAGACTACGTGTTCCATCGTACTCAGCCTCTGGAGATTACATTTTTCGGTTCATTGAAAACCGCCTACTATAGGTACTGAGTGTGGCTTGTACAAAATGTTTGCTTACAATGTGGCGAATCTCTTTACAAAGAAATGGATTTGTAAGCTCCATAAATGCGAAGAAATTTGTTCTTCAATCAACATACCATTTTTAAAGTCTAGCAAATAAATCACTTCAAGTGAACCTCAAACGAGACTGAAAGCTTCTTTCTATTCCACAGATAAAATATCATGAAACGGACAAAACTAAATACAATGAAAAGTTAAAATCTTCAAACATTAATTAATTTAATCCCTATTGTGTGAGTCACAGTCGTCAAGCGATTTGTGGTTTACCTTTCCACGAAATATAAAAGTAACCAGTTACAACGAATAATTTTGAAAAACCTGTACGTTATATACTACCTATCGGACGTTACTACCTATCAGTACATTTGCAACGCTTGTAGTTGTGAACAGTGAAATCAAATCAGTTTTAAGTTTTCGCGTTTAAAGACTTGTGCAGTTTTTTTAGATTGCAGATGACGCTGTGGCGCAAGGTAAGTCATTTTGATGTCAATCTTACTGTATTTTTTGGACTGATTATTAAATTTGGGTTCATTGTGATAATGTCAAAATTTAAAGATTTTTGAGAATAGTTAAACTGCCAATGATTAACACTGCAGTAATTGTACAAATTGTAAACGAAGAAGGACATATGAAGATACAAAAGGTGTGGTGTTAATGTACTTCAAAAATGTTTTGGGAATGACTTAAATTGAATTATGCACCATATGAATATGGTTTTTGAATTAATTATCAAAAATTTCCGACGGTTAACATTTCGAAAAGTAATAGATTTACCATCCGTGTGAATCATAGCCATCAGATGGTTATAAGCTTATAACATTACATTAGATAACTTAGGACATTCTGTAGCTGTGAATTAATGTAGTGAGGTAATCAAAATTCAGAGAAACTTGCTGAAAATCTAATTTTGTGAAAACTCAAAGGTTGTTTATCTTGAAGAATAAATCGTATAATATTTAGTTTTATAACCTGATATTTGCGTTACAGTCATAGAATTTCCTCTACATTACCTTAGATAAACATTTAAAAAACGTTACGAAGCTATTGTGATGTAAGTTAGCAATATTTTTTAAGGTGAATTGTCGATTTTGACACCCTAGTAGAGGAAATTAATCAGGTTTGTCATCGTGCATCTTTAGTTGCCTACGCACCAGCACTCACGGGGTGGTCAGACATTGATGAAAACCGTTTATTACTGCGTAATCTGCATACTCGAATAAATTAAGTAAATGAAACGAGCTAAAATTGTTTTTATTGTTGCTGTACATTAAGGAGAAGCATTGCTGTCTAGCCTGCTTTCTAGTACAAGGCAGCACTTCAAAAGCTCAATAGTTTAATACTACTAGCATCAGATTTATTGGTACAACTACATTCTCACAAGTAATTTCATCTCAATTTCTCTCAAGATTCGTTATTATATGTATAGCTTCCCTTGTGTTTTATAACAACAAAAAAGTAATGAATATAATATGCTGCATAAACGTCGATAGTTAACGTATGTTAAATCATTGACTTTAATGGTTAAATTAACAGAAATGGACGTTAAATTGAGCACGGATTCCCTTTTAAGTTAATTAGAATAAATTATGTACAACTTTTTTTTTAAAGATAACTGTATTTAAATGCCAAAAGGGCACAAAATTTAATATTTTTAAGATAAGTACGTCTTTTTATAGTTAACTTATAAATTTACTGCAATCATTATAAAAATGATGCTGTTTCTCTCTAGGTCAGTTTTGCCACATGTGATAAGTCAAAAAGGAAAATGCAGTATAAAGTAGAACAGGTAACTCTATTTATCGAGATATTGCGAAGGGGAAAGTTCAAGCGTTTGTTCGTGTACAAATTTGATCCACCTACGACGAAATTTTGCTCATTACAAGTTGGATTTAATTACTTTAATTTCCAAGTCTCTTATCCATAAACTAGAAAAGTTGCATTGTTCTTATAAGGAGTGATATCTTTAATTATAACATCCCTCAATATTCTCGCATTCCTTTCTACTCATATAAAGATTAAACTTTGTACAGAAACGGCAATTATATGAGGTCTGGTTCGCCCCAAATCGATCTGTACTAGATTCTTCTTCGATGATGGTGAGTAATAACAATGAGTAACAAGTGGGATTAATTTTTATTAAAATTGGAAGAGCCGTATATACAATGTGAGCAATTAATAGATCACATTAGGGTGGGATGATTTTCTGAACTTTTTTATTAATTACAATTAAAAAAGTTGCTACTATAATTTATAAGTATCGTGCTATTTTGATTCTTTAGATGAGCTGGATATTCTCTTCCCTAGGAGACCATATACAGGGTGTCCCAAAGATATGGTGATGGAAGATTACGCCTGTACCGTTGATGTTGGTATACTGTTGATTTTTTTACACAAAAGTATCAATATCTTAGAAACCGTTAGGGGTTGATCCATAGTACCTTATATCATTTTGCTGAGCAGTTAACGAAGAATTCACAAATATATAATTATATTTAGGGTGTTCGGTTAAAAGTTTTGTATACAACTCTAAAATAAACCACCGATAATAATATGTTATTAGTATTTTCTTAATCAACAGTACAAACGTAATTTCTTCCATACCCAAATCGTTGGGACACTTTTTGAAATTATTTTTCAGAAATTATTATTATAATAAACCATCTTTATTTTACTTATTTAAGTTGTTCATTGCTCGGTTAATTCTTAAGTAATAATAAGTCGACGCAAAACTCATCACGAGGAGGTGGCTACTAAACGAGTTCCAACAGTCTCTAGAGGATTAATTTATTATACATGCACCGAACTACAAATGAGAGTGTGCATACGCGGCGCAAACTCGATCAAAAACGGGTAAAGCGGAGCAAACGTCAAGAATTGAGGAAAAGGGATCACTTAGAAGATTAAAGACACTGTGGGATCAAGTACGTAGTGCAGATACTAGAGATCAATAACAAATACAGTCATAAACGGATGGAGAAAAACGAAAAGAAGAGACTCAAACAACCACATCTCAAGAGTGGAGGAAAATAGGATTGTAAGATTCATTAGAGACAATAATCACCGCTTGGTTTTTTCAAATGGAACACCCTGTACATTTCGTCGTAGTCTGATGCAAAATTTCATTCTCTTTCGAACGGTACTATGGTTCCCTATACCTATCTCTTCTAGTTTTTGAGATATCTACTGTTTTTTGTGTAGTCAACTAAGGTCATTAAATTTCTTGCGTTTGTTGTTTTCAATTTTTTTAATAAATAGTATTCAATTTAACTGTCACTAGTGGTGTTAGACTGACAACTAATAACTGGTGGTTTGTTTTGAAGTCCTGCTAAGCCATTTTCGCAAGAAATTGAATGACCTTAGTTGACTACACAAAAAACATTAGATATCTCAAAAACTAGAAGAGATAGGTATAGGGAACCAAGTACCGTTCGAAAGAGAGTGAAATTTTACATCAGACTACGATGAAACATACAGGGTGTTCCATTTGAAAAAACCAACTTATGATGATTTGAAGTTAACTAAACTCGGCATTAAATTTCCACCACCCTGTATGCAATTAAGCCACTTTGAAAGTACGCATGGGAAGCTTAGGGGTCCAGCTATCTCTCGTATCAATATGGTTCTTTCATCTTTCTTGCTATAGAATTGACACGGTTTTAAGCTAGATAGTGTTTATTTTAATTTTTATTAAAAAAATTAAATATCTCGGGAACGGTTAATTTTAGGAATAAGAAAACTTGATGAAAGTCCACCTAAAATTTTACGTAGAATCCAAAATCGGAATAATATATAGGGTGTTACATTTAAAATAACAAAGTTGGTGTCATTTCCGCAAAAACCGGAAGTGTTACGTAGACGCCATTATTTTATTAGAGGAGGTCACGCCCGAAAACCCCATCACCCAAATTTTCAAAATTCAAATCGTAATAGTTTCTGAAATATTCTAATGGGTGGTCACCGTGAAACACGCTGTAGTCATACGTTGTAATGGAATAAGGGTTTTGTAATTTTTTAACGACACAACTTGTCATTTACGCTCCCGCTTATATTACAAATCGTAGGTATCTGGGTATCCTCCGTGGGAAGCTGAGTGGACCTTCCGATTTTCTACAGAGAACGCCTTTTGAGTTAGTAGAAAATGCAAGATCGACTAAATATTATGTGTAAACGCTAAAATTATTCTTGTAAGGTGGGTCACGTTTTGTTTTCACTCGGAATTTATCTTAGAGGTGATGTGCACTACTACATCGTAGCGAATACCTTCAATATGAATGTGATGAACAAATTGTTCACCCCAGATAGCTTTGACTAGTGAATTGTGTATTTTAAATTGAATATAGGTTTTTGCTATTTATAGAACAAAATACGTAATTCCGTAAGGACTAATTGACTCCAATGAGCACCTAATTTGAATCTTTTGCTACCCTAAAAACTTTGTGGCGTATCAAGATAATGTAATATTTGTACAGATTATTTTATGTTTTGGTTTGAGGTTTCTATGTTTATGAAAAATAATAGTTTTTGATTTTTGATATTTGTCTAGATTGAGTTTTGTAATTAAATATTAATACATCTGCAATTTAGTATTTTATTATGAATGAAACTACATTGGTGACCCCGACAGTGAATGAAACAGTGAATACTGAAGGGAAGAAAGAAATTTCCAGGTTAGCAATCAAGCTTCCGTCATTTTGGAACCCTAACCCTAGCTTGTGGTTCAGCCAAATTCACCATTGCGAGCATTACCCAAGATGCTACCAAATTTCTTACAGTGGTTGCTGCAATTGAAAGTGATTTAAGGTAATCTTCAAAAAGGGAATATGTAGACCTTCTAGTAGTAGTTGGGATAGTCTGTTACACATGGTTCAAAAGCGTGATGGTAGTTGGAGACCTTGCGGTGATAATCGTAAACTCAATTCTGTAACTCTTCCAGATAAATATCCAGCTCCGCACATCTACGATTTTTCTAACTCCTTATATAAAAAAAATATATTCTCGTCAATAGACCATGTGCGAGCTTATAACCAGATTCCAGTTGAAAAAAAAGACATAGGTACCCAAGACAGCCATAATCACTCCTTTCGGGTTATTTGAGTTTCCAGTGATGACGTTTGGATTTTGCAACGCGGCTCAATCGTTTCAACGATTTATCAGTGAAGTCACTATAGGGATCTTGAATTTTGTTCTACATATATTAATGACATATTACTTGCATCGTTCAATGAAGAAGAGCACTTAGGTCATTTAAAATTACTTTTCAAAGATTGGCGAGTTATGGTTTAGTTATTAATAAAGAAAAAACTCAACTGAGTAAGAGTGAAATACGTTTTTTAGGTTACTTAATCTACAGCGGTGGAATTTAGCCAATTCCTGAAAAGTTACGGCAATTTTGGATTGCTCACTACCCAATACAGTATGTGATTTAAAGCGCTTCTTGAATATGGTCAGTTTCTATAGAAGATTTATGCCTGGCGCAGTTGAACCCCAGTTAATACTTTTAAATTTTCTAAAAGATTAACATAAACGAGACAAAAGTTTAATTACTTGGTATAATACTAAGGCTATAGAAGCTTTTAATCAAGTTAAATACAAATTGGCCGAAGTTCCTTTATTGGCACATCCTTCGTATTCACCTACTGACCCTTTAGCCTTAAATGTTGATGCATCTGATTTCGCTGTGGGAGGTGGCGTACATCAATTACAAGGTGATGAATGGAAACCACTGGGTTTCTTTTCTTGAAAACTCAATTCCGCTGAAAAACGTTACAGTACTTATGATAGAGAATTATTGGCTTCTTATTTGGCTGTTAAACATTTTGGGCGGACGCAATTCCACTCTCTTTACAGATCATAAGCCTTTAACTTTTGCATTTCATCAGAAATCTGAAAAGGCTTCCCCGCGTCAGTTGCGCCATTTATATTTTTTGGCACAGTTTACTACAGACATTCGGCATGTAAGTGGATTCAAAAATCACGTGACTGACGCATTGTCTCGTCTTTGTAACATACAAGTTTCATCATCGATTGATTTCCTTGCGCTGGCAGAGCACCAAGAGGATGATGCAGAATTAAAACAATTGCTGGATACCTCGTCGTTGAAACCAACCATCTTTCAGAATTATCCTAAACCAGTTTTTTGTGTGTTAGCACTGGTTCATGTGTATAGGCCTTTATTCATTACACTCAAGTTTCGTAAACACATTTTTGAGGCACTTCAAGTTTATCACATCCAGGAATTTAAAAAGAAAAGCAGCTATTAGATGTCATAAAGATGGTTCCTAGATTGATGCAATTCCAATATAGTACAGTAGAAATAGGTAAAAAAACACATTGAGGTGGAACTAATTGGAACAGAAATGATTCTTGTTGTCAATGGTAGGTAGGTAACAGGCTCCTAATCAACATACTAAAAATATACATCCGTACTGTTGCGCAAAATTTGTTTTTTTTGCCGCCATCTTGAAAAAACATGAAACATTATAGAAAATCACAAAAAATCATGTGTGGTATCAAATTAAAGGAAATTTCACGCTGAAAAAGAATATTGTATTGGTTTTTAAAAGTAAAATTTTTTATAAAGATGAAGGTTTTTATACCGAAACCGAGTTTTTTTTAATAAAATCTAAATCGAATCGAAACCGTTTTATTTATTAATTTTTTTTTAAACTACCCGTATCGATAGTTTCTGAGAGGCATCGATAACGTAGCGTTGGGTTCAGTATACTGTCGTATACAACAATACAAGTGTGTGTAGTAAACACCTCCAGACTATCGATGTCAAACATGAATCGATAGTTCCAAACCGTAATTTTAAAAATATTGTGTTGACTGATGCAGCTGTACTGTTAGCCAATTCAAAATCGTATTTTTATATATTATTCGAGTTCAAGTTCAAGAAAAGGATGTCTAGCATGAGTAAGTGTAAGTCTTATAATAATTTATAATTTGCAAATTAAGAAATAGTTTAGTTCAGCTGTTTATGTAGGTGTATTGTCGCAATAATTGGGTCCCGCGTTTGTCGCGAGTCAGGAGTATCATAAAATCCAAAATCTTATGCGAATGGGGTTCGCATTTTGGATCACCCGAAGAAGTTATTGAGAAAGAATTGGTCGAAATTGGCTGTAAAGTTATTGTGTCACTACATGGAGGTAACATCGACACAAGCAGCCTGAATGTGCTTCATTATGAACAATACTTTAGGAAAATAGCTTCAGCTAAAAAAGAATTTGATATAGCTCGCTTGCCTCCAACACAAAATGCTGCAAAATTCCATCTACTTCGAGTGCATTTGCAGTGTTTTATTTGGAAAAATCTTAATATGCCAACTCCTGATCCTACACTATGGGGTTGGCAACAGTTGGCTGATGGAAAAATTCAGCCGATCTTAACAGACTTGAGCCCAGCACCAGACAAACTCCTAGGTATGATTAAATATTTCTGCCAAATTACAGTTGATAAGCCATGTAACTCCATGAAATGCAAATGTACATGTCGCCGGTATGGAATTGAATGTTCAGTTGTTTGTAAAAATTGTTGTGGAACGAACTGTACAAACACAGGAGACAGTTTTGATTTTGATGAAGATGAGACATAATTTAGTAGGAAATAAGGTGATTTTATACTATAAATTATACTACATATTGATAGTAAAACATACTTTTACAAAAATGTTAAGCTAAATGATGAGTGTAGGGAAAAAAACCGTGTTTATGCATAACGTTTTAAAATACATGTAGGTAAGTATTAGATTTTTTTTCATGAGAATTTTTTACTTTAAATAATCAAAATTCTAATTACTTTTTTAATTTAACAAATGTTTTAAATTCTAAGCCAAGATAAAGCTACTTACGATTTTTAAGCCCCTTAGATTAATAAAAAATAGTTTTTCAACACTGTAAATGCTTTCAGTTTTTTGGCCACCATTTTGCTATTTCGTTTTATTATTTTAAACCAATATCATATCCTTTTTCAGTGTGAAATTTCCTTTAATTTGATACCACACATGATTTTCTAAAATGTTTCATGTTTTTTCGAGATGGCGGCCAAAAAAACAAATTTTGCGCAATAGTACGGATGTATATTTTTAGTATGTTGATTAGGAGCCTGTTACCTACCATTTACAACAAGAATCATTTCTGTTCCAATTATTTCCACCTCTTACACTATTTCTACTATACTAATAGTATTATTAGGACTTGGTTCTGTATTAAGGGAAGATAATTCTGCTACAGTTTCAGATATGGTTTATGGTGAGACAATCAGATTACCCGCTGATTTTTTTGTAGAGTCACAACAGATCCTTGTTCTTTTGTCAGGAAGTTACGCCGGCAAATGTCAATTTTTTTTGGTATTAACATTAAAATTCTGCTTTTTGGCCACAATCGGCGTAACAGCCAAATAGTAGAAATAAGTGACCATGTTGGAAGAAATTATGCTAACTTACTACAAGTAGAAAAATACATGACAGTCCTTCTACAAAACAACGTAGGTCCGCATTATTACTTGCCAGGAAATTATTAAGACGTATTCTTTTTCAACTCAAGAATTATATCCTAAACAGAGATAGGGATGTCGATTAATGAAATACAATGCCAGGATAATTAATATGGAATTTAAAAGGAGAAACTTCCATAAAATAACAATAGAAAGTTATAAAACAGCAACTTTGTCGCCTACAAAAGGTTACGAAAGAATCTTTAGAGACTAAAAAGCACAAAAGGTGAAATTTTCGCCTGTAAACTTCCGATATTAGTATTAGGCAAAAGGTTATTCGGTTATATTGTAACAACAGCATCTTCACAAAATTCAATAATGTATCTATCTATATCCTAATTTGAATGAAATTGAAAAAGAATTTGATTTTAGCCTATTATAACTTTCCACTCTCTACCCTGGGGCGTTATATTGTGTTATACTTTCGTAAAGTTTGTGCAACGGCCGATTTAATATAAATCGATTTTATATAAATCGGTACGGTAATTTCATTTTGATATCTGAATTAATTAAAATTTATATTGGATTTTGAGATTTTACCAATAATTTTTAATTACGGTTATTAAACTTGTGAAATAATCCACTAATTGACATAGTGCTGATGGCATTGATGAGCGGATTTAAAAATCATATTATTATCATCATAAAAATTTTAATTAATAAACGTTAGTGTTTTTCGATATATTCATATTCCGCTATAAATTATTTTTATAATATTTTCTACCTTTTGTTTTACTTTTGTTTCGTCAACACTTCAACAGTTATATGAAATGAAGCATATTTGTAAAATGAGATAATTCACACGAAGCGTGTAAACTTCTTAGCCTGGTAAGGGAAACTAACCTCTGTAGAATGTACTTTTCACAACTTCAGGTTCATTTTTTCAGGAAAACTTCTTCTTTTATAATATTATTAAATGAAGCAAGATGACTGCTAAAGGCGTCTCTATAATGTGGAAAATAAGACTTCGTTCGAACTGATTCAAAGATACTTTAAATACACATTGAAATTTATAAACTTTACTGAAGGAGGTGAAGAGGAGGTATTTTACGGAAAACTTCATCAAAACCCATATTTTCAACGTCAAAATGTTCAATAAACGTCTGTTATAAATCCTCGTCAATCACGGTAAATCCACATTCAATTTTCTGAAAAACTGAACGTTTTTGCGGGGATCCTGGGCAAATAAATTATTATACCGCATTTCTTTAAATCCACCGATAAATTAAATTATACCAAGAATTAACGGCATTATACCTACTTTATTAGAAAAGGTAGTTTTTCAACATACTGGAACTGGTTTCATTTTCTTATAGACTCAAAGTAACCCACCGATTAAGCTTGGGGAGACTTTCCCTGTGGAGATAGTTGTAATTTATAGTGAATGACTGAATGTTGTAAAAACGCTGTTATTTAAAATCTTAAGTTTGGATAGAGGATTATAAAATCTTTTTGACTTGAGAGTTCCTAGGGATGGGGATGGTTGTCAAAAACCAAAGCTTAAAGCTTTAAAAGTTGAAAAGCCTAAGTGACTCATTTTCATTTTTTCATGTTATGTATGTTGTGGGTGTAGATCCAGGAACAGCCGGATGTCCAAGCATCTTTACGCCCACCAACTGCTTTGGTTATTGGCCCTACCCTTATTAGAATTTTGCCTGACTGAGAGCGAATTCTACCCTCAACCAGGGATCTCTATCGTTCCGAACATTCGACACGGGATCTACGATTTTACTTCCTATCCGAGAGAAGGCGTGTTTCAGTTTTTCTCCGCTTTAGAAAAACGGCGACCTTAGCCGGGTTTGCAACATGCTCGAAAGGTCGAGGTAGCTTATTTAGACCCCTATGTGTTAAGGGTGATTTGATTGGATTTTAAACATTTATTGTTACCGAATGATATTCGTCTCAAAAAGGTATTTTAATGGGTAAAACATTCTTTTAGGGTGGATGAAAATTTAACTTACACAATTCGCTGCAGTTAAAAGGTCAGCGTTAAATTTGGGAAGACCAGTACGTTTTCGTACCAGTTAGAAAACCGTCCACAATCCGTGGCCCTTCATTTGCCATCGTTGAGAACAGATTTGAGGCTTTCCTGAACCTTCTGGAGTTGAAGACAAGAGACTATGTTAGCCGTCGTGATTTTAATCATTGGGTGTTGCAATCCTACCAGGTTGATGGCGAATTTGCAAAAAAATCATGTTTAGTGGAAAGGTCCATTTCTAGTTGTCAAATTATGAACACGTGAAGCTTCTTAGGTGAAGCTTCTTAGGTGAAGCTTCTTACGTGAAGCTTCGACGTAAAGCTTCTTACGTGAAGCTTCGAACGTTATCAGAAGATCACAACGAACTATTTTTGGCACTCACTGAATGTGTCTTGGTAGAGAAGGTACGCGGCTCTAACCACATGGCGCAACTTGTCACACAATACCTACGAGAAGTTGTACACAGTGCTCCACGGGAGGGTTATTAGTATTACTCATTTCAGCAGTCAGAATTCGCTACCAAGATCGTGTGATTTTTGGATTATTTACTTTAGGGGTTACTTTAAGAGAATGTTGTATGCCAACCAAATGAGTGCGAACTATTTCAATTTGCTCTTCAAGAATATTGAGATTAGTGTCAGGCATTATTGACTTTTCTTCAATGAGTTAATGAGAAGTTAATACCATATTTATAATTGTTAATCCTTTTTAAAGATTAAAGCTACGATTGAAAACAGTGGATCGAACTAAAACCTGCTAATTACAAACAAAAATCATACAATTTCTTCACTGCATTTTTAAATGTATTTATGTATGCAGATCATGCAGACCAATAAACCGATGAAATCGTACCATCTCTTCCGATCTTTAACCTTTTTCCGTTAATTATCTTTCTATCTGTAGTGTGTCTTCTCGGCAGTCTTCTCGGTTGTGTCTTTCCATATGACTTCGTCCATGCTACCTTTTTGGCCACCCTATTGCCTTCCATGCGATCTTTCTGTACTGTATTATCTCGCATGTAACTCATAATACTTCTTTCTTTGTTTCCCATTTGTTCCATTTTTTGTCCTCCATAGGTCTTTCTTCAAATTTCCCCCCCCTCCCCAAATTTTATTTTGCTGCTACTTAGAGAGTGTCCACGTTTCGTATAATAACGTTGGTCTTACCTGCATTCAAGCTCTTGAGCCAAATGACCTAATTTGAAAACATTTAACTTTGATAGATCTCACTTTCTTTCACTAGATATCTCTTAATTCGCCCTATATACCTTAAGTCTTCATCCAATGTTATTGGAGTTAAGGGACGTCTTGGGTTATTAATAACAATTACCAGTGGCGGCTCGTGAGTTAACAATTTGGTGAGGCAACTTTTTTGGAAGATATTTTAACTTAATCATAGAACTAATTTAACGACTCATAATTATCTTTCAAATGTACCTACTACTTATGAATTGTTAAAAAAACATTTATGATTTGGAGATTAAATTTGTGTATTACTTTGGGATTTTCTACTTTTTCAAGTCATGTAATAGGAACTAAAAACCTTTCTCCTTATGATCATAATAATAATAAATAATATCTATAAATTTACTTACCAACATGAAAATTTTGAACGGTGCAAGTTAAAGTCTATATTAAAAGTTTTACTATTTTTAAGTTTTTTTCCCAAAAGTTCATGACCGCATAATATTTTTATTAATTAATGGCGATAAATTTTTTGTCTGAATATCCCGTTTTATACCACACTGCTTCAGTCAGCACTACTGACCGAAAAAAGGACACAGGCCCAACAACACACACTGGCAGTTCTGCTACCACAAATTAGCAAATGCTCTATTTGGTTTTCCTAAATTAATCAGAGATTTACTAAAATCAGGGCGAGTTCTTCCTACATTTTTTGTGTAAATTTTGTCTTCATATGTTAACGAACCAAAACGATTTTCAATAATAAAATTTACCACGTCTTCGCTATTTTTAATATCGCCTTCGTTAGCCATTTCAAAATTTACTCATAAATTGATCAAAATAAGTACACAGAATGACAGAAAAGGTGAGCGCGGAATAAAAGACGTAACTTTCCGAGAGTAGATATACCTTGAAAGTTTTACTAAACTAAATTAAAAGAACTGTTTGGAAGTTGAATTGAAATCCAAAATTGCAAACTGCAATCTCAACACATTCTTTAAAAAATCATCTAAACAGAAAGACTCAATGTAATACAATATTGCTATACGGTATCGTAAAGGTCAAGTATCGCTGGATAGTTACCTAAAAGCACGTAGAGAGGCAAGATGACGATTTGCCTCTTCCGGCATGAATAAAGCAAAGCGAACTCCGTTAAGTCGCTAAGGAATAAATATTTTGATTAAATACGTAACTGTTTCATGATTTTGATTTTGTTTTAAACTAATATAATCTGTAATCTAAACATAATTTAAAAAAAAATTAATTAACATTACCGAATGAGAAGAAACGGTCATATTACTTCAGCGAGCTATGCCTCTAATCTAACAACGCATGTATAAATTACTAAATTAGCCAAGTCCCATACAGACAGCCAGGCCCGGCTTTAGAGGTGGGCAATATGGACAATTGCCCCAGGCGCCATTCGCCAACTTATCACAAAAAAATTAATTTTTTATTTTTATGTTTGGTAATGCAAAAGTAAACTGGCGAAGAAAAGTAGTAAAAACGTGGTTTGCAAGTTTTTTTCGTTATTTACATTTACATAATCTTACTTGGTAAAAACTAAAAAGTCATCAATTTGTTAATGTTTCGGATTATAGAATACTTTATAATCTTTTTTATTGTTTATGTATGATGTTCCTTTAGGGGTCAGCAATAAAAGAAAAGATGCATATTCGTAATGTTTGTAAATTTAATCTCACAGTCTCACTTACAAACCTTGTCATTTGAAGCGTTTGCTATTTTTTTTTAAATTATTGGTGTAAAGTAATATTGTTTTGTAACTCTCACTATTTACTTTTGTTATTAAATATTTATGTAAGTACGTATGTGTTAATGAAATTTAAATTCAATGTATCGTGTATTTATTTTGCAATCCAGACAAAAAACTTTTTATAATGTAGGTAGTGTGGGCGCCATTTTATAACATTGCCCCAGGAGCCAAAATTATTCGAGCCGGGCCTGCAGACAGCTTCCGAGTGCGTCTGCCTGTTACGTATAAGTGCTCAGAGGCAGCTCCAGTCTATGCCTCACTTGGCATTGGCAATGGCAATAAAAGTCGAGCAGAAATGCAATACATATTTTGAAACATGAGAACGGTGACGAATAAATATGATTTTATTTATATAAGCCTTGTTTATATACCTTATAGTTAGTCAATGAGATAGCTTTAATTGGAAACAAATTTTTTAAGCGTAATAGATGGCGATAGTAAAAAACAAATGCAAATTAAATGCAAAGTTGCAAACCTATTGGGATTATAACAAAATTACACACGATGGCGGTAATTACGCACGCTGTTAGTCACGACATACGTACAAAACAATTTCTTGACGGATATCAGTATCAGCTTTTATTTTTATTCTTGGAGTGCATGTGCGATCGATCGATACATTCCTTGTTAATACATAAACAAAATGTATACAATCAGTGTTTATACACTAATGGATAAAATCATTTCAATAATATTTTTTATAAAGAGTGGTTTAATAAAAAACAACGAGAAATTTCTTGATCAGTACCTAATTTATTGAAACATTTTATTTAGGTATTTTATTAGCTGGAAATTAATCTAAATATGAAATTTGTCAGTGGTTGCACAATGACTTTTTAAAAATAATTCATCACCATTCCTCATTATACCTACTTAACAATAAAAGTAATTCATTACAATTACTTAATTGCAAAATCATAAATTCTTTATCACAGTTGGCACATCTATAAGCATTGACTTTCTTCTATAAGTACTTTTCCCTAAATAAAAATAACCAGCAAAATATGTAAGTGCTTAAATGAACAATCTTCTAAATTGAGATAGGCACATATTCAATGACTTCTCTATATACCAAAATGTACCGTTTGCCCGTGAGAAGAAAGTT
Organism: Pyrocoelia pectoralis; assembly: GCA_036250285.1. Taxonomy (NCBI): domain Eukaryota; kingdom Metazoa; phylum Arthropoda; class Insecta; order Coleoptera; family Lampyridae; genus Pyrocoelia; species Pyrocoelia pectoralis. The sequence goes on from CM070079.1 coordinate 14,382,518, forward strand.
TACATAAAAACACACATTTTTGTACGCTGTTCAGACATGAGTGAAACAAATTGAATGGAATTTGACAAAAGTGCATTTTAGAGGATTACCTACTCTCCTTGAACATTTATTATGAAAAAACGTTCTGCCTTTGTTTCCACTGTCAACTAAATTTTGTATTACAATTTTATTAAACTTGTACTAGGAATATTGTTAGCATTATTTAAGAAAACATTTTTGCTTTGGAACTATGCCGAATATGAAATTTTATAAAGAGTAACAAAATGAAGATAATCAATCAGTCTTTCGCTAAAAAAATTTGAGAACCGTATTACCACCCATAAGAAAGTTCTGAAAAAAATGTAAGGGAGTGAGGGTGGTTTTAACCCTTCTACAATTTCTTTTGGATTTATTTAATTACCGAAAGGAGACTAATCTTCTAAAATGCATTTTTCTCAAATTTCATTCAATTTCTTTCACTCATGTCTGAACAGCGTACAAAAATGTGTTTTTTTATGTAAACTTTCAACTCTTCTCACGGGCAAACGGCAAACGGTACATTTTGGTATATAAATAAATTGGGTCCAATCAACTATTTTGATCTCTATTACACGTAGTAGCTCTGTGTCTCAGGAATTTTGGGACACCCTGTATATAGTTCAATAAATTCAGTCCAAAATGAATTAGTACAGTCAATTTAAACACAAAAATATACAAACATTGCAAAAAATCCTATGTTAGGTTTGCTTTTTTCATGGTGTTAGCTTCGGTCCCAGTAGTAAATACTCAATTTTGCAACTTCGAAAAACTTGTGGAAACTGGGGGGGCACCAAAAACCGCGATTTTTTCGGACTTTTTTCAGTTTTAGCCTCGTAGATCAAAAACTATGAGTTGTAGTGCAAAGAATATGATTATCTTTTTTAAACTGGACTAAATTTTCTACCATTTGAGCCTAACCGGAAGTCTGTAAGTATAATAGTTTCCGAGATACAGCTCTTCAAAAATAGGCATTTTCCCTAAATCTGTTTTTAACGCATCATCCATGATTCGAGCCAGATATTGCCACAACAACGTGCCCTACGACCATTGTCATGGAGGAAAAAATTGTAGGAAATTTTATCTACTATTCATATATAAAGTTCAACATTACGACACTCAAATGAGTATCGTAATGAACTATTTTACCGCACTCATTTATTAAGGTGACAGATGACAAATATGCCTACTAAATTATTTCAAATTTTTTACAATGTTTTATGAATAGTAGATAAAACGTTGTACGATATTCGTATCGTAACATCATTTTACGATACTCGACGGCTTATTAAACTCGGCCTGCGGTCTCGTTTACTAAACCGCCGTCTCGTATCGTAAAATGATACGTTACGACACTTGTATCGTAAATAACTATTATCACCTTTTATTTAAGCATAGATGCATTCCTGTAGGCCTAACAGTTCTCGAGAAAAAGACGGAAAACCGGAAAACAGTGAAATCGCTACGACTCCACATATATGTAATAGCATTAATATGATTAGCAGACATTTTCTGATTATTCTTATTTAGCCTAGCGAACGAACGCTCAAAAAGGGCTTGTAGACAGACATTTTGATCCTAAAGATTTTATTTCTGGGATGTGTTTGGTGATGATTATACGAAAAGTAGCGTAACAAAATGAGCGGATTTGTTTGGTTTTCCGTTTACATCTCTTGAACAGGCCATCGTAGTGGGAAATGGCCAATTATAAAAAAAAGCTGATTAAATTTTCTACAAGTTTGCTTCTATGCGTTTTTTCTCTATCTCTATCCGTTGAAGAGATATTCGCTGTCAAGAATTGACATTTTTTTTGAAAATCGCTTTTACACGACGTTTTTCGGCAAATATTGTGTCCTAGCTCCTAAAGTATTGGGTTTATAGCAAAAACTGCTGAAATAAAAGTTGTAGACCATAAAATTTCCTATAAAATACATATACCGTTTAATATTTTATCTCAAATCGATTAGATGTTATAGTTATTTAAAAAAAACGTTGAGTTCAAGATGGAATAGAGGGCACTAGAGAACAACTAATTTTGTGGGAGGTTTGGAGCTCAATCTGATATGTGAGTATTAAATACAGATTACCTGCATCCTTAGCCAAACAATTTCAGTCTTATGCGCCACCATGTTTAATGGTCTCTAGTCTTTTCTAAATACATTTATGATAGGGTTAATGTTTGACGAAAAGAACAAAAGTATTTTCTCAAGGCAGCTTTTATTTTATAATTGGCCATTTCCCACTACGATCGTCTATTCAAGAGATACAAAGGGAAAACTTAACAAATCCGCAAATTTTGTTACGCTACGGAGTTTGCTCATACGGTAGGGCCGGGGACTTTTCGTATAATTATCACCAAACACCTCCAAACACATCTTAGAAATAAAATCATTAGGATCAAAAAGTCTGTCTACAAGCCCTTTTTGAGCGTTCGTTCGCTAGGCTAAATAAGAATAATCAGAAAATGTCTTCTAATCATACTAATGATATTACATGTATGTGGAGGATTTCACTGTTTTCCGGTTTTCCGTCTTTTTTTCGAGAACTGTTAGGCCCACAGGAATGCATCTATGCTTAAATAAAAGGTGATAAAATGTCCTACAATTTTTTTTTCCGTGACAAGAGTCGTAGGGCACGTCGTTATGGCAATATCTGGCTCGAAACATGGATGATACGTTGAAAAAAGATTTTGGGAAAAATTGCCTATTTTTGAAGAGCTGTATCTCGGAAACTATTATACTTACAGACTTCCGGTTAGGCTCAAATTGTAGAAAATTTAGTCTAGTTTAAAAAAGATAATCATATTCTTCGCACTATAACTCGTAGTTTTTGAGCTACGAGGCCAAAACTGAAAAAAGTCCGAAAAAATCGTGGTTTTTGGCCCCCCCCCCCCCAGTTTACACAAGTTTTTCGAAGTTGCAAAATTGAGTATTTACTACTGGGACTGAACCTAACAACATAAAAAAGTCAAACCTGATATAGGATTTTTTGCAATGTTCATGTTTAAAATGACTGGACTAAATGATTATTATCCAATTTCAATATTTTTAATAGGAGTAATATGATACAGCAACCACCGAATATTAAATACCAACTACACAACGTATCACTTGTTTCTGAAATCGTTTCAACGTGTCGACACGAGTCAACACAGGTCCACACACTATGTAATCTGTCGTATTATATCAGACGTGGTTGTACAACAAATTTTTAAACCGGCCAAACTTCCGTACGATCCAACCGTGTCGTTGGATGTGTTGAACGGCAACCACACACACTATGCAATTATCGTTTCGACGGTCGAAACCAAGGATTATAAACTATAATCCTTGGGTTGTACAACTTGTTGGACGACAGATTGCATAGTGTGTGGGCCGAATAGAGAAGACATTTTCAATTGGTTGACGCGGATAATGTGCGAGTTTTTCGTGTCATAAAAGTGAAAGTTGTATCTGTTTACAAAACTATTTCTATGGAACGTGCATTCGTCCATAAACAGCACATATTTAAAAAATAAATAGAACCTTATTTCATCGCATCCTCGATTCGAGTGTCCAGCCTATGCGTTGGCTCGTCCACGCGCCTTATATCGCGCCACTTTCTACTACCGAAGGAATAGAAAATCTTAATTTACGAAAAAACTATCGCACTTAGGTATAGGGTAAGCTTAATAAAGTTGCATTAAAATTTACCGGGGATTCCAAATATGCAATAATAAATAGGGTGTGCTATTTAAAAAAATGAAGAAAAATTAGTTTGAAAATGTCGTGTTTGGAGCAAAAAAAGTGAACATCCTGTATGAAATAATTTAATGTTTCGTCACGGTTGAATACTCTGATTCAACCCAAGTCCACCACCGAACTTACGTAAAAACAAAAACATGACGTTAAAAAAATACAAGCGTATAATGGAAGGGTTGATATTTAGCAAAAAAATATGTATTAATTAATAACTTGGCAACGCCGTGTCCGTGTATTAATGCAAAAATAATGTACGACTGAAAAGTTCACCCATGGCCCCTACATTTGGGCTTAAAAAAAGTGGGTCATTCCATTTAAAAAAATATACGATTTATGCACCATACTTTTTGGAGACACCCTGTATGTGTCTAAATAATTTGCAAATGTGCTTCATCCAACCTAATTGCAATCTCGTATATTTATTTTTTAGTAAATTTAACAATAAAGCCGTACTTGAAGAACGGGCTACTAAATGGACACCCTGTATATGACAAAGTATTTATTTTCATGATAGAAAAAGTATGGTTCGTTAGTATCTACTACACCTAAGCGTGTAATACGTAATACCACTACGATTATTAGTTCCTTGGTCACACACTAAAGCTTTTAATACAAGTCCTATTTCCTTCATTGTTCCAATTTCAAATACATATTATTAAGTCTTTAAGTGACTTGAGATTGGTCGCGCTAGTAGATAAAAAATATCACAAGGGAATTTTCCAAGGTGCATATAATCCACGAGCTACAATAACAAACGCCTCTTTCGCAAGTTGACCCAATGTGCCTAAATCCTGAAATCCTTCTATTGCATCCATCGCTTTTGAATACTCCAAAAACTTTTTCATCGACATTTCATCAAAGCACAAAGTGACATAAAAAACGGTTATTCTCTCCCCTTCCCTCGGAAATGTATCACCCGGTAGATATTGTGTATTACTAATTTTTGTTTGTTCTTGAGTTTTCGGAGGAACATGCTTATCCACTTTCCGAAATAAAAAATAAAAACCAATTTTATGCCAGTATCTTCACAAGAAAAACATATTTAGGTAAATATTTGCAAGAATGAGCAGTGTTTTGTTTCCAAACATTGCAAAAATTGTTCAAAGTGACCACCTTCAGCTCAAATGCAGGAGTCTCAGTCTAATCTTCGTCTCATCGATTGCCGAACTCTCTCAAAAATACCAGATCGTTCGTATTGTGGAAAAACTTGAAAAATAATAAAACTTCAACATCGTGTATCTTCGAAATGAAATGGTTTCTGGACCCATATTTATAGGAAATTTATTTCTTAACATGACCTCAGGAATCACCCCCTTGAATATTGACATGTGTTTTTTAAACACCCCGTATACATAAACGTTCATTTGTATACGATATATAATTTGCTTCAAAATAGTTTACTACGTTTACAAAATATACCTATCAAAACCTTCATGTCAAACTATAAAAAAATACCTATGTAGAAATTAGAACTGTTCATTTAATTAAATTGATTGTTTTATAGGAGAATGATTTAATTCTCTCGGAAGATCAGTTGTTTACGTATACAGAATTCCTTAAAACAATAGTGCTTTGTTTCTTTGCATGTAATGTATACCTATATAAACAAGGATATACTGTATACTACTCCTTCAACGTTATAAAAAGAACGCATGTCGTTTACAAATATTTGCAACTTTATTGTTCTAGCCAACTGTAAGAAAAACTACAGATTTCCACGTTAGAAATCTGTAATATTGATAGAAACAGCGCCAGATATGTCCATTTAGCGGTTGCATCCAAAAGTACTACCGTTTTGCATCAAAATAAATGTTTCCAAAGTTAACACAGGCATTGACTAACTATAAGGTATATAAACAAGGATATAAGTTAGGTATGGTCATGGTGCTTATGCTTGGGAATTTTATACATTACTTTAAAATGAAATGAATTTCATTCGGAAATTTAATTTTATTTATCCGTTTAATTGTCAGATTCAGCTCTTTCTCTTTCTTTTTTCATGGTGAGGCACTGCCTCACCTGCCTCACCAGAGAAGCCGCCCCTGACAATTACCCTAATCGTCCTTGGAAATCCTGACGTTGTTTGCAATTAAAAGGTATATAGCTTATTATTTGCAAACAATAGTGAATTACAACTTTCATACTTTATGTCCACTAAAAAACTAATTAAGCTGAATCAAAAACAATAAAATAATAAAAATAAGCGAATTGCTCTTGTTTACGAAATACGTGATTGCATTTTTCCGCAATTATTCTATTTCGTTCTAAATTCATAACATATGAAACAAATAAAAAATGAGATTACATTACACATTACAAATAAGGATTTTTTTTGGTATTCCTCGGTATAATAAATGGCCACTCCTACTTTTCATTAATTAGCTAAAGTTTTAAAGTTTACTTAAACTATAGTATAAAAAAAATTATTTTCGCATGGAAAAACGCTCTCCGAAAAAATTGAGTAATTTATATTTTTTTCGAAAGAATAAAGGTTAGATATAAAAAATACGCACAAAGGGATTTACAGTTTTGTGGCGCCTATAACTGTAAAATTAAAAATATCTATTCCTAATGTAAAATTCCAATCCTCTCATTGGTTGCTAGTGTTACGGGAAGATTTATCATCGTACATTATTTCGAGTTGCAAAATCGTGCAAATGAAAGTACAACCATTGAGCCATAAGCCTTATGTAAGCAATATGAACATTAAAGTACGTATTTGAATATCAGAAGGCTTCGCGCCGGCGCGGCGGTTCTTCGGCGTTTCGCTCCTTGGTATCAGTCATATACGTAACAATACTTATACCGAGCACATACGACAATTAATGAAGCAAACATCTTGAAATGGAGCTATATAAATCTTGCATAAGTCTGTCTCTTAATTTCCCAACGCATTGAAAGCGCAAATGCAAAAACTTCAACGTTGATTGGCTGTTTTCATAAATTAAAAGTGTTGTTATTTAAATGTTTTAGGTTATAATTTTTGTTGTGATATCTTTTTAAAAATAAAAAACTATTATACACCACACACCTTAATATGTTAATTTCCAAAGTTGGTAAACGATAGACGATTTGATTTTATATAAAAATTATTGAAGAATGCATTTTTATCAGAGAAAATATTGTTCATTGTGCGGAACACTAAATAAGGTGGATTTACAAACTTAAGAAGTTATTATAAGTAATTGCTTAGTATAAACCTTAAGATCTACATATTATTACACATCCCACCTATTCTGCCCGGTGATTTCAGGCTGATCAAAAAACTTATGATAATGAATGTATAATTACATTTCATATGCGGCCTTAGGGTCGGTATGTATTTTTCTGCCAGGTGCCAGGACAGATTTCTTTCGCCAATCCGCCACTAGTTGCTATTAGTGTCGATTCGGATATTATAAATACAAATGTGAAAAGTTGAATCTGCTCACATCCGATATTAAATTAAACAGGCACAATACATTAAAGAAACTAGTTACCGATTTGAAACTTTTCAAAATGTTACCTTTCATATTGTTTTATTTAAAGATAATCATGAATAACAGCCTGCAAAATCACCCAATCAGCGCGGACAATTACAATAATACAAAATAAACGAATGAAATTTTATATTTTATTAAATGAACACCATTACAAAATTCATATCTTATATTTTTACATTATATTCTAATTTTTACATTATATTGTAAAAGTAAGTAGGTAAGTAAGTTTATTGATCATCTAGTTCTAGTAAGATGTTACATATAGGTATATCGGCTAATCTCTAATCATGTAATAGTAATAATTTCTCTCACATGCGCTGAGCACGCTTTCTTGAATATCATTAATAATTGTACTTTCATAATTTCCTTGGGCAGTTCATTATAAATTTTTAAACCTAAACTCGTTGCTTAACACTTAGCCACTGTAATGTATTTAGCATTGCCGATATTCTTGTCATTATACTGCACCGTAATATGATTCTCATTGCTTTATTTTGCGATCTTTGAAAATCGCCTTCGGAAGATAAAAATAATATGGTCGCGCAATAATCAAAATGAGGTGCAATGATAGTTTTATACACCAGCGTGTTTAACTGAATTTATCATAACATTAATGTAAATGCTAAATAACGGTTTATTATAATAAATTATATAAATGACAAACAAATTATAGGCATATTTATTGATTCTTGAATAAAATTAATTTTGTATATTTCTGACGAATGTTATCATCTTTTGTTGACTTTTGCTTTGCTTCATGATACAATCTTACATTCAGAAATATTTCAATAATTAATTTTGTTAATTGCACACGATGATTGTCTAAAATATCCTGCGACAAAATATGATTATTCATTACTGCGGAATTAAATGGGGTACCCAAATTACTCAAAATCTGTAAACATAAAATTGCTTTTATATTTTTTTTTGTAAATATTTTCCCATAATTTTGACGAATAATTTTCTCACCTAGTATACATATTCTGCATACTTCTTTTGAAGGAAAAATTAATTTACCCCGGTTTTTTAGTTCAATTAAGAGCGGAACGTTATTCGAATCCACAAGTAAACTTGCGCAAATTGGACACAGTGATTTTTTATTTAAAATTCGGTTTACAATAAAACCCGCTATATATTTTACAATATTTTCTACATAAGGAGTCAAACCCCATAATGTTGAAATGTAATCGTGATCAAGTTGACTATATTCACCCAAATCTTCTTCATCAATCACTGGGTCAATTAGAGATTTTTTTCTCGAAGATACAGATAAAATTTCAACACCATCTGCTAAACAATTTGATCCATAACTTGAACTTATTTCGTGCCTAATTAATAGTCTCTTATATGCAGATTCAAATTGTTTAGCATTTGGATTATTGTTAAATCCACCCCTACTTCTTATAGCACTAAAAAACGTTTCAATGAAATCTTGACTTACTTTATAAGACAATAAATAATCCTGGCCTTCTTTTTTTACAGCTTCGTATAATTCAAAAATATTTCGCATGCATATAATAAAACCCAAAAATCCCGTTTTCCTATTTGTTTTCAGAATAGGTGTGCCAAAACAATCTTTTAAATTAATAATGTAATTTTCAAATGATTGTGAACTGTCTTTTAAAAACTTTAAAGATTTCTCTTCAGTGGGAATATTATATTGGTTTTTTTTGGAAAACTTATTCCTACAATTCAACAGATCAAAAACATTATTGAATATTAAGCAAAATTTGCCGGTAGCATTGCTCCCTTGGAAATCGCTTAATTTCAAGGAATTTACGAAGCGAAAAGCATTGAAAACTCTCTCACTTAATGTCTGAGCAGCAAGCTTAACATTCATTCTATTATCACCGAACAATATATGTTTTTTTGTTAATTTTGTTGCAGCGTGCAAACCCTCATGCTGTTGTAGTTCCTGTAACTTTATTAAATGTTGCCATCTAATGTAATTCCCGTCCATGTCTACAAGGCTTCCTTTATCTCCCAAACTATTCCTTACTAATTTCAGCATGTGACATGCGTCCCAAAATATAAAAATTTATCTAGGTTGAGAAAATCTTTTCCGCTTCGGAGTTGTAGGTTCTATTTCCACATCGCTTCTACTAGAAGGTATATCTTCCGATTGTGAACATGAACGGGCTACTCCTAAAATATTACTTAGTGAGAGAATACAGAATTCCATGACTTTTAGTAAAAAATACATAAAGGCAGAGAAACTGACTGTATTCTAGATTTTAATGAAATTGTGTTAACCAGCAAGTACCCTTTGTTTATTATTCACTAACTACTAAACACTTAAGAAAATAAACTTCAATGTAGTTACTTACCAGAATAAGATGGCCCAGGAACTAAAAGTGGTAAATTAGGCCGAGCTTGAATAGGATCCATTTTAAACAGGTTCCGACTTATTGATGTTGACGGAACAGCACCGAATTTTAATCTCAATTTACCACCAAACTCTTTTGCCTTTGAATTAATGAAATCCTTTATATCAAAATGGTTAGAACAAATTTCAACCTTTGAAATATCATCATAGATGACATTCAATTTACAAAATTCTACCCAAGCTGCCGAAGTTTCTGGGTCCTTAGGGATTCTAAAAAACAAACATTCCATAATGCAACAGTCACAAAGAAGCGATGATAGACGGTTATTGAGTTTATTACATTGCTTGCATGCTTGTTTGTTATTGTTCTTTTGCAAAATAACCACAAAAGTACACTTACTTACCTATGCAGTGCTATTTCGTTACTTCTTTCCCGATTGCACAAATAACATCTACGTGGTCCCATTTTCAATAATAGTCTTTAAAAAATACAATAAATAACAGAAATGCGCAAAACAGAAACTTTTAAAGCATTAAAAACAATCACTTCGATTACGTGCAAGATGGATGCCGTAGGGTAAACTGCGTAAATGTCTTAAAAATGTCGCGAAACACCAACCAATAACAACAAAGAATTTTGCGTGTGCGCATAAATGATATTGGGAAATTAAGAGATGAACTTATGCGATTTCAATATCTCTGTTTCACAATCTTTGCTTCACTTTCCACTTATTGCAGGATTGTAATGTTATCGGTATATGTATTGTTACGTATATGGTATCAGTAAACATCTGCTACTGTAGTGACTGAGCTGTCATTGTCGTTGTATTTGAAAAATTACACAATTTCGAAGTGCATGCATTAAAGTAGATATACATGTACTACATGTAATCTCATATCTACTTTAATGCATGAGATTAAAGTATATCTACTTTCATGCGAATTTGTTATGGACGTAGATTCGCAATTATTATATATGATATAAAATAAGAAGTATGTTGTGGCCACTCCATTAATTAAGCTCTATTATGAAAGTAAATATTTTACTAGAATTACTTGTTATTATTATAATATAACTTAGCTAAAGGTTATAGTTCATGTACACTAACTAAAATTGTCAACTTCCAGTTGTACATACAACATACCCACACATCTTTACGCTTTATATTCAAAGGTATATTTGGATATAGATGATAAAAATCTGCGGAGTGAAACGTCGCGTCGTCGGTTATAAAATTAAATGGAAAGCAACATATGAAACTTTGAAATTATTCTGCACTGCGGAAAATTATACTTTACTTCGGTGTACAAAGAACCAAAGATTAGAAAAAGCACAGAACGTTTAGATGTCTGGCATTACAAGATCTTAAATCCATACTTAGGTAACTTAGGTACCATAAATTCGTTTCTATAAACTTATTTATAAACAATTTGTTATGTTTTAGTAGCACAACTGATATTTTCCTAAAAACAAATGTACCGAATAGTCGTAATGTCCAAAGTAAAGCGGAAATACGGTTTAATTTATGAAATTTTAGTTGATAAATGCAAGATTCAGTAATAAATTCTTGTTCCAAGCTACCCTTTTCCACACATATTCTGTTATAAATGAACATTACATGGGAAAAACCTGCTGTAGTTAACAAAACTCAATTCAAAATGACAACAACGAAAACGAAGGAGCCTACTAACGCTGTTAGATTATGGATGCCTTTATTTAAGCTATTTTTTATTGAAATAGACGATCTTAAAGGTTATTTTATATTTTTGGTGGTAATATACACTAGAAAAAGAAAAAGAAGTGCAGTGTCCCGTGGACTCATTTCTGAAATTTGAAACTAATCTTCAGGGATTTTTCTACAGGAATGAAAATTTTCTATGCCATATTAAGTAAGTAGAGTATGTACTTCGAAACAATTTCGCTTAGTCTACGCATGTGAAGTGAACAATTTTTCAAAAAACTATAACATCTGAAATATTTTTTATTACTTAATTGAAATACTGTTTAACTTAGAAAATATGTATAATGGACAGAGATGGTTTTAATTTATTCTCGATACATATCTATAGCGGGAATAAATAAATACAGAAATGAGGTAAGTAATTATTGTAGGAAAAGGTGATCTTCTTACATAAATTATTGTTGATTAGGAAATATAATTACAAACTTACACAATGCATAGAATTTTTAAAAATATTTTATTAGAAACAAATTATTTAGGTAACGTAGGTAGTTACGACAGCGTGGTTAACCACAGGCGCCAATTTCTGTCATATAATAGAAAATAAATACCAAGCAATATTTTACAGGGTATTAATTTATTTAAAAATACATACTTACTTTTACGATTTCGAATAAAATTATTGTTTTCAAGATATTTTTTAAAAAATAAAATTTCCCCACTATTTTATAACCGTTTCGAAATGTTTTGAGTGGTTTTTTAATGCTCAAGAGCGTACATTTGATTTTTCACTCCTGTTTATAGAAGGTTTTATTACGAAAATCCAATAATATATTCTTGTTGTATAACTGGTGCGCTCAGTATTCGACCATTTCGTATATCACACTTAAGTGTTTGACGGAACATCGAAACTACTATACCGAGAGTCATCGGCGTAAATAGAAAATCGTTAAAAAATATAAACAGAAACGATCGCAAAATGGATCCATGTGGTACCCCGAGTTAAACGTTTCAAAAGTTGTTTTTTCGTCATTGCTCTGTAGTGCTTGGTATCTGTTGCTTAACATGACGAAATTAAAATTACATGTGGGTGGGTGGGAGCTATTAAGGACTACTTGATGCCGTATGTAGAATAATATAAAACGTTCTGATGTGAATATTTCTGCGTTGTCGCTGAAAATTGCATAACGGAGAGCGTATCTTGAAAAAGTGTAATGACCATCTCTGAAGTGGCCATTTGTGGCGTTGTCGAAAAAGGATCAATGATAAAAAATCCTCCTTTCGGACCAGCATAATCTATCTGTGATCATTTTCAAAGTTTGCTTGTAGTATCCCATTGGCACTTTTAGTGGATTTTGCTTTGAATTTTACACAAATGGAGCAACTTTGGTATAGTACCTTCATTCTGACGTTGAATGTAGTTTTTGGAACACTCTTTGCCTTAAAATCAGAACTCTGTTGCCTCTTAGGTGATTTCCTTGTGTATTGCATAGCCTGGATCTCTTATCTTTCCCAGATATAATGAATTTATTAGTAGCTTATCCCCAGATCGTTTACACTATTGGAGTACACGCGATATAAAAAGTCTGACTTTACGTTCAATTCTGATTTTGTGTATTGAATCGAAGTGAAAATCTGCGACCGTAATTTATTGTAGAATTTTCGTAACGGACCAGTAAATGGGGGTTACTTCGCGATAGGATTTTTTGTTTCGTTATGTTATTGATGATACACTTACTAATCCTGACGGACTGGCGTCAGTTGTTAACAATGTAGGTATCGTCAAATAGAACTAATGTGCATAAAGTAACGACCTGTGTTTTTATTTCTTCAAATATCTGTTGACATTTGCTTGCCCAATTTTATTGAACTTTTTTCTCTGCAAGTCCTCGTCCTAAAAATGACCTAACTTCATAGGCGTTTTGACATTATACCTACAGTTGTTTGTTTAGCTATTCGTAACTTACAAAGTCATACATGTGAAATATTTGTGAGAGTTATGATAGAGTCTCTCTGCTTCAGAAATGTCGAATTTCGCCCCAAAAAGGATCATTTGGAGATTTTGATCCATTATTTCATTTAGAAGCATATGGCGAACATGCACCATCTGAAGATACAAATGTGAGCGTTGGTTCAGCGGATTCAAAACTGTTAATTTTGATCTAAAATACAACGCCTAGGGAAAACCATCACAAAAACTATGAAGATGCAGTATTGCAAGTATTGTTAAAAAGGACTCCACTCAAGTATTACATTTGGCTCAAAAAAGTGTTAGCGAGCAAATGTTCAAAAAGACGGAAAGTAGGTACTAGACGTTTTGACTAAATGATAGATGGAGAATCGAAAGATCACCAGCGAACTCCTACTGAAAAAACCTCAAATCGTAATACGTGATGAAAAACAAACAATGAAAATCATAGGTTGATCCAGGCCAACATCGACTATAAGACCAAATCGCTTCGGATGAAAAAATAATCCTGCGTGTTTGGTGGGATCAAAAAGGTGTTATTTATTATGAGCTTCTCAAATCTGGTGAAACGGCTGAAAACAAATAATCATAGAACGTCCGGAGTGGAACCAAAGACATGGAAAAGTGATTTGCTGCATGGCACACCCTAACAGTTGCCAAAAAACTTTAAAACAACTGAATTGGGATGTATTCTTCGGACACTGCTCCTTCGAACTATCCCTTCTTCCGATCGATAGTGCACGAATTGGCAGAGCAACACTTCGCTCATTTCGTAGAAGCAAAAACTTGGGTTAATTCGTGGTTTGCTTTGAAAGATAAAGCTTTCTATTGCCGCAGAGTCTTTCTGCCAGAAATATGGGATAAAGTTGTTGCATGCAAACCTCTTCAAACATGTATTTTTACCCTTAAAATAGGTATATCGCCAAAATACAGGCTTCTATCTTCATTCTTCTCCTTTAGGACATTAGCTATTATTTTTTGAAATTCGTTTGGCGCTATTTTAACTCCAAAGGCTAGTTTTTTCATGGTGTGTACACCTTTGTGCGTTAGCTTCCTTTATGGATCTCTTTTCATCCATTTGTATCTGTAAGTATGCTTTGTGTACATCAAGTTTACAAAAATTATTACCTCCTTTGAGTTTATTAAATACAACGTCAATAACTGCTATTGGGTTATTCTTCTTATTAGGAGCAGGCTTGGGCAAGTCCTCTGTTCAAAGTTCTCTGTTCAGATGTATTTAAATACGTACTTAAGTCCTTTTTTATACTTGAGACTTTGTACTTACAAAAAATTCGCAGAAAAGTATTTAAGTACTTTTGTATTTATGAAAATTTGCAATGAAGTACTTGCAAGTACCATCAAGTACAACAAAGTACATTTCATGTTTGTTCTAAAAAAGCACACATTTTCGGCTGCATTCGTAAGCTTAACAAAGTAAAACACCGAGCCATATCAACTTTCGTGTCATCCAAACATAAAATTCTTTTTAGTCAATCAACACTTGATGTAGACGTAGACCGCATTTACAGTGCTTACTTAGCAACTAGCGAATACGTAACTTGCAGTGCCCGTACTTTTTTTAATTATATTTAAGACTGCTTATATGTAGTACTATGTACTTGTGTACTTCAGTTGGACTTAAGTACCGTACGTATCTATACTTGAGCACTTGAGTAATTTATACAAAATGTACTTCAAGTACATTTGGTACTTGAAGAACCTTTGGTACTTAGAACTTGGTACTTAGAACTTCAGGTCTCTGTACTTGCCCAAGCCTGATTAAGAGCTGGGTTTACTATCATCCTAACCTAACCTAACATAACCGAATCTGATTGCTTGATTTAAGTACAAATGGTTGCTACCTGTTTATCTATTCCAAATAGTACTAACTCAACTGGTTTTTTATAAATATATTGCGTTATTTCTTCAATTATATTATATAATTATCATTGCTTTGTTAAGATATTTCTTCCGCAAAAAGTACTTTAGAAACATTCTCGATAGGCTAAGGAACGTTTTGATTATCCTCCATAGAATAATTGGGAATAAATTCGCACACCGTGAGAATAAGATGTCTCATACTGTTAAATGACAAAATCATTTCGTAAAGTATGGATTTTACTGGAACAATAGATGGCGAAATGTACAGCGTTGGTACAGGTTGTAAAAATGCACATTTATTATTAGAGTGAGTAATGCAAATTACACAACCAAAACAAATTTGCAAAATCACGCTAGTAATAAAATGAAGATAAAATAAATTAGTCACGCAAGAATAATAAGCGCCCATCGTTACCATAAAGTATCACAACCGTAAACGTATCATACTAACTAAAAAGTTAAAAGCACTTTCACATAGAAGTAGCAATTTAGATATAATATGCATCAAATTTGTAACAAAAAAAAAATTGGCACGGAAACTAGGCTTGCATCAAGTTAATAGCATATAGGATTGGCGACGAGCCAAGCACCTGTTGGGATATTTATTTTGTTAAAGGTAGTTACGAGACCGTTCAGTTTCTTCCTTTACGCGATTAAATTCCTTTCTGACAACACTTTAAATATTCATAATTTAGAAACCCATTTTCGATTAATTCGACGATCAGGAAAGATAATATTTCAGTGTCACACTTACTAACGTCGGAAACGTCCGATAAAAATATACGTAATGGTGGAAACAATGGGAAACTCTCGCAAAGAAAAATCTGAAGGTATGACAAATTCACAAAGGCATTTCTAAGAATATTTTACGATCATTCTTTGAAATTTCGAAAGTATCAGATAACGTTAACGTCCCGAATATGTAAAAATAGCACGTATATAAAGTTTAATTATTTAGTCGGAAGTGAAATTAAAGCAATTTATGTGTTTTATTACACCAGAAAGATTAAGAAATTTTAATAATATTGGACTTAAATCCCAATTTCACACCAAATTGGAATTTAATTCAAATTTTACATACTATCCTCGCCAGGAGTGTTTACCGCTACGTCATTAATGTATGAATCTAGCTATCAAATTTATTAATACTGTCATCTCATATAAAACAGTGAATTCAATAAGGATGGTGAACATTCGCAGTGCATTTGACGAAATCGACATACGGTATTGAATAAGCAAATGTTATAGAAAGAATAAACCTATAAACGCGAATTTAATTTCTTTTATATGCATAAGAATTTAATTCTCATTTGACTAATATAGTACAATTTTGATTCGTGTTTTTCATATTACACCATATGATTGTATGTGATGACGTAGCGGTAAACACTCCTGGCGAGGATAGTACTAGAAAAGTTTGAAATAATTTCTGGAAAACAAAGTTTAAGAACTATATAATTGCGCGTCAGGTCTGTAGGAGTGGAGTTTATCGAGCAATTAATTTTCTCTAAACTTTACGTTGTGACCCTCTATAATTAATTATAATAATAACAAGGAATTCCACTCAAATTTTATTTTTAAATAGAACCAAAGCTTTTATGAAGGATAACAGATTGTGAAAGATTAAAATTAAACAACGCTTGCCACCATAAAAGGTTAAGGAATTCTTACAAAAATTTAAAAAAATGGACAATACTCAATTTAAATTAAATTTTTGTTTAATTCCAGAGTCCAAATGCGTTGGATTATATTTAACAATAAACTTTTAGTGGAATTACTTGTTATTTTTAAAATTATCGAGGAAATTAGGACATTTACTATTTTTGCTTTACTTCAACAATTCAGCTTAGTTGTAGGGGAGGAATTCATTGTCCTGCATCTGCCACTTTGTTTCGGTTTCGCCAGATTGACAAGTTTTCGCCGCTTTGAATGATTCTCACTTGAGGAACATATGAAAGGCGGAAAAGGCAAAATGACTAGGATGATAAAAATATGAGGACGGAATTACAAGAATCGAATTTTTCAAGAAAATACATCTTGGCTTTATTCCCTTTCATGTTAATGATAAAACATTTTTAATGAAGAAATGATGAGTCATTTTAAAGAAGAAATTGTCTGAACAATCGACGGGGTTTTAAAAAGCTTATGTGCCTGTGTATTGGCCCTCAGTGTAATCAGGATGTCAATGGAGTATTATACAGGCCTTTTTGATTTCTTAGTCACATGCGTCAATGTGATTTGTGCAAAATGTAGACTATGGGTGCGATGAGGCAGGATAGTTTCCAAAGATCAAAAACTGCGTAGCTACCATGTATGATCTATATTGTTCCTTTATTAAATCAAAGAGATTAAATAAGTTTAATTATTTTTTCACTTATAATTACACAAGAGGTTTGTATTTTACCGAGTATATTTGAGTGGTTGAATAAAAATCTGTTGCTTAGTAATTAGACGAGAAAAACTATCAACTAATAAAAATGCGAAACCGAAGGTGGAGCATTTTTAGGTTGACAGTTTTTCGAGTCTAATTGCTAAAGGAAACAGATTAGAATTTAAACAATACAAATTTACTTGATATAAATAGAAACCTCGAGTGTAATTCGGCAGGACAATTTAACGAACAAGAAATTTAGAAATCCGTTCGTAACTTTACCAGATCGACTCATTCTTAAAATAACACAATCATCATACAATCAATTATTGGCAAATGTTAAACTTTTCCTGGAAAAGTTGATTGGCAACCGCAAGAGATTGAGGTGTAGCATGTTTCTACATTAAAACCTTCAAACTCCTGCAATTGTGTAACCAAAAAGTTCTTAACATATGCCACAATGCCGTCCAATGTTTACCGTAAGTGCTCGCCCTCGCTGGTCTTCCAAAAAATTAGACCCAATGATGCCTTCACCAGACATGGCAGCCCACACAATAACTTTTGGACGATGTACTGGTTGTTCATGTTTCTATCTTGAATTTTCGTTGGCCCAATGGCGGCAGTTTTGTTTGTTCACGTGCCCATTTAAATAAAAGTTCGCTTCGTCACTAAACTGAATGTTTTCAAACATTGGAAAGCGTTAAATCATTTCATTTGCAAAATTCAGTAGGTAACGTTCAGTTTTTGAACGATTTGAATTTTGTAGACTGTAAGATGTAAATCTTGCTTCAGAATCTTGTGCAAGCAAGATTTTTAATGTCAAGTTCTTGACTGCGTTTGTGAACTGATTGAGACGGATTTTCACGCACTGAAACTCTCACTTCTTCAATCGTTTGTTGGGTTCGAATAGAGCGCGGGGAACGTGGATTCTGAATTTTTACAGTCGAACAGGTATTCTCGAATCCATTTGCTGATGGTATCATCTTCGTACATTAAATACTGCACGATAGTAACGTTGAGCTGTGACTATCGAATCACCATTGCGATAATAGGCGCGAACGCAAAAACGACGATGGTCTCCCCGGTATACTTCCATGGTTACTAAATCTTCCAAAAATATTGCAACGACCTATCTACTACGCCGTTACTTGGACAGCTTAGCCACAAATACCCCCTACTATTTCTGGACACCCGTTTCATACCAATATCGCAAAACTAAGTATATAAGCAATTTTGAAACTACGACGAACTGGACAACATTTAGAGACAACGCGCATAGTAGTGGGCTAGTAAAACGCAAACGCGAAGAATAACTGCCAAAGGTCTTTACAAAGTGCACCCCAAGTAGGGATGAAAACTTTTTGATTGAATTCGGGAGGAGAACAGTGAGCCAACTGGGAAGTGGATTAGCATCAATTCAAATAAGGAGACAGATTCAGAGGACAAGATGGGTGAAACTACAAAAATTGAAATGGTAGAAAGCTAAACAACAAAAATAAAAGTGACCGGAGTGAATCGTTTCAAAGAAAATATTTGAAGCCACCAAGGGGAGAATCATTTTCGACCAGAAGCAGAATATTTATCCAACATTCAAAAAAAGAAAAATACATCGGGACAGAAATTATAAGGGGGCATTGTTGACAAAGTTCGTAATTCTCAAAAAGGGGGTAAGTTGACAGAAAAACTCAAAACCTCCCCTTTAAGCAATTTATTGAAGAGACGAAGAATGAAGATGAAAATGAAGGGTTAATTTTTTATATAATAAATACTAATGTACTGGAACTATTGACAATGCAAATCAATAGGTGGTAAAATGGTGACGGGGGTGCAGTAGCAGCAGTAGCAAGAGCAGCAAGCAACAGTATTGCTCTTAGCTGTATCTAAGGGGTGAAATAATATTGCAAAATGATAGTAAAGTAACTAGCTTCTCTAAAAAAAACAATTGATCTGTCTGCGCTTTTTTTAGTTTTTAAATGTCTCAAACCCTTTCCTCATTTTCCATTTTTGCAACTTCAATTTTTTGGTTAAAAATAAAAAAACTACGAAATAAAATAGTGCACTGAATTCAGAAAGAAAGACCTTTCAAATGACGTATCACTTGCCACACCATCCCTATTTAAATTTTACGGGGTGGTCTCACAGCGCTAAGGGTTGAAAAAATGACCAAAGTTTCCTTTGATATAAAAATTGACGTGTTTTAACATATCTCAAAAAAAAAAACTTCTAGCCAGAAACCCGTCTGTTACCTTTTCGTTGGGCCACCCTGTATAATAATTATCAACGTGCTCAAAAAAAAATAGAAAAATTCAACTGATAAATTGGTTATGTTATAAAAATCATAGATTACTACATCACTTACAAGAGAATCCAGAACCAATGAAAGTACTCATCAACAAAAACGGAGAAATATTTTTTAAAGCGACAAAAAAGAAGTGATATACCATTTTTTCAACAAGTTTTGCTGAATACTTAAGAAGCAATTGATAAAGTCACTCCTGCGTTTTAAGCTTTTTGAAAAGCAAATACAATTTTTCAAATAGGCCGATTCAAAGATGGATTAGCAGATACGATGATAAATAAGTTAATTTTGGTATTTCTAGAGTCAAAAAAAAGATATCTCAGTATGACCTGTAAAAAAAATGAAATCAACCACAAGTAACCCTACAATAGGGTTGATGACAAATGTATAAATTGACCACCATCGATGATGGATATTGATTGGGCCACTTCCAAGAAGAGTGTGAATACAATCGATAGGCGCCATTAAGGATATATTGGATCACAGACCGGTAGTAGGATAATCAGAAATAAATCTATCCGACCATGGTTGAAACCACGTTCAATTTATCACCCTTAGAAAAATATCTGTTGAAAGAGTAAGACGAGATTGAAGAAGGTTATATTACAACCAGAGACATACGAGTTGGCCCCGATGAGTAAACAAAATAGAGAGTGCATCAACCCAGGATAGCATGAGTTTCTCACCAATAGAATCTCCTGGAGCCCTAGAGAACAAGGCAGTCTCCAATAGGAAATCCTAGATAATATTCTCCAGAGAGAAATTAGAATTTACAACAAAAAAAGAGAAAAATGAACGGCACCTAACAAATTGATCACAGAGCATCAAGGGAATAAAGAAATATAGTGTCATAAATAAGTAAAACAAATGTGGTGGAGGAAGAGAAGAAGAGGTGAAGTTAGATAAAATTGGAACAGTGGCGGGAAAGAGAGCGATGGCCTTTGAGGAAAGGATGGAGAGGTGGGAAGAAAGGGGGATCTTGAGATGTAGTTGGATTGAAGTGAAGAAGAAGAAGATAGCATATGGGTAGGAGGGAAGAAGGTGCTTCTACGAGAGGGGCGGATATGCGAGAGAGGAGGTGGAGAGGAGGGGTGGAGGATGGTTGGGGAAATAATAAGAAGAGTGGAAGATGTGCAAAGGCAGGAGAGGAGGGCGAAAATTAATGCAGGGATGTACAATGGAAAGTATAGGGAGTTGGTGACAAACGGTTCGCCGAAGTATCAACATAGGGAGGAAGAGGATAGTGGCACGGTTTAGAGTGGGGAATGAAGAAAGAGACAATAAGTACTGGAGGGAGGAGGAGGAGAGGGTATGTAGACTGTGTGGAGAGGGAAGGGAGACGACGGTGCATATGAGGAGTGTTGTGAACTAAGAGAACAGGAGGGAGGGTAGAAATGGGTGTTAAGCGAGGAAGGAGAAGGGATAAAGTGGATGGAGGAGGTGATAGAAAGTAGGAAAAGGAGAGAGTGGTAATTTGTAGGGGATGGGAAGTGGATAGACTGTAATTAAGTGGGTACTATTATTTTATTGTGATATATTAAGTTACGGGAATAAGAATCTTGTACATGTACATGTAATGACTAATGAGTACAATAAATTGATTGATTGAAGTAAAACAAATGAAAAGTAAAGGGAGTAATTAATAACTGTAATAAATGTAAGGCTACTTAGTTTGAATAAAGTGCTTTTAAATAAATTGAATCCTTCGGAAATATTTTAAATGTTCTGGGAGAAAGTGACAATAGCTATTCTAAATGGATTTACTCCTGTGCCTGTATAAACTTTTGTTTGTTGTAAATTAACTTACGAGGATAAGTGTGCTGAAAATACGTAAGTTTCCCGTGGAGATTGATATGTAAAAAGGTCCTCGGAAAGGGCGAGTTTATTAAATTTGCGTCTTATTTTCATTAAAGACGGAAAAAATGTTCAATGACTATGCAAGGAGAATCAATACTGTTTTGTAAGCCGTCAAAGTATGTTCACGTTAACTGCACTATAATTATTCTGTCTATTTAATGAAGGGGCGCTAGTAAACAAGTTGTCATATAATCAATGGTACAAATGTGGCAAAAATGAAACATTATTATCCTCGCCTATTGTGTAATTTCTTTAGTTCGATTTGAAATAAACTAAGTGACACTAAAAAGTGTCTTAGAAGAGTGTGTCAATGTCGGAAAACTTCCTAAATTAAAAATAACATGTCCTTGACCGAATATTTATTGCGAAAATTTTTTCATAATATTATTAATGTTTTGGCACCTAGAGTGTTAGGGAATTATAAATTTATGGCGGCCGTATATTAACTTTTTTTTTAAATTAACATCTCTCCAAATTGCCGCGGTGTTTAGAAAACCACCACTTATTGCTTGAACATCTTCAAATTATTACCTAAATTTGGAAATGCCATCGTTTTCGTTATCATGGATACACATTTTCATAGTAAAAATAACTTGTATCAACAACACGTAGCTCTTTATTTTTATCACTCTTCTGTCACAAAAATTAATCAAACTTTGAGATGAAGTGGAAATAAAATCGCTGAAATTGTCTTTTTTCTTTACTCGTCTTAATTAAACGAAAGAGCGACTGAATGTGAGTCTTTGAGAAAGATGTGTCGAGAACTAACGCATAATCGATACTTAGATTAGCAAATCAATCATTACTAAGAGACAAGCATCTAATTAGTGAACAAATACCATTAACCGATTTTCCTGCTTTGAGATTGAAATAAGATATGCGGACTTCATTATGGTTGAAATACCAAGCAAAACCAACAATATTCTTAATTATATATCCCCCCCCCCCCCATCCTCTTCCAACTTTGATGGATTAGCAGAAAATTGTTGTTTTTGTTCAAAATGACTTTTTTCGTTTGTGTATACCTAATTCTATAGAATTTTCTTAAATTGTGTGTGAGTATTATAACTGGACTCAGTTACCGAGAGTAACTTAAAGGTGACTTGCCTAAACCTCACGTAAGCCCTAAAACTTTTGCTCTTCTTCTTTCAGGTTTGATCTTCATGGTCTTTCCTCTTTGCGACGATGTTCATCTCAACCGCCTCATATTCCGGGTTCGTTTAAGTCGTGTAACTTTTTCGAATTCAGATTTGTGTAGTACCTTGACCATACAAAGAATGTTCCAGTACACTGTCGCAAAACATTGTTACTCTATATTAGAACAAATGTGCACCAGAAAATAACTATTCGATGTTTCTGAGATGCTTAGTCCAGCATTTGTGCGTGTTTTTCTACTATAGAAAAAACTCGAAAGAAATCAGTTGAATTGTATCGTATAATCGCAATGCTTTTACCAAAGAAATTTTTTTGCCCGCCTCCCTTTATAAACGTTAAGAAGAAAAGGTTGAGAGAACGAGGTGGTGGAGAAGAAGTGGAAATAATACGGGGTATGGAATGAGAAGGGTATTGAGAAGTATAGAGCTAATATGGAGAGGGCAACATGGAAAGGGGAGGAAGTAATGAGAGAGATGATGGAAAGAATGGATGGGGCGAAGGAGAAGGGAAGATATGAAACCAGGAAATATAATGGTGGAAGAGATCAAGAATGGTGGAACAAGAACTGTCGGGACGCAAAGGAGAGGAGTGAGGAGATGGAGAAATGGTTTAATGAAGATAGGAGAATACAAAAAATGGAAGAAGAAGTTCCGAGACGAATGTGAAAGGAGAAAGAAGAGGTACAGGGAGAGATAGAGAAACAAGTAGGAGATCTAAGGAACAAAGGTCAGATATGGACGTTGAAACGTGCAAAGCACTTAATTACTACAGATGTAAGACTAATTGTCTTGCGAGAGCTAAAAAGTCTCATGGCGTGACGAGTCAGCGTAGGTGGAAACAAAATTTTCACATCTGTGTAATTAGTTAAAGGAGTGTTACTTGCAAAAACGACGCTTTTAAATGAAAAGCCTTAATACACAGTATGACAACAAATTGGATTTAATTATTTAAAAAGGGAAGCTAATTATTTTTACTAATCTGGTGAAAAGTGAGTTTTGTGGTGTCATTATTACTTTATAATTAACAATTATATTTCCATAAATGTATGTGTTTGGTTTACTGTGAAGGTTTTCTTATAAATAAACAAACATGTTTTCCTTATTTGTCTTTATATTAAGTAATATACGTTGATTTTTTGTCGTTTTAATAAAATTCTAAATATAATTTTATTTGCGAAGTTGCCATGTTTATACACATATTAAGTGTAACACACGGTAACACGATATGCATAAGTGTGTTAACATATTTTTGAATGTTTCAGGCATTTACGGAAGGGCCGTCATTTTGAAAATATTTTACATCGATTCGGCTTTCAGAGTAACCTTTAAGCTCAATTTTTCAAAAACCTACCTATAAAACTTTCCCAGAATGCTCCCCAAAAAACACCCTGTAGTTGAATTGAAACTATTTGTAAAAATGGCAGCGGCGATATGTAGATATACGTAGACCAAGTCAAAGAGTTTAGTGACAATATAGAAATAAAGTTTGCAATTGAGAAATTATCATATGCCTAGACCCTAGAGTATAGATAAAAAATATACAGCTCAAAGGCAAAGAAATAATTAAGCAACTCTAAAAGGGAAGTGGAGACAATTAAAAGCTAAATAAATGAAAGATCCCATGTAGCATCGTTTATTGGCGTTAGCTTGATGGAATATTGGCTCAATATAGAGCGATTGGGGCAATATTGTCAAAGTGCAGCCAATATATTTTTTGTAATATTATACAAATATTGGAGATACAATATTTAAGGAATATAAAAACAATATTTGCAATATTTAGTAAATATTGTCATTTAATGTAAATTCAAATATTTTACACACAATAATGTACCAATATTGCGTGTGTAATATTACTAAATATTGAAAATTTATATTTAAGCAATATAACATACATATTTACAATATTTAGGCAATATTGATATACACTATAAAGTTAATATATATTTATCAATAACATAACAATACTGTGCTTTCAATATTACTGGATAGTTAAACGTTACTGGATAGTTGAAAGTATGAAAAAAATATTCACAAATAATAAGGTTATGATACTGTCTCAAAATCCGCCGTATATTAATTTTCGCCGATTTAGAGATATCAAAATATAATATGCACGTCCTTTTGTCTATTTTATGGTATTCAACTTTAAATTCTCAAATTATATAAATGTCCGTATTGCTCGTATATGCTCAGTTGCTTCATGGTCGACTTCTTAACCGGGCGATCGATGGTTCGAGTCCAACTTGAAGGAAAAGGTTTTTTCAGCATCACCAATCTCCTCCGAGTGTACACGAAGTGAAGGGGGTCCCTGGGAAAGGTGCCACCGGAACACACGGAGCCCTTGAGGCGGTGCTCATTGAGAAAGATTGCCCCTCGGAGCAGTTAGGGCTCTGAGGGTGGCCCAGGTTCACCCCCTGTTTTACTATTTTGGGACACAATACAAAACAATAATGGGCCTATATTGTATAAATATTTTCCCCAATATTGATAGAAAATTTTGTTCTGTCGGTAAGCCTGTGGTATCTTGAGACGAAAATAATTACAAAGAAGAATAGTAAAAACTGGAAAAGTTTAGACCATCCAAGTACTTACCCATATTGGCAGGATGTTTTTGAATCAAGAAATGGGGGGAAGAGAAAAGAGGAAAATAAAAGAAACACACAAAACAAGAACGAATTCTTACAAAAATGGAAGAGTCGTTATCATAAAAGTAACAAAAACGTCGGCATATATATAGAAGTACCCTGGTGTACCTCTAACGTTTTACCAGCAGCACTCCACGAGAAGGTCTCCAGTCCCTGGAGAAATTTAACGTTTAATCAAGACTGTTGGAGCTAATTTCACATATTAATGCTTTAGAATGAATTTCTACTAAACTAATCGAAAACATTTTTCTCTGAACACGTTTTTGATGTACCCACCACAACCGATATACCTTAAGTCTTCATCCAATGTTATTGGATTTAAGGGACTTCTTGGGTTATTCATAACAATTACCCTAATCGTCCTTGGAAATCCTGACGTTGTTTCCAATTAAAAGGTATATAGCTTATTATTTGCAAACAATAGTGAATTACAACTTTCATATCTTATGTCCACTAAAAAACTAATTAAGCTGAATCAAAAACAATAAAATAATAAAAATAAGCGAATTGCTCTTGTTTACGAAATACGTGATTGCATTTTTCCGCAATTATTCTATTTCGTTCTAAATTCATAACATATGAAACAAACAAAAAATGAGATTACATTACACATCAACCGAGAGGAAATTTATACCCAACATGGAAAAATATACAGCGGAATTTAGTTAATTTAAATAAGGGATTTTTTTGGTATTCCTCGGTATAATAAATGGCCACTCCTAATTTTCATTAATTAGCTAAAGTTTTAAAGTTTACTTAAAGTATAGTAAAAAAAAATTATTTTCGCATGGAAAAACGCTCTCCGAAAAAATTGAGTAATTATATTTTTTTCGAAGGAATAAAGGTTAGGTATAAAAAATACGCACAAAGGGATTTACAGTTTTGTGGCGCATATAACTGTAAAATTAAAAATTTTTATTCCTATATGTAAAATTCCAATCTTCTCATTGGTTCCTAGTGTTACGGGAAGTTGTATTATCGTACATTATTTCGAGTTGCAAAATCCTGCAAATGAAAGTACGACAATCGGGCCATAAGCCTTGTGTAAGCAATATGCTTAGGTTAGAACTCCATTAATAAGCTCTATTATGAAAGTAAATACTTTAGTAGAATTGCTTGTTATTATTATAATGTAACTTAGCTAAAGGTTATAGTTCATGTACACTAACTAAAATTGTCCACTTCCAGTTGTACATACCTACTACACATAGTAAATCTTTACGCTTTATATTCAAAGGTATATTTGAATATAAGTAGATGATAAAAATCTGTAGAATAAAACGTCGCGTCGGTTATAAAATTAAATGGAAAGCAACATATGAAACTTTGAAATTATTCTGCACTGCGGAAAAATAAACTTTACTTAGGTGTACAAAGAACCAAAGATTAATAAAAGCATAGAACCTTTAGATATCTGGCATTACAAGATCTTAAATCAATACTTACTATTATAAATTCGTTTCTATAAACTTTTGTATAAACTAAAAGCCATTTGGTGATATTTTAGTAGCAAAAATGATATTTTCCTAAAAACAAATGCACTGAATAGT
This sequence comes from Pyrocoelia pectoralis, assembly GCA_036250285.1. Classification (NCBI taxonomy): domain Eukaryota; kingdom Metazoa; phylum Arthropoda; class Insecta; order Coleoptera; family Lampyridae; genus Pyrocoelia; species Pyrocoelia pectoralis. The sequence continues at coordinate 14,409,492 of CM070079.1, forward strand.
CGTAATGTCCAAAGTAAAGCGGAAATACGGTTTAATTTATGAAATTTTAGTTGATAAATGCAAGATTCAGTAATAAATTCTTGTTCCAAGCTACCCTTTTCCACACATAATATTCTGTTATAAATGAACATTACATGGAAAAAACCTGCTGTAGTTAACAAAACTCAATTCAAATGTAATTTTTTGTTCCATAAAGTTAATTTCGCACGTTATCCAAAACAAAAAAATGTAGTTTGCAAAAAAAAATGAATTGGAGTAGGTAAATATTCTTATTTAAAACTTTTATATTTTTTTCCATTGAAGAGATCTATAAGTAACACTTCTCACTTCTACTGTATTTCTCCTATTTTTGTTGTTCAATAAAAACAGTAACCCACCCGTTTTCATTACACGTTAAAATTAGACAAAGCATTAGTTTCAGTGCAAAAACTTACACGGTTCGTGAAAAGATATCTTTAAAGCTCGGAAATAGACACGTTTAAGAACTTTTTCTATGAACATATTAAGATCGTTTAACCTTTAGTGTACAAGATCACTTTCAATCACCAATATGTGTAAACGCAAGTAAGCTATTATTGTAAATTAGGTAAATGATGAAAATTACATATTATTTTGCCCCCTATACATAATTACGTATTATTCTTTATCGTAATTAGTGTAATTACTAGCACAGCACCACCATATTTATTTTTAAACGGGAGATTGCAGAGGAATAAATCTATTGAATACCGCACTGCAGAACCTCACATGACCATACAACCAAATCTATGAGAATCTTACCAACTCGATATCGGTTGGGAATGCATTCGTGAATGAGACTCGCTGAGCCCCCTTCTCTTCAACACCGTCATGGAAGAGATAGTAAGGAAGGTGCGTACAAATGGAGCATATACAATGGAAGGAAAGGAAATTATAACATTATAACATGAAGACTATCTACAACGACTCCCATCCCAGTTCAACCGCGGAGTCAAATCATTTAACGTTGTAAAGACTAAAGACCGCCACCAAGACAAAATGGATGACAATATCGAAGATGCCTCTGAGGTGTAAACTGGAAAAAGACAGAATCATTACAGGAGGAAATGAAATCTAAGTACTTAGCTATAGAGTTATCAAGTTACGGCGTGACATAATATACCTAACCTACTGTAGAAACCAGGGCAGAAACATCAAAAGCCAGAACACTACTGAAAGCAACAGAAGCGGAAGTACTGTGCTGGAAAAAATATGCTGTTGTATTGCATAGGGTAGTGGTAACCACTTCATTAAATTCGTTAATGTAATACAATGGCTCTACTAACAGCATTTTGCCAGTGGTATTAAAACAATTATTGCTTTATTTCTTGCTGACAGTAATTACTTAATTAGTAATTAAATTTAAAAAGTTATCTACCAATTACAACAGAAAATTATTATTTTTATTAACATTAAACCAAAAAATTCCAAAATATACTTTTTCTACGTAATTATGTATAATTAAATATTATAGTAATTTAAGGTAAGAGTATTGTAACTGTTTATTATGTAATTTAATAATTATAATTATTTGGAATTTCCATATTTATAAATTCATCAGTATATGGGCATACAAGCACAATAAATTTTGTTAATAAAGTTATAAAAGTAACCATTTCCAATAGAAAAACTACCCTAAGTATAGTATTTTCGCTGTAGCTTTGCGGTTAAGTGATTAGCGCTTAATTTCAGAAATCACATACTCTTATAGTGTTGTCTTCTTCTAACATATATATTATACCTACCTAAAATATTGGGCATGTCTAATCGCCTCGAGCAATAAACAGGTAAACAACACCATTAAGTATTGTTTGGTGACAATGGAATAATGAGCTCTGTTTTGTTCAAATGTAAACTTTTAAATAAAAAGTCAGGGGTTCTAAACCATTTATTTTTTATAATTGATTCATTATATTGATATCTCCTCATTATGTAGAAATTTTAAGTACCACTGACTTTCACAAATATTGAACCATACAGTTTGCAAGTGGGAATCCCTAATCACTTAACCGCAAAGCTACAGCGAAAATACTATATATCATTTTTGAATAATTAGGGTTTCAAAATGAAACTGTAGATGAAATAATTTATTAAGGAGACAACGCCTAACCTTTGCATAGAGAAAAATTTGGACATTTGTTATAGTTTTCAGTTATTAATTTTTTAATAATTAATCTTTATGTGTATTTTTTATTATTTTATGGTCAATTTCAGGTTTGCTCATTAGTGCGGCAAAGTCCAATATAGGCTTTATTAAATAAAACTGAAAGAATTTATTTTACAAAAAGTGGTACAGTAGCAAAAGGCGCACATTTTAAAAATAATTTGAATTATACAGGGTGATGCCCTAAAGCGGGACACATTCGGCATCATTTTTGTAAACGAAACCATCCTGTATATCCTTTGATTTTTCTAATCTGCTTTAAATTGTCTTTTCAACAATCCCTGGGTTTTTGGTTTCGGATGACGCATTACTGAGTTATTAACGGAAATTTAAAAAAAATGGGCGGGGCAAGGTTTACTATATTAATTCCATGCGACAGTATTACGATTAGCTCAGACAAAATTATTTGGTATCCATATATAACCAAGGGATGTGCTGAACCTACAAAATAATCAAACATTAATTTTATTATACAGGGTGTTTGTTACGATGCAGTTAATTCGGCGATTTTCAAAGAGCGTTTACTGAATTTTTTTCAAATGGAACACTCCGTATGTTATTACACTCGTTGGAAAAGAATGGAGCATTTCAATTTAAATTCGTTTTGACTACCACAAGCGAGCGCAAAGGTTGGGTGTACATGGGGCGAGGTGAACAATGACAAATGATTAATGAATATGTGAAATAGTAGCGCAGCCAAAATTGAGTCTTGTGGGACACCTACAGTAACATCCTGCAAAGCGGATATAGTAGACAGAATTGAATTATTCTTTTCGCGCAACATAGATTCAATATCCAAATGTTGTAAATATTAAACTGTTGATTCCAAAAATCTTAGATTTTTTGATATCCGACTACAAATAATTGAGATATAAAGATTTGAAAAAAAACAAAAAAGGTCCATAATTCGAAAACAAAAGCCAAAATGAAAAACATTACTTAAAAAAGTGTTAGTTTTGACGAGTTCTACAACCTCTCTTACGTTATCCAGACGTCATATAATGAACGGAATGTACCTCTTTTGTGGTTAATATATTTCCATAATCTAGCAAGTTCATCACTTCATAAAAATCTCCCCCCGTTAAGATGTATTGGTGCTCACATCTATATAAAACTATCAACCTTTATAGTTGGTCTTTCACTCTTCCAAAAGTATTTAAATGTGATAGTTTGTTACCTATTGTAACAATAGTTGATCGGTACGATACTATGAAAGCTACGGAGAATCCTTGCTTGCAATTCTCTTCCCAGTACTGCTACATCTCTCAGCTGCCAAGGTACCTATTACACACCCGTCCACTCCCTAACTTTCAGACTGTCATCCATCTTATTTTGTCAAGCGTTAGGAGCCTAATCCTTGAGTAAGGAGAATCTTGACGGCGAAACGGTGACACTGGGTATGAGTACGAGAAACGAGGCAAGTTTTTCGGGAATAAAGAGACTCTGTGTGCCAACACTATGGTATCGACAAAGGTAGATCGGTTAAGAAAGGATGAGAAGTGCGAAATAGGCCCATTTCTGCAAAGTCTGTTGCCAGAAACATGAATCACTCTGTGATTAAGGTCAGACTTAAATCCAAGGACAACTCATGTAGTTCAGCGACATACACTACAACTTCAGAATTTCGAACACTAACAGTGGAAAAACTAAAAAAAATCTAAATTTCAAAAAATCGTCCAGTCGCAAAAACCAGATTTTCTTATGGAAATTAACGTGGGAAAATGAAAACAAAGAATGGTATCCCCTTCTGATATCTATTTTCAATTTTTGCCCAAAATTTAATACTTCCTAAAATAAGAATTAGCCCGTGAACATCAACGAAATATGAATTTTTTAAGTTTTTCTACTGTTCGAATTTCTGAAGTTTTAGTGTATGTCGCCAAACTACATGAGTTGTCATTGGATTTGAGTCTGACCTCAATTACAGGGTGTTTCAGGTTTGTGGCGATAGACTTTGCAAAATGGGTCTATTTCGACACTTTGCCCTGAGCCTGCTGCTGCCATATTGGAAATTTTTCAAAAATATTTGGCAAGGTGAGTTAGGGTCATGGATCCCGTACAACTGCCAAGTTTCATGGAAATCAGAAATTTTTTATCCCAGCTTGCTCTGTTTGTAGGCGTTTCCGGTCAATAATATAAATTATAAATAGTATAAATAGGAATATATTTGCTATGTATCACTTTTTTAACAATCTATATTTACTAATTGAGAATAATGACAGGATACTTACCTACTTGAATACCGTAACGCTATACAGAAATAGAAATCATAAAAATTTTCTACTTTGAAAATATAAGGCATCTTTTTTAATCCTCATTGCAAATAAACATTAAGTATGTCACCTCATGTTATGGCTGGGTGCTTTTTTTTTTCACAACGTGCAATACTAGTAAACAATTTTATTTTGAGGCTTAATGAAATACATTTATCCAAATTTCTATTAGAAGCAATTGCGAACTTGCACACATTCATTCTATTATTAAAATAGATTACGTTCAGATTTAATTTAAAACTATAATAGTGATGGTTTTCGATTAAATTTTCCTTCCATATTTAGTCCATCAATTATCCGGATGAGTGGTTAATTTACCGTTCATCATTTATCACCAGTTACGTGTTTTGGACATATACTAGGTTTTATGCAAATTTTATATGTGTCGGATTAAAGTGATGTGATCATATTTTATGTAGAATGTTTTTATTTTTCTCCTCAGTTAAGGTACTCTAACAGCTTCCACTAACATAATTTATTAATAAGTGCGGCAATTAAAAAATACGTTATCTGTTTAACAACCGATCAATGTATGAACTCTGTGGGCGGTTTAAAAAGAAACAATTTAACTGAAAATAATGAAATTAATGTTTTAGAGTGGCTCTTCGAAATGAATTTGTAATATTTATACATGGTCGAGGAAATAAAGCACTAAAATAAGCAAAACCTACGAAATTTTTGTAGTAAGACGGATTGCGATGGGGTTTTTTGCATTCGCTTCCTAAATTTAATAGGAAACTTTGTACCTACTTTTTATCATGTTTTTTTTCGAAATTGCATTTGTGCAGTCGAAAATGCATCCTGAAAAATGCATTTTCATAGAAAAAATTCATAACAATAATAATGTTTATTAGATCATTTAGACCATGTAACATGGTATTGATCAAGTCATCTTCGTTATAAACTTCTAGAATCGACTCAATTCGGGTTCAAGGGGGTTTTCGAGGTCACTGATCCCGAATATCACCTCCAAATTGCCTCACCGCCCACCTAGAGCTCAGGATGGCTGAGCAACGTCATCTTCAAAGCTTTTTCTGAAATTCACTCTCAAATGATTCTAGACATCTCATACGAAGTTTGTTTGGGTTTCTGATTCCAAATCAGGCATCGGCAACCGTCCCCGCGTACCTGTTGCCCCACATCCGGGCATCAACATCATCCTCTGAAGTTTCACTGAAGTTTCAGGACTGTAGGGAACCAAAAATTGTTTCCGGGGTTTTTTGGGTAGCTTAGGTCGAATGTGGCACCAGATACTTGCTAACGGACACCTGGTGCATCACACAGCGGCGACATCAACGTCATCCTCTGAATGATGAAACAAGCATTAGAATGAAAGCAGTTGAGCGAAAATTTCAAGCGAAACTCCATAGGATGACGTAAATGCCGCCGCGGTATCCGTTAGAAAGTATCCGAGACCAGATTCGATCTGAGCGACCCAAAAAAACCCGGAAACAATTTTCGGTTCCCTATAGGCTTGAAACTTCAGTGAAACTCAAGAGAATGACGTTGATGCTCGGATGCGGGGCACCAGGTAGGCAGGGGACGGTTTCCAATGCCTGATTTGGAATCAGCAACCCTAAAAACCCTCGGATGAGATGTCTAGAATCATTTGAGCGTGAATTTCAGAAAAAGCTTCGGAGATGACGTTGCTCATCCATCCTGAGGTCCAGGTGGGCGGTGAGGCAATTTGGAGGTCATATTCGGGATCAGCGACCTCGAAAACCCCCTTGTACCCGAATTGAGTCGATTCTAGAAGCTTATAACGAAGTTATGAATTTTTTCTATGAAAATGCATTTTTCAGGATGCATTTTCGACTGCACAAATGCAATTTAGAAAAAAAACATGATGAAAAGTAGGTACACAGTTTCCTATTAAGTTTAGGAAGCGAATGCAAAAAAACCCATCTGAATCTGTCTTACTACAAAAATTTGGTAGGTTCAGTGCTTTATTTCCTCGACTAACAGGGACTTGACAATAATTGACCAATAGTCTTTGCTATTTATTTGGTGAGAAGCACTAACATTTTACTTTATGTACTTACAATACTTACATGATACATTCTTGTACAAAATGCGCTTCGAAAAACAATGGTCCTTTTTGGTTGCAATAGAACCTTAGAAAACCACTTCCTTTTTGTATTTTTACGAACTGTACAGAGTGTACAACTAAGAAAGGAGGCCGGCCATAACTCAGAAACTACTTGAGATAGAACAGTGAAACAAAAAATCTTATAATAAATGTCGCCAAGAGAAAACGCTGGAAATTATTTTCATTTTCCTATCATTCCCGCCAGAGGGCGTTTCATTGATTTCAATTTGAAATTCCCATTTTTTCTGCAATTTCCCTCAGTAAGGTATTTAAAAAAATATATTCATTGTAAACTAGTGATCAATATGTAAAACTTTGTTTAATGAATTTTTACGATTGCTGTTAAAATAAAGGGAGGGGGAACTAAATTACGTGTTGCTGGAAAAAACCGTGTAACTTCGAAACGGGTTGCTTGAATTTGTCAATATTGGTCTCGATGTAAAGAGAATACTTGATATTACCAAACAAATCTAAAACCACAACAATTTCTTATCTCCGTCTACCAATAGAGGGCGCAACTTGTGGAAGGAACAAAACGGTCGACTTTTCTAAAAAAATTCAAATGGTACCAAATATGTTTTTCACTGCTATTGAAAAGCAAATTAATAAGGGAGTAATTTAAAAAAAAATTATGTCAATAGCTCTTATAGTACCGAAGTCCAAAAGATGGTTTTGAAGCAAATTTTTTTTAAGAAATATTCGGATTAATTTTAGTATTTGATAAAAAATTTTTATGTACAAATTTAACAACTCCAATCTTTTAAACCTATTTAATTAAAGTTAAATAATTACAATAACTGTTCAAATAAATAGGTTGTCGTTATTTTCTGGACACAGGTTTACTGTGTTTATTGAAATTTTTCTTAAAAATAAGCTTCAAAACCGTAATGTGCAATACATCGTTAAATTCGTAATAAAAAATACTATCGAATACAGGGTGTTTTTTTGGTTGCGGCGATATAAAAAAATAAAGTTGATGATGGTTCCTCGGAGACGAAACGTTGAATAAAAAATTTGACAACGCCATCTAATAGAATTCAAAAAGTGACAACGAAGAAGTATCGTTGGTTTTTAAAAACTTGTAAAATAAAGGTAGGAATTACGAAAAAAGAAAAACCCAAAAATCGCATTTTGTTTTAAATCTCGGAAACGATCAACAATAATGAACTTTTGCAAACTACATGTGAACATGCCCTAAATTATACAACTTTTCTCTAATTTAACCGCCTTCGTATCTCTTACCGTTTTCAAGATCCCCATGCTGTTCATCCTTATCTTGGACACGTTGCATAAAGTAGCTAATGTTTTGCAGTTTTTAAGTAAAGATTCTCACAAAACAACCAAATGGCCTATCGTTGTAAACCAATTTTTTGCGTTCAACGTAAAGTCTACGGAAATATATAAATTAAGCATCTTAACGTATTAGCTCGCGCATGACAAGCAGGCCCGCACTAATATCGTTTTAGACATCTACAAGTATTTTATAACTACACGAATCTCGTGCTTGTCGATCTTAAGTCGTTCCGCATTGAGCTACGAATACTAAAAAGCGCCCTCGTGTTCGATTTATTTACGTAGACAATGTTTTTCCTAAGCTATGGCGTCATTTTTCATGTTCTGAAAGGTGTCACTACACATCACAAAAGATTGAAGGATACAGTCGCATAAAAAATACTAGGAAACATTTAGAATTCACTTATAATTGACATCTGAGCTTTCATATTAAGTATTAATTTTATTTGCACAAAAGTAAATTGCGAAATTCTATAATACATCCTTGAGCCATAAAGCGACCATTTCCATTATTATCTCGATTAAATCCGTTGAGAAGGTCAATATCGACTCTGCATAACTATGGAACAGTCAAATATTCGCAGGGGACTAAAGTTTAACGATCTTTCCCGTAGTGGGAATATAGAGTTTGGCATATTTTATTAACTATACGACACTTAATAAAACTACACGATAGTTGTATACAATACATTATTATTATTATAATAGAATTATCTAGCCTTATTATACTTTCAATAAATACATTTTGGACTTGCCTTGAAGCTAATGGTTAATTGGCAACGTAAAAGTTTTATTTACAAACAACTTTAGCCGAAGTTCCCAGACTATTGGTAACACAAGCTGTTAGTAAATATTATGCTGAAATTTTGCAAATAATTAAATATTCCTCATTTAGAATATAGAGATATGCAAATTGTATCGTCTGCATAAAAAAAAATAATAAACATGTTTCTTAACTACTGTTTATTATTCGAAGTAAAATTATCAGTCATATTTTATAAATAAGTGCGCAATCGTTTAGTTTTCCAACAATTCAAATCGTAACCAAACAAAATGATAGACTTAACAATAAAAAATTAATACTTTAAGGTTTTAAATTATTACACGTACGATGAAAACTTTCTGAATTTCAAAATGGGCGCACCAATTTAATTCACAAATTTCGTCAGGTCGTCCACGAACATTAGTTGACTGAGCTTGGGATGTGGAATACCGTGAGCTTCAAGCATTTTGCCATTTTGGGCATTGAGACGAACGCGATGCACATTACTTCGACGACGACTTGATCGAGGTGATTTAAAAAATTTAACCCAAGTCATTCAAACTTAGCCTAATGGTCATTGATAAAGAAACTTTGGTTTGTTCTTACGAGTCTTAAAGTAAAGAAAATTTGTCATTCAAGTATTTCAAAATGAGCCCAAAACTTGTTCCTTCGATTTAACTGGATATATAGCAATCGCTGCTCTGGAGAAAAGGATATAGGTAACAGATTAGTATGGCACTCTCTTTTTCCCAGATATCTTCCATAGAATCTAAATGTAATACGTACAATTTTTCATCATACCCTGTTGTGTAACCTAGCAATGCAGTATTATTTAGATACATCATTGTCATTGTCATATGCAAAAATAGTTATTTATGCTTCAAGGGCGTAAAGAAGCTTTTTTATTTCAAGCCCGAGCGACAGCGAGGGCTAGAAAAGAGCTGTAGGGCCATAAAAGCAAGTTATGCCAGAAATACATACACTATTTTATGCACAGATTAAGTATTTATCTCAAATAATTTAAATATTACATAAACTTGAGTAGATTTATCACGCCGCTTGAAATACGTTGTTATAGATATTAAAATACGTTGCCATAGTAAAAGCAGTAAACAAGGGTATCCATTTTATAATTTTGTTCAAAAACTGTATTATTTCTATTGTCATTTTAATTGACGTTTCTTTATGGCCCGCGGGTATAAAGAGTTGTTTATGTTCAGGTAACCAAGGTTATAATAACCTCATTATGATGTATCTGTGCATAAAAATCATTGATATGCGCATTAGTTAGTCTCGTAATAGATGAGTTATCTGACAATTGTGTGTTTATTCAAATCCATTCAACACTTAGAGATAAACAGTGGCGACGAGGAAAACTTTAGGAGCTTATCAAATTTAAATTTTTGAATTCAAATTTTACAACGTGCAACTTCAACAAAATGGATCAAGCTCAGTTCAACGAGTTTTTTAAAGTGTTTCAATATTCACAATAACAACGCTTTACAATCTTATAATATTATATTTTTTACAACGTCAATTATTAAATGTTCTATGGGAAATGGTTTTGAGTTATTAAGTTATCATTAACGAAAACTGATCAATTTCACCCTATTTCGAGCGATTACCAATCCTTATCATTATGGAATCAAGACATTATGATCGTTCAATGCGTTCATTATACTTAAATGGATAATCCAGTAGGCACAGTTTGGCGGTTGAATCGGAACACCAGCTATTTGGTGATCGTGCCAAATAACCAATACAGTTTTGGAAGTTGTGAAAACAACTAAAATTTCTATTTACAAATATGTACAAATTTTAACAGCGCGGAATGCCGTTAATAATGGAAGTACAGGCAGTAGGTAGGTTGGTTTGTCGCCGGAGGGTAGACTGGTTCTGGAACGCAGGCTGACGGGTCGATATAGACGGACTGGTTGGTGTTTAGTTGGCGGCTATGACTTCTGACTGACTTCTGTGAGTAACAGCGTTTGCTTATAAAGGATTCTGGCCGGTGTCGACGCGTTGTCATTGGTCGGCCAATGGGAATCAATCGTTGCTCTTCAGTATGTAAGCGACTGTGTACCGGGATCACATGTGGTCGCCACACACAGCATCTTCCAATACATCAACGTAACACTATAGTCAATTTCCGTTATTTAATGTTCATATGACTCGCCCATGTAAAAGGCGTACATTAAGTACATAATCTTACCACAAGATCAGCGCTGCTAATGTTATTACAAATTTTGTATGATTCCAAAGGAGAAAATGCAGACCCATATTAAACCTTCGTCTCAAGACCTTCCATGCAGATAGCCAGTGGTAGTAGCATAGCAACCTATTCAGTGCACGACTTCAGGGTAGAACGAAAATTTCATTGTGAACTACTTCATGACTTATCCCCCTTATTATTATTAATCCACTAGGGGTGGTACCGAGTGGTTACTATCTACCATTGAAGGATGTCCGTGTCTTTAACAAAGTCGAGGATTGCAGTGAAGCGGCTCTGTACTGCTTCCTCTTGTATAACATTTTTACCTCCAAGTCGGTGCTCCCTTACCTAATATTGGTAGATGACACGGTGTGCCGTTTCATTTCACTCGCCGCAACCCTTGCACTACGGGCTATTGATCAGTCAGGTGTATATTTAGACGAAAATGGCCTATGACCATCTCTGTCGTAAGTTCGTTCAACTTAATTTTAAGATGGACGTTACTACGTTCCCAGGAAGATCTCAGAATGATTCTATTCTGAAATTTTCGAAAAATGCCTGCAACGCTCTTTTGTGAGTGTTTCCTGAATCTCCCTTTTGAGTTGTGTTGTTTGTAATCCCACAGGCGGGTTCGGGTTTTTGTCATGCAGCTCTCGGTAAAAAAGCAGTAACTTTCTGATTAAAAAATTCTTGTACCTTTTACAATAAATCAAATAACTATTCAAAAATGAATTTTTCGGTTTCCTTCGTTTGTCTTCAAAAGCGCTTGGAATTTTTGATTTTTAAGCACCATATGAATCGGTATGCACTGCACAAAACAAATCTACGACAAAAAGGCAAACAGGTCGTCAAAAGGACCCCGCGAAAAAAGGACGCGGTTTGCTCTATCAAAAAGTTGATTTAAAAGTATTAACATGCGAACTATTAATTGAAATTAACTTATTCATATAGAATATAACCAATAATTAGTAATACATGTTGTGACAACCATTATTCTTTTTTCTGAACAACCAAAGTACATACTTGATAAGTTCATTCATTTTTATGCTAAAATAGAGCAACTAGGTCCACTTTCTTGCTAAAATGGGGTCCGCTGAAACGAGGCACCGTCGAAATGGGAGCCGCTGAAACGGGGCACCGCGGAAACGGGGAGCGCTGAAACGGAGACCGCTGAAACGGGGCACGCCGAAACGGGACCGCTGAATCGGGGACCGCTGAATAGGGAGCCGTTGAATAGGGGGCCGATGAATTGAGGTTATGCCGTCAGGATCGACCATATCTGGTACACGGCTACCTTTCGTTCTAGTCTTACAGAAATGTTGCAGCCCGCTCCATTTCTCCCGTACACCCCAGAGCCGATGTCGTTACCGTTTTTGGAGCTGTCTGTGTAGTACACGATTCCGTTCAGTTTTTCTGGAATTATTCTCCCAATTGTATCATGTGGGAACTATTGTCTTAAACAGATTATTAGGACAAACAGTTTTGGTTATCCTCTCAGCTACCATGCTGAGGTTTTTATCTCATGAGATCTCCACTGCTGTACGGATCGTTATCATTGCCCCTGTGGTGCAGGCCTTGCTCTGCACCTTGCTACGTATCTGTATGTTCTTCCAGGTAAAAGTCCTATGACAATTTTAAAACTTGCCAGACCTCATTTCTTCGAAATTATAACAGATAAGTAACATTTCTCGTAACCGTTTCTAGAACATGGAGAGGGGGAACCACTATGATCCGTAGGGCAATCTTCTGCAACCCACTCCTTACGCTTCAGCCACCTCACCCCTATTTTTTAAATTGCACTACTCCATGTGTAATACATCATTGGAAAGTCCTTCAAAAATGCTATTCATCGGTACTAAAACGATTATTTTGTTGAAAAGAGGAAAAAATGTTTCGGTAACTTTAGTTGTATATCGCTACTAATATCAAATCAAATCATAAAAGTATAATTCTCTATGGGTTATTGTTGACTTTTTCTGTTCATTTTCACTAGGTGCCTTTTTGTAACGATAAGCTGTTTTTGGAAAATGGAACCTAATTTGACATTTAAAACAATAAATTTGAATAAATTGATTTAAATACTACTTTTCCTATTATTTCAGAAATAGTCCATTAACTAACATTTTGTTGATGAAATAGCATTTTTAAAGAGCTTTCCAATGATGTAGTGCAATTGAAATAAATAGGGATGGGGTGATTGGAACCTAAGAGGGGTGATTTGTAGTTGTAGAAGATTTCCATGAGTCATATTAGTTCCCCCTCAATGTTCTAGAAACGTTTTCAAGAAATTTTACATATCAGTTTCGAAGATATAAGGTCTGCCAGGTTTTCAATTTGACATCAAGTGAGTCATTCTTGGAAATGGGCTCTCGAATGCTCTCCTACAAGCCCACAGAGACTTTGTTCGCTATTTTCTTCAGGTGCGGTTTGAAGGTCAGTCTTTGGTCTAAAATGTGCCCAAGGATTTGTCGGCCCTTCCTCTCCACACGGTCTCCTCCAAGAATAATTAAGATTTATCGACACAGTAAATTGAGTACATCCCTTAAAATGTACTCCCTCCACCGCCATAAAGCTACAAGTAATAAGCTGCGAAAGTATGTACCCCATAATATTATATATTTCTTTTGTGGTTGCCACCACCACAAAATTAGCTCTATAACACGATATAAATACTAAAGATAGGATGTTGCGCATGGTGGGCGGTCCGCAAATATGACGCGTGACGTCACTTGTAGAGTGAATTACATTTGAGGAATACTCATTTGATGTGTTTTTCGTCTGTACCGAGTTTATTTTTCGAGATACAAAAAATTCCATAAGAACAAATATGCTCCTTATGATGTCTTTTATATGTAAAAAATAATAGGGTAGCTCAATCTCTCTCAGTTAACCTGAAAAATACTTGTATAAAATATCATAATTACATCTGATGGTGTTTGCGCCGCGACGACACAAAAACGGTGCTAGATAGAGGAAAATTGCATATGAACAAATTTGTAGAGCACAAAATTTACTAAAGAAAAGTCCGCGGTAGGGTGTCACGATCTTCGATAGTTTAAGAGTTACAGGCGTCCAAAATGATGCAAACCTTATTCGCGCAACTGTCCACACCGCTTTTCCCAAACTAATGGAGATAATTACACCCTTCCGCGAACTTTTCTTTAGTAAATTTTGTGCTCTACAAATTTGTTCATATGCAATTTTCCTCTATCTAGCGCCGTTTTGGTGTCGTCGCGGCGCAAACACCATCAGATGTAATTATGATACTTTATAGGTACAAGTATTTTTCGGGTCAACCCAGAGAGATTGAGCTACCCTATTATTTTTAAGATATAAAAGACACAAAATGAATTTTATGTTAATTTTATCATATTGTTTTTACTGGTTCCCTACTTTACCTTTTTTTATTGGTACCCTACGTTACCTTTTTTATTTCACGTTTTTAAACCACGCCTCGATTTAAGTTATGTTCAATAAATAAATAAACGGTACATTTTTCCACCTTGTGTTATGATGTTCATGTTTGTGCAGATCAACAGGTGACCATTTTTTTAAAATGTAAATTACCACAAGGTGTTAAAAAATAGAGTTAAGTGCGAAATTGTCTTGAATCCATCAATGAAATCACCCAGATCTAACGCTTTCTCCTCAAACGCTGCGAAAACCATTATATATTTTAGACAGAGAAAAAATGAACAGAATCAATTTTGTAATGCACAAAATTTACCACAAAACAGTCCGCGGGAGGGTGTAATTATCTCAATCCCAGTAGCTCAATCTGTCTGAGTTAACCCGAAAATACATGTATAAAGTATCATAATTACATCTGATGGTGTTTGCGCCGCGACGACACAAAAACGGCGGTAGATAGAGGAAAATTGCATATGAACAAATTTGTAGAACACAAAATTTACTAAAAAAAAGTCCGCGGGAGGGTGTAATTATCTCCATTAGTTTGGGAAAAAGCGGTGTGGACAGTTGCGCGAATAAGGTTTGCATCATTTTGGACGCCTGTAACTCTTAAACTATCGAAGATCGTGACACCCTACCGCGGACTTTTCTTTAGTAAATTTTGTGCTCTACAAATTTGTTCATATGCAATTTTCCTCTATCTAGCACCGTTTTGTGTCGTCGCGGCGCAAACACCATCAGATGTAATTATGATATTTTATACAAGTATTTTTCAGGTTAACTGAGAGAGATTGAGTTACCCTATTATTTTTTACATATAAAAGACATCATAAGGAGCATATTTGTTCTTATGGAATTTTTTGTATCTCGAAAAATAAACTCGGTACAGACGAAAAACACATCAAATGAGCATGTCGCAAATGTAATTCACTCTACGGGTGACGTCATGCGCACGGTCTGACGAAATCTGAACGTCGGAGCATCCGGCCCTGGCTCTATAATATTACAACCCACGCATTTTTTCTACTGTATCACGTTTGTTCATATACGCCCACGTATTTGTTAAAGAAATTGCATGTAAAATACATGTAAATGGAACTATGAATCACACTCGTTTGACATGAATAATCAACAAAAGAGGGCAAATTTTGAGTGAGAATTTCGCGATGACCGTTTAATGAATGTAAAGGAAACATAATCTGTGGTAGTATTACGTACTAAAAAGAAATTTTTTAGGTATGCATAAACCACATGTTACACCAGCATAATAAAAAGGAAACATGCAATACTTGAACTATTTTCTAATAAATGACTTTCCGTAATATCAGCACGAACTGTTTTAATTACCTTAAAATAGTATTTTGCCACATTTAGTAAATAACATACATTATTCTGAATCCTTTCCTGACATACATACACACACACACCCATTTACCTATTTTTCCTCCTCAAATAGAAATTAAACCATTACATATCGCTTGTAAAAGTGATCATAATCTAAATCTAGCGTGACTTGATGTCGATTTTCTCTTTAAATAATATATTTGATATCTGTTTACAAAAAAAACCTTCGCGTCTTTTCTTCGTAATTACTAAACTTTTGTGGAGTAGGTAACTTTGAATTTTTAAAAAGAAAATAATATGTCAATTATGTTTTTTATGTCAACTTGACGTAAATGATACCAATAATGTCATCAAAAACAGAATAGAACAACCGTGATTTGTTTGATTGGGTTAAAATACTTGAAATTGAATAAAAACGGAGAGTATCGAGTTTCTAATTGAAAAGTTTAATTTCATGTGATAGCGGCTAAATGCACTGAAAGTGCTAACTTCTGTATAGTGCAACTCGATATATATTTACCTAACGAACATCCCTAAACTTGTGACCTAATTGATCCTCTGCATGTTACTACATAATATAATATGTCTATCTAAATTAACTTGTGTCTATTAATTTAGCAATGCCATAACGTGTAAAATATAAAAAGCGAGTTTCTGGGGTACTAAAACTTTCATTTCTTTAAAATTGCTTTTGGGAGCAGCAAGTATGTTGGCGGTTTATAACGTACTTTAAAGGAGTTATTTATTTCCCGATCTGCAGGAATGGCGCTTTCTGACCGTCATTAACGACAAAGTCCAATTATTTTATAACGTAATAAAATAAAATTGCTCTTCTTTAATATCAAATTTTTTACTTGGAATTCTACAATTTGACAAAAATACAAAATATTGCAATTGGTTTACTGCCAAAACATTCGTTTTTTTCTTAGAAATGGTGAAATTTGTTGAAAAAGAATTTCTTACAAATGGATTCTTATTTTCCTTTAACCTAGTATAAATACATAGAACAAAAACAAATAAATGACCAGTAAACTGGCACACAACTTTCCCGTGTTTACTACAATGACATATTAAATAAAATAGTTTTTGCGTAATAACTTAAATAAATAAAAAAACAAATAGGTATAGTCGGATTCACCGGGTTTTAGGTATGACTCATTGCAGTAAAGTATGATAATCGACGTGACATAGTTTTCTGTTTCTGTAAATAAAAGTATCAGTAAAACGCAATTGAGAAACGTATGTCGTTCCGTTTATTTTATGTGCTAGCAATGAAACGTATGTCCGTGCGTTGAAACAGCTGATCGAACTGGATTGACAGATTACACAAAAATTGACAGTAGGAATTATTTATTAGTTACGACATACGGAGCGTCTGCATTGATGCATACGATTTGTAGCGATGAGTCATACCTAAAAACCGGTGAATCCGACTTTATATAGTGTGTGGTATAGTTGTAATCAGAAAACGATCTCTGATTTTCTCCTGAAGTAATATACAGGGTATAATTCATGAGTGGTGGTTCGATTTTCAAAAAGGACTTGAAATAATAAAATATAACACACAACCTTCCCTTAAATTATTCCTAATTAAAACATTAACACGACATGTTTCGAGTGCCATGAAGTACTTTTTTTGTAATATGTATTGAAACAGGCGGCCGTCATGTAGAGCACTTACTGTAAAATTTGTTATTTTTGATATAACTTGATGTAAGAGTAATTTAGTTAAATAAATTAATAAATTAGTAATTTATTTAAATTTATTTTTCTCGAGAAGGGTGCATCCTAACGATTTGAAACAAGAGCACATTATTTTTAGAAAAGACCCTAGAGAATTCGAATTTGACACAAAAAATGTCAAAAAAATAAATGTAAAAAAAACACAATCCAAAATGTCTGCGGCCCCTCCCACATAGGACGCTAATGGCCGCAGCAAAGAAGTATTATTTACAGCAACGGATGTGTGATCAGAAGGTAAGTCATTGTGCAAAGTTTGGATCGAAGCGTTTTTGAAATATTACAAAAAAAAAGTACTTCATGGCACCATCTATAAGGAGCTCCAGCTCGCTTAAGAAGCATTTTTGGACTAAGGTAATTTGGGTTAAATCGACATAAAATAATGTCTACTAACTGGGATTTTTGTTTGGCACCTTGATTTCTGGACACCCTGTATAACATTTTTAAGAATACCAACAGTAAAAAATTTTAAGAACTAGGAAAACTAAGAAGAAAACTGAAAAGTTATAAGTATAAATAGTGTACTTAAATAATCCCAAAATAACGCCCCTAGTTTAGGCCCCTTCGCGCCGATTTTGATGAGAAGCTTGAAGCATGAAGTTTTATATAGGCCTTAGTTTTAAATTTCATCACAATCGGTGTAGTATTTTAGGCTCTACAGCGATAACGTACGCACGCACCCACAGACAGACATTTTTCAAAGATGGTGGTTTTGGAATCAGGGGGACTCAAAACGTCGAGATTCATCAAAATCTCGAGTTCGATTTTTTTTCGATTAAATTACTATCCCTATGTGTATAATACACGGAAAAGTAAAAATTAAAAAAATTTCACTCTGTCCCTCTTAATACATACTATACGTAATTCAATAAAACACTCACATTGTCCTAATCCTGATAACACACATTAGCCTAACCTAGCCTTCCACTTTTCTTCCTTGCAATACATTCTTTCTTCCTCCTTCTCTATCCATCCCGTTCCTTCCCTTCTCTCTCCTAAAAACTCTCACCATCCTCTTTCCTCTTCCCTCAGCTCCTCACACTCCCCTAACATGCGTGTTACATTCCTCCGTCTCATTCCAGACAACCTACATCTTCTCTTGCCATCCTCCTACGAATACTTTTCTCCCTTTTCTCGTTCCCGCACCTATATCTTGCCATCATCCTCTTCCTCTTCCTACTCAATCCTCCCCTTAGGTACTCCGGCACTCCTTCTGCAATGATCTCCATACCTTCCTGATCCTACTCTTTCTTTCTTGCCTTTGCACATCCTTATCCCTTTCTACAATGTCCTCTCTTGTGCTCAACTCCTATCCTCCTTCCCTTTTTCCCTGCACCTCTCCCTTGCATACCCTCCTCTTTCATACTATCTCTTCTTGTCCTCCTGTTCGTATTCTATTCTTCAGACTTGCAGTGCACTCGTCCGTTTCCCACTCTCCACCCCTTCCTCATATCTCATCTCAGCTGAAATACATAGAAAAGTAAAAAAAAAACACAAGCCATAAATAGTAAATTGCTCCAAAGAGGCTTGTCGGACGGAAGATAATGAAATTTCAGATGCATTAACAATTAGTCTAAAAAAGCATATTCGAACAATTCAAAAAATTCAAGAAACAACACGAAAGCTTTAAGGAACAGAAAGGGGAGAGGCGAAGCTAAAAATACTAAAGATTTTGAAATAAAAGAAGAAAGGTGAAGGGTAATCAAATCTGTATGAAAGGTGCAACGAAAAGCGGGAAGATAAACAAAGAAAAAACGAAAAGGCGGATAAAACAAGATAGAACTAGATTTTAAAATTACGAGGGACCAAAAAAGGGCGAAAATCTGTAAGAGAAATGAGAAACACAGGAAGAAGATCAATAGAAAATAAACCAAAGTCTCAAGGATTGAAGAAAAGATGAAAAACGAACACAAAAGAAAGAAATAATAGGAAAAGCGAGAGAAAAGAGAAATAAATGTGGAAAAGCTATTGGAAAGTCATCCCCCTAACGTTCTCCCAGTTCACACCACATTTTCATTCTTGTGCAACCGAATTGACGGATTTTTAAAGCAGAAAAACGCAATTCACTTTTGCGGCGAAAAAAGTCAGGAGGAAGAGTTATAGTGCAAACAATTAGTTTTTTTTTATCAATTATAACGCCTCAGTTCGTAATGCATGTTAACTAATTTGATTTAATAAGTTCACTTATTCCTATCAATTGCATAGAAATTCCTTTATGGTGGTTTCCCACTTTAAAAAAATGAAATAATAATTACATCACTTTCTGGGACCTAAATATGAAGACGGAAAATGGAAAATAAAAAGCAATATGATTTATTCCAAAACAGAGAAAATAACAGACACAATGAGAAGGAGAAGAGTGACTTTCTACGGACACATTAAAAGAATGAATGAAGAAAGATTGACGAAAATTACTTTGACAGAAACCCTATGACAAATAATATGGATGAAGGAAGTAAGAAAAGACATGACAGAATTGAAAATAGATGGCGAGGAGGTGGAGTGAAGAAAAGAATTCAGGGAGAAGACCGGAGGGTTCAGGGATTTTCAAGTTCAAGAAAAAAAAAGAAGACTGGAACAAAATGGGCAGAAGAAAGAAGGAAACAACACAGTGAAAGAACGAAAGAGTATTGGAAGAGAAGAAATAAGGGAGAAAATAATCATCAGAAGTTATTTCACGTTCCATAGTCGGCCAAAATCGAAACAAGAAGAATTACATCACTTTAGTACTTACTCTCTAGGGATCCAAGGAGTTCCATCCAAATTGGAAAAAGGATTGTGGAATTAAAGATAAATAAGTTTCAATAATTTCTGATGAAAATTGGCAAAACTGGAGGTATTTTAGGAGATTTAATCATATGAACCACAAATAAAACAATATAGATTCAAACTTTTATCTATTGAACAAACATCTGACATCCACGTGATAAACGAAAACATGATTAATTCAAAATCTTTACACAATTTTGCTCTTTACCGTAGGAAACTCGTATTTGTGTTAAGCGCAAGTTAAGGCTTAATACTTTTATAAAATATATATCGATAAGGGCGAATATACAGAAGTACAATATTTAAATAAAATACGCACTTACGGTTTTCTAAGCACGTATTGTTAAACCTACACTTTATCACGCTCATAATCAGACACCTTCGTTAAATAAAAGTTCGCAGAATAAATGTTACGTTTCCAATTTATCTATTCTATTAATTGGAATGTCAAAGCTAATCGAACCAATTAGCAGTGCTCAGTAAATAAATATCGTCAATTAGAAGCTATTACTTCGCTTAAAGCGTGTTTCACATAAATACTGAGTGGTGAAAGCTTTAATGCGTTATTTTGAAGTTGAAGTTGAGTTAATGAAGCAAACAAAAACTCGACTAAAGTCCGTTATAGAACTTACTTCAGTAATGCTTCTTTTCTAATTTTCTAAAGGAGTAATAAAAATTTCAAATTGACCAATTTGCGTTGAAACCCATTACGATCACACACCAAATGGGTGTCAACATTAGGTCCAGACTAAGAAAGAAAGGTGCAACTATAGATTTATTGCATTATTACAATTTTTAATTTGTTCTTTTACATTAAATGATGAATTCAAAAATCGTGTGAAAAAAATTGTAGTTATTCTACGGGCGAGTCGTTTTAAGGACGAATTTTCTTGAGGGTGAATATTCCGGGAGGAAATTGTATTATAACAATAATAATAAGAAATTATACCAAACTCTTTATTTTAATAAATTCAAAGCATTTTTACACGACGTCTTATTACTTTAAAACTTGTAATTTTAAAAAGAAATTTATTTAAGGTTAGTTAATGCGAGGACACCAGTATTTTAACCCATTAGAAAATACGAGTTTTGTTTAATCACACTGTGGCCACTGTTCGCTCTAACTGTCTGACGTTCCTATTTAGTGGTAGAATTCTTAGTTCTGGATAAATGCCTCGGATAGGTAATAATCACGAGAAAACAAGCGTTTCGTGTTTTCGCTTGGGTTATTAAAATAAATTGAAATGTATCCTTGCACAATTCAGCCCAAAATAATAATAACAACAGCAATGACATATTTTTCTAAGCTAAATAGCTTAGTAGAGTCATTGTGACAAGATAAATTGCCTTAGTAACACGGGTTTACAATAAACGTAAAAGTATGCGATGTAAAAGTTTAACACTAATTCATTTAACGCCCCTTCTTAGGGTAAATGTTAATATTAAAACTAATGTTTCCATTTTCTAAGTTTCCGTACAAACTTCGGTACATTACTGCCTCCATATTTTCCATTACGATATAATGTAAGTGCTCAAAAGTTCGCGGAATATTAATAAAACAGTACCTATAAGAAATGATTTATCTTACGATTATAAATCAAGGCTAAGGCGATTACAATATTATTATGCTCGCGGTGTTACCAAGCAAAAGTAGTTTGTCAGGATAAATCTTTTGCTTTCTAGTAGATCTTCTCTTCTGAAATTATCTAATCATAGTACTTATAGGGGTAATTCACTATTGTCTTACACCGGGGCGGTTAACCGAAACATCTCAGTCCTTTATACTCTATAATAATATTAAAGTAATGTACAGCCAAAAACGGATATAAAATTCTAGAATGTCTTTGGGATATTCCCGTCGCTGATTCGGGGTTTAAAAAGGAATAACGTTCTTTTCCAGCATCTAATTGCTCATCTCGTCTTAACGTAGTAAACCGTAGTTAAGAATTTTCTATTACAGTAAATAAAGAAAGATTATCCCAAAGACGTAACATCTCCTTTATTTTACTATAGTAGGTAAACCCTCGTTAATTTAAGTTGAATCCTTCGGTCGAAATAATTAATTAATTAGCCAAGGAAAACCTGTACTAATTTCTATCTAATAGAACCTCAATATAATCGGTCAGACCAACCAGCTACAATAATTATACTGAACCAGTTTAATTGAACGTTTAACTAACAGTGATCTGGTGGATGTTTATTCAAGTTGGTGACCTCTTAACGAGAAAAAATTCAATTAAGAATCTGCTCGTATAAAATTAAAGCGCACCCCTCTTCGTTTAACACTAACTTTTTACGCCAACAATACAATATAAATTCATTATTCATGCCTTCCAAAACATTACTCACTCGGTATAAATAAATCACAATCGCACAACGTAAGTATAGCTTGAGTCAAAACAGTATGGGATCATGCATTGATCTTGTAAACGAATCAGACCTTTACTCCTCAACTTGGGCCTTCTGGTTAATTTTATTAGCAAAACAATTTGAATGTGGTTTTGTCCTGAACCAGAACCTTTACTTTTTCTGTCCATGGTGAGATTGAAATTTAAGGTTATTAATCGACAATTGTTCCATTCAAGGCCTAAGTGTGTGAAAGGCAGCCTTTCTCACGCAAGGGACGGGTATTATTAATAATAATATAATAATGATAGCGATGATATTTTATTACGGGAATAACCCAAAAACAAAACAGTGAATGTACAATATACAATGTAAACGTACATTTAACTGTAGGTACATGTACGTACCATGGATCCACCTTGAACTTACAGTATTTAATGAACTAATAACTTAAAGTAAAATTTACACAGCTAAATATTTACGATTACCTTTAAAGATTGTTGCAAAAAGAAAAAATGTTAGGTATACTTTCATCGTTATTGAGTTATGATAGTAATTAAGGTATCTAGGGCGTTATGTTCATAACGCCCGTGGTGCCTTCATAACTTTATGTCATACTTGCAAGAAGATGATTAAAACAGATCAATAAAATCAATATAGACCCACATTTAACATCCTTGACCGTATCTATAGTGATGAGGCATAATTTTACATTTGCGAGCGTTATAAGCAGGCGATATAAAAAATAACGCCCGTTGCTATTTAAAATCCGGTTGTCATGTAAAGAGACGTTATTTAGTCATTAATGTTTCTTGTTTCAGCAGTTGTTATGGTGAAATAATAAGGTAGTATGACCTAAACGAAATTAACGTTCAACGCAAATTAAATTCATGTTTTACCATGTGATGTGAACTGAAGGTAGCTGACTCCTAGAACCTCTGGTACTTTGTACTTGTACTTGTACAATCCTATACTTTATACATGTAGTTGTCACCGAAGTTCAAAAACCCACACAAACATCAAATATTGTTCTTACGGCGCCGGCGGCGCAAACATTTTTGTTGGAATCCAGTTTGACCTGAATTTCTGGGGCTGAACGGCTGACCACTTCAGCGATTTCTGCGAACTGTTTCTCATTTAATTACTAAATCTTGATTGCTTCGAGTAACTAACAATGTGAGCCGCCCAAGATATAGAGTGGCAATTCTATGTATTAAGCAAATATGATCAATTTCCCTTCTACTATCGTGTTATGTGAAGAGAATATCTATTTACAGTACAAACGTACATATGAACTCTGAAGCTTTTGAGTCTTGTATACCTCAGAATTCCGCAGGCAAATTCCATAAATTACATCGGAGTCATTATACAACGAAGAGTTTTAAGTTTTAATTCTACTGTTCTTGACAATATGACCCATAAGAATCATAAGGTAATTAAATTAGTCGATGAATCTCCTAAAATTTAAGTAAGATACTATTTACTTGAATTAATTCACATCTAAATTATACGGAACAGATGTTTAGATTCGAGTAACATTCCCACTGTTTTCGCCGCCTTTAATCTAAGAGAATTATTTAGTGTTCATACATTTTAGGTTACTGTTAATCGTCTCAACCGCAATGGATATCTGATTGGGATGATGCGTGTCAATGCCAGGATGTAATGGAATGCTATTAGCGAAGTCAAGAAGTGTAATGGAAGAAAAGCTAATAATAACTAACGACCCTATCAAAGGGAAATCGTATCATTTGAATATCCCATGTAA
Source organism: Pyrocoelia pectoralis (assembly GCA_036250285.1). NCBI lineage: Eukaryota > Metazoa > Arthropoda > Insecta > Coleoptera > Lampyridae > Pyrocoelia > Pyrocoelia pectoralis. The sequence goes on from CM070079.1 coordinate 14,433,682, forward strand.
GACGGCTTAACGTTTATCCTACCAACGCTTTAGAGTAAATAAAGCATTAATAATATCGTCAGCATCCATTATTCATAGCCCGTAACAAGGTTATTCACTAAATAAATAAAATCAAATCTGTATTCCCTACTGGTCAATAGCATTGAATAACTAATACTTGAAGAAGTGCAACTATATAGGCTTATTTTAAGTACGGACGATATACCCTACGCTTTAAAGCGCTAGTGTAGGCCTCCTATAGTCGGGTACATTAACTACAAGCAGTATAAAAATACAGGATTCTTACAAAACTAGTGGTGCAATGAACCATTGATTACATACTTCAATGCCATGAGTGGAAGTGAAAGTATAGTCGAGTATTTTTGTTTAGAATGAGATAGGATTAGCAACAGGTATAAAGTGCACCTACATAAATACAATGTCGAATCTGAAAAGGTTTATTTGCGTAACCCGTAAAGAATGACCAAAAATCCTTTTCTATAACTTCATCATTTAGTTCTACGATTATGCAGTAATTGACTTTGAGCAAATGTGCGTACATAACATGAATTATGTGAAAGCATATTATTATAATTTTTTGTTTTGCAGTTGTGTGTTTGAATTCATTTCGGATTTACATTTACTTGGAGAATGGAGAGGGTATTTCCAATAAATTGGTAACAAAAACATTAGATTCGGGAGAATTGAACGATGGAAATAACGTTTCAGTTTCAACTGTTTGATCATTAATTTTTTTTCGCTCGTATGTGTTTTGGTGATTTTGATCGATTTAAAATCATGCCAGGAGAAGATAGTACCTAATGAAGTTTTTTTGGTAGATGCAGCTTCTTCTGTTACTAATTTTCTTTTGCGACAAAGTGATTTTTCATTTCCACAATAATTAATTGGAATTGCAGTTTTAATTAGTCTTTTATGATCTGCATTTACAAAACGGTACAAAATCCATTCTTGAAAACGAATTTTATCAATAGGAAATTTAAAAAAGTTATATCTATTCTTTTTTTGCATATTAAAACAGTTTATATAAACACACACGTGACTTGCGACACTCATCGTTAGAATCAAATTTAGATCACTTGTTTATAAACAGGGCTACTATCAATCCGAAAGACAAAAACCAAATCGTAAAAAATATCCGTAATTCCAAATCAAAGTTCAAAATCAAGGTGAAAGTCAAAAACAAAGCAAAGCGCTACCATACAAAAACACAACCGAGAGCAAAGTAAATACAAGTAGGTACTAATGTAACCGGAATTCATTGTACAAAAGATTTGAATTTGCATGACTTCTTTGAAAATGTTTAAGAAAAGCAGGTAACAATGGGTTAATGTAGTTGTTTACAAGTTCCATGATTCATAACAGGTAGGCTTGTTCAAATCTTATTGTTATTAGCGTAAGACAGGATGTAAGTACATGGTATGTACATGTATACAAACAATGATAGTCGAAAGGTATGTAGGTGAAGATGACAGATGTCGATCAAATATTGACGGAAGATTTTCGAATTTTTTTGCAAATTAGCTGTTTTAGGTGTACATACTTTAAATAAATACCTACAAATTTTTTGGGTAGGTACATACTGACAATATAACATTATCAAACTTATTAGATTTTATTAATGGATTTCAAGTAGTATTTGTCCTATTCTATGAAAACTTGAAAAGTAGGTAGGTACGTACGTACACCTTTAATCTATTTATATATTTACCTATAATTATGTACGAGCATAAATTTATACATTTGCAAATTTACGTTAGTGTACAACTTGTTTTGTTACTACTGTTATAGAACAATAGAACAACATTTTTCTATAGCTAATCCGATTTATGTACTTTGTCCTAAAGAAAGTATTCATACCCTAGACGCCAGGTAAATAAAAATCTACCTGAGCAGTGTACGATTTGTTCCGTAAAGATAGACGCAAAATAAAATGAGACGAAGGACGACTGGAACGTATATTTCTATATTTTCCCGCAAAATGTTAAAGGCAGCATTTTACAACTTCTAGTTTAGGGGAAAGGGCAAGGGGGGTAGGGCTGAAATTTTAACATTGAGGTTGCACTTCTTCAAGTATTAGTTATTCAATGTCAATAGTCACAAGAAATCCACAACAGCTACATCGAACATTTAATTTATCAGTATTATGTGTACATAATAATATAAAGTGAATTTTCACGTTTTTGTTGATGTAACGCATAAAGTTATAATTATAGTATAGTATATTAAAGTATAAGTGGATAAACAGGTCTTTAAAACACGCGCGAGTTTTCAAGCACGACGGCGCAGCCGGAGTGCTTGAAATAGAGCAAGTGTTTTAAAGACCTGTTTATCCACGAATACTTTACGCTATTTTTTTTATTGGTTCACTTTGAAATCTTGCATTAAAATGGAAATAAGAACTATAATAAGAATGTGAAATGGTTGAATTCCTAATGTGAAATCAGTATACCTTTCGTTGTCATGGAAATGAGAAAAACGGAAATTAATTTGCAATCTGTCAGTTTATTTGACGTAACAAAGTACTCCCGTCAGATCAATAACCAATAGAATTCACGTTTTTCAAATTGGTGATGTTAGCATGGCATCTTTAAAACACGCGCGTTTTTAAAAGTGCGATTTAAACACGCAGGGGCGTGCTTTAAAAGGCTAAAATAGGACACCAATAAAAAAATATTATTACCTATCTTTCTTTTGTCAATTGTTTCATAACGACTTGACATTTTGATTAATCCACTTAATCGGTTGGTAGGATTTCGATGGAGATACAATGTCTGATAAGTACTTCCAGTAAAAGTCAAGTATTTCTTAGAAGCTCTGCGAAGTTCTAGACTCACCTTCACGTAGCGCCTCGTAATAGGTTGCAGCGAACCAGCAAGGACAAAGCTAAAAACTAGACTCCGTAGACTAAGGAAATAGGCTCCGACAGAAAAACCTGCACATTCAGATTAAAAGGTTGAGACGTAGCACCCCTGTATCTGTAGAAACAAATAAATGATAAATAGGCCTCGGAAACGATGCAAATTTGGAGAGAAAAAGATTTATGAAAATGGTGACGTGGAATATCCAGAGAATGACATACAAAATTTTAGAAATTACGAGGGGAGATTTTTACATTATCTGCCTAGCTGCGACAGAAAAAAGTTGGGGGAAATGTAATATTTTATTTTTCAACATATGGTCCATTAACGATCACATATCCAACGTTTTTCCAATAAAGCTATGCCTTTCAAAAAAATTCTTTTGATAAGTCCTCACAAAACTCCTCCACCGCTTTCTTCACGTCTTTATATGCAGCAAAACGACGTCCCCTCAAGTGCTTTTTTAATTTGGGAAAGAGATAGTAGTCACACGATGCCAAGTCTGCGCCGTAGGCTGGATGTTCCATCTCTACAAAACCGCATTCGTCAATACTTCACGGAGTTTGCGAGCCTTGTGGACTCTGCAATTGTCATGAAGCAGCATAATCTTTTGATCGCAGTTGTGCGACCTTTTTTGATGTATGGCAGTTTTCAAGTTTCTGATTGTCGCTTTATAAACTTCTCCTGTTATCGATCAGTAACATTCCTTCTATATCCCAAAACACTGTCGCCATCACCTTTCCGGATGAATTCTGCGTTATTGCCTTCTTCGGCGGCGGTGGAGATCCCTTGTGAACCCACTGCATGGATTCTTGTTTTGTAGGTGGATCCCAATGATGCACCCACGTTTCATCCCCTGTTATGATTTTCGAAAACAACTCTTCGTCTTCAGCCAAAGCTCTCAAATTTTCTTCGCAAATTTGTTGCCGACACAGTTTTTGTTCGGGACTAAGCAATTTCGGAATCCAACGCGCTGAGACCTTATTCATTCCTAAATCTTCGTGCAAAATTTTTAAGACTGTAGTTTCCAATATCCCTACTTCAGCAACGATTATTGCAGCTCTTATTCTTCGATCTGCTTGGACCATAACCTCAACTTTCTTGATGTTTTCGTTTGTTCTTGCTTCAACAGGCCTTCCGCATCTTGGATCATCTTGAATTGATTCCCTATCCCATCGAAATTGTTTGGACCAAAATTTTATTGCAAAATAAGACGACGCATCTTCCCCATACACATTAATCATCCTTTGGAGAATATCCTTGGGTCCATTTCCTTCCTTCGTCAAGAATTTCATTACGCTTCTATGTTCTAGTTGAGTTTCACTGATTTTTTGTCAGTTATGGCACCACAAATATAACAAAACTTATTGGATGTGAACCAAATTTGGTCAGTAACCGTCAAAATGTCACAACAACTTGACAACAAAAATTTGCGATCGTCGCTTGTTTCTGTCATGGCTAGGTAGATAACATAAAAATCTCCCCTCGTATACAACACACTCTGATTAATAGAAAGTAGTCGTAGCTAGCCTTACAGAAACCAAAAAAAATGGACAAGGAAACGAAGTTTTGGGAAGAATATATTTACCTGTAGTCGGATGTCGGGTGTCCATGAATGTAAGAGAACAGGAACGAGTTTTGCTATTTTAGTTAGGTAACTAAAAACAAATAAAATACATAAACAATTTTGATCGCGGAACAGAGCAATGATCTCAGTACCTAACTTTATCCTTACCTACATGGACACCAAGAAAAAGATGAAACAATAGAGGAACGAGGATATAAATTAATGTTACTACAGAAAAGTATTAAAGCTTTACACGATAACCATTTAAAAAAATAATCGCGGAATACAATGGTATAGTACTACCTACTAGAACAGGGAACGGGACCGGGGACCGGAAAACAAACCCATAAAATTAGTAAAACATAGAGGCGAAGAGATTATGTATTACTTAAACGAAAACTTAAACGAAAATGTAGAAAATTAAAGATACTTGCAGAATAGAAATCATCATTCATAAAATCCATTTTCGAAAACTTCTGAAAATTATAAATAGCTTAGTATAAAAAATAGATGGAGTCGACCATTTCTGAAAATTTTAGAAAATAAATTAAGATAGAATATAGATGAAGACCAGGGTGCACACAGCGAATTGACGAAAGTAGAAAGATAACAGGATGCTTGAACAGCTTGTGACATCAGCAAAAATAGCAAGAAACGCGAGTACAAGAGTGTCAATATGTGCGAAATCACGACGTTCGAAACCTAATAAAAACCCAAGAAACAGTACTGTAACATATAGAAAGGACAAGTTTACAATGATTTGGGCGAAGATCTATGACCAATAGGTACTACCACAAACAAACAAACGAGGAAGATCAAGAAAAATGAAGGCAAAGTAAAGTTCACCATTTCCAAAAAAAAGGGGCCTCTTTGAAGTGAACGGTAATAAAAAAAAACAATCTTTATCTCAAAAACCAGAAAACGAAATTAACACCCCAACCCAATCAATATCCATATAAGGGACGTTTGGCCCCCGACCGTTTCGTCCCCTGTTATTCAGAAGGTATATTTTTGCATTAAGTAGGAATTGAAATAATAATAAGAGATATTATTTTGTGCATCCTAGGAATTGTCATTCTCACCCCAAGAATTATTATTTTTACCCCAAGAATTATTTTTTCTATCTTAGCTTTTAATTATTTTGGTCCTAAGATTTTTGTTCCCATATTAGCCTCCAAAATTATTAATTTAGCCCACATAATTATTCTTTTGGCCCCAAGATTTTGTTTATTTTACCCCATGATTTTATTCCTTTTACCCCAAGGTTTTATTCATTTCACCTCAATATTTATAATTTTTTTCAATTGGTACAAAATCGGAAATATGATACTAAACAGTATTTGAAACTAAAAAAAAATGCCAACCTAAACGTATATTGCCACTCAGGCGCTTAGGTTAGAGGTAGGTTTAGCAATTTTTTTTCAATTGAATAAAATGAATAAAATCATGGGGTAAAATGAATAAAATCTTGGGGCCAAAAGAATGATTCTGTGGGTTAAAATAATAATTTTGGGGGCTAATATAATAATTCTTGGGATGAGAAGTGTTGGGACCAAACTAATTAAAAAGCTGGGGTCGAAAAAACAATTCTTGGGGTAAAAATAATCATTCTTGGTCTTAGAGTGACAATTCTTGGGGCCGCGAAAATAACCATCCTAATAATAATATCAAGGCGAGCAATTACCAATCAAATTCCATATGTAAGTGTATTGACCGATCATTATAATTTTCAAATATGTCTTAAGGAAAACTATCACAGTTATAACGGGAGTTACAAAGGTGGTTAAAATCTTCAATTTCATCGTAAGGTTCAGTGATCCGTCGTTCAAAATTTCTCTTGTAGGCAGTTACTTACTTACCTTTCGTACTTTTTATTTCCCAGGCTACCTCAGTATAAAAAGGGTTAATTACGGAAATGGTTAACAACTTTATCGGTACACCAAGATTAAAGCAATAATCATAAATACTATTTCATCAATTAATTTGGAAAAATATTTTTTCGGTCTCCTTCTAGAAAAACTGACTTTCCATTCGCCTAAATCGTTTTGAAAATGGCATTTTCCTGTCTAGGCAAGAAAATGAAACAAAGATTTTGGATTTGTACCACTGACTCACCGACGCTGACGGTAATAGCTGAAATGTCAAAATTTTTAAAAATTCAGGAATTAATAATACTGTAGGACGACTTTTCCGGCAATAAATTTTGAATTTCAGTATCTGCCACTTTTTGAATATGTGCTGGTATATTTTCTTTATCCACTTTTCAACAAAAATGCAATTGAATTTTGTTCGCAAAAGTTTTAATTTTACAAATGTCTTAAAATAATTTTAAATTCAAATCATTACAGTCCAGTGGTTTTCAACCGGTGCGCCATGGCGGCCCGATGCGCCGCGGACGATGGTTCGGGGCGCCGCGCCGCGATTAAATGTGATTTATTTGTGTTTGTTTGTAAGATTAGAAGAATATAAGAAATAAATAAATAATGAGAAATCTGATGTTTCAAGGTGCCCTTTGCTTGTATTTAATTTTCAAATTATGCTTTTATTATTTAAAATTGTTTTTCTTTTCTTTTTTTTTCAATTTACAAAAACAACTTTAAACATGAATGAATGGCCCATAATTTTTTTAAGCATTTGTAAGGTCCGATAGCTTGCTTAAAAATTAACAGGGGCGCCGCGACAAGTTTGTAGTTTGTCAAGGGAGCCGTGGATTTAAAAAGGTTGAAAACCACTGCATTGCACCATGGAGTGAGGACCGCCAATAGAAGAAAATAAATTCCCTATCGGGAATAAATTAATAATTTGCTTTAATTTAAAGAACTTTAGATTTGTCGACCGAAAAAGTTTTGTGCATTACACGGCCAAAGACTGTTTTGCAAGTGCTTACATTTTGGGGGCCTCGGCTTCGCATCTTCCCCCAATAGTTCTCGCACTTACAGAAGTGCAGTTTCTAGCCTAGTGATACAAGTAACTATTACCTATTGCGAATGATTGTTTTATTGATAAATCTGAAGGGGTTACTAACCTTCAAATAGCGCCCCTTTGAAACAAATTACATTCTTACTTCCCTTACAATTGGGTTATAAATCAGACAAAAAATCTATGAAATCAGTTCAAATTAATTACGTTTATTACAGTTATTTACGAAAATGATTATTTTGAAAATCAGGTTTTTCCAATTATTTTCATGATCAGATTTCGGGGGACGAAACGGCCGGGGGTGAAATGGTGTAGGAGCGAAACGGCGGGGACTAAACAGCGCGGGGACGAAACGTCATATAACCCCATAGAATATAGGAATATGGAGTTAAAGGAAAGAAAAGTGTGTGAAAATGAAATTTAGACAAACGTGTACCTTACGTTATTGTGAAGAAAAGAAAAAGTGAACATAAAAACATTAAATAACGTTCTTGAAAATCACCAACCGTTAACATTACCAAGGTTGCACTTTACGCTCTGTTTTCATAGCGTAAGTAAAGTCGTACATAAATATAATAATAATATAAAACCTCAGTATCGTAATATTATGGACGAAAAAAATGGCCATCATTTCTTCCAATCATGCTTACACACAATCAACACTAATCGATGTGACGTTATAAAAACAATCGGACATTAAACTGAAATTTGTCAATTGCGCGTGCTATTTGTGGTTCCATCCTTGAAGAATTTTTACATAATTATTAATAAATAAATCTCGTTGAGTATAACATTACGGTCGGCGTGTCTGTAATGTTATATTTTGTATTTTTTTATAGTCACTTACGTCATTCGCTTTAGAATATATTACTAATATTTTTTAATTAACATTGATTAAAGGTAAGACTTAAAAGCGTTAATTGGCCATTTTAATTTTAATTAGTAGTGATTTAAATTTTAAACTTCGCAATGTCGACGAATTATCGTTGTTATATCACTTTTCGTTTTTTATAGTTGGTACTTTTGTAGAACATTTAGATCTCACGTTAATACCAATTTATTTCATGTTTGTGGGGATTACTTGTTATCCTACAAAAAAAAATTAATAACAATTATCTTAAAAAAAAAGATCTATCTTTACAGCTTTCTACGGGATGGTAACCTGGTACCTGGCAATTTTCATAAATTGGTTGATTGATTGATAAAGGTACAAGAGTGAGTCAATAAGTCTGTACCTTTCTGAAGTCACTCATAAGTTGAAAAGCAAGACTGCAAAAAAATTGAAAAGCATTATTTTTTAGGAAAAAACCAAGGATAGGTTGATAATACTATGGGGACTCCGAAGGTTTTAATCGCTGAATTGAGGTTGCCGCATCCAAAACTATTGAAAAAAAATCTACGATATGGTTATCATAATTGGCCACAAACACAAACGTGTAAAAGAGTGTTTGGCGTTGTTCAATGGCACTTCGAAAGAATTTTTGCGCTGTGGGCGAAACATGTATCTACCACAACACACAAGATATCAAGCAGCAATAAAAAGAGTGGGTTTCTCCTGAGGAATCGACGTTGAAGCACACCAGAGTAGATCGTCAACCAACAACGTCATGGTGACATTTTTGGGGGATGCACACAGTATAATCCACATCAATTACATTCAAAAGCAAACAGAATCAACGGTAGTGTAATGCCAAGTTATCGGACCTATTTGTCCACAAAAATAATGCACGTACAGACACATGCGCAGTTCCCTTATCCACCACATTCTCTGTATTTTGCCCCTAGTATTTCGAAACCTGAAGTAATTGGAGGGGTGTGGGTCACGTTGTCCACTCCACTTTGTCCATTCCGTTTCGTCCACCGGTCTTCTCCTCCACTTGATTATTAATTCCACCGGTCTTCTCGTCCACTGATTATTACTTTCACCGGTCTTCTCGTCCACTGATTATTACTTCCACCGACTTTTTCTTTCACTGATTTTAAACTCCACCAATTTTTGTATATGTTGTAAGAAGGCCATTGTAAAAACCTTCGTGTGAGGGCGGACCTCTGTGTATGTACATGTGGGCGAAGCATATTGAATCGTTGTTAGGACCTCTTAAGTTTTTTTTTTTAAACCTAAACCTAAAACCTAAAAATACTTTTAATATTAAGACGTAGGTCTTTTTTTTGACCTAATAATAATCAATTAATTAGTGGATTTTAAGGGATGTGGACAAAAGAATTAGTGGATTTTGAGGGCGGTGGACTAAAGAACTAGTGGACGTAGCGGCCAGTGGACAAAAGAATTAATGGAATTTGAAGGCGGTGGACGAAAGAATTAGTGGACGTAGCGGCCAGTGGACGAAATGGAATGGACGAAACGTCACACACTCTAATTGGAGAAATGTTGGATGAAGTGTATTGAGCTCAATATGGCCCAATAGACTGGACATGTTCACAAAACAAACGAAGCTTTGTCGTCGCAACTGCTTAAGTAAAATGACACTAAAGCTTTTACTCTGTCGGCAGGAGTACGACACGTCCCCCATAGGTTTGCCAGGATACCGAAACGTGCCAATTACAGGTGCTTATGTCTTATGGTCATTAAATCAAGAGTTATAATGGACAATAGAACTAAATGTCGAAACCCACGTGAATTCTCCCCCATGGCAGTCTTCAACAAGTTGGGGCGCTTTTCACCATTTACAAGCTTCTATATCACTAATCTGGATTCTGGATTTCGATGGGAGGGTGGGAAAGCCCACACGCACCTAGGCCATCTATTCGGGACCTTTGTGCTACCTCCCTGATTAGAGTCGTTCGACCCCGCAACGTCACTCAACTCCCTGACGTGAGATAAACCTGAGGATGCTGGACGGGAAAGCGGCTCTAATCTTAGCCATGTACGGCCAGGATTCCCCCAACATGGATCGTCTTAATTTGACAAGTACGGGACATTCACACAGTATGTGTTGCGCCGTCTCGTCGTCTATGTAGCAACCTCTACAGGATGGTGAATCCACCAGGCCCATGCGGTGCATGTGCTTGTTAAGTTTACAGTGTCCAGAAAGTGTACCTACAAGTAGCCGCAGGTTTCCTCTGGATAGCCCTATATCACTAATAACCGTATCCAAAATTATACGAACGACTTTTTGGTAGCCTTACAATATGACTTGATAATACCTACATTTATATCGCATTCGATTACAGATTTCAGTAATCTCAACCAATTCGGAGCCCTCCCACATTCAACATTTCAGAAGTTTCTTTGCCAACCACGCGCGGCAAAAGACAAGTGTAGGGGATTGAAAACTCCAGAGACGGCATTTTATAATTCTCAAAATTCTTCTATATCTGAACATTCTATCTCTCTCCACTATTGCAAACTCCAGACAAGATACGGTGATTTTCTTTTGGAAGACAACCCCTCTCTTGATCATCACCAAGCTTAGGTGAAGCTTTCCCTTCTTCATAATTTCAATGGACAGTCCTACAATTCAGTTCATGTTTAAACGAATTCACCACACTCGCTAGCCTCAACTTGGTCAGGATCTTCAGGACATGCTGCGTTGTACTCCCACCATAGGATAATCCGTCCGTAACAATGTGAATCTTCACATTCGCGAACACCAGGTTATCAGAAGAGCTTTTTAATAACGTTGCCCACCCCAAACGTTCTGTTATTGAATCGAATGAGGATGGCAAGGGATGAACTTTGACACCTAGCCAATGGTGTATAGGTGCGTCAAATTTTGATAATTTCTCATTAATCTAAAGCTGTAAATTATTTGTCTTTGCACCGGTCTTAAGTTGTAAGTTCACTTACATCGCTAAACCATTGCTGATGACTTTAAGCCTCTCGAATCGGACGCATACGTCTATCTCATATTTGTTTAATTCTGTAGGAAAGTGACGACCGATGCAGAATCCTTAGTGCTTCGTTAGTATTCATTTGTTCTTCACACCAGAACCCAGCCACACATACGATGTGAGAGATGTATAGTCCCAAAGCCATAGGCTGGAAGTTAGCCACAGCATTTCTTGTTATTGAAGCACAAATGTCGTGATGGGGCTGAATCCTTAGTACTTCACACCAGAATCCAGCCACACCGACGGTTCCAGTCTCTGACTTTTGGGCTATATATCGCCCGAACCGCAAGTGTGGCTGGATTCTTGTGTAAAGCACAAATGAATACTATCGAAGCACTAAGGATTCTGCCTGGTCACGGCATTTGTGCTTCAATAATAAAAAAGTTGTGGTTAACTTCCAACCTCTGACTTTGAGGCTGGATATCTCCCGAACCGTAGGTGTGGCTGGGTTCTAATGTAAAGCATAATGAAGCACGGTGACGTGAATTGTGCTTCATATCGGTGGCTAACTTCCTGGACCGTCGACTGCCCATTATACGACTTGCAAGGATAACAGAAGTGTCTGCGAAGTAGGTATATTCTGAATACTGACACTAACTGAAGTTAGGAATGATTTACTCTAAGGCCAATTTAGAGTGTTTAGACGAAACTGAAGTAATTTTTTTTTGCTGGTTGTGACTTTTGATAAAAGTTCACCAGTTCAAAAGTCGAAAATGCAAAGCATGTAGCGGCAACATCGAAGATTTCCATCTCCTCAAACGTTTCGTGTGCAATCTTCAGTTTGAAAAAACATGGTCACACTTTTCTGGAATGCTAAGACACTTACAAAAGAGTCATACTGACGATTATGCATCTTTAATTAAGCGTCTTTAGTTTTTTTTTCATCAGGAAAAAGTGCTTCGATACATAAAACTTTGAAATCGAGTTAACACTCAGTGTACTCCCTGACTGACCATTATTTTTTCAAAATCTGCCTCCAAAAAATAAAATTTGAGGACAATAATGCTGTTACAGAGGCTGTCACGAATTTCTGTGTAGACCAAAACATGAGATTTCTAAAAAATGGTTTGGGGCATAGTAATTAATCAGAGAACAACGAATATGCACAAATTACTTAGTTTACCTTAAAACAGGTCGCTGAAAGTTTGCATAATAAAGTATTAAAAAAATTTGGTTCAGTGGTATTTTAGGCCAACGACCATGACCAACCTTACTACCGAATAATGACCTTGAACGGTAAACATTTTGTGTACCATCTCGAACTAGGTCCGTAACAATGTGAATCTCACAAAAAAGTGAATCTATTTTGAACATCATTAAACAGTCTGCTCCTTTCGGAAACTGCGACCAACTTTCATTTCTTTTTAAAGGCAAGAGTCTTTTGATATATTTATTTTCAGTGTAAAGACTTGGTAATTATCAGTACGATTTCACAGATATAAAGAAAAAAGTTGACAAAAATAAATAACTTTAAAAATAGTCAACAAAACTTAGCTTTTGTACACATTTATGCGGCCAAGTGTTTAAAATTAAAAAGTACGTTTGGCACACATTTCAAAAAAATTCTAAATAATTTAAAACAAATATCAGACTCCAATTCAGACTTCAAGCAATAATTTTGTCATCGTTCCCGTTTATATCGCACAATATCCTCCCACATCTGTTTCTCTTCCTTCAGGGAGCCACATGAAATATATTTATCCACACTTTATAAAAGCTCAAATTGCCGATTACACAAATTTACCGCACTCTTCACCGTAAATGTAAGTATGTATGTGGATTGTAGACATTTTATAACTTACTGAAAGCTTTATCGGAAAAGGTTTCGATATTTTAAGTGCCTTACCACTGAAATTGAGAAAGCGATTAATTCGATCGTAAATGAAGTATTGAAAAGTGGCGAGGCTACGCGAAGGTTGTATTTTGTTAGATACGTGATATAAATTTTTAGTGCAATCATACGGAAATGAGAGCTTAATAAAGCTTTTAATTTTTTATTTATAAAAATAACGGTTATTTTCTGTTTATAATTACAACGGAAACAAAAGGATAAAGGTGAGGTCAAAGGTGTGTCCAGCAGTATTTTCAGTATCTACTCTAAATTTATGAATAATCAATTCACATTTTCTTGTTCTACGAGTATTTTAAAGTTTCTAATAAGAATTCTCCCATAATACTAACAACTCGTGGGCATCACCTTTGTTCGTTGATTGATCCTGGTAATTCGTGGTAGTGCTTCTCCTTTTCTCCTTCATTTCATCAACTCGATTTGGATAAGGTCTCCTGTCTTCAACCCTGCCAATATGTTTCCTCCACAGAGCTCTAAAGGACATCTAACACATTCAACTCAATGGTGGCACTAAAGTGTGCCAAACAGATCTTTGGAACACAATTTACACTTACTTATGCATTAGTGGGAGTGGACGATTCGGTATCTTTCCTGCAGCTTCTTTCATCTTCAAACGTCCATCGCCTGCTCTGGCGTCATTTTCCAAGAATTGGTTACAGTGGTTGTAACAAAATTGTATGAGCAGAATCCTCGGTCACTCGGTCTATGGTGGCCGGATGGGTCGGGGTTAATTTCAGGAATCGATAAACAAAAAAAAAAGGGATCAATTTTAAGTAAGGGCACCACGGAGCTTCTAAGAGATTCGTCGCTGTTGAAAACTGAAAACTCAAAACTCCGAAGACATTTTCAGTTGCTTCAAAACAACGATTCGGTACATACAGGGAGGAAAGAGAGTCATGCAATAAATCAGCTGTGTTCGATCTAATTGAATTACCGTTGATATCCCTCGGTGGTTGTTTGATCAAAGAGCGTCACCAAGTATATCAAACAAATAAAACAGTCCACTAGGAAATGCTTAATTCTGACTTACAGGGTAAATTCAATCGGATACTGAAGTACCTGAAGGACACGATAAGCATAAATATTGAAATAGAAATGAACAAAATGTTAAAGGGAAAAGAGATAAAGTACGAAGTTTAAAGTTACAAAACTGAATCGGCAGCAGAGAGCTTTCGATCACAGATTATTAATTAACAAATTTTAACAATTTTATATAAGTAAAACAAGGAATTGACTAATTAAGTAATTCAAGCAATTGTCCTTGTAAAGTAAAATTGAATAATTGAAGACAAATTAATATTCCCTTGGCGTTGGTTTGTTTTAGCAGAGTTGGTATTTACTCTTCAGAGTAGTTATGCAACTTGTATGTTCGACAAAATGACGGACTACTCCAAGGGACGCTACATAGAGCAAAAGGCAACCAACATCTTGTGCAAATGTTTGCTGGGTTATTTCAAGGAGAGGCCTAACGACGGCGACGCCAGTGACAGAGAACGAATAAGCGTTAGGGATTAAAGAAGACAACTTCTCACCTCGTATTTCGAGCGTTAAAGACGTAATATCACAAAATCCGGGTTAGTGCTCAAAATAGATGTCACGTTGATGACGAAGAATTGATTGTTGGGACAGCAGATGTCCACAATACTTTCAATTACAAAATCAGTCAACCGCTTAAATACGAATAAATCGAACTTAAAGAAATGCTGAGTTTTCGCTAATAAGAGCGTTTTATAATAATTATTGGTTTAGTGAAGATTAAATAATAATTATAAAGCTAAATGTTTTGGTAATACATTTCCATCATCAGGCTACTAGAATATAAAGTCAAAATGCACTGAGCAATAAACTAAGCTATACTTACGTTAAATTGATGAATTAGACCTAGATGGGAGAAAAATTTAAAAAAAATTACACACTAATCATTGTAAAATTAATCAATTGACATGACGTTCCAAAATTCCATCACTATAACAGGGAAGTGAAGAAAGGCAAATTAAAGCAAAACTTACCGAAAAAGTGAAAATTAAACAAATTGAAAAGACCATGCTGGAAAAGTAAGGTTATGACGAGCACATAGCAAAAGGCAGGGGCGAACTGGCCCACCGGCCTACGGGCCGATGCATCTTCTCAATCTTTGCGCCCTCGTCCAAAAATATATTCGTTAAAATTCAAATAATGAGCCGAGATACATTTCTAGAAAACGGGAGGAACACTCCAGAGTAAGAATTTCAGCAGGGAATAGCAAAACATAAAGTCAGGTATAACGCCTGAAGTTGACACTGTGTATAAGCGAGAGCAATGAACAAAGCAGCTCCTCTCTGTCTCTCTCGTACGTGTACTAACGAGCAGACAGCACTTTATTCTGTGGTCTGAACGAGTTAAAACAGGTAGCCGCTTCCCGCGCCATTTTACACCGAATCCGAATAAGAACTTGCGAACTGCACAGTATCATATCGGTGTCGTCTGTCGTAAATTATAGTCACGAAAACAAACTTTAAGGATGTGAAGAGTGTGAGCCTGAGCTGTAAATTATTGTGTCTCTGTTATTTTAAACTGAATCAAATGCTTCAATTTATTTGGATATTCATAAATTACCCAGGATACGTGCACGTAAGTCAAGGATTCACGTAAGTTGAATCACTACTTTTATCATTTTAAATTAGATTTTGTGTATTTGTCGACTTCATCAACCATCATTACAATGTAGACGTTAAACAGTATTTGTATTTGTGACCAAGGATTATTAATTAATGATTTAAATATGTACTATAGAACTAATTGGCTAAGTTAAACAATTATTTGTAGCCTGATGATGACACCAATGGTGTCGAAACATGTCGTAATAGTAAGAATCGTTTAAGGAGGGGTTCAATTGTCCTAAGTAATAAAAATTTTATAATCGCATTCCCATATAAAAGCCATGTTAAAATTAGACTTTGGCATGCATTTCTGGACAACTCGCTCTGATCATAGTTTTCCTCCGATCATGGAGTTTTATGTCTCAAAATGGCCCTAAGAACATGCCACGGCTCATATGCCTAGTTTTAGAAAAAGTATAATGTTTCAAGCTGTCTAGGATGTGTCAAAGTGTGACAGATACTGTTTTCTTGCGATATTTTGCGATTCTTTCAAAGTTACAATAGAAATAGCATACCCCAATGCGATATCGATAGGCATAACTGCCGCGAAGGTTCATTGGGGTCATTTTCAGATATAAAAGTCAAAAATCCGACCAATACAGTGGTCACAGCGAGTTTTCCAAAAAATGAAGTCCGAGTATTTTCCAACGGCAAGTGAACTTTTGGCGTACTAGCAGCAAAAATTGTCGTTCCATCACAACTCTTTACCTCAGGCTAAATTTCCTCGTAAATTGCTCTTCTTATTCGAAAATTTCGGAATTCATCAAACAAATTCGTAGAGATTTCTTCAGTGGAATGGGCCAACGTAAACCAAGATCGGTGCGTGCAGGTGAAAGAAAGGTGGCTAAGAAGAACACCAAACTGGGCAGACGTAAGAGAGCTTTGGAGGCCTTCAACGCGATAGAAATCAGGGTCAACCCCCCCCAATTTTCATTCATGGGGAAGGTTGTGTGTTTTTTGGATTTATGATGATATTCAAATTTGTTATGTTTTGGTACAGATAGCCGGCCAAAAATATCTTCATAGTTCTATCTAGGTTCTAGGCTATAATTTCCTTTTCGTTTGTAGAAATAGGTTAGGTAGGACTCTTAAATAATTTTATCATCTAAGAAAACCTGAGAACTGCTGGTGTTTTTGAGCCATTCCTGATGAGGTTATGGTTTTTCTGATTTGTTAAAAACAAAATTTTTTTGGATTTATTTTTAAATTTATTTCGGAAAAATATTGAGAAGAAACATTAAATTGCGTAAATGATTCTTTTTCTAGACATGGGATATTTGTTTTTTAACAAACATAGAGGTGTCATCAGCAAACATTATTAAAGAGTCCTTAGGAAGAAAGCTTAAATTGTCATTGAAGATCAGAAATAAAATAGGGCCTAAAATGGACCACGGTCTATATTTTTCCAGCCTATTAGTTGTGTTAAAAAATTTAATTGGTTTACTAGCAGTGCACATAAACCAGCCTGCTATTAACATATATTGTTGCAGATGTTAGTTGCATTGAAATGGATGACAAACCAAGAAAAAAGCGGAAGTCTGGCCACGAGTATAAAAAAGAGAAAGAGGCTTCTCAGCGGAAAGAGGCTGCATCATCTTGCTCAAAACTTATAAAATTTTGGGTTCCGAAATCTCAAATGATCCTGAAAATGAAGAAAACTCCAACTGTCGTCACCGCCAGTGAAGAAACATCAGTTGCAACTTCCAACATCTTTCAAAAATAATGAGAACAAAGAAAAATCAAAAACAAATTCAGAAATGATAGTTCATTGTATATTCTTAGACGTCGGTTAGAGCCAAATAATATAACAGTCTTTTTTAACAATTAGGCTTATAGTGTATACCTACTTCAATGCAATGTGTGTTAAATTACGTCCTAGAAAATTTGATGTAAATTCTTTTATTTACTGCACCATTGTACAGGGATAGCCATTATAAATTACCCAATGGATATTTTCGTAATTATTGCAGATAGATGCCTAATTATATCGTGGATGCCTAATATTAAATGTAAAAGTTGTAGGATAATAAGCGAAGTGTCCTAATTTATCATGAAATACACAGTGGCGTACCGCAGCTAAGAGATATAAAATATATTATACTTTTTTTAAATGGAACACGCTGTATTTTATTTTATTTTCATGAAGCCCATATTTTTATGATTTCAAAAATATACCATATGATACCCATGGCTTGAACCGTTTTAGAGTTATTAGAGGTTGAATGTCGCATGTAGCAGTTAAGCTATTTACTATTGTTATGGAAATAAATATTTTCCAAGTAGGCTATGAGAATGAGTTCAAGCCATGGGTATCATCGATGATACCCATGGCTTGAACTCAAAATACAGGGTGTTCCATTTAAAAAAAGTATAATATATTTATATCTCTTAGCTGCGGTACGCCACTGTGTATTTCATGATAAATTAGGACACTTCGCTTATTATCCTACAACTTTTACATTTAATATAGGCATCTATCTGCAATAATTACGAAAATATCCATTGGGTAATTTATAATGGCTATCCCTGTACATCAGTTACAGCAAGCACATGATTTATTATATAAATGTAAGGGTAAATACAAATATAAATAAATATAATAGGAAAGAACATAACGCCAACCACCCTAATGTAGCGGCTGTAGGGTGTAATGTAAATTGAAAAGCGAGCACCCTGCAACAGATGAACGAGTGGCAATAGACAGCATTAAAGAGAAACCAACCAGAGTGTAGGGAGCTGTAATGAAGATAATGGAAATACGAGGGGAAATTGAAAAATTACTGTAAAACAAGAAATCCGGATTCCGGTTATAATCGAGAATGATTTCTTTAGTTTTTAACAAATCAAGAATTTTTCCTTTTTCGCATATATGCAGGATGTCAAAATTAGTTTTAGGATCAAATGAGTGGCCAGACTTTAAAATATGATTTGGAAAGGAAGAGTAGGAGGTAATTTTATTTTTCTTTATGCAAGTGAAATGTTCGGCAAACCGAGTTTTGAACTTTCTTCCCGTCTGCCCAGAAAGCGGAACAAGAATGAAATGCAGTTGACCGAATTTCTCTATAGATAAACGTATCCTAACTAAGGACAAAACAAACAAAAAATAATGTATAGCAATTTTGCCCACTAGATAATTCCAGTGAACCGAAAAATCTCAATCAGGAAAGACGATACGCTTCGGATAACAGCAACAGAACAAAAAAAATGTTTAAAGAAAGCATTACACGTTCAGTAATATAAATTATACAAGGTATCCGCATTGACAAATTTTCAATAATACCAAGAAACCATAAACCTCATTGAGAGGGAGGGGGCCAAAGAAAAATTGTACGTATTATGACAAAGCTAAAAGTTGTCAAGCAGAGGTTAAGCAAAAATTTATTCACTTAAAAATACATACTAACTTTTCCATGTGTGTATATTTCTGTCTCCTCTGTGTAAGAACTAACCTGCCTAAATATCACTATATAATAACCGAGACGTGTGTATATGTTTGTGTTGCTGTGCACTTTTCCGACAGTCGCCGAATCGTGACGAATGCGGATGTGATATTTTAAAACCAAAGCTATTATACATTTATAACCTACAAATTAATGCTACAATTATAGATACCCCGCAAACTACGTAAATATCTGCACTAATTTTTTTCAAAGTAGGTAAGTATTAAACATTTTAGTATTAAAGTCCGTCATTTTATTCAAACGGTATTTGTGTCTAAATATATTTTCTTTACTTAGAAAATACGTTCAAAGTTTCCTTATGGTTATGGAGATTACGTGTAAAATAGAATTCGCTATTTGTGCTTATTTTTGGGTGAAAATTTTGTGTAAACATGCAAAATTTGTCTGTCCGAGGTCCTTAACCCATTTCGAACATTAAAACAATGGCAGAAAGTGTTTTCGCGAAAATTTTCAAAATGACAAGTATCGGAAACTTTTTCTCGATAACATGGAAACTTAATTATTTCAAGTTGAAAAGTTATTTAAATGATGAAAAATGATTCTATTATGCCTCGCGTTAACATTTTCATGGAAAATGATGTAAAAAGTAGTAACAGCATTCATCGTAGACTAATTTATGTGTCCCGATACCTTCTTTCGGTAACTTTCGAAATGTACATGTTTGTGTGTTTATTTTGAATTTAGAGATTTTGAACGATGGACGATGTCGTAGGTAACATATATAGTCGAATGTTTTCACCGAGAAAAATGTTTTTGTCTACATATTTAACTTAATATCTATTGATGAAAGTAGGTGGCAAGTGTATAATTGTTACATGGTTACACTATACCAAAGAGAATACCTATACTTTGACTATACTTCTAAATATACAACTTATATTGTAATTAAGAGGAAGTAAAATCCATATTTACTGCTGTACATATACGTGTAAATGGTGGCCTTTAGTTAGTGAAATAAACAAAAATTTGAAACTGTTTAAGGTAGAGAAGGTCTTTCTATAAAAGAGATGTTATGCAACGTTAGACCAGCTTCTATTTGTACATTTTATGTTTTATGGTATTTTTAGTTTTACTATAGTTAAAGATGAATGTTAAAACGTTCTCCTTAAGGCCATTCGTATTCCCAAAAAGTTGCCAGTGTCCAAATTGAGTTCTTTTACATTCAAAATCATTCTAAACTATCCTTATGAAGTTCACACGGAATTTGTTATATTTTCGTTAATTTTTGGGCAAAGACTATGTGCAAAGACGTAATTAACATTGTGAAAGGGCCATTATGTATTTTTGGTCTCAAATCTATTCCAAAAGTTTGCATTTTACATTTTTTTTAATAATTGGTAAAAATTTACTATAAGTAGGTAGGAACGAATTCGTATATCTTTACCAAATATCAACCCATTTTTGTGATTTTTACGTCAAATGTAAGTAAATGTAATCCTTTATTTTAGTTACTTTAATAACTTGCTAAATTACAGATACCTACAGGGTCAAAAATCTGAAAAGGTACAAAAATGTAAATTTTTTTCTTTTTTCAAGCAACTAAGCCAGCTCAACAAGGTGTGATATTTTAAAACAAAAGCTATTACAACCTACAATCACAGATACCCCCCTCCCCCCAAAGCACGCAAAACGCGAGAATCGCGTGTACCCCCGTTTATACTGTAAATAATGTTATTCATGAACACTTTACAAGAAATTCGAGTGATATTAGCATAAATTATTCCATTTACCGCAAACAATCAAAGTTTTGCCAATTATAAAATTTAAAAAAGTTATTACATCAATTGTACCCGAAAATGCATTTTACAGAATTGAACATTTTTTTACATAAATTTGATATCTGATTGTGATATTCTGTAATGTGTTGTAAATCAATATAATGTGTACAAACAATTGTTGTAAATTATGCAGGCACTAATAAAGATGATGATGATAAAAATCGAAGTATAGCTAATAATAATAATGTTTATTATCTATAACAACAAAGCTACATTAGATGCATAACACAACACTGCTTACTAACTACATAATACAAATCTAAATATAAATATAAATAACACATCATTAATATAAACGTATTTCATTGCAGATAAATAATAAAATCAGAAGATAAAATTTCTAATAATAACAAGTAATTCCACTCAAAGAAATAATGAAAATTTGATTTTACATTTTTTAATTTTCCAACTGTACAATGACCTTAATTTAATAATAATCAAAATTTTATTCAATAATAGATAATTGTTGCAGTTCTGGGAAGCTGTCAGACACACCAATTTATTTAATATTGATGTGACCCTTATCTCTTGTCTCGTATTGATGTTGATGTATATCATAAAAATTCACGATGTTAGATTTAACATGCAATATACAACTTATAGTATATAAATACAAGGAAGAGTTAGAATACCTAGTTGAATAAATACATTATTCTTTTGGAATGGCCCCAGATAATAATCGCATGATCGAATGACGACAAGGAATATCGCTACCAAATTTTATCAGTCTTAAATCGATCAGTAAAAGGGGTCCAAGTGTGATGTTTATTCAAAGGTAACATAACTTCACAAAAAATAAAAATAGGAAAAGATTGTTTTCCTCAAACATTCTGGAAAAATGCTTCATTTATAAGTTTCAACTTAAATGGAAACTGTTTTCCAGATAATGCAAAAAAAAACCCTATTTAAAAATTGAAAATTATAAACTCACTATAATTTTGTTCGCATAAACTTTCCAAAATAAATTACTTGACGAAAAAGTTTAGTGATTTAGAAAACAAAATAATCGCAGGCATAATGTCAATATGTTTTATAGTTTCACTGGTTTCATTAAGAGTTGCTTCTTCTTTGTATTCAAATGCGTAAATAAATTAACAGGTATCAATCTATCTTCATAAAAATAAAACTTACATTGCAATCGGGTCGAATTTGTACTTGCAAAGGATGACAGTAAAATATTTAATGTGTCTAAAAATAAATACATATTCAAGAATATTGCCCATGCAATGAGTTTCGCGCTGCGATAAATCAATTATGTGGATTTATAAAGTGAGTAAATCATAAAGTACTTAACTATTTTTAACGCAAAGAATGTATGAAGTGTAAATAAGGAATTTAATGCTTCGTCAATCAAGAAATCAAGAAATATCATAACGTATATAGAAACCAGTTTCCCATGTTAATTATCCTTATAGATACCTACAAGAATTCAAATAAGTGGAGACCTTTTTTCACTTATAATTGCACAAGAGGTTTGTATTTTACCGAGTAAATTTGGGTTGTTTAATAAGAATCTGTTGCCTAGCAATTAGACGAGAAAAACTGTCAACCAATAAAAATGCGACACCGAAGGTGGAGCATTTTTAGGTTGACAGTTTTTCGAGTCAAATTGCTAAAGGAAACAGATTAGAATTTAAACAACACAAATTTACTAGGTATAAATACAAATCTCGAGTGTAATTCGGCAGGACAATTTAACGAACAAGAAATTTAGAAATCCGTTCGTAACTTTACCAAATGGTGAATCTTCGGAACTACCACAGGTAAGTAAAATTTCTCGACAACGCAACATTTCTAGAACATTGATGGGGAACCAATATGAACCGCTTAGGTTCCAGCCACCCACCCATATTTTTTTTAATTTCGCTACCGCATGTATCATTATTGGAAAGCTCTTTAAAAATGCTGTTCATCAGTACCAAACCAAATGTTAATTAATCGATTATTTTTTAAACAATAGGTAGTGCAATTTAAATAATAGGAGTGAGATGACTGGAACCTCAGGGGTGGGTTGCAGAAGATTGCCCTGCGGGTCATAGTGGTTCCCTCTCTATTGCTCTAGAAACGGTTTGGAAAAATTTTACTTATCTGTTATAGATTAGAAGATATGAGGTCTGGCAAATTTTCAATTTTGACATCTGGTATCTTTTTTAAATTAACGATTTACACACATTTTATTTTAAAATGACATTGCAATTAGATATACAAATTATTCCCATGTCCGTTAGAGCTACCGTCAAGTACCCAGCAAACAATGCTACGTCTTTTTGACGTCTTTTACAGGTCTCATTCGTCGTATCGGTTATTGTATTTAATAAAAGCACAGAAGAAATAATACAGAAGCGACACTTGTGGCGGCACCTTGGATGTTCGTTTGACAAATCCGGGTGACCTTCGCCATGTTTTTGTTAATACTTTACGTGGGAAATTTAAAATCACTTTAGTTTTCAGCATTAATCTACTTCTCTGAATGGCAACCATATTTCGCAAATGTTAACTTAATTTTTAATAGTTTACATTGGAATAAAAAACAAGTACTTTTTAAAAAATATTTATTTTCAATACAATAAGTACTCCTATTATTTTAAACTAAAGATTACATAACATTTGTAATTTAAAATTTCTTTTTCCAAATGTTTTAAATTCCCTATTCGCAAATTTATCTGAAACCTAATAAACAACTTTAATAAATAAATGATGATTCGTGTAATATAAATTTATGTATAGTCTGTCTCATAGTACATATATCGTCTTGAAATTGCCCTGTCATAAAATACCTAGAGGTCCCCTTTGTTATCACAGTCAGGTAGGCATTTAAAACGTGTTTATCTACTAACACTGCAGATTAGAAAATAAATCCTTTAATGAGGTAAATTACAGACAGACAGACTTTACATGTTATATTACCGTTATGAATATGATATAAATTGTACCAAAGAACGGTATATAATACGTTCTTTGATTGTACTAATAAAAATATGGCGACGCGACATGCGCCAAGAAATTTTGTTTTGGCGGGATCGGGGAGTGTCGCTTCTGTATTATGTCTTCTGTGATAAAAGTATGTATTATTGTATACTTAGATATTATATATTTTAGTCGTACCTAATTATTCAATTGCAGATAGGTATACTCTCTTACAGAATTTATAGATGATGATGGCTTATCAATTGTGAACTTCCATTTCCCAGTGACTAACACATCTTTTATGTATTTTTTTCAAACACAATTTAAACTATTAAAGCGAAGCAGCGCTAAGTTACGAAGTACAAAATAAGAAGTAGGTATGTTTCACATCAGCGCAGCGGTACAATGGCGAACTTGGGAATTTTCAACGCCCATGCCCAAAGGTTCAAATCCGGTTAAGGGAAACTTTCAAGCAAGTATACCCTAACAAAAGCGTCGGCTTTCAGTTCAGGTAAAAACGGGTTGGTGCAAGAATCACTTTTAATACCTATAACTAACATAGCGGCAGTGGTGGTCAAGAGACTTGCCACCACCAGGCGAGATTTATGGAGTGGGGTTATCAACAACTGCTTACATAGGGGCCTCTTCAGAATAACATGGAAAAAAACCAACACGTCCTCATCCCCAAAGGTGACGGCAATTATAGACCAATATGCGGGGAAAATCATGGAGAAAGTCCTAAATGATAGACTATGCATAATTCTTGAGAGCAAGCTAGCCGACAATCAATACGGTTTTCATAAGGGAAGGTCCGTTTACAACGCCTTACAGGAAATATTAAACGAGAGACAGAGGGGGATGAGCAGAACGAGTCGAACTCGCGAGCGTGTTCCAATAACGTCCCTGGACGTAAAAAATGCGTTTAATGAAATTATCTCGGCACTCACAAACTTCGGTATTCCAAAATACCTCCTAACGACTATCTCCGAGACAGATAGATTTAGGCCTACAACGCAGTTTCAGAAGCAGCGCCGGTGTGCCACAGGGATCAGTCCTGGGACCGATACTCTGGAACGCTCCCTACAGTGAGGTACTCGCGCTGAAAATGCGTGAGGGTGTCAAATTAATCGGCTTCGCTGATGATCTTAGCATTCTGATAGGGGGGAGAAATATGCACGCTGTACTCAAAGAGATGAGGACCACAGTGAGGGAAATTAACAGGTGGATGAACGAGAAGGGCCTACAACTGGTACCACACAAAACCAAAGTGGCCATTTTATCGGGCAAAAGAAAGTTCGAGTGCACAACAATCGACCTACTGGGACACGTCGTACAGATACTTGGAGTTACCTTAGACAGAAACTGTACTTTCACCGAGCACATTAAATATGCGGCCCTTAAGACCTATGGGGCACTGGCGAAGATCCTGCCAAACAAGGGAGGGGCACGTGCCTCAAAGAGGAGAGCCATTGCAGTAGCTGTTCTGTCTATTAGAGAGAGGAAATGGTTTTTGTAAGGTATACCTTACCTAGATGGAAGGGAGTCCCACACACCCCCGCTATAGAGCCGAGTGCGACAGCCTAAAGATTACCTCGATAAAAAATTTAAAAAATCACTTTTAATTATTATTTAACTATGAAACAACTGATAAACATTTTGTAATATTAAAATGAATATCAAGTAAACCAAAAAACAAGTCTCTTATACTACCAAAATATCTTAAAAGTACACCCTTGTTCTTTTAGTTTTGTGATGGGGGGGGGGGGGGGGGGGGGGGGATGACACATGATTCAAACCAGAATTGGTTTCGTAAAACTATCTTAAGTTGATAGAGGTTCAGGGGGTGTGAAAAATCCCATGTGCTCAAGTTTTCATTCTAAATTACTTAATTCAATCACGGATAAATGTAAAAATTGAGTTTTACAACTGTTCAACCAGGTCCACGAAATTTTGCGTAATCGGAAAATGTTTTCGCGATTACAGCGCCATCTGTCACGAGCATCAAAAAAGTTTCAAGCCAGAGTGACTATTTTCTAACGCAGAATTCAAATACCTATGCATAAAAAACTGGGGGTTGCTATCTAAGATTAAGAAGTCGCCACCCCCCCCCCTCCACTCCCTGGGGGCTGTGGGAGGGAACTTCCGATTACTATCATTCAATAGAGTCTTAAACATTTTTTGAGACGTATTTTTTCTTTTCTCAATGCGTTTTGTATTTCGCGAGGTATTCGGGGGGTAGGGATGGTCTGGACCACCCGGTATAAACGTCCTTGTTTTTGTTCCTGATTCCATAAGCTTCTGAACACTTAAATTCACTTTATTTTAGCCCATCTATTCCTTCATTGAAAGTCCTTTAGTACCTTTAGTTAAGAAAACTTTCTCGCAGAATAAAAGGGTTTAAAAATTTATAATGAACTGCCTGATGAAATTAAGAAAGTCTAGTCATTAATGAATTTTAAGAAAGCGTGCTCAGCGCACATTAGAGAAATTATTATTATCTTATTAGATAGGTATTAGGCGATACCTTATTAGATGAATAATAAACCTTAACATTAAAGTTTTAAATTTTCCAGCTGGTTATTTTTGAAAGTAATTATTGTTCATAGGAACTTATAATATTATAATCCAAATTTTATGTAAATAAAGTTGTTATTACATTACCATAAATTAATTGTACCCATTTTATAAAAATAAATTGCATCTCGTCCAGATAATAAGTTTTTTTAATTTAATAAAACTTCTCAGACATTCCTATTTAATGTTTTTACTTCGCTTCACTCGACTGATTCGTTCAGTTCAACAAATTAAAAACAGAAAATGTAACTATACAAAATAAAAGCTCTGATCTTTTATTTAACTTCACGAAATTGACAACCCTTTATGTTCTATTCTCGTTATAATTCAACCCAAAATAAAAACATCAATTTTATTTATGTACATCATTAATAGTGTGATAATTCTATTTTCAGCTACACGCCAAAGAAGCAGTGTTAACGCTGTGCATATTACAGTATGTTTTATTAAGTGTATAACTCAATATCTGTAGGTACACGATGATATGAACTAAAATACCACAAAGGCTTTACATGTAAGTATAAATCTCTTTGATTTTATCGACAAATTTTACAGGAACCAACTCGATGAAATGATTTTTGAGTTATTACCAAATAAAATTCAGTTTGAGACTGATGATTAATGTTGGGAGGGCGTGTATCATATTAGAATTTAGAGCTATTTTAATAATTCGTAACCTGGATGTTTGCCTAAACTCTCAAAATAATACACCGGGTACATTTTATAGATCTGTTTATTTTGAACCATAATATTTCTAAAAAAGGAATAACCAAACAATGTCTTCTATTCCAATTATTACATGTTAACAAGCATTATTAAAATTACTTCTGCACTTAATTACAAAGTTTTGGTAGTTTAAAATTAGGTTTCGGTCTGGAAAGCGTTGTCATAACAAATATATGACGGTTAGATCGTTAACGTGCAGAATCCTCCATAATTGTTTTCTTCTGTAGTTTACCTTATCATGTTTTCGTATTTATTGGCGCTGTCCTTTTTTACATAAATGCGAAATATGCGCTAGCAAACAACATCTTACGAATTGAAATTTATTTAAAAAGGAAGTGTTTAATTCCTAAACGCGCTCTTTTCATTCATCAAAAATATGGAAATTTCTGCTATAAAGAAGATTCATATAATCATAAAAATTATTCAGAGGGAGCCCCACGGGGTCTGATCTGATGCGGGTAACACAAATTAATGGAATTTTGAACTGGTGCCAAATATTGGGCGTTTTGAATTTATAGTGCAGCAATACGATTATAGCGTGGAATTTTTTTGCCAAATGAAACTAGTCGCGTACGAAACAACAAACGTGGTCCATTAGATATGTTAGGAAAGTGTTTCAATAATTTTAGAGGAAAATAGTCGTTTCTAGTAGAACAGAACTCCGTTCCAGTGTTTCTTGGATTTTGGACGAAAATCCACAAACGGGCTATATCTTCTTATGTTCTGAAACTGATATTTTTGATCTCCCATCACTCAAACACTATACATTAAGCCTTGGGGGTTCGTTCTTTTCTGTCCTTTAAGTCGATCTCGATCTGTGCATTTACTCTCAAATTGGTATTTCGACTTTAGACAACTTCCATTTACTATCGGTTTTTATCCTTTCAATAATAATTTCTCAAGCGGCTTTGATTTTATCAAAACTTACTAATTTTTTTAATCAATTGTTTAGGATTTATCCTTAAACAATGCGGGATTAATCTATGACCTCTTTGGATCTTAGACTTCGAATTTTAGAACTTTAAAATTCGAGGTCCAAGATTCGAAGAGGCACCACTTATAAAGCTTTATTTTATGGTATTAAAAAGGTATTTTTGCAATAATAACTGGTAGAAATGGTAATTTGGCCGCCGAACATCAACTAAAATAAGAAAGTTAACTCAAACGATTATGTGAACATTTTAGAAGTTCCAGTACAGCCTGATGCATAGACATTTCGGCTGAAAGTAAAAGTAGTTTTGAGACCAACTTTCCATTTTAATACTAGATTTCAAAGTGAACCAATAAAAAAAAATGGCGTAAAGTATTCGTGGATAAATGGTCTTTAAAACACTTGCTCTATTTCAAGCACTCGGCTGCGCCGTCGTGCTTGAAAACTAGCGCGTGTTTTAAAGACCTGTTTATCCACTTATACTTTAATATACTATTGACATGTTCGCTTAGTAAAAACTGTTTTTTGTACAACTGTCATTAAAAGTCACAGTTTTAACGACTGTCAAGAGTGGTAAAAGGTGACGTTTACAGAGTAGCGTGTTAAATTAGCTATTTATATAACAAGTTGCAAAATGAACGTGTTTTTTGCACTAGATGTAAAATTCAACACATCGTGTGCAAAAAAGACGGAGTTTTGCAACGCGTTTATATACAAGATTTTTTGCAATTCAGTAAAATTCATCTTCATTTTGAATTTATTTGACTTGGTAATTATTTAACGTCGGATATTTTCAAAGCAATCCTTGTTTGTTGCTATGGAAATAAACCATCACAACAATGAACACTCAGTGACAAAATGAATAACATTTTGTCACTGAAAATGGGTGACAAAATAATGACATTTCGTAACGAATTGCAAAAAGTTATTTTTGTATCTAGTGCGCGAAATGCCACTTTGGTGATCGAGAACTGATTTATTTAACGAGGCGCAGCCGAGTTAAAAAAATAGTGGAGATCACCAAAAGTATTTCGCGCACGATTTGCAAACAAAATTTTTTCTACAAACGAAACGTGAAGAATTTGACAATTATTTAAACATTAAAATACAAAACTCTCATCTAGTTTGCGTGCAGTGCGTACTTCGCGCCTGGCGTCGTCATTTCGGGCACGCTGTCATGGTAACGTAGGGAAGTGAAAAAAAGGGTCACTTCGCGTATTGTTATCGATGCGCAAACCTTGTCATTTTTTGACGTTTGTAGAAAAAATACTTTTAACGTTTTAACACTAGTGTTAAAAATATTTGTAAAACTAGCCAATGGTAGAGCTGTAACCAATATTTGTTTTCTTTGTAACTAAGGTAATACGGCGTCACATAACACGCCCACTTAACCTCAAAATGCGGTAATAATTGTTGAAACGTCAAAAAATAAATAACTGACAAGAGACGTCAAAATGACAGTTTATGGAAATATGTATTAATTTTTCTATTTTATTATTAAAATAGAACAGTTATACAAAAAACTTTGTGTAATATTTGTGTTAAAAATAACTTTTATTTTGTTCATGAAATTGCTCCACTCGCTTCGCTCGTTTCGCAAACTTTTCACTCACAAAATAAAATAGTACTTTTAACACTCACATCATAAATAGCTATTTCCGTACACTTTCAACTCATTGTACATGATAGTAATCAATCAATCAATCAATAAATTTACTTTATTTCATCCTGTGTCACATTCTTTGATTTTCCGAACTCATTTCAGTCCGGAAAATGAAACTTTACCGTACTAGAAATTTTGTACCCGAATACAAAGGTTGCCATAGCAACATAAAGTGACATGACTTTGGAAACGTCAAATTTTATATAAAGTTAATAGAAAAACTCTTAAGAAATGAATCTATGGCAAGTATGAAATAAAATGTTTTACATTATTTGTACGTTAAATCAGATTACGTTACTCGTTTGGAAATTCTTGCCTCAGCTACGCTTCGGCAATAAACATCTCACTCGTTAACGTAAACCTTGATTTACCGTACTCATATGTAAATAACTATTGTTTAAAAATTAAAAATATTTTACAAAAGAAACCCTCTAAAGCAAACAGTATGTACAATAATTAACATATCATAACACAGAATATACTTTACAAGCAAAAAACCCACCCCCATTCCCTTAACATATGTCTAAACTATCTATGACCTCCCCTCCCCAATACTCTTCCCTTTATCCTACTATCTTTGCCACCCTCTTTCTTCTCTCTACTACATCCTCCATCCACCCTCAAATGTCTTCAGATAGCTCCCGAGATCTTCCCCCTTATTTTTTACACCAGCCACATTCCAGAACATGATCTTTCTTCTCTTACATCTTTCCTTTCTCTCTTTATTTGCCCCGCCAATTTTCCCTCCCCATTTCCCCCTTTACCCCCTAGTTTCTTGACCCTTTACCTCTACCCTCCGCTTGCACGGCTCTCACCCCTCTCATCTCTTCATTCTAATCATATCTTATCTCTCCTATCCACAATTTTTCTATAACCCACCCTCACCCTTGTACCTTTATCCCTTTCTTTCCTGGAAATCTTTCTAATCTCGTCTTGCACGCTCCTTTCCTTCCTCGTCAGATCATCATCGATGTATACATTTGTATTTCTTAGGACCCCTTTACTCCGCATTACTTCCATTTTCTTTCTTTCTCTCCTTTCCATTTCCCTCTTTATTTTATCTATCTCTTCTTTTAGCTCCCTTCTCTCCTCGTTCCATTCCCTATCTTTCTTCTCCTGCTCTTCCTTCATTACTCTCACCTCGTACATGATAATAATTACTCTTCATGCATGACCAGGAAGGAGAAATTTCTGGATCTTTAGGCATTTCATCATCTGGCACCAGTCCTCTTCGTCTTCTTCAGTGTCGAGGGGGGATGGTAGTGGGGTGTAGTGGTACCTCGGATGTTGGGAGGATTGAGATATATCGTGCTGCACATTCGCCACAGACTTGACGAATGTGTTGTGGAGGTATTTGTTGAGGGATTTTGTCTTTCCTCGGAGCAGCGTACCACCAGAGGAAACAGTTATTGCCCTGCCCTGCAATCTGCTTGTGAGTGGTTGAAGACTTCAGCAGCATATGCATTCTTCTTGAACGGTTTGGCAAATACAAGTTTGCTCTTGCGGAAGGCAACTGATGTGGTATCACATCCTGTGAAAGCGTGCGGATGAGCAGAATGCCTTGGCCCAGCTCCTGTAACTCAGTGGCACCTTTGCTCGGCCCGGTAAAAACTAACGTTTGATTAAATTCATATAAAATGATGAACCAAAAACTAATTTTGAAGGAAGTTTAATTCTCTACAATTCTCTCTGTAACCAATTTTCTGTGGAATGAAGATCTGAGGCGCTGGAGATAGAAGCTTGGCAAAAAATATGTTGCGAATGAAGGTTTTTTTTTTGAAAATTACAGATTGTCGAGATACATATCTCAATAACGGTTACAAATAGCAAAAACCATTTTAAATGTTAATTGTCACTTGTCTTATTATTATTGTATAAGGATTATAATATTACAAACACAAAGATGTACAAATGACATATTGAAGAGTGTTTGAAATGCGAGAAAAAGTAACAACTTTTAGTTTACTAGAAAACTTTAGATAAAAATGTCAGCAAAAGGCGCCTTGTCGGAACTTAAAATAATACGCATGCCGTTCCTTCAGAGTTACTATTTTACTTTAAAACACTTATCTTATGACACCGAAATCAAAAAACTTGAGCTTTGGTTAAAAATTACCATACAAATATTTTTCCATTTACTTTAATATCTTTTCACTTTGTTGAAACTACCGTAACCAGACATTTTTCCCGCTAAAATGTAATAAAACTAAATTCGCAGACAGCTGTGGTGACATAGGTATTCAAATATTAGAGAATTTCGCCGTATATTATTATTGTTTGCATTTGTCTTGTCTTATTGCGGAGACCTTCTAAGAATTGCTAATGTATCTTGCAATAGCTCTTTATTTATTCAAACATTTAGTAAAGTATAACATTTCGTTCACGCGCCTAATAGAATGATAACTAATAATTACATCCTGCAACTACCAACTTCCGCTCACGCTCTAAAAGATTTATTTACGATTTTATAGTCGGAACTTTATGACAAGGTGATATCAGACATCTATGAAATTCTCTGGTAATACCGGTGAATGTAGCTACCCCCGTCGATATATTGGGGGCAAATTACCCAGTTAGCAGTAGACAAGGAGAAGGAGTTGTTACAAAATTCTGTGTTCCGCCAAAGAATTTCTATTTCCAAATTGATGAATGCCATACAATATGAGGATAATTAAATTACGTTTGATTAAATCAACACATATGTACTGTGGCTGGTATAGTCCAAGTGGCCGAAATGTGCTTTTCCCTTCTGTTTTTTTAGCTGTTGTGATGTACCCGACTTTGGCCGCTCGATTTTAAATGATTCCGCTAAAACTTTAGTCCGTTTGGTGGATGGTATTGGCCAAAAGTTACGCCACTGATTTTGTTAATTAAAAGAAATCATGTACGTGATGGAATGTATAAATATACTGGCCGGCGTATTTGGATAGCTGGACAGCGGGGGTGGAAAAGGGAACTAAGGCGAGAAGAAAAATAAGGGAACGGCGGAAGTTACAGTTCTCGGGGTATCGTAGAAGAAGTGAGTTACGGTGTAAATGAGTACATCGCCTTCATCGGAAAATTTAAGTCTTTTTTGTTTGCTATTTTTAATAACTAACTGTTAATTAGGTAGGGTGAATTTTAATTTAGCATGTGTAGGTGTTTCTGTGGTATTTTTGTAGGTCTTTTATGTTACAAATTTTGACTTTACAGTATTTATTCCGGCGGCACAAGCTTGAATTTCTTGGCTTAAGTATGTAATATGAAATTGAGCTTTACAATTTGTCATTTAGGGATAACTTTCTTTTACTTCCTAAATATTATTAGGGTTGGTTTATCGTGTTGAGTAGAATTAATTGAATTTTTTGTAGTGCACGCATGATTATTTCGCGTATTTGTTTCGTGATTACGTAATTTAATGCATTGTATTTGTTTGTCTAACGATAATTCATTTTGTACGTGACTTTGGTGCGCGGTTTGTGGTGATTTGAGTCATTGAATTTGGTTTTGTGGGGGCGTAATACATTTATTAACTTGTTATTTACTTGTCTAACTAGATAGCCTAATGATTGATTATTAATTGATTATGCCATTGATGTTGGGATGTAGCATATTTGGTTTTCGCATAAATGCTGCTGAAACGATTACAATGACGGTTTGTGCTCGTGAGTCTCTTTTGGCTCCCTCATCCGGCGGTAAGCGTGTTCGGTTGTTTCGAGAACCAAATCATGTTGCGATTCTGTGTGCGTGGCATATCCTTTTGGTGGCTTTGTGGTTATACAAGGTGAATTGGTGGTGTTCTGCTACCGTCTGAGTGTGAAACATCGAATGCGATGACAGTTTACCTCCCTCAAATTTTATGCATTTAATTACTGTTTATGTGCTGGGTCCTAAAAACAAGGTACAACAGATACCAAACTAAACCCCAATTACCGTGGCAGGGTTTTAAGTTCAGCTAATGGCTGGCGCCCTGAGTCTAATAGTAAACCATCTCTTAACATGTCAAAGACATGGAACCCTAGTGTAAAGGTTGGGATCTGTTACATAACAGTCGTAGTGAGGCTTTACCTTGAAAGGTGATGGCAGAAGTTACCAATTTATTATTTATGTAATATTCAAAGAGGGGATGAAATTCCTGATGAAAATCGCACAAGCTGAAAGCAACCAATAGTAAAATTGAGTGTAATTTTATAGTTAGATTTGAAGGTTGAAGGTGAGGTAATTATGCTGGAGGGTTTTTCTGTAGCTCTTTTCCCTCCTTGTAATCAGCGCAGACCCAGAGCTAATCTCAACTAGTTTGAGAGGGCAACCCTTGAAAGTTATTAAAGTTAATTCGTTCTCCTCAATTCTTGTGTTTTATTTATGTTTGCCTGATCGACCCTTATAAGACTAGCACACACACATCTCGAGCAATTCTTTACACAACGTAGAGTCCTACCACTGGACAGTTTTGTTATTGACGATCACGTGCCATGGGGTTTCAGTTAGTTGGCGGGAGATTTAGGTTTTCTTTGGTTTTCGAATTGCGCGACAGTCGTTCGACGTTGCACCTGGGGGTGGTACGCTACACTGTGGAGTGCCCCTAATAGAGCTTCGGCTTGTCTTTGGCAGAGAATGCACCTCCTGTATTTCTCCTGGCACTAGAATGGTTTTCAATTGTCTCCTCGTCGTTTAATGTCCAGTCTCCCCGATTGCTCTTTTTCGAGCTTCTCTGGCCCCTCCATTAGCTATTACGTTCCCCTTGTAGAATGCTCAATAAATTGCACCAAAATTACTTAGGAGCATGACACACTTGACATAAAATCAAGTCAAGCCTACAAAAAACCAAGCCAAGCTTAAGTATTATCCAAGCCAAGCTTATTTGTGGAAAAGCTTGAGTTATCAAGTTATCACTGAAGTATCTACAAGACTACTCACCTAGGACTTGTAGCCATAACTGGGTAAATTGCAAAGGATAGGGATGTAATAAACTGGATAAGTAGGTAAACTGTTATAAGTATCATTTTTCTGACAAAATCAATACATATGCTTAATTATGCATTGATACCTTTATGATCGACCAGAGTGAAAGTATACCAAGACAATTTACCTGCTATTCAAACAATACATTAAATTTAACGATTCTCGTTAGCATCGCTGCTAAATTTAAATGCGACAAATTTGCATGTTTTAATTTAATTTTAGAATGTTAATTAGGTACTTTTAATGTATGGAAGCAAAAAAAAAGGTTTATCGGAAGTTCCCTTTTCAGTATTGAATGATAATAGAAGCAATGAATTCGGTAAATGTGCGTAATTAAATAACAGAGGAAATACGAAATAATTCCAAAATTAATCTCGCTAGTCTCTTTAAAAATAAATCGGTGACAGTGTCAAAATTATTGAGTGAGAAAAAAATTTAAATGGTCATATATACAACATGCCTTTATTAAGACATTCCTCTCCATTGTAAGTATGAAATGTATTTCACAGTATTTTATATAAAAACTTTCTTACCTATATTATATTATTGACAATGGCTACATTCTTGACATTTTCAGTTTGTGTTCATAAACTGTTTATGAACCGTGTATATTGATTTCCTAGATACATATCCGAATAAATTGTTTTTAAATTATAACAAAGCGTTTACTACACATTTTCATGTAATCCTCCTAACTTACATGATTTATATTGGCAATAAAATATTCACAACAATCGCTAATCGATGTTACCTATAATTGTGATACAAAAT
The DNA here is from genome assembly GCA_036250285.1 of Pyrocoelia pectoralis. Classification (NCBI taxonomy): domain Eukaryota; kingdom Metazoa; phylum Arthropoda; class Insecta; order Coleoptera; family Lampyridae; genus Pyrocoelia; species Pyrocoelia pectoralis. Next base: position 14,469,118 of record CM070079.1, read on the forward strand.
CCCTTTGAATTGATATTGGTTTTCCATCAAATTAATGGACAGCTGTCATCAATTTCATATCATAGTTGAGCTGTTTCGAACAAGATTTTGACAGTCCCTTTTATTTTCAAATACTTTTGACATATATGCAATCACTGATATAAAGTCAAGAGTGCTGTAGTTAATGATATAGGGGATGTGTGGGCATTGAATCATATTTTACATTTCGAATTAGATATAAGTCATTTGGTGCTCAAAAAGGGGATTTTCTTTTCGAATTGCCACATTTTTACCTTGTATCTTCGCCGCTCACGCCGCCATATTGGAAAAATGGCGCCCAAAAACAGTTTTTTGGAATATCTCCTTTCCGGCTCATTTTACGATGAAAATAGTTATGTAATAAATAACACTATTATCTGTTCACCCAACAGATATAGTGAAGCTCCTCCCCAAAAATTACCGCCACATTTAAATGCAACTTTTTTATTGGTCGAATTTTCGAAACCCGTAACATAAGCAATCACTTGACTTCAATTGTTGTAGTTGGCGTAAATGAATTAGACATCTGTAACGTATTTATAATTTTGCTGGTGTAAAACTGGTCGCTGCTTACATTGGTCAGAATTTATTGGGAGGAGTTTTACTATATCTGTTGGGTGAACAGATTATAGGGAAAATTTTCTATAAAATGAATACTTTCAGTGTACCAGTGCTGCAAACCAACATACATCTATTCCATTTTACATAAAACGATATACAAACAAAAAAGTGCAAATGTTAATTCATTAAATTTTTCAATATATCGTCCTTGATGATGAATGCAGTTGCTCCAAGGTAGATATAAATTTGTAAAGACCTTGTGTATCGTTTTATGTAAAATGAAATTGATGTTCTCTTATATGATTACTCAGCCATTTTCGAACCGATTTTGAAAAATTTTGCATCGCTGGATAGGTGAAGGAAAAAAATTTAATCCATTCCAACAAAACTTGTACTGAAATGAAACATTTCAGTGAAAACCGCATATTTCTATCCCGAACCGTTTAGAAGTTATAGGCAGCTAAAATAGGGGAAAATATAAGTGGACACCCTGTATAAACCGATGTAAGATTTATAAAAATCGTTGTTCGAAGGACCATGTTGTGGGGTTCTATAATATAACCATCAATATTGTCTCAATGTTTCATTTACTATACGAAATTATAAGAGTAAACTTCTAGGGCTCCATTTACTTCTGAAACTTGCCCGATATAACACTTCACCAATATCGAGCGATCTGTCTTCAAATTGTCAGACGTTTTGTTCACATCATCTTCTTCACCTCTTTGTCTTCCAGATTAGCGTCGACATCTCAACTTGATTGCAACTGGTGACTGTCATTTTTGTCATTTGATGTTTGACCTGACTGAGACAGTTTTCATTCTTACCTTGCTTGACTATTTTCTGTAGTTTATTGATTAGTTTACTTTAGGCAGATAATATTATCTAGAGGTGTTCCCTCGAAAAAGAAACTAACAGTAACTCGAGGTCGACGAGCAATTGTGGGCAATTTCTACTTGGTCATTGGATGTACTATCAGCTGTGCAGCTTTCTTGATTTTGGGTTCATCCCCTTGTTCATTGGGAATACCACGATTTAACTGGAATTCATGATTTTAGCGCCATTCCTGATAAGCACCCGATTCACACCCTTTTTCTCGAATTTATGAGTTGCTATTGCCGTATTTGCATTTCTACAGAAACGTGAGATAATTATTCCAAATTTAGGTTTTAGTGTTTAGTATTTCAAATTTGTCTAACGTCTTATGTTTTCGAGTTATGGCCAAATATTCCGATTTTCGAGTTTTCATTTTATGGCCATAACTTGCTTACTTATGAAAATAGAAAAAAATAATTTCTGCGTTTTTCGGGCACTTTTTTGATAAGAATGCGTTGGTGTGGTCAATTCTTTAAAAATATTCTTGAAATTCGAGATATAGCATAGAGTGCCATCACAAAATTACTAATTTTTATCTGATTCCAACGATATACATCTTGTGGGGTTAAATTGTTCATTTTTGCCGCTTTTTAGGAAAAATAATTTTTTAGGGCATAATGTTTTATTCAAAGTAATAATAATTTTGAAGTTGCAAGTAAATTATATTTTAATCGGTTCGCACAAAGAAGACAGAATTCAATTTTCAAACGATTAAATGAAAATCTAATATATCATGGACCTTTTACAAACCAAGAACAAAAAATTATATTATTGAAAATGCTGAGGAGTTGCCGTCAATGTTATCGGAATGGTAAATGAATTGTTAAACATTCATTTTCAAGGCAAACGTATAGGAAAAAATAAACCTGTGGATGACCACTACATTCACTCGATTTAACGCCTCTAGATATTTTTGTTTGGGGCACATTAAGACAATTTATATAAAAATATAATAATAATATGTACAGGGTCCGGCGTATGAAGTGTTACCAATTCAAAACGCTATAGAGCATTTTATTTACTACAAAAGAAAAAATATTTTAAACATATTACATTTTTCATAAAACAACCTATTGCTCGATGTATCCACCTCTTGCTTTGATAATTTAATCAAGTCTGTGAAAAAAACGACTCGCATGCTTCACGAACATGGACAGTTGAGATTCGTTTCCATTCCCGATGAAGCGCTGACTTTAACGAATCCAAACTTCCATATTTTTTAGTGCAAACTCTGACCTCTAAAATGGCTCAAATGGAAAAGTCCATTAGATTTGCATCTGGCGAATTTGAAAGTCATTTTTGAGCCGAAATGAAGTGTGGAACGTTTTCTCTTAACCAATCTTGATTCACACGAGCTTTATGCGACGGCACTGAATCTTGCTAAAAGGTCCACGGCCTGGAACCGAAATGCTTACGTTCCCAAGGCTTCAGAGCAGCTTCCAAGATCATTTCACGGTAGTTATGGGCATTCATTTTGACGCCAGGCCCAAAGACACAAGTGGAGAGCGCCCATCAGCGGTTACTGCGGCCCATACCATCACCTGAGAAGGATAATTACTTCTGATGGCCAAACGAGTGTTCAAATTCTCATTTGATCTTTCACTTAGCCATGCCCGATCGTTTTGTTTGTTTTACGAACTGTTCAATGGTGATAATTTTTTCATTAGAAAAAACAATATTTGGAATCTCACCGGCTGCGTGCAAGCGTTTCAACTCTTTCGCTCTTTCCAACCGTACTTTCATCTGCGTAGCGTTGAGGTAATGAACTTTTTGTATCTTTTAAGGCTTGACACGAAGATGATTTTTCAATATTCTTCAAACACTTCTGTCAGATATATGTATTTCCTTAGCGATTTTTTTGGCGCTTTGCCTCGGACTTCGTTGTTGAATCCGAGCCTTTACTTTACGAATCAATCTGGGTTAGTAGCAGTCTTTTTCGGACCACCTCCATATGGTTTTTTTACACTATCAGTATCCTTGTAACGATTTATGGTTTTGGACACGAACATTTTATTCACTTTTAAATGCGGGAGCTTTTTAACAATAGCTGCATTTGATTTTCGAGCCAAATAAAGCGCAATAACACTATTAAGTTTGAAATCCATTGGTCAATACAATTTTTTTGAGGCGCAATAAACGAAAAGGCTCTCGTACGGTGTTGACAACTAAATCAACTAACGGTATGTCTACTTTGAAGAAAAATACATCTAACGGTATTAAGTTAGTAGCGGTGTGAACTTAGTAACACTTCATACGCCGGACCCTGTATAAACGAATTAAGACAAAATTTTAAACAGTGTGTTAATTCCGACTCTAATATTCATATTTACAACGCAATGCGGGATGTGGAATGTGTTGCAAATAATGGACATCAATTTTAAAATTTAATCCAAAAGTGGCTTTATAATATAATTATTAAGTACAGCATCTTCAATATTATACTATAATAGTTATTTGTCCTTGGTTTGTGTGAGTTTTTTTATTAATTATTATTGCTTTGAATAAAACATTGTATCCTAAAAAACTATTTTTGCTAAAAAGCTGTAAAAATGAATAATTTGACCCCACATGATACATGTCGTTGGAATCAGAAAAAAATTGGTAATTTTTTGATGACATAACCAACTACGCGTTCCATATAAGAAACACAACTCGAATTTCAAGAATATTTTTCCGCATTCTTATTAAAAAAGTGCCTAAAGTACGCAGAAATTATTTTTTTCTCTTTTTGTAAGTAAGCGAGATATGGCCATAAAATAAAAACTCGAAAATCTGAATTTTTTGCCATAACTCCAAAACAATTAATAGACATTAGACAAATTTGAAATGCGTAGAGTTTTTCTCAACAAAAGAGATCGAGAATGCGAGGTCCATTTTTTCATATGAACTATAGTTTACGAGATTCCCTATTACAACATCGAAATTTGACCACCCTGTACGACAAGAATCCGAAATTAAGTAAAAGCACGCGTCTGCATAATATAAATGTTAATTACGTTAAGACCTGAAAATTCTTCTCCACGCGCTTCATTTTGAATATTCTCATCGTGTTACTTGTGTTGCCTCCTTGAAACCAGTTTCTATGATGGCTTTGTTCACTTTTCTTTAACCGCCGTTACAGTACCACCTACCACTCGTTCTTCTTGAAGAAAAGTTGGTTGTTTTGAGAAAACGAAGTTGAATCAGTCATTAACGCAGTTTTGTCCTCAAATGTAATGGTATGCGTTTACCTTTTTTCCTCTTTAAGGCGAGGAAATTTTGATTAATATTAATATTGAATATTCTCATCGTGTTACATGTGTTGCCTCCTTGAAACCAATTTCTATGATGGCTTTGGTCACTTTTCTTTAACCGCCGTTACAGTACCACCTACCACTCCTTCTTCTTGAAGAAAAGTTGGATGTTTTGAGAAAACGAAGTTCAATCCGTTATTAACGCAGTTTTGTCCTCAAACTGCAATTGTTTGCGTTTACCTTTTTTCCTCTTTAAGGCGAGGAAGTGATGATTAATATTAAGATTGAATATTCTCATCGTACGTGTTACCTGTGTTGCCTCCTTGAAACCAATTTCTATGATGGCTTTGGTCACTTTTCTTTAACCGCCGTTCTTCTTGGAGAAAAGTTGGTGGTTTTGAGAAAACGAAGTTGAATCAGTCATTAACGCAGTTTTGTCCTCAAAATGGTTTGCGTTTACATTTTTTCCTCTTTAAGCGAGGAAATTTTTAATAATATTATCTAATTATATTCGTTAAAGACTTGCAATTCTAAAAGGAATACTTTCGCGTAGAAGTCAGTAACAACAAAAGATTGACGATTACTATTCCACAAAAATGGGAACTAGAGTTTCCTTTTACATTTTACTACACATAATAAAAAAAGTATATAAAGAAATCATTTTAGTTGTTCGCTGTTTGCGGAAAGGTATCATTATTCTGAACTGGTACTTAGTGGATATTGTATATTGTAACATTACTGTCTCCTGTATAGGTAGTTGTTGCAGATGCGAGAAAGCCCAGACAAAAAATAATCGTTTCACGAAAACATATGAAACCGTGTACAATATTATTCCTGTCTATAAATTTTGCGACGCCTAATCAATCGTATATTTACTTACAGAAGGTTACCCACAAACACGGTGTATAATAAGTTATTATACACAGTGCCCACAAACCACGGGAAGCTTTAAAATCAATGTATGACAATTTCCGATATAATACGAAGTAAAATCCCATTAGTAATAATTTATAAACAGGCATCGCAACTGAACAGATTATTATTAGACAGAAATGTATCTACGTAAAGTACGAGGTATTAGTTAGCTTTATGGCTTATAACTGAACGTGTTTCTAATTTACAATTACAATTACAATTACAACGATACGCTGAATTCATTTTGCAAGCTAGTAGGTATGTGCGTTGAAAACTGAACAATTCAATTCGTCGAATTCTACGGCTGTAAAGTCTAAAAATACATGATTTGAAAACATTAAAAACTGTTTATAAAAATATCAATACTTCGAGTGTGTTTTTGTTTACTGCCAGTTTTGTAGCTAAAAAAGGTTTCTATTGCATTTCTTTTACAATCTTTCTAGCGAGATAATGGGTGTAAAACTCACTCAATGAGTAGCAAGTGAAAACAGATTATGTTGGCGTGGATTTCTTTAAACTTCTATCATTGATTTTGCTACACAAATCTAATTTGTCAAAAATTAGGTTTTGTTGTCATAAGTATGTTTCAAAGACAGCATACCTACTGGTAGCGGTGCAAACGATAAAAAAGAGCCTTGCTACATAAATTCCCTAGCAAGTCTAATCAATGTTTTCAAGAAATGTTGTGCAAAAAACCATCAATGATTGGCAAGGTTTTGCAAAGATTATAGGCGCAACCTGAGATTGTTGTGATGAAGTGGTGACCGACTAACTGACGTGCGCTAACAATATGGACGCAAATCTAAATCAAATCAATAACGATGTTCCTGTAAGTAATGAGAGTATTTTAATGACTAAAATTAAATATCTGCTTGAAATCATTCAGTTAAAAGATGAAATAATTGTGGACCTACGCGATAAAATATGTATTCTCAAAAATACTGTTAATATCTTAGAGAAACAAAACCTCCCAATTTTAAAACAGACACATGGGGCGCCATCTACTAATAGCAACAAATCTACCAATAATAACAGCTACAATAATATGCAAATCTCTGCAACACCTTCAATTTCAAAAATTGATAGTGCTCAAGTCCAGTGTCAAGGCGATAATCTTAATCTGAACACACCTTCTAACAATAATAAGCAAGGAGGTCAACAATCTAAAAATATTACGATAAAACAATCAAACACAAATATAAACACAGATGGGTTAAATTCCTATAGAACTAAAACCTTTTCCGATATTGTTAAACAAAACGAAAAAAGCGCACAAATCTCTGACAAAGTTGCTACCCCTTCGGATGATAAAACTACTGGTGATGACTTTACAGTAATTCGTAGTAGGAAAACTCGGAAAGCTAAAAATGTTACCATCACAGGCACCATGGAAGATACAACGATAATAGGTATCGCCAAACTAGGACATCTGCATGTCTGCAGAGTTCATCCGGCAGTGACTGTAGAGGAAATTAAGAAATACCTCTGTGATAAAAACTTCAAAAATATTGAGTGTGTAAAATTAATGTCTAAACATCCGGACCAATACTCATCATTTAAAGTATCAGCTCCTGTAGATGTAATAGAAAAACTGAAAGACGCTAATGTTTGGCCAAAGCAAGTATGTGTCAATCCTTTTTTACACTGGATCGAAAGGAAGAGGACACCAACGTAACAACTAAGAAACACAAATTCAACCTTACCATATTTCATATAAATATCCAATGCTTAAGCAACAAAATAAACGAACTCGAAGCCTTTATTGTAGATAAGCACTTCGACTTTGTATGCATTAGCGAACATTGGATGAGAGATCCGTCTCAAGTACTCGCCCTTAAATTAGGCCCCTGGAAAACTGGATCGAGCTTCTGCAGGAAACAATCTATTCATGGGGAGTTTTAATCCTAACTAAAGAACATTTTAAAACAAAACCCTTATCAATCATAAACGATCTGTCCATTGAAGTACACTGCGAAATTACGGCTCTACTATATAATTCGACAACCGTTATTATTACGGTATATAGATCTCCAAAAGGCGACTTTAGTATTTTTATTGATAATCTACAGTTGGTGTTACACAAAATGTTTGTAGAATCTCAAAAACGCCAAATAATAATATTAGGAGATTTTAACGTCCACTTTGGCACAGATAGCACGAGTACTCGCTTGCTGTGTGGCCTACTGGAATCATATGGGTTCGTACAAACTATTTTTTCCAACACACGTGGTACGAATTGTCTAGACAACATCTTTATAAATTTCTCAAACACGGAATTTAATACCAAAACCATCCAAACAGGATTGTCTGATCATCTTGTCCAATCTATCGAATTGAACATTAACATTGACAAGGAGTCAACAAATTACGAGGTTTCAATGTGGAGACCAAACACCACGAAAGGGCGTCTACTATTTTATAACTACTTAAATGGTTGTGACTGGAACTTCTTAAAAAACATTGAAGACGACGTGGATACAAAATTTTCTACATTTTTTTATAAATTCTATAATGGTTTTGTGTCTTGTTTCCCAAAAATAAAATCTAGAACTCGAAAAGGTGACAATAAAATCATATGGTTTAATCGTGACTTACGGATCTCACGAGATAAACTTCAATTTTTGAATGAACTTTATTATAAACATCGAACACTAGACATGTACAATTTACGAAAAAAAGCCAAGCTTGCTTACAAAAACCAAATTAAATCAGCAAGAATACAAGCTAATGACGATTTCATTAAAAAATCAGGAAATCCTATAAGAGCGATGTGGAACATTATACATTCCACCACAGGAGATAATAAGAAGCAAACTCCAATGGCCAGGCTAACAGCTGATGAAATAAACAGGTATTTCGCTAACATATCGGCTAATATTGTTAACAATCTACCTAAATGTGACACTGATCCGCTAAACTTAACCAGAAATTTCGTTTGCTCTGCATCGTTTAAATTTCATTGTGTATCACAAGTTCAAGTTCGTGGAGCGATACAATCGTTAAAAAACAGCAGTGCTAGAGACGTTTATGGAATTAGCACATTCTTAATAAAACAAAATATAAATGTTTTAATTAATCCGTCAACAGTTTTAACAAATTACATAATAACGAGCGGTGTGTTTCCTGAAGAACTGAAGCGGGCAATTGTACTTCCACTTTATAAAGATGGCGACCGTAGTGATCCAGGGAATTATAGACCAATTTCAATTTTGCCTGCATTCTCGAAGGTTATCGAAAAACTCATCTCTCAACAAATTTCAGACTACTTCGAAACAAATAATTTATTCTATCATAAACAATTTGGTTTTCGAAAGAAAAAATCTACTGTCGATGCAATTACTGCCTTAGTCAATAATATACTAACCGGTTTTGAAAACAGATTGTACACAATAGCGACGTTTCTAGACCTCTCCAAAGCCTTTGATTGCATATCGCATAGTATACTAGCAGATAAACTCAAACATTTTTATAATTTTGAAGAGTCTAGTGTCACATTAATATCGTCGTATCTTAAAAATAGATCCCAGTGTGTATTATTTCAAGGCACAGTCTCTAAGAAATTACTTATTACCAACGGCGTTCCACAAGGATCCATTCTCGGTCCAATTTTGTTCCTCATATATATAAATGACATGCCTTGTCACTTAACGTTAAATGACAAGTTGGACTGTATACTGTATGCGGACGACTCGACTGTAATTTGTAATGATTACAGTCTTGACGCCGCTATGTCAAAATCAACAACAGCAAAAGAAACAGTTGCAGCATGGTGTTTAGCTAACAAATTAAAACTTAATTCAAACAAAACGGAAACGCTTGCATTGGCTTTAAGACCAATCACATGCTTTAATAGATCAATTGTGAAATTTCTGGGATGTTACCTGGATCCTCATCTATTGTTTAATAATCACTGCAATAAATTGGGTGTTAAATTGAATAAAGGGATATACCTTCTCAGAAGATTAACAGATTCAACATCTAAAACAGTAGTACGTCACGCGTACTATGCCCTAATACAAAGTGCGTTGTTATATGCAGTTACAGTGTGGGGACACTGTTCTTCATGGAAATATGTGTTCAAACTCCAACGTCGAGCCATCCGAGTAATTCAAGGGTTAAAATATAGAGAAGATTGCCGAGAGGCGTTTGTCGATCTCAAAATTTTAACTTTTCCGTGCATAGTTATTATGGACCTTCTTTGCTTGGCAAAGAAAAACATTAATAACTACCAGTGCCAAAATGCTATACACAGCTATAATATGAGGAAAAATATCAATGTTCGGACTGATCTTTGCAGACTAAGAAGAACACAAAACGGACCTCGTTATTGTTCTCAAAAGTTCTATAACTGTTTACCTATCCAGACCAGGGACCTACCTATAAATAGCTTCAAAAATAAAATTAAAATTTTCTTGTTAAGTAAGGCATTTTATAGCTTTGACGAATTTGTTGAGTATTCGTTTGACCAGAATCCACTGTGATATTCATAAAGGTATGTGATAGTTTTAACCATTTTCTGTTTCTTATCTATTCTAAACGAGTGTAAATACCTACATGTATATTAGCACGATTAAAATTATTATTATTATTATTATGTACTTCGATTGTTATTGATACTCAGGCCAAGCCTGGTTAACTAATCGCACGGATCGAAATCAAGTAACGATTAGTCCTACTAATACATAATATCTATACAATATAAATTTGAAGTTGCTGTTAAAAAGTGAACATACTAAATACTATACACATATTATGTTCATTAAATTAAATGACGTTGATAAAACCAACGCTGATCACATTTTAGAGAATGTATTTGTTTGAGAAGCCTCGGTGTATTTGATCCCAATTTGTAAAAGCCACGTCCCGTCGACCCTCTTTCCGCGAAGGCATTAACATGAACGCAGCGTCGCGCATCAATAACAAAAAGAGACCCTATATTCCTAGGCTTCTCCGTTGGCGTCACTTATTCGTGACTTAGTGACTTTTTATAGAAAAGAAAAAATGAACATAATATGTATGTTTTGAAAAAGTGTTATGGTTATTGTGTAAGCGTTTTTTGTTGTTTAGCTCGACGCATAGGTTGCACTCGAGTGGGTAATGTGTTGTTTGTGTTTTGTGTTAATTGCGAATTCTGATACTGTGAGTATATTGTGTGATTACGTTTGAGTGCATGAGAACGAGTCAGAGGTGTTACATGAGTGATTGTTGAAGTGTTGTGTGTTGGTAATGGACTTTCTATAATGTTATGTTGTGTATGCAACAGAGTTTCAACTTGTGAAGGGAGGATTGAGTGTTGTGTTTCATTTTGTGTTTGAATGATATTAGTTTGAAAGTGTGTGATGTGGTTCTGAGTGATGTGCGGTATCTTCCGTTATGTTTAGAAATTTTCTAACTATGTGGCAAGTGTTGATAATGACTGCCTTTTGTAATTGTATGTATATGTTCTTATCTAACCCTAAAATGTGCAAACTGTGATGTATTGTTTTTGGTATAACTCCGGTTGCACTAACAACAATGGGTACTGTAAGAGCAGTTCCCATTCTCCATTGCGCTTTAAGTTCCTGAGCTATATCAGTGTATTTACGATGTTTCTCTGCGTGTGTATTGGCTAAATTGTTTGTGTTGGGAACGGCAATATCTATTATTATTATTATTATTATTATTATTATTATTATAAAGTCAACGTCATACAACATCTAACTAACACTTCGAGGGCATCGCGAACCTGTACAAAGTAAGATGACTCAGCCGACTGTTTATCATGTTTCATCTTTAATTAAGGAAAAATGTAACTTCTTTTTGCCCCTTCAGACTTATCAATTATCATCTTTTCGGATCATTTATACCCATCTAGTTTCTTTTTAATAAGCTTGAGAATGAGACCTGTAGGCCTCGAAACATGTCGCTTTTTAAGCTTTTTAATTATTTTTATATTGTTTAATTAAGTCAAATTTTAAATGTTGCTCGTTGCACACCTAAGTTAAAGGTTTAATAACTAGGTGATTGCCCCCTACTGATTAACTCAGGTTTCTCCTACGTTAATGTAAAACGAGTTACGAGGCCGAATGCAGGTTAGTCATCACTATCGGCCAGTATTGCCATTAATGGGGCTGGTCTTTCAGTACATTGGTACTTATATACAAAAAACATAAACCACAACATCTCATCCTTCGCTTCATTAAATTTTGATTTTATTATATATTCATTGTCTAAGGGGAGGTTTTAAGTTGTTTTATTAATTCAGCCGCAGTTCTGGTTTTACTCTGCTGCTGAGTGTTGCTCATGAAACAAGAGGCATCTTTCTGCAACAAGTGTGCTGTTTTTCTGCATAGAACTTACCTACAATCGATTCATCGAAATCTTGGGTTGCTGTGGTCACAAATGGAAACATCTTGTAACAAAAAAATCAGGTAAAATAAGTCTCAAAATAAATTAAAAGGTAAAAGTAAAATAAATAAATTCAAATAAGCTAAAAATTTTTTTTATTATTATTCTTAGGCGATCGATTTCGACACGAGTGTGTCATCATCAGCCCAAGCTGAAAACATTGCTATGAGTAACAGGTTGTATTTTTAATTGTAATTACCGTCCGGTTATGAAGCCGTGATAACCGAACGGTAATTACAATTAAAAATAGAACCGGTTACTCATAGCAAGGTTTTTCAGCTTGGCCTGATGATGACACACTCGTGTCGAAATCGATCGCCTAAGAATAATAATAAAAAAAATTTTTAGCTTATTTGAATTTATGTATTTATTTTATTAATAAGAGCTAAACAATATGGAGAACTTCATACAAAAGGTAAAAGTAAATTTTTATTGCTAGCATTTTTTATGATACAGCCACTTTTTGTTTATTGTGTTGTTTATTCGAGCCATTGGAAAAATTCCCTTTCCCTAATCACTATAACTCATTCGTACTTTTTCATCATATGAGACATCGCAAAAATGTGAAATAAAAGCCGGTAAAGATCATTAAAAAAAACGCTAACCTTGTGGAACCAGGAACTCTACTGAATTGTGTAAAATCATTGAATAACTATAGTTATTCAATGGTAAAATGCAACAAAATTCCATATTGAACCTGTGTAACTTTATGGTAACGATAGCGCGTTATTTCTTCCTTGCCCACCAAAGACTTGATAAAGCGACTCACTAAGAGAAAACATGTTCCATAAAAGTGGCAGTGACTATATTACGGCTAACCGTAACGGACTGTTCGCACAATAAATATTGTTCTTTGAAATTAAAGCTATTCGCTACTACTTGCGCAAGTAGGATTGAGAAAGGAAATTCAGAGCGCTTGGAGAATCGTTGCCTCCTTGGCGTTTCTTCCTGAATCAATTCCAAACTTCTTGGAGTAACCTTTCATCACGAAGTAAAGAAAAATCAAATCAGATGAGAAAGTACCACCGTTTCGCTAACGTTTTCAAACCGACTACATTCACTAATTCACCATAATTATGAAGAAATCTCACTGTGATAAATGACATATTTCATCATATAAACAGAAACTACGAGCCGTGGACGAAGCGAGCTAAAAGAGCCTACTTGAGGGTGCATTATAAGCTCGTGTATTTTTGGGTCACAAAGTTAATCCTCGTTTAATTCCCACTTTAATAATTTTTATTTGTAATTACAAATTAGTTTTTTGGAATCGAATTAATTACTCTATAATTAATAATTATAATGTTCGAGGGAAGTCACGTCGGCACCATATTAAATAAAATACAAAATGTACTGGTGCATAATCAGTCTCATAAAATTTTGTTTGAAAAGTTTGACAAAGGAGGATTACTTGTAATAATATAAACAGGCAAGGGCGCCTCCAAGGGGGGGGGGGGCTGGAGGGGGGGCAATCGCCTCCCCTGGGAAAAAGAGAAAAGGTAAATGTTATTAAAAATAAAAATAATTTTTTTACGAAATGTTGAAAAAACGCAAGAGCCACGAATCCCCAATACACTTGCCCCCCTGGGAAAATTTTCTGGCGGCGCCCTTGTAAACAGATAATTCCACTAATTAATATTAAATATTTTTAAAAAACTGAAATAATAAAATTAGTTGAATTTGTTGTTTTTAATAAATTCGTCCGGATGTCTGTGTGTCTGTGCGTCGCGCGATGTTACAATGTTTAGAAAACTGGAAATGGTGTCATCTTATAGGAAATTCTTTGCTGATTCCACATCTCTCGTAAATTTTTTGATCAGACCACCCGTTCGCTGTCGGGACGCCATTAAAGTCAAAATACACACCCTTGCATATCTGGAGAACCACACATCCAATTACAACAAGAAAAAAACATATTTCCTTTATTTTTTGAAACCTATTCAGTCGTGATACGGAAAGGCCATCCTCTCCCCCCTGGGGAGGTGGAGCGGGGGTGAGTTTTGAAAACTTACAGGAACACCTATTTTTGATGGTACTTTTGGATTCTCCATAAAAACTATTCTCAAATTGAAAATTTCGCCCCAACTACAACCCCTTTTTTGGAGGTAGAAAGGGGGAAAATTACATATGTCCGCAGAAAAACGATCTTTCCTTACTTTTTTTCCTTCAACATTTTTTTGTGATTTACAAATTGTCCGTCACCTTCTGTGTTGGTGCTATGTGATACTCATTAGGTGTCCTCTACTATCAAATCAAATCAAGGGAAAGGGGAGTTGGCCTTAGATTTGATCTGCCACATCTGCATACATTTTCTGAATGATAGCGCAAAGAATAGATGGTAGTATCGTTTAATGTCTCTCAAATTCATTAAAAAAATGGAAAGATGGCTAATTCAACTTCCGAGTGGCATATTCCGCAAAGTATTCACCTCCCTAGCACCAACCCGCATAAAGAACAGCACCAATAAATGAAACGATGAAAATAAATTCCACAGTGGTATCGGTTAAGACTGCACTTACTTCTTTTCATGTGGAGGCAGAGCCCCTTGATCCTTGAAATAATTTCTAGCCTATAAGCCTCCCCTTTTGATCTTCAGAGAACGACTGACTCACTTACTAATATTAGGATGAATAAATCTATTGGTTACCACAGCTGAAGGTAAATGACGATCCTGTGGAGAATTATAAGGAAAGATCCACATATTAAAGGGTACTTGCGCGTGTTCTATCACTTGGAGTGTTTCTTTCTATTACCCTCTTCTCAAAATGCTCTTAGGCTAAACAGTCGGCTTTCACCATCTTCCATGAAAGCTACTGCTTTAGCACATTTTTTAGACGTCAAAACTATAAATGAGGTGTAGATTTTACACTTTAATAGCACACATTTTGCTAATTGTCAATTAATTTTATGTCGATAAATAATTGGCGACGAAAGAAGCTAATTACAATTTTCCTAACAGACGTTCTCTCAGGACCGTCATTTAATGATTAGGGAAAGGGTTAAGTGTCCCATTCTAGTTAATCTTTTGTTTGAACATTTCTGAAATTATTCTTATTAATCGAGCCATAGTTAGTCAGATGTCAAAATTAGACACTTCGCGAGTTACTGCAGGAAAGAGATTTGTCCAGAAAGTCTCTCGTCATCAAAATAATTGCGAAGGTATACTTTTTGATCTTTTTTCGGACTGAAAACAATCTTTCGTTTCCTGTATATCACTGGAATAACTTACAAATATCGCGTCAGGGATCAAACAAAAGCTCCATCACATGCTTCAAGAGGATGGTTTTTCACCCACTGGATTTGTATTTGGAGAAGTTTAACATCCAAAAATCTGTGGTAGCCACCAATTAGAGATAATATGTTTCTTCTGCCACAAAATTGAAAGGCCTTGATACAAAGAATAGGCTTTTATTTCGAGTAAATCCAACTATTTGGTAATTAATACCGACTTTTGGTTTGAATTTCCTTTGATCCCGTGGGTATCTGAGTACAAACAAATAGAATTCACATATGACGACTTTCACAGGGAGAACGAACGTCATCAATCTTCAGTATCATTTTAGCAAGTTGAGTTGCAAAAACAAATTGTTAGCTTTTAGATTTGGAAGATTCAATAACATGCTGTTCTTTCATGTTAATATTACTCGTCTGCATGAAATCAGTTTCAAGGTTGGAATTTCCCGACCTGGCTTGTTTGGCTTCTGATAAGGCAGATAAACCACTGATTTCGACAAGTTCCCACAGAATTCATTCTGGAGCTTCTGCAAATTCTGTAAATGCATGCACCCACCCAACGAACTGCAGGTAATTTTTGTTGCAGCAAGATGGCTAATGTTGCACAGCAGCTTTATAATCTTCAACGCTAGTAACATCTAACTTATGTTAAGCCACTGCCAAAGATTGCGGTTTTTCAAATATTTACGCAGCTTCAGTTCACGATATGTTTAACTTTTCCTTCGCCGATCTAACCAAGTAAACAAGGCCAGACAGATTGAACTCTTCAAACTATAACTGTAAGACATAGATTAAAGACAAATGTTTCTTGTTTTAATTGTGCTTTTAGCCCGATACTTCTTCCCTTTGATTGTTTGTTCTATAGCGGCCCCTCAAAATGTTCTTAGGCTAAACGCTAAACAATCACCTTTCACCATCTTATAGGAAAGCTGCTGTTTTAGCACATTTTTTAGAAGTCAGAACTATAAGTGAGGCTTTAGTCGAGGAAATAAAGCACTAAAATAAGCCAAACCTACCAAATTTTTGTAGTAAGACGGATTGAGATGGGGTTTTTTGAATTCGCTTCCTAAATTTAATAGGAAACTTTGTACCTACTTTTCATCATGTTTTTTCTCGAAATTGCATTTGTGCAGTCGAAAATGCACCCTGAAAAATGCATTTTCATAGAAAAAATTCATAACTTCGTTATAAACTTCTAGAATCGACTCAATTCGGGTTCAAGGAGGTTTTCGAGGTCGCTGATCCCGAATATGACCTCCAAATTGCCTCACCGCCCACCTGGAGCTCAGGATGGCTGAGCAACGTCATCTCCGAAGCTTTTTCTGAAATTCACTCTCAAATGATTCTAGACATCTCATACGAAATTTGTTTGGGTCTCTGATTCCAAATCAGGCATCGGCAACGTCCCCCGCGTACCTGTTCCCCCACATCCGGGCATTAACGTCATCCTCTGAAGTTTCACTGAAGTTTCAAGACTATAGGGAACCGAAAATTGTTTCCGGGGTTTTTTAGGTAGCTTAGGTCGAATGTGGCACCAGATACTTGCTAACGGACACCTGGTGCACCACACCGCGGCGACATCAACATCGTCCTCTGGAGTTTCACTAAAATTTCAAGCCTAGTGAACCGAAAATAATTTGTAATTGCTAGGACGGGGTTCTTCCAGGACCTCTATCCGGACCTGACCAGCCGTGCATGGTACATAGCCCGCCTGCAGAGGCGGATTCCGAAGTTCTCCACGAGATTTTGAAACTACTCTAACTACCAACCTTATATTAGGAGTTTTACATACAAATTTAATCTGTAATAAAAGGAACAAATTAAATTAAATTAAATTTAAACTAAATATTTTATAATATTAACTTCATACATTTGGATGATAATGTTATTAAACAAAACTTACATTTTTTTATATACCTATATCTCAATTTTATTTCACAAAATGAAAATGTCCACATCTATTCAAATGTTCCATTATAAGTTTTACCTCATGATTTCCTGATATGATGAAACAAGCATTAGAATGAAAGCATTTGAGCGAAAATTTCAAGCGAAACTCCAGAGGATGACGTTCATGCCGCCGCGGTGTGGTGCACCAGGTATCCGTTAGAAAGTATCCGGGACCAGATTCGATCTGAGCGACCCAAAAAAACCCGGAAACAATTTTCGGTTCCCTATAGGCTTGAAACTTCAGTGAAACTCAAGAGGATGACGTTGATGCTCGGATGCGGGGTACCAGGTACGCGGGGGACGATTTCCAATGCCTGATTTGGAATCAGCAACCCTAAAAACGCTCGGATGAGATGTCTAGAATCATTTGAGCGTGAATTCAGAGATGACGTTTCTCAGCCATCCTGAGCTCCAGGTGGGCGGTGAGACAATTTTGAGGTCATATTCGGGATCAGCGACCTCGAAAACCCCCTTGTACCCGAATTGAGTCGATTCTAGAAGCTTATAAGGAAGTTATGAATTTTTTCTATGAAAATGCATTTTTCAGGATGCATTTTCGACTGCACAAATGCAATTTCGAAAAAAAACATGATGAAAAGTAGGTGCAAAGTTTCCTATTAAATTTAGGAAGCGAATGCAAAAAACCCCATCTCAATCCGTCTTACTACAAAAATTTGGTAGGTTCAGTGCTTTATTTCCTCGACTACTTAACACGTTTGCCACATTAACAAGTGGCTTAACAATATGTTTGGTTCGATTATGGCATTAAATAAAACGCATAAACGTTATACAGGGTGTCTCAGTTGAAACTGACACATTTTGAACGTGATTATGGACTAAACGAAATAAGATAGAAATGTGCGGTTTTCGCTAATGAGTTTCAAATATGGAAAAGTTTTTTCCCAATCATATTAAAAAAATTTCCCAGTTATACAGGACGAGGGAAAAAAATTGCCGATCTTCAACTAAAAATTACTTGACTTGTTTAAATAAAACCCCTTGTATATTTTTACACTACTCGAAAGCTGAGTTCTTTAGCTTTTTAAAAATGTCAACATGTGTAATTCATTTTTACAAATAAAGAAGATAGGTACACGAAAAGTGCGTGCACTTTCATTAGTTTCAATATCGCCAGTTGTAGCTTTTCAATTTTGTTATTGATGAAATTCAACAAGAGATGTTACAAAATCCTTTTTTGAACTTACAAGTTAGATTTCAAAAGTACTTATAGGCGGTTCTCTCGCACTGTGTTTGTAGACTACATTTAGAAAAATCATTCCCTTGTTGACTGGCCAATCATTTTCAAATTTGGTGTGGGTGTAGAAAAAAGAATGCTTGAGGGCATACGCGAATTAGCAGCATCGATAGGTAGGTGGAGTGAGGTAGAAATCAGCAATGCAGCGCTGTATTAAAAAAATCATTTCTCAGTTATGGTTGCGCGTTTATGTACAATTTTTTGTAGACAATAAGAAAAAACTATGATAAAGGGGATACGCATGCTTTTTTTCAGGTTTTTGATTCATAACTGATAATAAAATGATGACGAAAATTAGATATTTTTGGTTCAATGTTTTTGCATATTCAGCAAAAAATCTTCCAAAAAAAGTATGCGTATGCCCTCAAGCATTCTTTTTTCTACACCCACACCAAATTTGAAAATGATTGGCCAGTCAACAACAAGGGAATGATTTTTCTAAATGTAGTCTACAAACACAGTGCGAGAGAACCGCCTTATACCGATATACCAAGAAGGAGGCCATATTCGACAATTTCTATAAAATTCAGTTGCCATATTATTGCCTTAATTATTGCCAGGATATTTAAATTAGCTATAACTACACATTTTTTAAAGGTTTTGGTAACTTCTACTTATTTACAAATGTACAAATGACAAGAAAATTAAAAATGCAGAAAATAAGTACTTTCAAAAATTGAAAAGCTACTCGCGATATTGAAACTATTGAGATGAGAATGCACGCACTCACAAAAACTCGTGTACTTATCTTCGTTATTTGTAAAAATTACACTACACATGTTGACATTTTTAAAAAGCTAAAGAAAGAATAGTGTAAAAATATACAGGGGGTGTATACCACTTCGACACTTCATGACAAGACATAACAACGTCACTTATGAAACTATGACGGAAGAAGAACGGAAGCAAAAAGCAGGAGCTCTACGTAAACAACTGTCAGGTCAGCAAAATATTTTTAAAAAACAAAGCTGTTCTCAAAAGCTACCTACACATGCCAGTTACATGCATAGGTACAATATTGCAAAAAGTAACAAAGCATTTTCTGATGGCGAATTTGTAAAAACTTGTATGCTCCAAGTATGTGACATTTTGTGTCCTGACAAAACAAAGGATTTTGAGACAGTAAGTTTGTCTCGAAAAACAATTAGGTACTTCTAGAATTGAAGCCGTTAATAAGCACTTTGTCTCACAACTAGAGCCGATAAGCGAGTTTAAATTCTGTTCTTTTGCGTTGGATGAATGTACGGACATAATAATAATAATAATAATAATAATTTTATTTCCTTTTAAAAGACAAACAATGTTGTATGGAAATCGTCCCTATTCTACATTAATTACAAACATACATTAAAAAATAATCACAATTAGTACATAGTCAAATACAATAATAAGAACTACGAATCATAGACAGTCGGATACTTTATAGAGGCATTTCTCCACAAGATATTTATGCAGTGCAGATTTAAATTGCCGTACATTTATTATAGTTTTTAGTTTAATGGGTAGTGTATTGTAGGCTTTTTGCGCAGCACTTGCAGGTGACCTATATGCAATTTTATATTTAGCAAAGGGGATATGAAAGTTATCACGATTTCTGGTATTTATGTTATGTACCTCTTTATTTGTAACAAACGTGCTTTTGTTGTTAAAAGCGTACATACACAGTTCAAAGATGTACATACTTGGGAGTGTTAGTAGCTTGTACTTTTGAAAAATTCCCACACAACTATATGTACTAGGTACAGAATCGATGCACCTCAAGATTCTTTTTTGTGTGATAAATACATTTGGCGCTAGAGTTGACCAACCCCAGAAACAGATGCCATACCTGATGCGTGACACCACTTGAGCGTGGTACACAACTAATAATTGGTTTTTGGTTAAAATTGTTCTTAAATTTCTAAATATATATAAAATAGAGTTTAATTTTGAAATGAGATGTTGGCAATGCACTCTCCAATTAAGGCACTCATCTACATAAACTCCTAAAAATTTTACATGTTTTTCTTTATGGATGGATATATTGTCCATTTTAATGTTTATAGGCAAGACATTTTTTTTAGAATCCTTTTTTAACTCCAAAAGTACTGTTTTCTTTTTATTCAGATGAATGCCTTTATTGCTAAGCCATGCATTAAGGTCTTCCATTATTCCATTAGCATTATCTTGTAAAGCGTTAACGTCCTTATCAGCTATGAGAACTGACGTATCATCCGCATACATTGTAAAATTGGCTAGTGTGGATATGGTGTCAAGCTTATTAATGTATAGAATAAAAAGTACCGGGCCTAAAATAGAACCCTGCGGTACGCCCATATCCACACTTATTAGCTTTGAGTTAAAGCGTCTTATACCGTGGCTACATTTATGCCTAATGCTCACAAATTGGTGACGTTCACTTAGAAAAGATTCAAGCCAGCGGAGAGGGATGTCCATTATCCCACAGCTGCTCAAGACCCTCAGCAAACTGTCAATCCTGACACATTCGAAGGCACGACTCAAGTCACAAAAAATCCCTATGGGTGTCGTTCCATTTTCAAGTTGATTTATACATTCCCCTATGAAGGAGTCTAAGGCAGTCTGTGTGGACTTTCCAGTACAGAAGCCATGTTGGTTTTTAGAAAGTATCATGTTCTCATTCAAAAACTTAGTGAGTCTATCTAAATAGGCATATTCAAAGACTTTGGAGAAAACAGAAGGAAGTGTAATAGGTCTGTAATTTTCAGGGATTTGTGTGTCCCCTTTTTTATAAACTGGAGTTATCTTTGCCACTTTTAATTTGGTGGGAAAAGTGCCAGTACAAAATGACAAGTTAACTAAGTATGTAAGTGGGTTAATACACTGTACTAGTGACCGTTTTAGTATAAAAGCGGGCACGTCATCCGGGCCGGCTGAATTCTTATTTTTCAGTTTTTGCTGTAGCAGGTTTATCAACTCATGTTCTGTGTATGGACATATTCTAAAAGATTCGTTATTGCTAATGTGGCTACGTTCATTTAGAAAGGGTGGCTTTTGCCCCTGCGTAACACTGACATTTGTAGGAGCAGTTTTGAAAAACTTATTAAAATAGTTACTTACTAATTCTGGGTTTTCAGTTATCCTACCATTCTTTTTTAGCTTGATATTATTACTATTCTGGTTAAATTTATTAGATAACTCTGCCGTTACTTGCCACATTCTTTTCGAGATATTAGTTGAGGCAAATATTTGGTTCTGATAATATGATCTTTTTTTTGTACTTAAAAGGGTTCTGTGTCTTTTTTGTGCCAATTTGTAAGCATTACACAAAGCCGGAAGTCGTCGCTGAATTTGGTAAAAATGTTTGAGGTTACGGCTGGATGCTCTAACCTCATTATCAATCCACTGTTTAGGTATATGATTATAGTTTAAGTAAGTTTTGACTAATGGAAAACAATTGTTAAAATGATACATAAACACTTCTATAAAGTTATTGAAAGCATTATTCAAATCAGTCAAATGATATATGACCGTCCAGTTCTCATTGCAAAGTTTGATTAAAAAATTGGTTATTGCATTCTCAGAAAATTTACGCTTGAAATAAGTACTTTTTGTTTGATTAGTTACCTTAATTTGCATGCCCATTTCTACAAAAATTGTGCGATGATCAGAGATAGCATTGTCATCCACAAATGTTACGCCATTGTTCTCAAAGTTAATATACAGGGTGATTCACGACTATTCCCTCGGTCTCTTGTGCCTAAACGGTACAAGATATCAGCTTCATTTTTTGGTGACATATGTAAATTGATAACGACTGTTTTTTAAAATTATTTTCAATTATACAGGATGCTTCACAAAATTGTAATATATCAAAGTTAGGTTTTTTTAAATGCAACCCCCTGTATTTTATTACATTTTTCGATTATACGTTAAAAACTAAGGTAACTTTATTAAACGTTCCCTATACCTATCGCTTACCAATTTTGAGAAAATTGTGATTTTAAGGAAAATATTCAATTTAAACAACCCCTAATAACACGGAAACCACTTACTTTCAATAACACAAATTTATATCGATTTATCTTGACCTTTAAGGCTTTCATTTGCACTACGTAGGATTTCGATTTTTTGTACAGGGTGTTTAGAAAAAAGGATTCATATTTTATATTTTTCAAACATCAAAAACTCACTTAACTTAAATGGAACACCCTGTATGTTTTTATTCTATGTTGAATAACTTTTTATTTTCTATCAAAAACTATGAGTAATAGATATGTCTAAAATCAACGATTAAAAAGTTATTAAGATTTTTCTCTAAAATTTGTATGAAAATGGTTTTTGTTTGCATTCTTGTAGGCCATGATTTTTTTTATTGTAGTTGATAATTAAATATGTGATCATAACTTAATTAAAAATGAAATTGAAGCAGTGGAAAAAATACTGTAGTAGGTAAATGCCATTTTTTCCTATGCATAACCGCACTCGTTTTCAAGAGATCTTCTAACGTTATGGTGTTATAGTAGCAAACGCATCCTTTATTCCAATCTTCATGTCATCAGCAGTGGTAGGTGGAGTGTTGTAAACTAAATTTTTAATGATAATAATAATAATATCTAAACAAACTTCATCAAGAAGAGTCGAAAAAGTGCTGTTCTAAAATCCGTAAAAATTTTACTCCGTTCAAGTTTCCATCAAAAAATCAAAATTCTCCCAAATACATTGAGGCTCCACCGGTTTTGGCGGTCAACAGTGCGATACAGGTAACGATTTAGTAATGAAAGTTATGTCAGTTTACCAAGCCGATATGTTGTGGAAAGTGGATTCGTCGGTAAATAAAACATATTTAAACAATTCATCTTCTTCTTCAACTTTTTCGAGGCTCCATAAACAAAAATTCAACCTTCGTTGAAAGCCTCGTCCATATAAATTCTGGTGAAGTTGAATGTGATAAGAATGGTGTTTATGTTTTTTTCAAAAATATTTAGATAGACAATTCCTCAATAAATGGATTGGAAGGAGGGGTCCACAACACTCCACCTACCACTGCTGATGACATAAAGAATACAATAAAGGATGCGTTTGCTACTATAACACCAGATATCCTGAAAAACGTTAGATCTTTTGAAAATCGAGTGCATAGAAAAAAATGGTCATCATATTGAGCATTTACTATACCATTTTTTCCATAAATGATTACTTCTTGTTGTGAATTTCATTTTTAATTAAGTTATGATCCCATATCTAATTATCAACTACAATAAAAAAAATCATGGCCTACTAGAATGCAAACAAAACCATTTCCATACAAATTTTAGAGAAAAATCTTAATAACTTTTTAATCGTTGATTTTAGACATATCTATTACTCATAGTTTTTGATAGAAAATGAAGAGTTATTCAACATAGAATAAAAACATACAGGGTGTTCCATTTAAGTTAAGTGAGTTTTTGATGTTTGAAAAATATAAAATATGAATCCTTTTTCTAAACACCCTGTACAAAAAATCGAAATCCTACGTAGTGCAAATGAAAGCCTTAAAGGTCAAGATAAATCGATATAAATTTGTGTTACTGAAAGTAAGTGGTTTCCGTGTTATTAGGGGTTGTTTAAATTGAATATTTTCCTTAAAATCACAATTTTCTCAAAATTGGTAAGCGATAGGTATAGGGAACGTTTAATAAAGTTACCTTAGTTTTTAACGTATAATCTAAAAATGTAATAAAATACAGGGGGTTGCATTTAAAAAAACCTAACTTTGATATATTACAATTTTGTGAAGCATCCTGTATAATTGAAAATAATTTTAAAAAATAGTCGTTATCAATTTACATATGTCACCAAAAAATGAAGCAGATATCTTGCACCGTTTAGACACAAGAGACCGAGGGAATAGTCGTGAATCACCCTGTATACATGGTCAATAATGGTAGCTGAACTTTCTGTAACTCGGGTTGGCCATCCTACAACATTTCTTAAATTAAAGCTTGTTAGTACATTACATAGTTTTCTGTAATACGAGCAATTTAAATCTGCATGAATATTAAAGTCACCACAAATAATAAGATTGATGTTAGGTTTGAATAGAATCCCCAAAACTTCAACCAATTTGTCCATAAACATTAATTTATTGCCACAGGGAGACCTATAACAATTCAGTATTAGGTACTCCTTGAGGTTCACATGAAACGAAGATGCACAAACTTCAAAATGCTTCTCTATACAGAACTGATGCAGGTTAAACCTCTTATCACTAATTTCAATTTTGTCACTGACATAAATGCATACTCCGCCACCTTTAAATTGACTTCTACAGTAAAAGGAGTCTAGTTTATACCCATGGATAGTCCGTGATGAGATTGCATCAGGACTTATCCCAGTTTCAGTCAAACATAAAAGGAAGAGATTTTCATAATTACCGATGTCCACTTGTAGTTCATTTACTTTATCAATATTTAAATACTGAACGTTTAAGAGAAGGAGATTAGGTTGTATATTCGCGATATTCGCTATTTTTCCTGTTGAGGTGTCCGACGCTTTTGAAAAAACCGTACTAGGTAACTGACACAGCTCAATTACTAATATTTATAAGAGGTATTGATGACAATTTTTCTGTTGCTGAAGAATTAGCTTGCATGAGTTCATTAAAGGGAACGACAAAAGGATCAAACATTTTTCAAGAATTTCAAGAAACTATCACGTCTTTGAAAGTACCTTTGACTGAGTTGCAATGTAACACTGAATTGAAGCAACTATTTCTTAATGTTTCTAAAATTGAGTTCTACAAAGCCCTGTCAAAATTAAGTTTCCCAAACCTGAAATCTCACGCTCAGAAGATAATTGCGATATTTGCATCTTCCGACATCTGTGAACAGGTGTTTTCCACTATGAAGCTTCGCAAAAACAGCGTTAGAAACCGATTGACTGACAACCATTTAGCTTCACTACTGCGAATCAGCTCATCAGAGTTTCTACCAGATTATAAACAACTTTTAGAAGTACAATCACAGTTTCATCTGTCACATACACCTTCATACTCTTCTAAAAAATAATCAATTTTTGTAACTTTTTTCTAAGTTTTTTACCATTGTAGCGTACCTATAATATAAGTTGTGTGTGATATAAAAATCAAAAATAAAGTTTATCACTTATAAAAATTTGTTTTGTTCAATTTTTTTGGCCCGTCTAGACAATTTTTTATTTTATCTGACCCTCTCCTTAAAAAGTTTGCCCATATCTGGCTTAAGACAATACATAAACAAACTAGAAAAGGTACACAGTTTTTTCGAACTGCATGAATGAATTTGCTTATTACATTTTTATTCATAACCACAAATACTCCGGTTCTTCCAAATACCGGAGAGTACGTACCGTGTTTTTTTTAATTTGTAATACCTTTAGCAATGTAAAAAATAATTGGTTTTTGAGTGTAGGTAATAATTATAATCATTTTCTTTTTAGAAATACACTATTAAATTTTAATGTTAAACAATGTTAGTCACACATTAGTCATTCCGTTTGTTTTACTTCTGAAATGACCACCTAAAAATTAATTAAATCCGATAATCAAATACATGTAACAAGAGTCGATTAAAGAAATCTAAATGTAAAGAAAACATGAAAGGGCAATTTCTTAAGCATTCGCATGACGTGAAAAGTAGGTGAATATTAATCTCCTTTTGATTATTAGGTCTTAATAATATTGTGAATCGTCCTGTGTAATCATGACGGTATTTTGGGAAAACGAACTCTATAATCAAAGGTGCAGATCGTTGAAAATCTCTCACATTAACTTATCTAAAATTATAGTGTCTGAGAATGTTTTTAAAATAAACTTTTTTTTTATTATACTCAATGTCTTTCAAATAAATGAATTAAATTATTTTTTATTGTTCGGTACGTATTTGAATCGACCTTGTATTGTAGGATGAATTGCTTCTATATTTATTTTATGTCAAAATGAAATTGAAATGAATGACACTGACTCTGTATAGGAAGGGCTTAAATTAAATACAAACCGTACACTAAAAGTTACTAGTCACATCTGCCGCTACCGAAATGATTTATGAGAAAATTAAATCTAATTCGGTTTCATTTGCGTTAGTATACGTCCTAAATTTCCGCACTTTGAGAATTTGTGAATTTATTTGGGTGAATTTTCAAACTCTCTTTTACGCACGTAACGCAACAATTAACATCATCTTTTTTACATACTTTTTAATTAATTAAGGTAATTCACGGCTCGCATACAGCGAACATTTTTCTTCGTATCTTATCCGCTTATAAATTTTATTGAAGAAATACATTAAAAATATACAATAATTTTTCTCAGTGCCAAAAAAAAAAGAGAAAGTCCACGAAAACTAATTAAAAATAACATGTCGAAAGCTGTAAAACTAATTATAAACTTTTTTTTTATAGATTAGCCTACCTTGAATCATTTCAAAATGTGAACGAGCAGGAAAGAGGAAAAATATTAGAAAAATTTCACTACGCGAAAACGAACGATTCGACCGACTTTGTATATAAAGCGGCAACCTTTTACGATACCGGCCGGTTAGCAACTGGTGGAAAATCGGCGGCCAACGCGCCAGGAAAAGCGCGTCCGACAACAGCTACTGCTTCTGCGGATACGTATAAAATTAAAGAAAATTACCACCACTCCTGGACCTACCATAACAATTCGTTAGAAAATAAATTGAGGGACAGATTTGAAATGAAAAAAACGATTTTTCCGAAGTGTCAGAACATCAGAACTTATTCTGCATCTTGTTTGGCATCATCAATTAGCAAAGAGAAATTGGAAACCTACAAACGGGAAAATTGGGAGCGTTTAAGGGATTTTATAGAGCATTCTGCGAGTAAGAGACAAATATAAATGCTTATGTGTAAATTTGTACAAACACTTCATTTTTACACATGTACACGTCGCACTTCCACGATTTATTTAATTATTGTCATTGTTTCTCTCAAAAAAGAATTCGTTCATGTAAAGGCAGAAAAAACTTGGCAGTGAAACGTCATTTAATAACAAAAGTGAGATTTATGGTTACGATGATCAAGACCTCATTAGCATTGTAACGCTTTGTCGAGAGAACTATTAATAAAATGTGTTTGATTGTAAAGCTGCAGTTCCGCCAAATTTAACAATAAAAATATATTTAAGTATTGCCTTTATTTTTATGTTTACACTTTCATTAAAATTTGACAATTTCAAACGATTGTCCTTTTCTAGAAATGAGCCTCTTTGCATCTTGAGGACCTTAACTTTTTCTTTTTTTATATCAATAAAAGCAATATGCTCCACGTGGTAGCCGACGCACTGGTCTACTACCGGAGTAAAAATACAAGGCCCCTGACTTTCGGTCGTCGTATTGAAAAAACTGAGGGGGAGGGGGGGGGGGGAATTTTTTCATTTTTGGGCAGTACATTAGTCATTTATATGTTTAACATGTGCAAAAATCAAAATTGGAGCATCACTTGTTTAACTGTTATTTTAATTAACAGCAATAAAAACACTGTATTGAGCATTTTCCTGGCTGACGGTCAGTTTTAACTTATCATAAAATTGTTATTGTTCCATAAATTGTTACCAAATTTCGAAATGTTGTAGCACACATAAATCTCAAAAGGCGAAAGCCCATAAATGTTGATTATTGATATAATTAACTGGTTTTATGAGCTATAACCGAAAATTTACTATTTTCCAATATACGGAAACTAAAGAAACAATTCTTGTTTTAAATGCTAAATTTGTATTACTGACACCAAGCTGCATTATTCCTTTATTGAAAACAAAATTTATTTTCTTGTAATTCAAGGTAAATGTTATGATTATCGCGAAAGAAAGACGCACATATTTCCGTAGAGGTAATCTACCACATCGTAAGTAGCGGGCGGCAAACCACAACAAAGTGATTATTCTTTTACATTGTACAAAACCATGCGCTTCATAACAATATTGTACGACAACAGCTTCCCCGCGTACTGCACTTCACCGCGCGGACCGAAGTTTTTTTCCAAATTTCTTTTAAAAAAACCATGTAAAATGACATTTTTTTAATCGTGTTAGACCACAACATAATCGCTTTAATTTTTTATGCTACTGTTAATTTATATTAATATCAAACTACCAGGTACTCAGGGGCCTCGTACTTTTACACCAATAGTATTGGTCGCCACTTTCAGCTCCGATTCGAGAGTTCGTGGGTTAAACTTTTCTATATGCGGTTTTTGAGCTGTATTCCTCATGCATAATGCTTACAATAATGTCCACAAGACGAATCTTGGAGCAGAACGTCATCCCCCTCAGCATGTTGATTCCATTCCGAACTTATTCCCGTTTAACCGTCATTATATCCCCGTTCTCTTCATGAGGAGGCTCTGGAAAACCTAAGCAGCCCGCGTCCGTCATCTCAGCAATGAGAAACGCTATGCATTTTCTTTTCTTTTTACCTTTTTTTCTTTTGGCTTATTGTATGGGAGTGGAGTATGAAAATGATCTTAACCTCGTGAAGAATAGCGATTTAAGTTAAAATAGTGGTCCTACGGGAACTGCATCGATCGGTTATGGGAAAACTATACGCCTTCCGAATTGATGAAAGAAGGGTAGATGCCGGTGCCGCTGACGGTTTGAAGTTAGAGCGATGGAATTAATGTGCAAATATGTACCCCTGAAAATGAAAGGATACAGGTCCCATGATTTTTTTATTTTCACATATAAAGTCTTGATGGACTGTTTTCGATGGGCCCACCCTGTAGAAGATTAATTCCTGGACCATTTTTGCAGCTTTAAATAAATTTACTACGTTAAAAGAATCTATTAAGTTTCAAAAAGGTATTGGATCATATTAGAAATTTCCATTGGGTAAAATTTTGAAGGGTGCGCTCACGCGGTCTTTACAATAATGGTAAGTACGTCTTTGTTATTTTAACTTTTTTATAACGCATGATGGGGGATTTCTGCTTATTTAACACCTTGCGTAAGTTACTTTGTCATTTTTCATTTTTTTCTTTTATTTCGATTTTTCTCATACTTAATTAATTTGTTTAGATTAAACAATACTTCCTTTGTTTTATCTTTTAATTAACGCCACTGCCGTTTATCTTTGGCCAAAACAATTTATTACACAAGTTATTTCTTTAATGAAACTGAAAACTCATAGACACCCAACGCACCCAAGTTTCACTCAATTAATTGCCATTTTATGTCTACAGGGTGTGCCAGCATTAATGATCAGGACTTTGACATTTTGTAGAAAGACACAGTGTGAGGTGAATTGCTCCTATAAACATAGGTCTTAAAATTCTTCGTTTCGGACATTAGGGCATTCAAATTTCCTAAAAGTTTTTATTTATTTATTTCCAAACTGTGGAAAATATTCAAACCAAAATTGGCGCACATGATA
Source organism: Pyrocoelia pectoralis (assembly GCA_036250285.1). Taxonomy (NCBI): domain Eukaryota; kingdom Metazoa; phylum Arthropoda; class Insecta; order Coleoptera; family Lampyridae; genus Pyrocoelia; species Pyrocoelia pectoralis. The sequence continues at coordinate 14,498,913 of CM070079.1, forward strand.
CATGGACAGAACGTCATAAGATTAAATAATATGAATTTTTTTAATCAACAAGTGGCGGAGATATGGGTAATCCGTTCTACTAATTTGATAAATAAAAAGAGTACGGCCCTGAATTAAATATTCTCAATATCTATTTCGATAGAGCATTCAATTCTGGACAAAAAATGTCGCTTGATTTTTTTTCGTTTCTGTTACCGTCCGGCCGCAAACTAGATTTTTGTCATTTATTTCACGAAAAATGTATTTTGGCTGTGTCCATACCATGGATCTTATAACTCTCTGTCCATCTATCTTATGTGCCAATTTTGGTTTGAATATTTTCCACAGTTCGGTAATAAATAAATAAAAACTTCATTTTTTAGAAAATTTTAACGCCCTGTATCTCAGAAACAAAGAATTTTAGGACCTATGTTTATAAGAGCAACTCACCTTAAAATGTGTTTTTCTACATAATGTCAAAGTCCTGGGATACCCTGTATATATTTTCCATATTATGTGTTTATTCAATTAGTTAGTAGTAGCATTGAGACTTCTTTATTCAATGGTAGTAGGTAGTAGACACATGTAGCCTCTTTCTTTTTTCTTTTACAGGTTTTCCTAATTTACAAAACGTTTCAGTTAAGTATTTTTTTATTCCCTAATTAGCTCATTTCAATTTACAAAATTTTAATTTAATGAACGCAGCTTGTACACTAATTGTATACCAGGGTTATTCAAGTCAATCAACACGAAATATTAGCGCTAAACACTTGACTTTAAAAAGGTTTTATTTTGGTTTTTGGAGGTATATTTTAAACTTATTTTTATAAAGTACAAAATGTGTCCCAAAAGGAAAAAAACGTATCAAAGTTGTAATTTCTTAATGGAAAGCTTCGTGTATTTTCCGTTCCTACGAACGAAATTAATGCGAGTTTCATTAAGGTTTTTGAAAGTCCGAGGATGGCGAGGATGACTCTTTAAGAGTCGAAACATGTAACTAAATTCAATCATTTTATTACACAAACAATATGGGAGAGGTTTAGTCATCGTTATTTAATCATCGTTCCTTATTAAGTAGATATAATAGAAGATAATAGTATTGAATAGATAATGAAATTTTGTTTAAAATACACAGGCTGTTCTATTTAAGTTAACCGAGTTATCACTTTTTAAAGCTTTCCGTAATTTGCTCCTAATTTTTGAACACGTTTGTACATGTTTCACATGTTCGACTTAAAATTCAAACAACTAGTACACACCCACGTGAATATCGTTTAAAAAGGGAAATACGTTGAAATTGTTACTGCATTTCCACAAAATACACTATATTAAAAACCTATAAGATTTAAATAAGGTAAACCGTCATTAGTCGCGTTTATTTGGTTCGTAGGACCTAAACATGAAATAATACTTACCTATGCGTAGGTTCCCATTTAAAAAATACAACTTAATAGTAATACGATTTCCTTCTTGGCACTTCATACAATTGTTAGAAATGCATTTAAAGCGCCAAGATCGATAAGATGCATAATCGATCACAAGGTTAGTTCGTAATACAAGAAAAATGAAGACTGTTCTTAAGTAGTTTAAGTTGAAACTTTGAACGGTGAGTGTCGTGTGTTCTCTTACACTGTTAGATTTGTACGAATCGCGTTTGCTTGTTAAATTATCATTCTCTATGTCTACGGGTTTATGAAAGAGATTAAACGTGAAAATCTCGTGCGCATTACCGATTTTTCTAAAATTCGAATGAAATACTTTTTGAATCATAAAGTGTCATACGTGAATAGAGTAAGGACTGTGTCAGTTTCAGTCGTTTACACAATTGCATTAAGCCATTAACGTCAGTATAGTGATTAAGAAAATTTCTCAAGGATTCTGGCTAGGAAACTAACGTAAAAGCAGAACTACTTCACTGGCCAGGGTGAGTTTGAACAGGTACCTAAGTTACAGTTTCTTAATTAAATGGTGTATACTTTGGTTTATTTAGTTTCAAATTTACGTCCAATTCATTTAAAAGGAACAGAATTTCCTTTCGTTATCCCTTTTGTATTTACGTAAGCCTTTCAACTTAATTAAGTGAATCTGTAATAGTAATTGTAATCTTCTATAAGTTATTCAACAGCCGTTTTATTTAATATTTCGGCAACCAATGCCATTCAAAGAAATGGTAGTCTCTTTTTCCTGTCTCATGTAGATTAGAACCGCATCCCCGTCCAGCATCCTCAGATTTATCGCACGTGTGGGTTGGCTTCAGTGACATTGAGGGGTCGGACGACTCTAATCAGGGAGGTATCACAAAGGGCCCGAATAGGTGGCCTATGTGCGCGTGGACTTCTGACCACCCTCCCATCGCAATCCAGAACCTTCTCCTCCTTTTCCTAATCATTTAGAGAAAAGGAAATGTACGAACGATTAAGTAAGCCAGCATCCACAAGACAATACTGAGCTAGTCGGGAGCAAGCGAGATCAATGCCCATTAATTACATTAATCATTATTAATCATTTTAGTTTACCGTATCTTCCAGATCAAAAAATATCCCTTATATCACTATCGATACTATCATTTCTAAGGAATTTACTTTTTACTTGCGACAATGTTACACACTTGATAGTTCAAAAGATTGACATACATTACTTCAACGTTCAACCAAAATAGAATAAAATTGCAACAATTTCTTAAACTAATATTATAAAGTGTTAGGTTGTATCTACATTTTTCATTCGCTTAAAAATGCTTTTAAATATAGGTAATTAGATGTAAATTGGCGCCTTTGAGATTGAAACAGTTTGAAATAGAGCGGAAATTAACAAGAAATTGTACATAAATAATGTGTCCCCAGGTTGCATTTCCAGCTATAATGGAAGAAAATTTATAGTAGTATGTTAAAACCTTTTTAGATGCGAGGTTAACCGTAATGGCTTAGCTATAACCCTTTTGAAGCCGTATTCCAATTTTATTTACATATAGGTACTTCAAATTAATTTACAAAATGTTTACCATTAACTTGATTTTTCGTGCTCGGTTTGTTTTAACTGCTTCACATCAAAGTTAATTACCTACGCAAAATGTTTATCTATATAATAGTAAAATTGCTTTTGTAATTAGTTTAAACTGTTGTTTTGTGTGCATTTGTAAGAAAACCAACGTTATTTATAAGCATTTCGCTTTTTTACAAAAACTTTAGGTACCTGAAGTGTCATACAAAGCTTAATACACACGTGTAAATAATCGAACTTGTCACTCTCGGTAGCACATTATACCAAAGCTCCATCTATCTTAAGGTAAACGTTACAAAGGTAAATTCTTACCAACCCCACTAATTATAATATATTGAATACTGTATCTTTATAAAAAATTTTTATTGAAATATAAGACACTTAGCATTTACAAAATACAAACAGCTTACTTGTCTTTTTAAATAATAAAGATCAACTTTGACACCTTTTTTCGAACACTCTGTATAAATATCAATCATGGGAAGGGAAGTTCGCCAGACCAACGCAACGTTAGTTGACTTTGTATTGCCAAAAAATCTCATCTGTAGCGCTTATACATTGAAAGATATGAATTATTTTTTGGAAAACTGCGATAGTATATTGAACAAGTATCAAAAGGCGCAAATTCTTATAGAATTCTAATTTCAACCAACTTCAAATCTGTAATTACCCCCCCCCCCCCACCTCAGACACAAGCACCACGGATTCTGTACAAATGAGTCATTGTTTTTCTTTCCACCCTTAAGGCAGATGGGAGCAGAGAGAGTGGCGGACAATTTGTAAATCACGAAAAAATGTTAGAGGAAAAAAAAGTAAAAAAAGATCGTTTTTCTGCGGACCCCTCCCCCCCCCCAAGGGGTTGGAGTCGTGGGGGGGGTAAAATTTGCAATTTGAGGATCGTTTTTTATGGAGAATCCAAAATTGTAATAAAAAATAGGTGTTTCTGTTTAAGTTTTCAAAACTCAACCCCCATTGTTACGCTGTTTAGTTTCTATAGATTCTAACTCGTGGACCCAGTTGTTTTAAAAAAACTGCACGTGTACAGAACAGACTCCGTTTTTTGTGTTTCTTTTGTGTTCGGTGATCTGAAGAATAAAAATGCACTTCAAGGCACAGATCGAAAAACTGGAGGGCACAAGCAATTACAGTCAATGGCGAAGACAAGTCGAGTTATTACTTCGACATCAGGAAGTGTTGGAACTCGTGGTAGGCGATAGAACGTTTCCTGATCCACCTGATGATGAACAGTTGTCAGAAGCAGCTTGAAAGTGGTGCTAAACTGAAGTTAAATTGTATAAAAAAAGTGACGCTCTAGCTCAACTCATTTTAGTAATCAGCATGAACCATGCAAATGTGGATTTGACTGCAACTTGTAATTCCGCTTGGAGCAAGCTTGTGTTGGTATACGAGCAAAGTTTGGGCCAACGTGTCAATAGGGTGAAGTTCTTTAGCTGTGAAAAAGATTCCACAGAAGATATAGCAACGCATGTCCCGCTCCTTCAGAGGAATTTTAGGGAACTGAACGACGAATTAAAGAAACTTGTGAAGACCGAGTTTCCGGACTTGATTTTAAGATTATTTTGAATTTAGGTGTTTGGGAATCGATACCTTTATCCGAAAGAACTATCAACGACTGCGACTAATTGAAATATTACGTCTTCCTGAAAAGTTAAGCGATTCCTCGGCTCTCATCGCGAAGGATGAAAAGTCTACTGCTAAATTTGAAAAGAAAACGAAACCGCGAAATATTTGCAAGTGTTTCAATAGTCATAAGTCGAAGAATTGTACAAAGAAACCAGGCGCTGTGCGAAAATCAAAACTGGCGGGAGAAGCGTTTGTATGCACAGATGGTGATAGGGACGATCGATGGTTGGCGGACACAGGTGCTTCTGTACATGACTAACAACAAAGAAAATTTTCAAATCTATGAAGCCTTTGATTTTTCACACGATCTTCAAGTTGGGAACAATGAAGTAATTCGAGCGTACGGACAGGGTCCGATTAACGTGGAAATGAAAGTAAAAGGTGATTGGAAACGCGACCACCTGCAAGACGTTTGGTATGTACCAAAGATTGCAAAAAATCTGTTTTCGATTGGTCAAACTGTAAACAAAGGTTTTGAATTTATTGCTGATAAAAATTGATGCACATTTAAAAAATTCTGGCCATTTTAGCTTATACCGGAAGTGACGCCATCAAAGGTAATATCAGCATTTTCGTCTTTGGCCCGAATGCAATCGATTGGCGAAAACCGCATTTCGATAACTTTAATAGTTTCTGAGTATAGAGCGTTGCAAGAAAATGTGTACGGACAGACTACAGACTACAGACGTATTCAGAAACGCAAAGATATGTAAAAATTTGCATAGGTCAATTTTTTTTGGAACACTAATACAATACCTACTTCCCTTTTACTTCGTACTCAGGAAGTAAAAGGACGGTGTAGTACGTTTTGGTAGGCAAGAAGACGACTAAAGGTCTCTATGTTTTAGCGATGCGTGTGTGTCTACCAAATAATGTTACTAAAGGGTTCATTGCAACAGGAACTGACGAAACAAAAACTGCTGGACATACAATAAAAGAGTTCTTATGTGATGGAGGAAAGGAGATCGATAACTCGATCGTGAAGGACATTTTAGAGTCGAACGGGATTAACTTTCGAGTAATAATGCCATCAAGGGCGCCGCCAGAAAATTTCCCCAGGGAGAGGGGGGGCAAGGGGTATTGGGGGTTCGTGGCTCTGGCGTTTTTTCAAAATTTCGTACTACATTTATTGTTATTTTTAATAACTCTTGCCTTTTTTCTTTTCGCCGGGGTGAGGGGCGACTGTCCCCTCCCCTTGGCGGCGCCCTTGAATGCTATGTACTCATGAACAGAATGGGATTTCGGAGCGCGAAAATAGGACACTAGTAGAGTGCGCGCGGTCCATGACTTACGCAAAAAACCTGCCAATAAAACTGTGGGCGGAAGCTATGAACACAGTGACGTACACTTTAAATCGAACCGGTCTTACGCCCATTGAAGGCAACACGCCTGCTGCATTATTGTTCGGTCAGAATGCTATAAATCTTGATCATTTGAAAATTTCCGGAACAGAGTGTTTTGAACATGTACCGAAGCAAAAGCGACAAAAGTGGGACAAAAAGAGCGTTTCTGGAATATTCGTAGGGTACTGTGATGAAAATAATTGGGTATCGAATCTGGATAGAGGCCGAGAAGAAAGTTATTCGAAGCAAAGATGTCATTTTCAAAAAATAACAGTTTTTAAAGAAAAAAGTAAAATTATTATTGAAAAATACCTCTGATGAATATGAAGAGAAAAATTCCCTGGTTGGTGGTTCCCGTAAAAAGCGAAAACCAAACCGTAGGTGCAATTGAAATAAACACCACTAGTTCGGAGGAAGTCGTACCCACAACTTCGAAAGAAACTGTTGAGGATGACATTGCCGACGTCACCAAGAAGACAACAGAGATATCGGACGACGTGAAATTAAAAGTCCAGCGTATTTACGTGATTATGTGCATGGATTTAGCGGAACAGAATATTCCAGATTCCTACACCGCAGCAATGAAGACGAGCGAAGCGGAGAAATGGCTAGAGGCTATGGATGAAGAACTAGCTTCGTTGCAACAAAACGACACGTGGGTGGGATCTTGTAGATCACATATCAAAAGTTAATCCAGAATCGATGGGTACTGAAAATCAAATTTTTAATTAAATCACTTTTTATTGCTATTCCTGATCCCTCCAGCACCATTACCATTAGATCGTGAAAGACCTGCTACCACGATTACTTACTACAATAAATTCATCATCAATCAGACTATTTATATCGGCAAACTTTTGTGTTTAGTGCCTGTAGTGCCAAAAGTACCGGAAATGCAGGAATAGTTCCAAAAGCGCCAGAGGTGCCAGGAGTGACAGAAGTTTTAACTTTTCGAGATCCAACCCACCTAGTCAATCCTTTGACTTCATAGGTCTCACATAGGTTCCTCCAGCCATCCATAGCATTTGTGGCTCTAACATCATACATGTGGCAGTGCTATTTCACATTGAAGTAAATGGTCGCCAAAACTCGTTGATCCTTCTTCTTTTCCGTTGAATTTGGTTCTTTGGTTGTTTCTGAAAATTGTCATTTTTATCATAAACTTTCAGGTATCTACTAGTTATAATTGCTCATGCCGTCTAGTTTTGGTTCGACATTTGGAATATTTCCTGCATGATCTGGGGCGGTAGTAAAATTTCCCTCAGTTTTAATCATACGTTCACTTATACAGTTCTGTACACTAGGTATAATTATGCTTCAGTGCAAGCTTTTGATAGAAACTAAATGACGACCAAACGTACACGTACTTATCTACACTCGCAAAAAAATGTTTCGGACAAATCGTACGTAACTTTCGACGTAGAACCCGAATCTGCGATAAAAAATAGGGGTTCCTATTTAAGATTTATAATTTGTCCTCCGCCCCTCCTACAGGGGTGGGGGTAGGGGCGTAATTTAACACTAACGAATTTCCCCCTCGGAGATATTCGAGTTTTGATTCGGCAAATTTTTCTATACAATGCGTATTTTTCGAGATACATATTTCAAATTCCAGGTTAAATGACTCACCCGGTATATTCAGGAGCGATAGCGAGTGAGGATAGTATTGTGAGTTAAAAAATCGCACTCCCAATTTGAAATTTCTTTATAATTATTTTACTCTCCTATTTTTTCAAGAATCTAGTTGCTGTTTTTGTATTCTACGTTACTATGGAAATGAACTTTTTTTAGTGATGCAAACGCCTATTTTCCCTAGATTGAGTGATGAAAGTGTCATTTTCATAAGCGATGTTGGAAAAAATAATATACACCCGATTATTTCTAACATCTAAATCGTACAATGTGCAAAGAAACGCAAAAACGAAAAAAAACAACTCGTTTACACAGTAAATCAAACAAAAAAATATTAGAGTTATGTGGTACAAGGGAAGTTTAACCGTTTCGTTAGTATTAATGGTTCATAAATTTACTGTGTTCAGACCATACATTTTTATTAATACTTTCCGGCTAAAATGGGGATAAACATCAAATGGAAGTTACACGTTAAATACATTTATTTAAATAATCAAGTACAGGTAGATAGTAGGTATACTAGAGTGCAGTAAATCTAAAGATTACCTATTTTGTAATTGTTTGTAAAAATGTAAAAATTTCTTTGAAAAAAAAATATTTTCATCCCCTTCATTCATAAGAATAATTGGAATTTCTATTATTGAACCTTTTATTAGGTGTCGTTGTTGTGGATGTGATATCGAAATTCAATTAAGAAGCTTTATAAAAGTGCTATTCTAGTCGACAGTGGCAATAGTATATTCGTGTGAATGTGGGTAACGAGGCTTTGATTACCTATTAAACTGCGGTTGAGTGGTTCGCATTTGATTTCTTTAAAAATTGGCACAAATTCCTGTAGCTAATTAAGAAGATAGTAATAAACTAAGTTATTAGGGGATCGTTTTAATATTGAAAACTATTAAAGGTTATCGATTTTATATGCTATATTCACTTTGAATAATGAAATTGCTGCTGAACTTACCCTTTTCTAGGTGATATTTAGGTAATATAATTTCATAGAATGCCCTAATTTCATTCATCTTTAGAGCATCTAAAAACGTGGAATACATATGAAATGAAAGCACACAATAGGTGAAATCAAACCTTTTGTTAACATAACCGACGAGGCAGTGAATCTTCGTGATGTAAAATTAATTATTAGATTATTACAATTCATTGAAACAAGGCGTTGCGGGAAAGCGGCTACGAATTTTCCTACGTATTTATTATCGGAAGTAGGTAGGTATTATTATCTACAACAAAGGGAAAGTTTCGCTGCACCTTCCCTGTGATTTTATTATGAATAATAATTAATCACCTTGTTTTGACATTAATTTGTTATTAAGTGCATTGTCGGAAAACTTATAAAGTAAAAATAAAAAAGTTCACAAATTTTTTAGAGCTCAACTATACAGGGTGATCCAGGACTTTTTTGCTATTCAAGATATCGACATGCGGTTTTCACCGCCAAGTAAGCACACTTATGCTGCACATTATAAAAATATTTTGATTATATAAAGAATATTCCTATACAGGGTGGTAAACCAAAGTTATGTTTTTTTAATGGGACACCCTGTATATTTCTACATTACCAGTTTTTACATGAAAAATAATGGGACTTTGTGTAGGTCACTATGGGTCTAGCTCCTCTCCGTTTCAGCGTCATTCAACGTTTTGTTCGAAAAAAGGCTCATATTTGATGGATCACTGCCCAGTTGCCCAGTAGGCCGTGAATGTTTTTCACATACTTGCCACAGAAAATTTTAGAATAACTTGGAATTTTAATAAACAGTCGACTTTTGGTCCATGTATGCACACACTATACAGGGTGTGCTTAAACGCAAAAAGTCGAATCCACTGAACACAGTACATCCATGAAACGTTTCTAAATGTTGCGTAAGGGTTACAAATGAAACATTCCTAAGAAACATCTAAGACACATTACTGGTACATTCCTGTCGAAAGCGAATAAATGGTAATGTCTAATAAACGTTTCAATTGATATGTTACATAAAATACAAAACATACACATTAAAACACGAACGTTTTAGATATGTATCCAAAAATACATCTCTGTGATGTATTTTTTGGAATGTGATAACGAATAACATTTTAGAAACATTACAAATGTGATGTTTCGTTTGAAACAAAATAGTCATATCTCAAAGTTAACGTTACGGAGTTGTGTTTAGTAGTGTTGTACCAGAAACCTTATCAGTTGAAACATATCGTAAGAAACACATCATACACGTTTCGGTGTGAACGTTTTAGATATGTATCCAAAAATATGTCTCTCTGATATATTTTTTGGAATGTGATAACTAAAGCTAGGATGCCTTTTATAAATGGACAAACATAAGGCAGACCCTATTTAAAATCCGTTTTAGAGTACGCACTTTCCTAAAATGCAAACTTTATTCTGCCTTTTTTGGTTTCTGTTAGTTTTATTGCGTTTTTTACCTTTTTCAACCAACTTCAAAAACTTGGTTACTAAATTCGTCCGGATGTCTGTGTGTCTGTGTGTCTGTGCGTTGGTCGATGTTACAGGGTTTAGAAAGCTAGAAGTGGTGTCATCTTGTAGGAAATTCTTCACTGATTACAAATCGCTGGTAAATTTTTTGATCGGATCACCCGTTCGCCGTCGGGACGCCATTAAAGTCAAAATATACACCCTTTAATATCTCGAGAACGACACGTCCAATTAAAAAAAGAAAAAAATACGTTTCCTTTATTTGTTGAAACCTATTGAGTCATGATACGTAAACATCACCCTCACCCCTCCTGTGGGGTGGAGCGGGGGTGAGTTTTCAAAACTTAAATGGAAACACCTATTTTTTATTACTTTTGGATTCTCCATAAAAACCGATATTCAAATTGCAAATTTCACCCCCAACTGCAAACCCTTTTCTTGGGGGTGAAAAGGGGGAAAATTGCACGTCCGCAGAAAAACGCTCTTTTTTTACTTTTTTTTCCTCTAAAATGTTTTCGTGGTTTACAAATTATCCGTCACCCTCTCCACTCCCATCTCCCTTAAGGGTGGAAAGAAAAACATAATGACTCATTTGTGCAGAATCCGGCGTGGTTGTGTCTGAGGTGGGGAGAGGGGGTAGTTATATGCATATATATTGTATATAGTATATGCCTTAATTAGTTACAGATTTGAAGTTGGTTGAATAATTAAAATTCTATAAGAATTTGCGCCTTTTGATACTTGTTTTTGATATTTTCGAATAAGTATTTAGTATCTACCTTTTCTGTAAATTTTTTTTAGTTTTTTGAAATGTAAGTAAGTATTTTTTTATTTTTAGATTTTATATAGGTATATTTTTCTGGGTAATTTTTAAGAAAGCAAATTGTTTGAAAGGGAAAGGAATTTGGTATACAAACTGAATACAAACTTTGTCTATAATATTTAATCCTCTTACAATAATAACTCGGATGAGTCATTTTCCTTACTTTGAAATATTTCCCATTGTATTATTTCTACCTGCAAGCTGCACCTACATACAGTCTTTGTTGAAACTGCATCCCTTAGTCATTATGCCTTGTTAAGCGTATTTTAATTAGCCAGAAAACTTTATTGAAAAAGAATACCAGCAGATAGCATCTATCAACTGTAATTACTTTTTCAAATAAATGTTTGTTTGTGTATACTTAAACTGAATATGTATGTATTGATTTTATCTCGACAGTTTTCGCTTTTCCGTGCCATTTTTGTCCTTTTTTGTCTTTTTGATGCTTTTTTAAAATTATTTTTTATGCCTTTTGCCTTCCTTTTTTAAACTTTCATGTTGTCTACTATCCTAGCTTTAGTGATAACTTATAACATTTTAGAAACTTCATTAAAAATGTGATGTTTTGTTTGAAACAAAATAGTAATCTTTCAAAGTTAATGTAACTTGTATTTAGTAGCGTTGTAACGAAAAATTTCCGTTTCCAAAAATAGATTTATTCATCATAAGTAGATGTCTGATATTGCATATCTAAATGGATTATTTACAAAGAGTCGGTAGCTCAGGTAGTTTGCGTGGCTGTTCTCTGAATTCCTAAACAAGCGACCGATGTTCGAATCCCACTTGAAGCAAAAGGATTTTTTAACATCACCGATCTCCTTCGAGTCTACACTAAGAGAACTTTGGGGGCCCTGGAGAACAAGCCACCGGAGTACATGGGGCCCTGCAGGCTCCGCGCACTGGGAAAAGAGCCCCTCAGAGCAGTTGGGGCTCTCGGTACCATAGTTTCTACCACATCTCAATTTTTTTATACTCAGGTATGTTTCAAATGAAACATATATGAGACATTTCAAATATTCACGTATGAAACATTTATAAGGACACATTTCTCCTACATATCAATAAATTACTCTCCGATATGTTTCTTGAAACATATATAAAATGTTTCGATGTAACGTTTTTGTGTTGTTTCAAATCTAGGTTTCTGAAGGCGGACATTAAACATCTATGTTATGTGTATGATACGTTTCTGTCGCTGTTTCGGAGATGTTTCATGTTTCAGAGATACGTTTCTAAAACATTTCAGAAACGTTTTTTGCACTGTGGGAATAACTCTTTTTTTATAAATGGAATGCCCTATATTTCTGTTCACGAGTCGATTAAGTTTTTTATAAGCTTTCCACTGATATGCAGATTGTTTGGTCAATTCTGAATAGTTGTTGAGATTTTCCGGAAAAACTATTGTTGATGATTTTTGCAAGTAGGCTGCTGTCAGCGAATATCGCAAGTGATAGGACAGTTAATTTGGACAGTGGACAGTATTGAAAAGCTTAGAAAGGGAAGCAAAGGAATATGGGGTTGCAGGTGAATACCTATAAAACTAAATATATGAAAATGACAAGAGAGGAGAGGAAGTAAGAGATATAAGGCCAGCGCTTACAAGTTATTACAGCTGAGGGGAACACGTACTATTTCGAAGAAAAAGTAGAAATAAACAAGAGAATAGGAAAGGGAAATAAAAGCAGCCGGAGCATTAAAAAAACTCCTAAAATCTAAACAGGTTTCTTTGGCAGCCAAGATACGGTTGTATAGAACAGTAATATGCACCGCTGTCCAGTGGCGTACCCGGGGGGAGGGGGGGTGGTATATCCAACCCTTCCATTCTATTTTACGCTTATTCCTATTAATCCTTAAAAAAAGACCTATCTTAGAAATTCAAGCTCACAGAACAGACTAAATGGACTGCCAATGATGTCAATTCATAGGGAACTACCCATTTCAGAAGAGAAATAATAGAGAAACTTGCACAACAGCCAAGGGGATTGGATTTTGTATTATAATCATATAATCATATAATCATATTTATTCTCTGCGTACGCCACTGCCGCTGTCCTGTATGGTGCAGAATTGTGGATAGGTAATGAATAAACAGGAGGCAAAGAAATTGGAAGCGTGGGAGAGGAAAATGTTGAGGAGTAACTATGGAGGAATCAAGGATATCGAAAGAAAGTGGAGGCGACCAACCAATAAAGAAATATTAGAAATCTATGGCAAACCAACAATAACACAAAGAGTTAGAGTGCAAAGGGTCAGATGGTTGAGCCCCATTAGAACGAATGGAGCGCGAAAGAATCGCAAAAGTTACTATTAACCCAAGGGCGGAAGTGATAGACTAAAGAAGAAATGGTTAGAAGCAGTAATAGAAGATTTAAAAGAGACGGGAGTAGAAAGATGGAAACAAAAAGCCCAAGATAGGAAAGCATGGGAGAAGGTAGTGCTGCATATAGAAAAAGGTTTAGAGGGCTTGAACCGCTGAAGAATATACATACTGGGTGTCCCATTTTAATCTTAACAGGGGAATTTCTTAAAATGAGTACATCTGACAAAAAAAGTTGCCGAATAACAGTGTGATGATTTGGAGAGAGACAAATTTCACTCCACGACACGCAGTGAGGTGTTACTCTTTAAATAATCATTTTTTACGTTAAAAATTGTGAATCTGAATCGATAATGAGACAATGTGCTGTACTGCCTGAAACACAAATTTCTCTCTTTGTATTACGAGTAGGGTAACCTCAGTGGCGCGGCCGCCATGTTTAGTCCTTTTCGCGCATCAGTCCCTACACGCTCAGTTTGGTACGCAAAGTTTTGACTCAATTTTTCGAAGTATAATAAAAGAAATTCATTTAAAAAATGTATTTTAAGATACTGTGGATTTACAGGATTCTACTCTATGCACATGGAGTAAACATGGCCGCCTGGGCGGCATTTACCGCGTCAAAGGCATGCACTACAATGTTAATCTACTGACTCTACGGTTTATCAGAGTCAGTAGATTAACATTGTAGTGAATCAGTAGAATAATAGAGTACCGCAACCTCCGCCATGTTTAGTCCTTTCCACGCTTCACTCACTACACGTCTATCTTATGCATATGGACTAAACATGGCCGCCAGGGCGGCATTTGTCGCGTCAAAGGCTTGCGGTACTCTGTTAATCTACTGACTCTGGAATTTGTCAGAGTCAGTAGATTAACAGAGTACCGCAAGCCTTTGACGCGCTAAATGCCGCCCTGGCGGCCATGTTTAGTCCAAAGACTTACGAAAGTGCGTAATTTTTAATAAAATGCCGTGTTGTTGTGCCGTTAAGTGTATTTGTTTTATTATATTCCGAAAAATTTAGTCAAAGCATCATCTACTTTACTGAGCGTGTAGTGAGTGAAACGTGGAAAGGACTAAACATGGCGGAAGTTGAGGTACTCTGTTAATCTACTGACTCTGCGGTTTATTACAGTGACTCTATTTATCCTAGCAACGTGCCAAATTCAAATAAAAAGTACACGCTGATCAAAGGTAAACACAGTCAGGCCGCCATTATGAGGCAAAATATACCACGGCCAATAAAAATCGATACATCGCTTGTCGCCACTGTTTCTAATAGTTACTGTACGGTTTATTGAGTACCGCAATTGACGCCATTTTGACTCCAGAAATGGGCGGGAAATTTGAATTGAAGAAAAGGTATTGGTGTGATAGAAAAATTATTACAACTGACAGCTGACAACTGACAACAGCTGATCCCTGACAAGACAACCATAATATGCAGCCGCCATTTTAGCTCCAAAGTAACGCCCAAACCAATTGCGGTACTCTATCTATATAGGGACTCTACGGTATATCACCTGTTGCAAATAAAAAAAGTTACCAAATAAAACCTTCAAATCAAAAGAGGCAAAATATTGTTGTTGTAAAATGGTACCCAATTTGACATTTAAAACAATAAATTTGAATAAATTGATTTAAAAGTTATTTACATAAAAATCAGGAAAATCTCTAGGTACTGCACTACTGGAGCTAAATGGAAAATACGAGGCACTTTGTGGCGAGTATTTTAAAGCTCCGAGTGAAGTAAGAGATTTTACTGACGTGTTTTGTATTAAATTTTTTCGGAAACCGCAAAAAATTACCAAATTGCAAATTTTAGAAAATTTGTTTACAAATTCCACAAAAATCAAGTTTGTCAATTTTGTTGGTAACTATAATTACCTACAAACTGTATTTTGCGTCTTATAAACTTTTTACAGTACTAGTCTGGAAAATTCAATTTTCCTGACCGTAAATAAGCAGCAAAATGTTGGTTCCAAGACGATTTCCGGAAATATTAATACTTTGCTTTAATTTAAAAAACTTTAGATTTGTCGACCGAAAAAGTTTTGTGCCTTAAACGGCCAGAAACTGTTTTGCAAGTGCAGTTTCTAGCCTAGTGATACAAATAACTATTGTGTATTATTTAAAAATAATTGATTAAGTAATTAAGTTTTGTTTGGCACTTAATGATAAATAGCATTTTTATAGAGCTTTCCAATGATGTATGGAGTAGTGCAATCTAAAAAAATGGGGATGGGGTGGCTGGAGCCTAATGGGCGAGTTGCAGAAGATTTCTATATGAGTCATATTGGTTCCCCCTCAATGTTCTAGAAACATTTTCGACAAATTTTACAACTTACCTGTTACAGCTTCGCAGATACCTGAGGTCTGGCACGTTTCTTAATTGACACCTGGTATAAACTTCGGTTATTTGAATAGCACAAATGCAAAATTTAGATCCTACATTATTTAATACTGTTAAATAAAAAGTAAGATATAAAAATAGGTCAATAATCATACTTAGGTATATAAAACTTAAAATTATTACAAGAACTCCATCTCTCTTTCAATACCAACAAACTTGAGCTGCTCTGTAGGTCCATATCTGAAACAAAAAAAGATACAGCATTCCCTTTTCATAACCTATTCCGACATACCTATAATCAAAAAATAGTTCTTCACCAGGTTGTATCGCTCTCTTAGCGAATATTCCAATCCTATGATCACCATTTACCATCATAACTTTAGCGTAACAATTAGGATTAATGGAATGATTAGCGAAACGAATTTTATTTCCTTTACGTGTTGCATCCACAACGAAGTCTGCAATTTTAAAAAACCCTAGAAATGTAAACAACCCAAAAAACAACCTACCATTGTTTAAATTAAATAAAAAACTGCACATGTATTTATCGTAAACTTTACCACGCCTATCCGCTTCATCCTGGGAAATAATTTCTCCGCAATATTCTGAAATAAATTCATTTTTTTGTGCACTATCTTTAAGAAAGATTCCCCAACCGGCAACGTCTGATGGAGCCATTAAAAGATGCTTGTCTAAAATGAGATTGAAAAACCTATTTTCTCATTTCGAAATTATTTATTGTGGCATAGAGTATGTTTTAAATGAAAATAGCCACAAGAGAGCCAATAGTAACGAATTAAAAACAACACTTACGAAGACCCCGCTGCACACTAACATTCTTGCAGGTGATTTTCGATGAATCAAATTGATCCGCTCCACAAGTTTGACATAGATCGGGATCACATTCTCTTACAGCTAGATAACATGGGCACTGCTTTGTGTTACACTGAGCTTTACAACGGCACCCAGGAAAACGATTTTGGCCTATTAATTTATTATTAAAAATTGGAACGATATAAACAAAACACGCTTACAATCCGAACTGCACTGACAGAATTTCTCACAAAAGTTTTGAGCTCCAATACAAGGACATAGTGAATCGCAAGGTAGACCAGGATGGTCACATGGTGTAAAATTATAAACGTGATTACTACTAGAATCTTTCTTCAATTGTATCTTACGACAATGCATAGACCATAAACGATGCTTCTTCTTCTTCTTACGGGGTGGAGTGTAATCTCGCAAAGATTCTTCGGTTGGAATATCTGCGTCTTCTTTTTGAGCAAAGTGATATACCTAAGCAGGTGCAAGAATTTTTCACAATTGTGCAATTTTGCCAATCTTTTTTGTGAAACTAAAGAACTATATTTTTAAAGAAATTACCTGTTGACATGTTTTGGTAAGCATTATTTGAGCGATAGCACAATAGTTATTAAGATACACCTTGTGCAGTGCTCGAAATAAGCTTTGATCAGATCCAGTCCATTCCCTATGGTCGTCTTCTCCCATCAAACCTAGCAAACTGAAAGAAGTGGTAGTCGAAACTGGATTTGAACCTTCCGCCGAATCTGTCGAAGGAGTCTCACTGTCAAATTTAGGAATAAAATCTGGAACCCAGATTCAAAAGAAAATTCATAAAAAGTATACAAAAAGCAACTCTTTACGATGATGATCTGGTGGTTTTTGAAGAATGAACAAGAAATGATCGCTTAAATATACATTTCTAAATTCTCACCTTTGTTATTACTATCGTTACTATCTTCGGAACTAGCCTCATTTCCAGAATCGACGGACTGTTGTTTACATACTTTTCTAGGCAACGATGTCGAAGAGTCTTGAGATTCGGATGCCTGAGACGATTCCTTAGACTGCTTATCTTTACACTTTTCTTGCTCCTCCTCTTGTTCCCGTTTCGCTGCAAGTTTCTCCTTTATACCATCCTAAGCCAAACCATTCGCTATTAATGCAATAAACAACATTAGTTTATTAATTACCAATTGCATATAACAGTCGGTTCCACACATTTCTGTAAACGGTTTTAAATCGGGTCCTCTTCGTTTCTGCAAATTAGGACCAGGATGACATGCCTGAAGCCCTATTTGTAAAATAAGTTAGTGAGGCATAAACAAATTTCAGTTCGAAAAGATGTATGAATGAACTTGTTTTAATGTATGTTATGCAATATGATTTGAAGGTCATGAATGACCTTACCTTGGTGTCCTCAAGAAGCAGCATGGGGACAAAAATAGCTTGTGACGCAAGCACTGATATATGAATATCTAAATTTCTATTCTAACCATGCGCTATTAGCTTAACGTTAATTAAACATCAAAATCAGAAGAATTAACGGTTTCTGACACTCCCAATCAGAAACTCTGTTGCACCTGAACTATTTGACTGAACATCGTTATACTGAAACTATAATAAATAATACCACAAACTATACAGATAGACAATCAATAATTCAAACAAAAGGTGCTCAATTTGTTAATAATTTAATATATTTGGTAACAGTTTAGAATCCATGGCCATCTCAATTTCGTTTAAAATTTTTAGGAATGATAGGGAAGGGTCTCTTATAAGAAAAATCAAATAAATTTGTCCCGTAAATCAACTGTTTCTAAAAAAAAATTTTGTTAAGTACTTAATTGTAGAGTTGCAAGCTACTGTTCAATAGGTGGCGTTAAAGGTATGAATTTGAATTTGTTAAAGTCACTAAATATTCTAAAGTACCGCAACCTTATGTTCCAATGAGTTAGAGAGAGAAAGCTAATTTTAACCCCAAAATGGCGGAAAAATGACATCTGTGTTTGACATACGATGAAAATTAGTATTTTACTCTTAGACCATTGGTCTAAAATTTTACTATTACTAAGTTTGACGTTTGACACTTGGTTTGAAACGCGGCAATTTGAAAAACATCATAAACTTGTAGTTTTCCCATAGACAGGCTCGTCTTCTTATTCTTACACACTACTTGCTGTATTTTCTAGTTATCCTTTTCTGTGATTTAAATAACGATTCTAAATGAAGTATTAACACGACAAAATAAAATGTCAATTTTAAAAACGTATGTTAGGTTCGTGTGGCAAAGTTCCAAATTTTTTATCTTTCAATTAAAACTGTAGGTACCATTTAATAACAATGACAAATAATTTTTAAGAAATATATTGATAAGTATCTAATGTTAGTTTAGTTTTTATCAAACACTTCATAAAGTCATTAAATTTTCTAGTGACTAGAGGCGATTTCTGGCGAAGTAACCGTAGCTTACTCGAGTAAGTTAGAAGTAAGACAAAAGTTAGAGCAACGTCAGAATTGTGACGTCATGAAAGCATATAACGCATGTAACTGATGAAACCGCTAGAAATTGAAGGTACACATAACCTCTAGAAATTCAAATATAAACGCCATACAAAAAATGTTGGTTTGTGTTATTAAATTAAATTAAACCATTGTAGGGCAATAAATGGCTCCTAAAAAACATCACACAATGTACCTATTTATATGAGTTGTTAAGAGTTGGAAATTCCCTGCCGATGGTTCAATTCACGTTAAATACAAATAAAATATGCGTTTATCAAATAATACGGACTACGGGCATTTTCAAATACTTTATATGCGTGCGCATGTAACCAATTTATCTTACTCGAGTCGGATCAGAGTTAGCCGCAGTTAGGACTTTTCATGTAACCGAAGCTTACCGCAGTAAGACATGACGTCATCAGTTAGACGCCAGAAAACGAGTTACATGTAACTTGACCTAACCGAACCTTACTTTTCCTCGCCAGAAATCGCCTTAGGTCTTCAATATTTGAAATTGCCGCCAAAATTTTAACCCCAAAATGGCGAACGTTGCGGTACTTTAGAATATTTAGTGACTTTAGAATTTGTGATTAAAAAATAAATATGAAACAAACAATAATAATAAAGCATTACTTAACACAATGGATAAGTGAAGAAATTGTAGAATAATCAAAAGAGTAAGATAAAAACGACTTCCGGGGTTGGACGGTGACAACGTTGGAAAGGTCAACGTTTCGCCCGGAGCGATTTTATCTTACTGACTATGTCGGTAGTGGGACTCATGGGAGCCTTCCCTGTGACAGTAAAGTAGTACTCAATACATAAAGACACATGTCTAATGTGTACCAGTAATAAAATAATGGAAAATTTTTTAGCGAAGTGGATCCTCTTCTCAACGTAAGACACAGATCAATGTGTAGAATTTATTATCGTTAGCTTAATATGGCTCTACATAAATAAAACAGTGGCATTTAAATGGCCTTATATACATTACCGGATAACCTGTAAGAGACGCTAAGTATTTTTAATTTAAGCTGGCTAAAATGACCATTGTGCATCCAAGTCTAATCCTGATTCGATTTCGGCATGAGACGGGTAGTTTTGCTTAACGCGCGCGACCAATAAATGTAAATATCGATCCTTTTTTGTGATAGCGCCACCAGTGCAAAAATCCGCCAAGTTTTGACATTTTGCTCTTATTTATTTATGGAATTTTTAAACAATTTAGTGACTTGAGGTCAGCATGTTATAGATTTTCAGTTGTCTGGTAATACTCTCTTATAGGGGAAAAGTTGAAACAGGTTGGTGCATGGCCTGAAATTCTAATTAATTACCATATATTCTCTTAAATGTGTGTTGGTAGCAACAATTATTCAGATTCTACATTTGTTGCATAATTAGGTAACAAAATACAAATTTCACTAGGTAGGTAATTTGAAACAGTCAATTTGTCTAAAGGGAGGTTACGAGTTGTTTTATTAATTGAAACAATATGTACCAGGAGTCCAAATTATCCTTCATGAAAAAATTACTGGGATAAACAGAATTCAGCTATCTCTAATCTTTTGGGCGCTAGGGGCATTTTTCGAATTTGCTCGATTTCTTTAATGCTCCATAACTTTCTTATTATTAAAGATAATTGATTTTGGCAAGAAGAGCACTTTTTACGTAGAATCAATCCATTGCGATGAAATGTTTTTATACAGGTTGTTTGGTTTTTTGTGTGCGACCCTAAATTACATTTTTTCATACTTTTCATACATTTTCAATTTTCAATCAATTTGTTATGGATTGGGATGAACGAATTTATCTCCCAGTCTTTGGGTATTGTTGCTGTTTTCCATGCTATATTGTATATACATACAGGGTGGGGCACTACATACGGCACGGAAGTTGGTGCCTAAACTATAACATTTTTTAAAAATCTTTTTATATGCATACATGTAGGTCAATAAGAGCTACATTTTTAAAATATTTATGAATATACAGGGTGGTTCAAAAAAATGTGGCGTATCAAAGTTATATTTTTTTAAATGGAACACCCTATATAACATCACATTTTCATATTTTACGTTAAAAAATAATGTCTCTTTCTTAACAATTCCCTATGGCCTATACCTATCTTTTATGGTTTTCGAGATATCTCGGTTTTTCTCGAAATACAGTAGGTCACAGAAAAAAGAATAACGGCAAAATGGGTAGGCGTAAAAGAAATTGCTTCGGATCAATTGATTTGAAGCCTTTTGGCAACTATTTGCAATATTTACTATTATGTAGAAATGTACAGGGTGTTCCAGAACGTGCGAAATATCATTGACTCCTGCTAACTTAAATAACTTGCTTATTTTAAATAGAACACCCTGTATTTTTTTACCCTATTCGATACATTAAAATATTGTCTTTCAAACGATATTAGGGTTCCCTATAGCTAAGTATAGTAATTTTCACGTAACCAATGGATAACGTGTTTAAAGTCAGCTCTATGTCTTTCTCTTAGGAGTATACCTGAACGATACCTCAAATTCTTACAATTACTGGCAATGTTATGTTTAGTTGTTGATATTTTTTATAAGCTTCGCTAATTATTAAATATTACAATAAATTATTTACAGCGTTGAGTGATTATTCAATGTTTACAGTTAATTCATTGTAATTTTTTTTGTTTCAACAATTTTAATATTGAACTGAAGTAATGTAGGTAAAGCACAAATCAACAACTTGGCTGTAGGAAACGTCTAATAAAAGTAAACTTAATAATTTCAGGTATTGTTTACAATAATACCCAGCCTACTACTCCTAAGAGAATGACATAGAGCTGACCTTCAAACACGTTATCCATTACCATTGGTTATGTGAAAAATACTATACTTAGCTATAGGGAACCCTAATATCGTTTGAAAGACAATATTTTACTGTATCGAATAGGGTAAAAAAATACAGGGTGTTCTATTTAAAATAAGCAAGTTATTTAAGTTAGCAGGAGTCAATGATATTTCGCACGTTTTGGAACACCCTGTACATTTCTACATAATAATAAATATTGCAAATAGTTGCCATTTTGCCGTTATTCTTTTTTCTGTGACCTACTGTATTTCGAGAAAAACTGAGATATCTCGAAAACCATAAAAGATAGGTATAGGGAATTGTTAAGAAAGAGACATTATTTTTTAACGTAAAATACGAAAATGTGATGATATATAGGGTGTTCCATTTAAAAAAATATAACTTTGATATGCCACATTTTTTTGAACCACCCTGTATATTTATAAATATTTTTAAAATGTAGCTCTTATTGACCTACATGTATGCATATAAAAACATTTTTAAAAATTGTTATAGTTAGGCACCAACTTCCGTGCCGTATGTGGTGCCCCACCCTGTATACTCGTCTAGCATTTTGTTACTTTAGGTGCTCCGTATTTAATCATTTCTGGTGCTATGCTTTACCCGTTTTCAGTTCTATTATAGCTTTTCCGCTTAGCAAAAATTACTAAAATCCCATTTAGACCAAAGAAGACACTTTGCCCAACTCATCTTTGCTTGTAAGTGATAAGGGAGTTCCTCAAGGGAGTGTACTTGGCCCCTTGTTATTCTTATAGTACATAAATGGCATTGATCAAGTGATTCCACACTCTCATGTGGCGTTTGCAGATGACATAACATTATTGTTTGCTGAAACACGGACTGAAACTTTAACAAAAGTTACGCTCCCTTGATACACCCAGTCTATAGCATTAAATTACTGGGCTTATACTTAGATGTATCACTGATGTTCGAGGACTACATTCGCAAAAAGTGCATTGGCCTGTGTTTTGCTTTGAAGAGATTAAGTTGCATTGTGTCCACTGACGCTACCAACGCCTATTATCATGCGTGTTTTGAAGCCACCATTTGACCATATAGTGGGGAAACACGATTTTTTACTGTAAAAACTAAGTTACAGTACAAATTAATGATGAAGGTTGTTCCAAGTGGTCACCAGCTTCAATTTTGGTGAAACATGCTGTGGGAATAGTACCACCCTAGAAATGAATGTCTGCAAAATTTGAGAAACAGAAGGTAAATGCTGGGTTCCTCAACAGCATATCATTATAAATGTTTCAGCTACCCTTCAGCAACTACAACAGGACAACAGTACAATTTTCCTGAAACCATATGATAAAGCATTGAAGAACTATTTAGTTTCATGAAGCAGTGATTGTGAAGAAAACAGGCTTGGGAACCAAGATGAAGAAACCAACAATGAGGCTCTGGAACCTAGAATGAAGACACCAACAATATGGCTTGGAAACCAAGATGAAGAAACCCAAAAAGGGCTTTGGAATCTAGATAAGAAACCAACATGGAGGCTTGGGAACCTCTGAAAAAAGTGCACCTATCTGTTGCTGGTGCAAGTATCCATTTTCATTTTATCACAAATTTGAATTGTGGTCCAGCAGTCTCAATCTCACGGGACGATTGTAGCTGATAGACTCATTGGACAGTTCAATGTTAATGAGGAACATCCCTGACCCCTGATTGTTGGTCTTATCCATCTTGATAGTTGAGTTAACACAGCGCACCACTTTACTACCACCTTGCATTATGAACAATTTTTCAAGAAGTTCAGCTTTATTTTTCATCCCTTTATTGAAGATGATTCAAGTGCTCTTTCCAATGGAGTGGCGGAAAAAAATCATCTCTGAAATGACGTAAGTAGCTTTATTTGAGTATGGACATTGCTCAGTTTTGGCAATTTGGTGTTTGCCACCATGTTTATATAGAAACCAAGATAAGTTGCACTGAATGAATATAATTTGGCATAGTACTGTCTTAAGCACAGTTAACAAATTTGTGAAGTGGCAGCTTTCCTTTATTCATTATTCATGAATCATGAGATATGTGGCCCTAAAGTCAGGGACTAAAATTTACTCTGCATCCTCCACAGATTTTATAAGGCACTTTAACCCTTGCTCTCCAGACAACGTTCTTCAGGTTCAGCACCAACAGTTGTACCAGACGTGGTCTAGTAAGAGAGTCCTACATGCTTCTGGCTTGTAGTAATAATAAGTTAAAAATTGGGTTTTGTTTCATTCTGTCGCGGATGCATTGAGAAGCCCTCCAAATGGAAGGTCACAGTCCCACAGTTTCCAAAATACTTGATGTTTTGACATGAAATTTTACACAGGTTTATTTTTAGGGTGGATCTGCATCCACATACAGTTTCAGGAAAATTGATAATGGTCAGTGTGGGCGACTTCAAAAATTGGACCACTTGGGATGGAACATGATCAACAAATGAAAATTTGCATTTATTTGTTTATTTGGTTCAAAAGTTATGAGGGGGCACATCCAGATGTATATAGTAAGGAAAATGGTCACATAAATAATATATTGAACTTACTGTCCGGAATTTCCTATTTCTATGACAGGTTATTACAAAATTGTAAATGGTCACGAATGTTTTGAAATTTGATGATTAACTGCCCCCCTGATTTAATACTGAGTGAAAAAATATGTCGCTATCTTTATAGTTCATGGTCTCACTTTCAAGAAATTTACCTCTCGTCAAAATGCAGGATTTCATCAAGTTAGTTTATTACTAGCAGAAATTAACGTTTGAAAACTTACGATGTAAAAAGCAATCATATTTGAAGCACCTTCTGCAGAACAAAGTGTGAAAGGAGTGCATTGTTTGCTCCCTCGGAACGGATTCTGCCATTGGTCCGTCAATATTTGGTGTACACTCTGGAGGTAATGCGTTTGGATCCATTCTCTCCGTCAATTCGATATACCTTTAACAAAAATACTGAAAAATGATGTTAAAAATCGGATACTTACTTCTCCCTCAACTGTTCCGGTCTACCCTTATCAGGAAACTGTAACGAAATTGCTTGAAAGATAACAAAGACGGGAAAGTCATCCGTCACTTTAGCATCCTTCGAGTCCTCTTTAGTTTTTTCCTTCTCCTTTTTATCCTTTTCCTGGTACTGCATTAAGGCGTGCACTAGCTCAACAAACAGTTGATCGTCCATAAAACCTGTCTCACGATCGCCATGTACTTTGCCGTCGTAATTCTTAATCAATTCCTCTATAAATGTTCCATCTTGATCTAATATTTCATCACCCATATACGGAATGTTATGCAAAACTGTCTCGTCTTCGACCATAAAATTTTGTTGAATTGGTGCCCATGTATACATTGTAGGTATAGGAGTTACCGAATTAATAGTTTTGATAGGAATAACCTGAATATCTCCTATAAAGAAAAAGATGAAAGGGTGTGGTTTCATTGCGCAGTGTACTTGCCTTCATTTCCGACAATCTCTGCCTTTTTCATGCAGGATACGTGAATTGGTAAATCGGGTGTTGAAACCCAAACGGCTTTACATTCCGTCCAACGTTTTTGATCGGTAATTAAAACTTCATTCATCTTTTCGCGATTTTGGTTCCATGAAAGTTTTACCTCGTCCGCCCTTTTATAACGTTTTGCTTGTCGCAATCTCATATACTCTTGCTTTACTCTCTTTTTCCATTCTATACTAATTTTTGCTTTTGCCATTTTAAATTTAAATAAAAATGTACATAATAAATAACTGAAATAAGTACAAAAGGTTACAAAAAAGTAGCAAAGAACGCGATTAAAACACAAAGATGTTTATTGTTTATATTTCGTTGGTTCTAATTTCTCATCTTGCCTAAATAATGTCATAGTGGATTTTCATATGTTCTTATTTTCAATATGCCTAACACCGTTGTTTAGCTCTCTGTTAGTTGTCTGTGGCTCTCTGCTATCTCAACCATAAATTGGTTTCAAAAAGCTTTATGGGTATGTATAATCAATGCTACCATTGTACTGCTGCCACAGAGTACCTACTTACTCTGTGCTGCTGCTTTCTCGGGTTCAGTTCCAATTGAGTTTGAGTAATTTGAAGTAAGAGCAAACAGTTACCAACCTGAGGATGACAAATGAGACTGCCGAAACGTCGTTTTGCAACAAAGGGTTTTTTTTGAAGACCAGAAAAGCTACGCGGATCAACACCAGAGATACCAGCAGTACATACAGCAGCCGCGAAAATCTAACGATTAATGACTACACCTACCTACACATAGGATATTTAATACACACAAACAGGACCGTACGTAGGCAACATTGCCGACTCTGATGTCTGAACAAAATCTTGCTCTACTCCGCTCCCTATGTCGTCATTGCTATCTCCCTCTACCGTGTATATCAGAAAGTAAATGAAGAATACTATGCAAAGCCACTAGAAATCCACCTTGGTCATGGATCAACTGCAGTAAATAGCGCCTTTAACGAATTCACCAGCTCAAGAAGGTAGAACCATATACTTCACTTAAAGCTTGAAATTCTTGAAACAACTCCTCCTCCAAGTATCTTTTAATACATTTTTCCAAATTTGGTTGTGCTTTCTTTAAGTCTCCTTTCATTAAGTAACATTTTGCTTTGATTTCCTTCCAAAGTTACATCCTCGTCGGAAAGGATCGCTTGCGTTACTTCCGCCGATCAACAGCTCGTACCTACCTCCCCCTCTCTTTTAGAATATAAATTTGTCATATAGTGTATCTTATAGGCAACATCTTTAGGTTCCTCCATAGTTGATCCAACCGAGATTTGCGGATAAATAATACATATATCTGGTATTAAAACTACGGCATTGTCAACAGTGTCGCTTCGCCACAATTGTTACATTATGGTCATCTCTACCACAGAACGTTGATACACCTTACAGAGTGTTGATGATTGAGAGTAAGTAAGCTCTCTATACAGGGCTATCTATATACTAAATAAAATGAGATTGTCTTTGTGGTGCTGCTCGGAGACAAAAACATAGTGACGAACCACGCGAAGCCTATGGGGGCCCAACCCTTCTTCAGGATGACGGAACCTGGAGCAAAGTAACGCAATGATTGAATCCGTCTGAAGATATGTTCCATCATTTTTCAAAATTTTTTAAAGTAAAGTTAGAGTAATGACGATTATGTTATTGTTATCACAAATAAACTATTAGACACAAAGATGGTACAGCGTGGCGAACAAATCGAATGACAATGGTTCTCAGTATAGATACCCAGCATCGCGATCCGTTCTGAATTATCGCCAAATTGAATATATATGTATTTTATATTCAATTTGAGATTAGCTTTGGATCTTCACTGATTTCAATAAGGGAGAAAACCCAGATTTCCAATTTGCTGTCACTTCCCTGCAACTCAATTTTGCTCTCCAACATTGTTCTCAACGTAAAAGATTATCGCCTGGAATTTCTTTTCGCACTTTCATTTTAAAATTCAAAATAACAACATTGCCTGTGCTATAAGTACTATATACGGTACTGCGTTCAGCGTCCATAACCTTGTACCCTGCTCCGTTGAGCTGCTGTAACGTCTATATGCCTTTATCTTTAAAAAGGCACCCACGGTGCAATCTCTTGTTAGGTATATGTGGTTTGTACGATTGGTTTAAGAGGTCTTTAAGGCGCGTACATATCTGAGTATTCGGGCCAAATGAGCATTCGGATGCGGCACCGCGTACACATCTGAACGGGACAGCAGTAGCATGACACATGAGCTTCCATTCGGACCGCTCCATGAATGCTCGAATCAGTGTTCGTTTTCAACAATATTGCAGATGAAAGTCTGGCAGTGGCTAGCGCTAGTTTTATTGCACGTTCGCCGCACGCGCTCTCTTTGATGTACCGACGTAATTTGGATCGGGCTGGCCCTGTTCGGCGCACGTTGCTCAGTCGCCCACATCAAATGCCCATTCGCGCTCGCCTTCCTCATTCGGCCCGAATGCTCAGATGTGTACACCGCGCCTTAGACATTGTGCCAAACATGTTTTTTATGCTTTCCGTTAATTTTAGGAAAAGCGATATCAGGCTAAGTGACTTAAAAGACTTCGCCTAATCGTATGGTAAATACCAGATTTTGTTTTCTCCAAATTAGAGGCACATATCCTAGTGCAATATTGCACCTCAAGAGTCTGTATAGCTTGGAGGAGAACAGTTCAACCCCTTCCTGCTATAGTATTGAGAAATTCCACCTGTTTTTTCACTGCTTATTTAGTTTATAATGTATTAGCTTGTTTCCAAAAGATACCACCATAATTATGATACCACTAACATATAGATCATCTCACTATACTTACCTGTTCTTTTTTCCACATTCTTGCATACGTGGTACTTTTCTTAAAATTCTCTGTTCTTTCGCTAGACACTTTGCTTCGATTGCCTTGAATAATGGCCGTTCGGAAGCGATTCTCCAAAATTATACTTTCCACCGGATTTTTTCCCTGATAATAAGGAATATCGCTGCGACGTTGCCAGTTCTATGCAACGGCCCAACGGGCGATAGTGTAAGTTGATTGAAATACACGGAAAGCGCATGTTCGCAATAAGTCAATGTTAAGGTAATGAGGGATAATCATCGACATATAGAAATGGACTGCGCGTAGTTATGCTAAGCCGGGATACTGCAGGTGAGAGAGAGGGTAAACGTAGAGGCGTTGATTGAAACGGTAGAGGCCTAGTTCTAGCTTTATCTGGCGCTAGGTCTCCACTTTTACCCTCTCTCTCACCTGCAGTATCCCGGCTTAGCATAACAACGCGCAGTCCATTTCTATATGTCGATGGGGATAATAGTTAAACTGTCTATGTTACAAATAGCGGGATTTGTTTGTCTGTATTCGGTGCGTTTTGTCTACAGAACACTTTTGTGGAGATATGGATGGCATCGCTGTTTGCCATTTGGCCCTGTACTGTCTAGTCACCCTGAGACACAGTATAGGGCAAAGAATGTACTTTAACTTCTATATGACTACGTTTACACGCACTTGATTTACGCCGGAGTTATAACTTCGGAGTTATAACTTCGGAGTAAGATGCCGTGTAAACGCTCTTTAACACCGGAACTACTAAACCGGAGTTATAACTCTACACCTGTTGGAAAAGAGGAGTGCACTTATTTAACACCGGAATTTCTGTCAACTCCGGTGTTAAAGTACGTGTAAACAGGCGACTACGATTGTTGCCAACCCAAATAAAATCGCACATGATACTGCGTAAGGTGTATGTCTGTATGTTCATATTGGTTCATATTCAATACGATTACAATTCAATTAAAATGAAAGGCACCTTATAACCTCACAATAAGAAAAAATCTATTTTTTCATTTCATTTCATTTATATATTGGTAAGATTGGTACTACTGCAAATTTATTTCTAAATCGGAGTTATAATTCCTGCTAAACCTCAACGTGTAAACGGTACTGCCTAACAGGAGTTATAACTACCGATGTTATAACTCCGGCGTAAATCAGTGCGTGTAAACGTAGTCTATGTCGTATATGACTTTAACGTAGATTCCCATTATACACAAAAATATACAATATGGAAATTAGGTATAATGAAAATTAAAATTTAACTTTTAACGTTACGTGAGTTACGTCAATCTCAATAATATAACCAAAAATATTTTTTGTGATTTTTAGGAAATCTAAAAAAATATGAGTAAAAGTAAATAATTAAGTCGTCATCATTAAAATGAACACGAATTTGCAATCACCTACAAAATTAACAGAATTTGCACCTTTACAATCCGAAGAAAAACAGCAAACTGTTGGTCAATTTATATCGAAACTTTTTAAACTAAATAAAACGTCACCGACAATCGATAACGCTACAAATAACAGTGAAAAACCGCCCGATAATGTTGCCCAAGAATCCTTACCAACATGGGCTATCGAAACAACACAAGAAAACTGCGATGCCGGAAATGATTATTATTACCAAGTTGATGTGAACGAAGGACGAAGTTTACCTAATGTCTTGAAACGCATCAGTAATTTATTAGCATTGAAAAGTACCGTAAGTAGACGAAGTAATCATGGTCGTTTGCCACTCCGTATTTCTTACAGAATTTACAAGCGTATTCGGACACTGAACTGAAACAATATTGGATGCCCGATTCCGTAAGTAAGGAGTGTTACGAGTGCGGTGAGAAGTTTACAACATTTCGTAGACGTCACCATTGTAGAGTTTGTGGACAAATTTTTTGTTCGCAATGTTGCAATCAACAAATTCCCGGAAAGATATTCGGCTGCACAGGTTTACACAACTTTTTACTTTACTATATGTATTACAGCAATTGTTTTAGGTGACCTTAGGGTATGCACCTACTGTTGTAAGGTAGTACTTTCTTACTTACAATCGCCAGACGTAGGTGCAGATTTAACGGCAGATCTCAAAGCGTTACAAGAAAATTTATTAAATAAATACGGTGCGAATTCGCCTAGTGGAAGTTCATTATCGGGTAGTAATACAGTTATTAATCCTATTTCTAATAGTGCGTTAGAATCTGGAGGTACATTGAGAAGAAAAATATCTCTAGGTTACCAAGAGGAAAAGTTTACAATTGGGAGGTAGTTACGATTTGTGTAATTTTTGGACGGAATGCTAAGAGAATTTTGTAGGGGTACATCAGAAAGTTACATGTCGCCAGAAGAAAAATGCAAAGTTTTACAAAGTTCAGTCTCGCTTCGTAATTTGTACGATGAAATGTGTAGACCCACTTCGGCAATACCTTTACAAGTTCATCGATATAGGCTGAGAACGTATGCGGATTGTTTTTTAGGGTCCGAATTAGTTGATTGGTTGATTTATCAACAGAAAGCAAATTCAAGGTTTGTCTCTGTTTAATAGCAGTTGTGTGACGTAATGATTGTAGGGTTCAAGCTGTTGCTATTTGTCAAGCATTACTAGAAGGTGCTTACATTGAGTGTATCTCTGAACAGTGTTGCTTTATTGATGGTTACGCACTTTATAAATTGGGTTTAGTTTCCAATGACCCGTCGCTTGATATGCACGCTTTTGATATTCCTAATCAAGATGAACCAAGTTGGATACAGCAAATACCTCAAGAGTTAAGCAGTACTACAGGTAAACTTACAATATGGTAGGCGCTTTAAAATGAAATCAAATTGCAGATTCGGAAAGTGATAATGCTATTATTCAAACGCCTAGAACCACTTGTTTTACTTCGTCATCGTCCTATATGTTAGATTTAAATTTAGAGTCGAACACTGTTTATTTATCGAAACCGCCTCCCACATTGCAACATATTAATTCTTCTCCAGTTGGCTGTGATACTAACATAAAGACAGATATTATTTGCGAAGAACCGCCTGCAGTGAAGACATCAGAACAAAGAGGATTTGTACCTGAATCAGGTAAATTCAATATTTTACAACTACAGGATGATAAATACAAAATCATTCCTTGAAGCTTGAAAGTTATACTTTGGATAACAGTTTAGAATCCGGGCCCATCCAAATTTTGTGTAAAAATTTTAGGTATGATAGGGGTCCCGTATCGGAAAAATTACCAAAATTTCCTCCAGAAAACGAACTTTTTCTTTAAAAAAAATTTTTGTTAAGAACTTAATTGTAGAGTTACAGTCTACTGTTCAATAGGTGGCATTATACAGGTGAGACGTGATAAAGAAAACGTAACCGACGTATGCCGAAGTGGAATCGGGTTGCTAATGAGTAAATGTGCAGTATACAGTGCCGTAGTAAAATATCGCTAACGTATAATGTAGTATAGGCGACCAAACTATCACACAGTTTCATGTCAATAACATAAATGTGAAATACAAAATCTCAAAGAAGCATCGTTTATTTTATTATTTACTGGATTTATTAATATTATATATATTCTTGCATATTTTAAACTTTAAGCATACTCCGCCACTGCGTATTTTCAAATTACCCACACTAATATCCCCTCCATAGGACCGTTCCGAATACAACTCCCGTTTTCTTTATCGCGTCCGACCTGTAGGTATAAATTTGTATAATTGAATCCAGGAGAGTTGGCGTGCACGTCATTACTTGTAATTGTATGTATTAAGATTAAAATTTGAAGTCAATTGAGCGTCTTTTACATATTTAAGAAATAATGACGTTAGGAATGAAATCTGCCAAATAGTAACAAGGCAGTGTTGCAATTAATACTTTAATTACCCACAGGTAGTTGCTTGTACTACTTTAAAATTGTAGTAGTAATATTTTGCGTGCTTAATTAATCCATTATGTATGAAATGTATCTTAAAATATTAGTTAGAGCTTACCAGCAAAGTCTTTGTTACCAGCTTAGTAAAGCTAAATGCGGAATAGTGCAATCAAAATATTAACGTCTGCTGCGATTGGACTCCATGAGATTATAAATAATTAATAAATTTGACATTGACAGATAGAAGTCAAATCAGAATCCGTACAATTATAAGTTGAAGGGTTGATTGAAGTCAGCTGTTGGACATACGGACATACTCACTTCTCTCTTATTTTCACTGGCGATCACCTACAGTTTGTCCAGCGAATCTTTGCAGATATGGCCGCCGTCCAAAGTGTATGAATCAAGATAAAATATTAAATCAGCAACTACTTTCATGACCTGTCACAAAATATATTAGTTTGTCAACAACAAATTTAACACAAAAAATCAAGGAACAAATATAAACAAATCAAACGTCAAAGAATGATAATGACAAATGTCAATTTATTCGGCGGAAGTGGTGTGGTAACACTACTGAAGTCAAAATAGAAATGGTATCCATACAGCGTAAGCTCAGACATACTAATTAACTTATGTTTCTACACTCAAACTAAATTGGTATCAACGTATTTTGAGGTTTCAACACACGCATATAACAAATACTGTAGCATCTATCTTTGTTTTTGGTGCGTAATAAGAACCTAAATTGTGAGGACGTATATTGTTGTATATTTCATACATCGGCAAACATTCGCTGGACAAACTGTTTACGCACGTCTTTACTTAAAACACAAGCAAACTGTATTGCCATCTTTATCACAAACATGTATTAAGATTTAATGATTGTTTAAAAGGAATGTCGTGCATTCATTCGGAAACCTATGACGTGAACGCCAACTCTTGTGGATCGAACTTTACAGTGACTTTATACTGACAGTGTGTCCATAGGGTGGTCATGTTTTCTATTAGCTGCGCCATGTTTCATCCAACTTTGTATAGGTATTACAACGAGTTTTCCAATGCACGTCACAAAATTTATGACGTCATTTTACTACAATGTTGACAGACATTCTTTGTACTATTGGAACTAATCTACTGACAGTGTAATTTACGACAGAAAAGTAAGCAAATTCGAAAAATCGGAATATATAAATGTACGTAAACAACGAAAGCAGAACAATAATATAACCTTAAATTTACAACGCGAATCTTAA
Organism: Pyrocoelia pectoralis; assembly: GCA_036250285.1. Classification (NCBI taxonomy): domain Eukaryota; kingdom Metazoa; phylum Arthropoda; class Insecta; order Coleoptera; family Lampyridae; genus Pyrocoelia; species Pyrocoelia pectoralis. The sequence continues at coordinate 14,532,029 of CM070079.1, forward strand.
ACAAAGAGTTTGGCATCGTTGGTTTTCAGTACCAACACTAACATTGAAAAATTACTTTTTTTAACCATGAATAACGTACCTGATTACGATTATTATTTTGGTATGTCATTTTATTTCGTTAATGACGTGCATTGGCGAACTCGTTGTAATACCTTATATGTAAACATGTTATGTTGGGTTGTCATTAGCAACTTCTTGTTAGTTACGAGTTTGTTGTTAGTTACGTATAGAAAAATTTTTCTCTTAGATAATTAACATGAGTTATCACCCAAAATATTCGATTTTTCATTTTCTCCATAGTCCATATGCTGCTACATTTGTACATTCAAATCTGTAGGAAACATGGCGCTCATGGCCACACTGTCAGTATAAAGTCATGCTGTAGACTTTGTAATTAAAAAATAAGTATGAAACAAATTGATACGACAAAGCGACGTAGGCGTACCAAGTGGTAAAATTCTGAACCGTTGAAAGTGAGACATATGTTCGTACTTTATTAGTCTTGTGGTTTGATTTTGTGTAAATTATGTAGTTATTTTTTACATTATTATTTGAAATTAATTGTGGATGAAAACAAAAAACGTTCAGCAAAAAGCAATATTTATTGTAGTGTACCTCATGTTCGTCATATTACGCTAAAAATCGTTCTTTTCATATTTTCCAAGCTGATAAAAGATGATGAGGATTACTTGTTTAATAAGTTTAATTAAAGCTTTAAGAAGTAATACTGGTTGAGTGGTGATTATATGTTTCTAGAAGAAAAAGTTCCAGTGTTTTTTTTTAGTTTCTTAAGATAGTTTATTCTTAATTGTCAATAAATGTAACAGTTACGTTTCGCTGTAAACTAAACAGCTTTTTCGGACATGTAGGTACATTTAATTTTTATGATTGAGTAAAATTTAAAATTTGTAATGGTATACGAAAAAGTGTGATGGGTTATCGTATACCTACCCTTACAAATTTTAACTTTTACTCAATCATAACAATTAAATGTACATGTCCCAAGCAGCTGTCTAGTTTACAGCGAAACGTAACTGATTATGGACAATTAAGAATAAACTATCTTAAGAAACTAAAAAAAACAATCACTTGGGGTACAAAATTTGAAATGTTTCATTCTTAAATTTGTAAGCATAATTCTAAAAAATTTTGTTTGAAAAAATTGTCACGTCTTTAAAATTTCCTGTTAGCAGTCACGACAACTACCTATGTAGAGTTAGCATACAAGCGATCAAGAAGACTAGAACAAAAAAAGCAACTAAGTATTTAAGTAATAAATTATTACTTAAATACTTAATAAATAATAAAATGAATGAAGATCCCATTGTGGATGACCACACAATAAAATATGTTCCGCATTAAGAACTGCGTTTCCTCCTTGTAATTGTCTTAATCCAACTTCAATGTAAGTCATAATATCAGTTAATGATATTAATGGCATTTTAAATAGCAACTGAACACAATTAACTTACGAAATAAACATATTTTCTATGAAATAAACCAAGGTAAACAAATAACTAAAAGTCAGCTGTCTCACATTCGACAGCCATCGCGATTTTTTGTGCTGCCATCTATATTTACTTTGTTTCGCGAATAGTAAAGCATTACTCAACACATAATGGATAAGTGAGGAACTTGTAGAATAATCAAAAGAAAATGGATATCTATTTATTATATGCCTTAATCACTGTGGTCTGTCTCTTAATTGAAGCGATGTATAAATTACATGTGGGTTGTTTATTCTAAACCCATTTGGTATTGCAGGTCACATACCCAGCTAGTAATTAATTTAAAATATAAAGGAGCACAGATAAAATAACATTCTGTGAAAGGAGTTAGATCAAAATGAGTTCCACGGTTGGAAAAGTCAACGTTGCACCCCAGGTCGGTTTTATCTTACTTACTCTGGCGGCAGTGCGTGCATTCGCTGTAACAGTAAAGTAGTACTCAATATGTCAAAATGATAAATCAAGCATTGCCTAAATACGCAGTATTCAAAGTTTTTGGTGTTATGCTTGTGCTGGTGGTACTGTCATCATGTCCATGTTCTGCAAATTAATATTATAAACATTGAATCTTGGATCATTTATATAAGTACCTATTCTGGTTCCTTTGTGTGCGTAATAAACTTGTCGTCATTCAACTTGCTATTTCTTAATTAATTAAAATTATCTATGGGGAAGGTTTAGCGATATTATTTCTCACACAATATTTGTTAGGAAGCAGTAATATACACACCTACCATCATTGAGTACAGATAATATTAATGTGTTCACTAAGGTCCATTTAACATCTTGAGGTAATACATTTTTAAATTTCTACAATTATTTTAGTTTAGGTTAGGTTAGCTTAGGTTAGCATAACAAGCACCAGTTTTTTTAAGAATATGTTTTTCAAAATTTAAATTTTTGTCCTATACTTGAATTGCCGAACAGATGGAAACAGGCTCCTCCTACTACAAAAAGGGCCTGAATTATGTTAAGTCAGATTTACATACACAAATAATAAGAATGTAGGTACAACGTTTACTAGATAGACTAAATTACTTCTTACTATAATATCAACAATTGAAGCTAGTGTGTAAAACAACTATTTTGGGATAACAAATCGTGTGCAGATAAAAAAATACGAATAAAACTGAAACTAACTACAACACAATATGGGGAAGTGCATCAGACTCTCAATGTAATTTTCCCGCGTATATTGAATTAACCAATTACAAACTATCATTTATTTCAATAATGGTGTTATTTACAGTGATTTGGTTGAGTAGTAACATAGACTATAAGGATAGTCTTTGGTAGTAATAAGAGGTAATGTTTCTTATCGCTCTGTTGGTACCTATACACATTATAGTAGTTTTCTGCCGGTTTAAGACTAATCTGTTTTTTTTCTGATCATTTAATAATATATTTCATAGTTGTATTGAATTCTTCATTAAGAATATTAGTTTTACTTAACAAACAAAATTGTGCATCATCAGCATATTGACGTATAATCCATCCGAATTGCAATACAGGGGGAAGGTTTGCTACAAATACTGGGAACATAGTTGGTCCCAGAACGCTACCTTGACGAACACCATAAGGGTTATTCCTTGTCAACTACTGTACAAGTGGTCCCCACCGTACCATCTCCAATTTTGATGAAACTTGACACATTGATGCCTTGCTATATATAAAATGAAGGTCTGCAAGGTTACAGATCCTAAAATCAAAAATTGATGAACAGGAGCCTCAAAGTGCATTAATGCGTATCGCACAACACAAACTGGCAAGTTCAAGAGCCTCCAATTCTCATTAATAAGCATGAAATTTGCAGTATTTCACAACTTTGTATCTTCTGTAATTGGTTTAAATTTCAAATGCTAAGCTAAAGTACTTTTTATATACCTCAATGTCAAAGTTGATCAAAAACTTAAATTTACGAAATTTAGGCTGTAAAAAGATATCAAATGCTGATGCAGACTTCTTTAACGTCTTGCTGTTATTCATTTCTGAAAGTTTTAGAGCTTGCTTTTGCTTATTTAGAAAGATATTTTAGGTTAAAGGAAGCAGCAAAAATACAAGTGGGAAATTTTAGACATTTTTGAGACTTTGTATCTCAGCTCTGACACCAGTAATCAATATACTTCAAAAAGTATTGGATAGAGAGATTGTCAGGAGGGTGTTTTTTTGTTTTCTGAGTAATCCTCAATTAAGTTTGATTAATGCTCAACGGTCATTTAATCAATTATTTTATGAAACTTTCGTTCAATTGAATTGATGATCTGTTCTGCAAAAGTGTATTGACTGCCACTTAGTGTGCATTTTGCTGGCAAAATAGCAAAATGTGCTCCTCAGAAACCCAGCAGGTATCCTTGCTCGATGGCCAATGTAATGATCGAATAGTTCCATTTGGATGCAAATTACATGTGCATCACATTCTTCAACTGATGTTTCGCAAATGGTATCAACCTACGATTTCTTATAATAAATTCAGGCAACATACTGTCTAGGTTGAAGATTATCAAATTTTTATTGAATTTATTGAGCCAATGGTGTATCATCTTGAGGGCCAATGGCTGCAATAAATGATCGTTTGACACTCAACTAACTTGTTGGTTGCTTAATCCTATTGGATTAAATTGATGATTTTCACAATTTTCAGCAGATTCAAACCTTTTGATTTATTCTAGGCAATTCAATTTTCTCTTTTGATACAAAAATAAATTTTATTGTTGTTAAATTGTTCCTCTCCTGCTTTTCTCTCCATCCCTTTATTGTGTGTAGCTCCTCTTTTAACCCCTTCCTTTCCTCTCGTCTTTGTTTAAGTACATAAAAGATTACAATTATTCATTTTATTATGCAAAAATGAACTTTAAAAATTTTGGATTTATATAAATTAAAACATTAAAGTGTAGGATTTTTTTGTTGTGTAACTAAGTGACCTGGATAGATAAAGACATTATGATAATCACTAAGCAGTTATCAATAAAACAGAAGTGAATTTAAATTATTTATAATGGAAGAAATTTATTTAGACGAATTAATTTTTATTACAAAATGCGTAGGTAAATGTTTGTTGAATGACATGACCCCATGATGGATTATAAATTATTTTCACGATAACATTATGCTATAATAAAATACTGAACATTGTTCATTTAATTTTGAAAAGAATAACGCACTTTTTTTAGGCTGGCATAAACCTTCCCACTTGCGTGAAGATAATGCAGAAAATTTAGTTTATAATCTACTAACGAATACCTACAAACAACACGAGGAATGTTTAGTAAAGCAACTTCTCTCTCTTCATGGTCTCTCACTTGTATGGATGGATACAATAATTAATTTGACGCATGAAATTGTAGACTTAATTCGTCCGGGTTTGTATTAAAAAATTCTTCGTCAAAAATATTTAAATAATTTGTACGCAGATAAAAATCACGATGCCGAAGATATTGATGTAATTCGATATGTACAATTTAAAAAAGTTAGCGGTGGTGCACGTACGGACAGTCAACTAATCGGTGGTATCGTGTGTAGTAAAAATATTGCACATAAGTATATGTCGACTAAATTAGAAAATCCGAAAATTTTAATTCTTCAATGTTCTTTGGTTTATCAACGAACAGAAGGGCGGTTAATGTCGCTCGAACCGATTTTAATGCAGGTTTGTTGCGTTTTTGTTATTTTGTATTAGTAACGTTTTATTTAATAATAAACAGGAACATGAATATCTACGGAATGTAGTTGCCCGGATAATAGCTTTACAACCGGACGTTATATTGGTACAACGTAATGTTTCGAGGCTAGCACAGGATTTGTTAAGAGATCAAGGGATGACTTTAGTGCTGAATGTGAAACAGACTGTTCTAGAACGATTGGCACGTTGTACACAGGCTGATCTTGTGACTTCCATGGACGCGCATATTGGTAGGCCAAGATTGGGTACGTGCAAGGCGTTTTATTTGAAAACATTTGATATAGAGCGAGGTAAAAGGGTGCACTACATAAACCGCTTAACTCACTCATTTTTATAGGTGGTTGTAAAACGTTAATGTTTTTTGAAGGTTTGCCATTGTCTCACTTGGGAGCAACAGTATTATTAAGAGGAACTTCGCTTAAAGAACTCGAATTAATAAAACAAATTTCTAGGCTCTTATTGTTCGCATCGTATAATTGGAGATTGGAAAAGTCATTCCTTATGGATGAATTTGCACAGCCGCCCAACTCCAAGGATGAATTTTTCGACGATAGTAAGGAAAATTCTCCTGACTTACCTATAAGTAAAATACCCTTATCTGAGAGTGATAATAAATCTAAATTGGAGTTGTTTTCCGACAGTGAAAATGATGCCGAATTTTTTAGTACGAACGCGAAAAGTAACTCTAACGGCACATCCGCTACCACAATGAAGGTAGATCGTACGGAAAAGTTATCGGATGATCGAAAAGTAACACCCGAATCTACGAGCGATTTTAGCGATCCTCTACTATCCTGTAATGTAGAAGATGACGTATTTAAATCAAATAACGTCGAGAAATTCTCTGTGGCCGAATTGCCCTTTTCGAATGCGTTCCGTAAAGCTTTAGATGATACAGTTCTCTGCATTTCGCCGTACATTGTTTTTACGATACCCTATTTAGAAACCGACGCAGGCCGTAAGTGCAAATTACGTAATTTCTTTCCGCCCGAACTCTATTTAAGTCAGCAAATGGACAAGAAAAAAAAGGTTAAAAGTAGAGATGCAGATGGACTTGAAGGTGTTAATTTGCAATGCGATAATTTACATTTAAAGCCCTCGCATCCTTTTATAACCGCAAGGATACGAACTAGTGCGGATAGTGTCGAATTTCAAAGTATGTTGGCAAATTTTCGTGCTTGTGGTGGACGATTACAGCATAGAGATGCGTTCACCAACGATGAGAATAAGGAGAACGAACAACAAGAAACTAAACATGTATTTGAATATGAAAGCAACCATTTAGATGCGTTGGACTTGTTAAGTCATCAAAAGTTGGCAGTCTTGTTTTGTAGTTTTAGTCACCTATCGAATAATTCACCTGCTTTTTGTGTAAAAATGTAAGGAACAATTGTACCAGGTGTACAACTAAGAAAGGAGGTCGGCCATTACTCAGAAACCAAAGAATTTGAAATTAAGCAGTGAAATAATCTCTTAATAAATGTGGCCGCGAGAAAATGCTGGAAATTATTTTTAATTTTCTATCATTGCCGCAAGAGGGCGTTTCACTGAGTTATGGGTGGGCCTCCTTTCTTAGTTGTACACCCGGTACTTATGTGATTTAATGTGCACATTTTAGGGTTGTTTGCATGGAGTTTTATGGTGTTAACGATATTCCATTAGGTTGTTTCTTGGAAAGGTACTGCTTCCGATCAACGTATAAGTGTGCTTCTAATACATGTGATGCTCCAATGCTGAAGCACATTCGTAGATTTGTTCATAACGGAGGTTGTTTGAGTTTATTTTTAAATAGTTTCGAAAACGAATTCGAAGAAAGTGGAATAGTAATGTGGAGTTGGTGCAGCAAATGCCATAAAGTATCACCGGTCGTTCCTATGTCCAATGATACTTGGTCTTTTTCATTTGCCAAGTATTTAGAGCTACGTTTCTATGGTGGACTTTATGGTAGACGAGGAAGTGCAGGTTGTTCTCACAGTTTACATCATGACCACTTTCAGTATTTCGGTTACAAGAATCTTGTCGCATCATTTAAGTAAGTTGATCCCAGATCTTGTACATAACTATTTCAAATTATATCGCAACAGATATTCACCAGTCCAGTTATGGGAAATATCACTACCACCACTGCTGATTACAATTTTGTATAACATACCCGAACAACAAAATGAACTAATTGACGAAATTAAAACACTTGCACTTAAAGGTCACGAAATTTACAACTTGATCAGCGACAGACTTTTAATTTTATCTACCGATATCGAGAGTTGTAGCGCCCTAAAACAAATTTTGGCGAAGGAACAATCAATTTTCAAACAAAAAATCGAAGAAGTTCAATTAAAATTAACATCTCCAACATTAGAAAATATAAATCTCACACAATTCAACGACGAAGAGGACGATAACCGGAAACAAATTGCTGTTTGGAGAATTGACGATGCTATAATACGAATAAAGCGTTTAATCACCGAGTGCGTCGAGCAGTGGAATATTAGATTGTCTGACCTTTCAAAAAAACGAGAATCGGATAAAAAAAAGGAAAAAGTGGTGTCCGTCGATTTGGATAGTCCAGATGTTATCGAAGCTCAACCATTGATTGAAGCTAAAAGTGATCATCCATTTTCAAGCGGCTTAACGGCAAAGAAAATTAAGAGTTTAGATCAAGGTGATGATGAGAAAGTCTCATCCTCGCCTAAAATACACCATCGTTCCCAATCTGATGGTACTGCAATGGCTCAGATGATATTATACGATGATTTTCAAGATAACAAAAAAGAAATAGACAAGAAAACGGTTAAAAACATTTTGTCACAGTTACTACCATCATCGGCTAATGTAACACCAATGCAACAACCGTTTGGCACACAAGAACATTACACTTTACCGACGGGAGTATCGATACCACTTGTCGTTTACGAAAGCGAACCTAGCTCAATTGTCGCCTACGCTCTTAATTCGTTCGATTACAAAAGGTCACTGGACGAAATGATGGGGAAAAAGCCGCAAAGTGCCGAGCAAAGTCCTAGTCCTGTTCACAAACGGAAGTCCCAGTCGGATAAAGATCAAACAGAAAGTGGAGATTCGTCCTCGAGTAGAATTTTGTCATTCCTCCGAAGTAAAGATTCTAAAAATGACTTAATGCAAACTGGAACTGGAATGGAATCGAGGTAAGTTTCCAGAGACTGAATAAGTACTAATTATAGTCGGTCAACAACAGTACCATTAGGAACTAGCAAAAAAATTTTCAAAAAACTGCATGATTGCTGATAATTAAAAATGTTGTGCTTTTGTTTTAACAAAAATTTGTTTAGCAAAACTGATGGGTATGGAAAACTTTGTTATTGCCATATATTCGTTTAAATTTTCTTATTTATTGCTGATAATTAAAAATGTATGTGCAATTTCTTTTATGCTACTTTTGTCATCAATTGTGCTTTAGGGAGGGGCATAGTGTCTTTAGTGTGTCATCTGTGCATCTCAACTGTACTTACAGTATTTAGAGGTTGGAACAAAGTATAGCAAACATATACACTGTGTCCCAATTTCGATGCTCACCATTGGTATCTCGGTTATTAGAAGACGTAGCGCAACGGTTAAATGGGGAAAGTTTTGCAGAATTTAATTCTCACGACAAATATCATTTCAAATTTGACCTAACTTTTTTAATTTTTAAAATATTTAGAAAAAAGCAAAATTTGTCGATTTTCATTTTCCTCAATAACTCTTTAACGCTTAATCTGACCTCTTTTAAAGTTTTACATTATTCAGACACTTTTTTAAGACAAATCATTTGATATAATCAGAAGCCCCCGATTGTCATTTGTTTAGTTATTAGTGCTATCTTTTGTTTTTCATATGGCGGCCATATTGGATTTTTGGTTGGTTAGATAGTCTTTAAAAAGAGCTTTTCAACAATGTATAGCATGCCTGAAAAATATTTAGTTATAGTTTGCCCCACGAGAGCTCGGGTGTGACTTATTAGTTATTGCTGTGTGAATTAACGCAAATTATATTCGCTTTATAATGTTGCTTACCCATAAATCGTTAAAAAATCAATCGCAGATAATTTGCGTTAATTCACACAGAAATAACTAATGAGTCACACCAGAGTTCTCGTGGGACAAACTATAACTAAATATTTTTCAGGCATGTTATACATCGTTGAAAAGCTCTTTTTAAAGACTATCTAAACAACCAAAAATCCAATATGGCCGCCATATGAAAAACAAAAGATAGCACTAATAACTTAAAAACAAATGACAATCGGGGGCTTCTGATTATATCCAATAATTTGTCTTAAAAAAGTGTCTGAATAATGTAAAACTTTAAAAGAGGTCAGATTAAGCGTTAAAGAGTTATTGAGGAAAATGAAAATCGACAAATTTTGCTTTTTTCTAAATATTTTAAAAATTAAAAAAGTTAGGTCAAATTTGAAATGATATTTGTCGTGAGAATTAAATTCTGCAAAACTTTCCCCATTTAACCGTTGCGCTACGTCTTCTAATAACCGAGATACCAATGGTGAGCATCGAAATTGGGACACAGTGTTATAACTGCAACAATTTGATATCTAACTGTAAAGACTCACTAACTTTACTCAACTAACCCTCTTTAATTTTCTATTAGCAACCAAACGGAGGAACCCAACGTTCCTATTGAGAAATTAGAAGACGCCAAAAAAGGAAAAATATTACACGTTGAAATACAATTTTCTAATCATAACACCAACTTTTTTTGTCGCATTTACTATGCCGAACGCTTTGCGTGGTTACGTAGTGTGTTTGTACCTGATGGCGAAGAAGCTTTCATTCGGTCCCTTTCGCGCTGCGTACAATGGAATGCGCAAGGAGGAAAATCCGGTTCAACCTTCTGTAAAACAATGGGTGGGTAACTATTTCGTTGATGACAATTTGAAACATTGTTAATTTTTTTTTTGTAGACGATCGCTTTGTTTTAAAGGAATTGCCTAAATCAGAAATACAACTCTTTCTAGATTCAGCCCATAATTACTTTGATTATTTGCAACGTTGTTACGACTCACGTCAACCGACACTTCTAGGCAAAATTGTAGGAATTTATCAAATTATATTTCGGAATGGTACAACAAACACGGCTTTACGAACCAATTTACTTGTAATGGAAAATTTATTTTATAATCGAAAAGTTACCCACAAATTTGATTTGAAAGGATCTATGCGAAATCGATTAGTAAATCCCGATAATCAGGAGGGAGAAATTGTTTTACTGGATGAAAACTTACTGAGAAGTGAGTGAAAGTGTGTGCAATTAATTTCACTGTTACATAATAATTTTTAGTGACATGTGAAACTCCCTTGTATATTTTACCACATTCCAAAGTAGTTTTAACCGCTGCGATCCATAATGACACTGAATTTTTATCGGAGCAATCGGTCATGGATTACTCTTTGCTTGTTGGCTTAGATTCCGATAATAAGGAGCTTGTGATTGGAATAATAGGTAGTTATTGTAAGTATTGAGTGTGCATTTTCAGTTGAATGAGTATTACAGATTATATACGTACTTTCACATGGGACAAGAAATTAGAGACGATGGTAAAAAAATCGGGTCTTCTAGGAGGACAAGGAAAGTTACCGACCATAATTTCGCCAAAGGAGTACAGGAAAAGATTTATTGACGCAATGCATCGATATTTTCTGGTTGTTCCTGATCATTGGGCCGGTTTAGGAAGAGGTCTTGAATGTTGATATTTAACTTTTTTAGCAGTATTTTTACTCGATAAATTCCATCTTGTATTTTTAATTGTAATAAATTCCAAAACATAATTTCTAGAATATTATTATAAAGAACTTTTTTTAAGTTAAGTACCATATTGTTTTGATGTTGTTGATAGCATGTTAGACTTAAATAATATCAAAAATAGATATGTGTTAAATTGAAATAAAATAATTTATCTACTTTTTCTTGTTTAATCACAGGTATATTAGAAAATCAAAAATTTCTAAGGGATTTTATAAGTATAAAATAAAACATATAAAAACTCTTACCAAATGAACCAACGGAAACAACACACACTACTGCACTAAACTGCACACGCTGGAACACTTAAAAAGAGAAAGTTAAACCTGGCTAGTTAATCTTATTCCGTCGGAAGAAACTGACACATCAACCAATGGGATAAGAGATTTCCATAGTGGAGAAAGGTTCGTCACTGTTAAAATTATTGGAGTATTGGAAAATGGCCTCGCAGATTTTCTTTGATAGAAGAAGGGGGAATGGGATGGAGACTGTTGACTTCTTGAAACCGAATATTGTGGCCGTTTTGAAGAAAATGCTCAGCAACAGCGTACTTGGAGCTATGATGACCTTGAACGCATTGTTCGTACTCGGAAGTTTGAGTGCTAATCGATCTACCAGTTTCGCCAATGTAGACTAAACCACAAGAACGAGGAATATGAGACACGCCTTTGCAAAATAGGAGTTCGAATTTATCTTTGGGGTTTGGCACAAGAGCGTATTTAAGCGGAGGGTATCCCCCCCCTCCAGTTACGTTTGTATAACAAATACATATTACCTATTATAATCGGACAAACGAAAGGCTTACTTGGTAAAGTTTTTTTTTTTTGCGCAGGATAATGGTGCAAGGTGGCACGTAAGTAACTATCGGTGTGAGTGGGTTTACGACAAACTGAGTGAGCAATACTTCCATTAGGGTGACAAGAAAAGGGTAGTGTAATCCATTAGCCTCAACTTCCACGATTAACCGTGTCGTGATGTTGGGTATTAAGATGATCTTGGAATTCCAACAAAACAAAGTGTCATAACTAGACCTAGGATAACATGCATTATCAAATACTAATTATATGCGCATATTTATGCAGTACTAAAAAGTGCACAAATATTCGGTTAAAGTTGGTAATTATACTAATTATCACTGACCTGTATCTTAAAGGTCAGTGACTAATTATGCTAAAACAGAAACACAAATAATACTATTTTTTTAATATTTACACAAAAATAATTACATTTTTATGGCCTTAATCTAAATCTAAACTATAATTTTTGAAACAATATTGAAAATATACTGATTCTAATTTTAACATGCAATTGAAACCAATTTGGGCTGTTGTACCACTTATATTTGATTATTTAGACAAGGGATTAGTGATTCACCAAAATTTTAAATAATGAATGGGATTATTTGCGTCCTTTGTTTATTCTACATCGCTTATTATACCTGGAAATACCTCTTTCTAGTAAATCTCTATTGTTCAACAAAAATTTATTTTAAACCCTTTAAATGCGGTTCCTATTATACTGTTCAAGAAACTTTTCTCAAAACTTAAAAATATGCATTCTCAGGTAATAAAATCAAGAATATAAATAATTTAAATAAATCGCCAAAATATGTTATTTCATATTCTTTCATGTAAAAACATACTATCCTAGGTTTAGTCATAACCATATGGCGAAATTACAAAAGTATCGTCAAGGTACCTACCTATACCAGAATTTGGGCTGAAGATAAAAAGATTCAATAGCGACCGAGTCGAAAGACTCCATGAAGGGGTTATTGGCTACCAAAGGTAATAACTAATCCGACGTCCTTATCTTTAACCTTCAGAATTTGCTTAGGTAAATAGGGAAGTAACATTGAAGCTGACCAGAAGATCTTGGGGATCCAAGCGAAGATCGGAGATGAAATGACCGCAGTTCAGAATGTGTTATGACGAGCGACCTGCGAAATCCTTCAAATAATTGACCAGATATTTAGAGCGAGCTTGTTCACCTTGGTGGTTGGGGGTCACTAGGTACAAGAAGACGACGTTGGACATCCTTGGTAAGAGTTTTTTACATACTTATTTTATTTTAATTTTATTTGTGTTTTGTTTCTTGTTCTGATGAGACCTCTTACGAAAGTGGGCGAAACGTTGCATTTTCCTCCATTGACACGCTTCTACCCCGGAAGTCGTCTTTATCTTCCTATTAGTTTGTTTGTCTTCTTGTGAAATTTAGTTAAGAAACGGCAGTTTTTAAAATGGCCTGGTTTAGTATTTTTGTAGCAAAAACGTTTTATTTGGCCATATTTTCCACAAAATGTGCCTACACTTCAAACAACGAAGGCGGCACCAATTTGTTAGGTAGGTGTTTTGCTTTAATCTGCTAAGCGTGAGTCTCCCGTATTTTAGTACGAACTCCCACTTACCCGCGTTACAATGATAAACTCCCGTAATTTGCAAGTTGTCACTCGTGAGGGATTTTTTGCCAGGACCACTTCCTTGTTTTCATACACTATTTCATGAAAATAATCAAGAATTAGGTATTTTTTAGCAACAATTGTTAAGATTAAAATTTAGTTGATAATATTAATTTTTGCATTCATATAGATAGGCCAAAAATGCTCCATTTTCATCCCAAAAATATGCCCCCCCCCCCTCCCCAACATGTCCCAAATGTCTCCCGCATTTTCTCAACTTTAGGTTATGGGAGGTATGAAGTAGGTCTCCATTTTCTGGTCTTGGGAGGGAACCGATTCCCACGCAGACGCACATTTCACTTGACGTTTGACAATTTCGCAAATGAATCATCGGCCTTTCCCCCAATCCTGGATGCAATTACGTGTTTTGCCCTTTACCATCCTTTTTAAGCCAGTACGTGGTTTGGCGTTGTTTTCTGCAGAAATGGTGTTTCACCACGCCATCATTCTTCACTCTCTCCCCTCGCACCACCTGACTGCCTCACTCACAGCCTTCTTCCCGCGCTTATTCAAATTCTTCTTCTACCGGCCGTTTGTAGTCGAACTCTTCTATAACTTACAACTAATTATTACATAACTTAGGTTACCTATTACAGTAGATATGTACAGCATCCACACATCCCAATATAGGTAACGTTATAAATTTCTAAACTTCTCTACGTACAGCGGTGGATGGGCCCAGGGGGAAAAAGGGAATTTTCCCCCTGAGCGGGTAAAATTTTTAAAAATTGGGCCGGTAGAATCTAAGACCACAGTCCTATTTTAAAATAGAATTAATATTTTACACGATAGAAAAATTGATGTCATATTTGACGATAACATAACGATGGGTAAGGGGTAATTCGAAACTACATATTAATAGGTACCTTATCGCATTGTCGGCATTCTGTGTAAGTAAATAAATCAATAAATGATATAGAATACATAATATCTCAGTTTAGTTCAATACAGCCTCTTTACTGGAAATTATGTTTTTATTTACTAAAACTTGTATCATATTTTTACTTTATTTTTAAAAAAGTTAGACATAATTATAGGATAGGTACTATAGGTAGTCATCATTTACAATACAGGCAAATGGTTGATTGTGTGAAATATAATGCAACTGCAACCCTAATGCATTTTGGTGTCTTTCCTAAGAGTTCTTGCTATAAATGCAGTAAATTTATTATGCATAGAAAATGAAACGTTGAGACGATTCGACAAAACCTAATCTTGACCTCAGGATGAAGTGATTGAATCCATGAAACGACGCTTTTCAAAAAACACAAATTTGAGCATGAACCTCTCTTTTTTGGATCCTAATAACTTTGAAAATGTAAAACAGAATAAGATCCCAAATAATGTTCTGGAAGAACTTTCGCAAAAAGTATTCCGTTTAATAATTTAGCAACACACGAGCAATTACAAGAACAGATTTTTACTTTCGCCAACAGCTGAGAAACATTAAAAGAAGGATCTTATGAATCTATGCCGAACTAAGAAAAAAATATGTTGTGCAAAAATTGTCGAAATTGTGCGACCTGTTACTACAAAATTATTTTAAAATACCTATAATTTATATCAATTATACCAATTTTTTCTGACTACCAATTTCACAAGTGGAATGTGAGCGTTTCTTCTCTTTCTTGAAATTTATAAAAAAACAGACTGCGAAATAGATTGTCCAATGATCATTTAGAAGCCTTTATGTTGATGAGCACAGAAAAAGCGAATTTAAGTAGAATTGATAACGAAAATGTTATTAATGATTTCGCTGAGACGTCTCCACTATGAAAATGTTGTTGGTTTTAGTTTTTTATTTTTATTATTAATTTTTTGGGTTTGTTTCTGTAAGGTTTAGTTAATTTTTGTAGTTTATTTCTTCATTTAATAATAATAATAGTAGTAATCATAATAATAACTAATTTATTGTGCAAAAAAGAAATTAAAAAAAAATTACACAAACGTACACCTAGGGTTCACCATGAAGTAGGTAAATTTTCAACATTCCCATTTTTCTTATTCATTTTTTAGCAACTTTCGGAATTTTATACTAATTTACATGATGGATGTCTTTGCCTAAATAAACTGAAACCCTTTTTTTCTATTTCGATATTTTTACCGAAGTAACAATATTTTTAACTATTACTCTAAAAAATTTTGACCTGCATCAATATTTGCTTTGGGCCGCTTCCTCTATTTCCCAGGCCGGTTTAGGTTACCCCATCCACCGCTGTCTACGTACGTGTTTTAGCTCTCTAATATTCTATACAGGGTGTTACAAAAAGGTGTAGTGGGCTATGCATATTCGGATTATACATATGAAAATAAGTCTAAAATGTTCAATATCATTTTTATGATTTGGGCTTAGTTTAGCCATAATCAGCCATTTGGTATTTTCTTGAATATAATTATTATTTCAAATACCTATACCCTTCAAGATATTTTTATGAAATTTTGCATGTCTTCATTTCTCAGAAGTCTAAAATCTCAATATCTACTATCAATTTTCAAAATAGTGGACATTCAAACATTTTAAATAAACTAAAATTACATGAAAACTACTTACTAAACAAAATTAAATTGTGCAAGAAACAACATTTTTAGTACTTTTATTGTTAAGGTACTTAATTTTATTTAGTAGTTTTCATTTAATTTTGCTTTAAAATTAATTAAATGTCCACCATTTTGAAAATTGATAATTTTGAAAAAAAATTTTTTTGGAAATTGTAGACTTCTGAGGAATGAAGACTATGCTAAATTTCATAAAAATATCTTGAAGGGTGTTTGAAATAATAATTATTTTCAAGAAAATACAATTTTCATATGTAGAATCCGGATATGCATAACCCGCTACACCTTCTTAATTGTAACACCCTGTATATATTCTAAAAAGAAAGTCCTGACTCACTGACTCATCAACGCCCAGCCGATACCCTTGGACCTAAATAGCTGAAATTTTGCGCAGAGGTTCCTTTTATCAAAGACTATAATAATCTTTGCTTTTATGATGTAGACAAGAGATAAGGTCGGCTTTTTCGAAATTCAACCCCTAAGGGGGTAAAATATAGGGGATGACACTTTGTATGGAAATCCGTCATGTTTTAAGTTAAATACATAAAAATGGGCATTTGGAGTTTCGGTTAGAAATTAAGAAAGACGTAAGTACGGTTAAATCGCTTGATCGATTTGAATCAAAATTGGCAAAGATGTAAATGGAAACCCAAGGACGGACGTAAGGTACCTAGGTACTTTCCAGTGACGGATGTATACCTTATCCAACGAGAGAAAGGACTTGGTTTGCGCATTGCAGATTAAAGTGGGAGGAAACTGGGATCAGGTATTCATCTATAAAGAGGTACCTTTATAGGTATCGGCGCAAGGTATGACTTCGTCGAAGTAGGAGTAATGAATAGGCGGCGATTCAACTGAAACATACGAATTTTCGTCCGAGCGCAAGTCCTTTCTCTCGTTGGATAAGGTATAGTAGAGTAGGTACTTACCGTTGTAACCGAAGTCTACGCGGACGAAGCGCTGACAACAGCTAGCAATAGGTACGTGGCTTATCAAAGATCTTTGGTGGCTTTTATAGTCAGCGCCGGTTTATACATTACGCACATGCTTAGGACCCAAACGGTGCGTAGGGCCCGGACAAATCTAAAGTTTTAAGTTTATTAATTATAGGTATAGCGCAATCATAATGAATTTAACATTAAGGAATTAAGGAGTATTTATTTCACTCACGACTTTCCTTCAGAATAACCCAGCAAACAGAGTCACGTTATTTTGACGTCAATTTCACGTGACTAAAATGACCCGTAGGACGTCAGATATGTCGTCATTTTGTGGGCATTATGTCACATGATATAGACGTCATACACATGACGTCATTTTTACGTCACTTTAAGACCTTTAGAACGTTAGTTACAACCGTTATAGATAGGTCGTCACCCAAGTATATGCATAATGTAATTATCAATGCAAACAATTATTTAAGCACTTCCGTACAAAAAAAGGGAAAAACTACATTTTTACGTAGAACTGTAATTTTGAACCAACCCGTTTTTACCTGAACTGAAAGTTGACGATTTTAGTAGGGTATGTTATACTTGCTTGAAATTCCCTTAACCGGATTCGAACCTTTATCGGATGGGTTCCGCTCCCGAAGGCCGACACTCTACCGCTGCGCTGATGTGACACATAGTACTTCTCATTTCGTTCTTCATAACTTAGCGCTGTTTCGCGCTATATTAGATTTAAATTATTTTTGAAAAAAATACATAAAAGAAATGTTAATCACCAGGAATTCATAAATGATAAGCCATCATCATCTATAAATTCTATAAGAGAGTACATCTACTATTGAATAATTAGGTACGACTAAAATATAATAATATCTAAGTAGTATACAGTTATACATACTTTTATTAAATACAATAACCGATACACAGCAAATGGAGTCACTTTTAGAACAAATTCCGTAACCGATAGTTTTTACGCAAAAAGCTGTGGGAACAAACCGAAATTTAAGAAATGACAATAACTGTGAAGTGAACTCAGTGAACTCCAGTAGAGTTCATTGAGTCAATTGCCAACTTGGTGAGAAAGAAAATAATCAGCTTCAATAAAATCTATTACTCACTAATATCAGACGTCATAATGACGTCTCATAAGTGACGTGAAAAAATGGTGATCTTTAAGACGTCATTATATCGTCAGTAATAGGTCGAGTGACGTTAACGACCAATAAGATCCGTAAAGGACGTCAAAATAACGTGACTCTGTTTGCTGGGAAATACTGTAAGATACAACAATCTTAAATAACAGGAAAGTTAAAATCTCAAAAGAAGTGAGGTGTCCCACTTTTTGAATACAGCTACCAAAGCCGGCAACTTACAGCACAGTACCGCCATGAGGGCAACGTCACACTCCAAGAAGAGCGTACTCTGTGGCAACGTCTATGATACTCTAACGTAGCATACTTCATATGAGTCTGTACATATAAAACAGCTGGAGGGAGATTTTGAAATCATCTTTTTACTTTTGCTTTGAACGTTCAACATTAAATTTAACTTTGTGTAAATTGGAATCATTTTGTATTTCTGTTTCTTTGTGTATCAACAAGGTGTTTAATCAAGGTAATAACTCGTTATGCTTATATTTTTATTGCAATTATTCGACTATTTTAATATCTTCATATTTGTGTGCTTGTAAATGTGTTGTACCATTAACTTTGCCTAAATCTGATTGTAATTGATAGCCGGGTAGTCTGCAAGAACGTGGGTCTGTCGATTGTACTGCTAACTTTAATTTCATTATGTAATCGAACCCCGGCATTATCAACAATTAACCGAGTCTGATTCTTAACTGTTGTGTATCTAACTAACCATTTCGACCTCGAAGGCTTTGCATACGGTGAAAACTAATCATGCTCCTTGTTATTAAGATTGCATTTTAATATTTTGTTCCGTGGTAGTCATGTTTTTGCCCCACGCTTAGTTGGAGGCAGTTTCGATCCCCTAAATTTGTGATTAGTTGATTACCGTCTGGAGAGCTGAACTTCAACTTTAGTCTGCGTAACTCCCCGCACAAGGGGCCAGATATCTATGGGGGGGGCCCCATTTACATTAATATTTCTTACGTTTTAGAGTCTATGTTTGATAAGTAATGTATGTGAGTTAATTAGTGGAAATGCCAGGTGTCCTTGTTGATGCATTTTTGTTTTCCTTTTTGGCTATTGTACAAAGGGAGAGACCTATTGTCTTCCAGATTACAGTGTCTGACTCATTTCTTGTTTTGTGTAAGCAGGTAACCTGTTTTAGGGGTACCTTTTTGAACAATAGGTACAACACGTTTTCAGGTATTTAGGTCAACCTTCAGTTGTTATTTTGAACAGAAATGTGTCACCACCAACTTTAATCAATCGCAATTTTGATCACCCCAGCTCTTTTTGTGTACAGGTATTTAATCAAACTCGAGGTACTTGGTTGTTAGTATTTTGTAAACTTTTCAATGTAGATTAGTAATGTAATTTTAGGCAGGTGATGTTCCGATCAGTGGTATGCTCTGAGGCCGGTCGCTTAATTTATATGTCGCGTGTACATTGATAACTTTGTCTAAGTGATATCCATTGCTTTCATACTGAAGATGTGTTTGAACTCGGGGAATGACTTGCAGTTAACCAATTATTTTATTATGTGTGTAACCATTATGATTCTCCGATATATCTAGAGCGCATTAGGCCGAGGCACTGCCACGATCCTATGTGACTCGAACTTTACCATGCTTTATTCTGATATTTTACTGTGTCTTATATGTTGTGTTAATTGCGGGACATCCTCCAAGAGTCGTACACTTTTGCAATTCAATATTTAGGGATACACTGCGAAGGACGAAGCTATCATATTCGTAACCGGGCTTTTTGTTGCGGTGTTGTTGTTTTGTAAATTCCCTTTGATTGCTTTTTTTATTTTTGTAAACTCACCGTTGTTTGTTTTATAGGTAATGAATTTGAAATGTAATTTGATTGCTTTCCCTACTTTGAATTTACTCTCAGTTGTTGCTTAGAGTATGTTATCTGATCGGAGCACATTACCAAGACCTCTTAATTATTTCATGTTTAAGATTGTTTGCCCGTCTCGCTGTTAGCATTTAAGTGAACTGAGTTTACGAATGTTAGCTAAGTCAACGGGAAGTTTTTTTCTTTCCAGTTCTTTTTTCTTCCCACAGGTCCTCCGTGTAGAACATTCGGTCTTTGCATGTACCAAAATCATAGGGTATCAATTGTAAATAAATCCTTTTTGTGGTTTGAATATTGGTTTTGATTTTCCTTCCCGCTAGAGTTCGCTACCAGTGTATACGTACCTACTACACGACAGAGGGCCAGTAAGACGATCACGAGCTTGTGTCATTTTTAGGGTTTGTTTCGGAGGGAAAGTTTAAATTTAGCCGGCCATGTTTAGGTATTCCCGCTCCGATTTGAAATTTGGTAAAGTGTAATGTGAAGTTGGCGTTCCGAAAGCCTCTTAGAAACATTACAGAAGGTATAATAATAAGAAGACACCCTTTAACACGTTTGAGACTAAACTTTATTACTGGTCTTGGTCATATATTTTAAAAGAGTTTATTGCAGATTGAACATTTCCTCGTCCCTTTCTAAGTAAATAACCTTTGTACTTAATTATGCCGACACAAGGGGGGTTTGTGAGTCAGGGGAGTAACTATCAGCCCCGCGGAACCCGGGCCTGTGATCTATGGGACCCGGATATTACGGCACTAATATTTGTATTTTCGTAAACATTTCTCTAAATTGCTGAAAACGTATTTAAAAAAAATTGCAAAATGTAAATTTTATTTTTCAGCAAGTTAACATTAATGTGAAACATTTCAATTATGGAACAAAATTTTTATTGCCATAATTTCCGGGCTACACTTTGTTTACGTGCGGTGTTGTTTGTACTCGTACCAACCATAAATAAAGACAGATGCGCCGTATTTATTGTATTGCATAAGCTAAAGCTTCTTGAGAATTCAGACTTACCGTTTTCATCTTATGAAGCTATTTAAAATATATCAGTCTGAATATGGCTCTCTGCATTTCGATCGTCTCAAAAGCAACGGAGATTTACTCAATGCTTGTATCAAATTCGAAGTTGTGCTATGTATGCAAATTGTTGTAGGGGTGGGTGGTGATGGTTACTTAGTGCGTACTACGCGTACTACTAAATGACATGTAAAACCGGCACTGTTTATAGTACAGAATACATTGAATTACCTACCATGTTGGCAAAATTCAGCTTCAAGTTCAATCAATTGCCTACAAATGACAATCGAATTTTCTCCAAAACTTCATTTAAACGTCATTTTTCTCTTAAATACCTACTATTTGATATTAATTATTTGTCGAAATCTTCAATGATGAATGGTGTTCAGTTTTTCTTTGCCTCAACGGTTTTCTGCGGAGCGTTTTTGGTTATCTGTCTATATTTTGATAAACACCGTCATGAAGATCCACATTTTCGTAAGAAATTAAAAGTGAAAAGGCGAAAACCCTTAACTAATAATGAAAAAGGTCCTGAAATTTTAAACGTTGACGAAATTCAAGATAAAGAAGCAGTGATTTTAAAAGAAATTCAATCGGCAGAAACCTTTATGACGGCGGGTGATTATCAAAATGCCGTTGTACATTTTGCTAATGCGATTGCTTGCTGTGTTGATCCTTATAATTTACTAAGTGCGTTAAAAAGATCATTGCCTCACGAAGTGTACGTTAATCTCGTTGAAACACTGGAGAAAGGATTTGGGGACCAAATGGTGAAATTACAAAATAACGCAGAAATAAGTACGTTACTGGATAACAAAATAACTGAGTTGTGTATAAGAAATAAAAATTCTTGAATTTAAATTTTTAGTCTCCTTCGAAATGTAAATAATAAATACCAGGGTCAAGTTTAAATTCTACGTTCCTGTTGGATATCTACTGCGCACCTTTTATATGCCGGTCAATTTTACGTCTATCATTACAAAATTGAACAGTTTGAATTGTAATTAGCTCCGTTACTCTTCGTTGAAAGTTTTCTTAGACGTATTCAGTTTACAAATAGAAGAAAATTAAGAACGAGGAAGAATGTAAGTACGCTTAAAATTGTTAAGGAGAATAAAGAATTGTTTTTGCTCCAAAATGTTTATTGCAAATTTTAAAAAGTTGGAGATGCCGGGGATCGAACCCGGGGCCTTTCACATGCAAAGCGAACGCTCTACCACTGAGCTACATCCCCTTTTCCTCTATTGTATTCATATAGGATTTTATCCAGAATTTTAACAATTTCATATTTGTGATTATAATAATAAAAACAAGTAGGTAATTCCACAATATAGTCTGTAACCAAAAAAATGTAGCACCAAAAAGACGTTGAAATTTCAAAAAAAGTAAACAAAAAATACCTAAAGGTATTTTTTATTAAAAGTGTTGGACCACCCCTATTCACACTCCCGCACCCATCTTGGCATGGATTCCACCAGGTGGTCGATTTCTTCCTGAGATATTGCATCTCACGCAATCTGTAATTCATGCCGGAGAGCTTCTAGTGTCTGTGGAGTATTGTGGTTAATTATTGTCTTCTGCACATCATGACCCACACATGTTCCATAGGCGAATGGGCGGGAAGATCTGGATGGCCACTGCAAGATATTGACGTTAGCCTCTTCGAACCGCTCCATAGAATGCCTTGCAATGTGGAGACGGGCATTATCCTGTTGGAAAATCGGATGGATCCTCCAACTCCTGAAGGAATGAAAGGAAATTAGGTTCTACCACTTCATCAACATATCGGTGGACATTCATATTTCCTCGGATGAAGCATCCCATACTATAATCCCCATAGTGTGGTGCACATGCCGCTCAGCAGAAAACTGCACATTGCGACGTTCTCCACGTCTACGTCTAACCATCATGCAACCATCGTGCATTCCCAAGCAGAATCGGGATTCGTCACTGAAGGCCACCTTATGGAATTCCACGTCCCAATCCAGTCGCAAGATACACCACTCGTTGCTGTCGATGATGAGGCTTCCGCGGAAGCACAAGATGTGGTCGATAGGGCTTCAAGCCAAAAGCTCTAATTCGACGGTAAACTGTACGACAGGTTACAGGACGGCCCTTCGTTTCGAATCCATTGATGGACTATTGATCTTGTACTCGAGAATCGGTCTCTTAATGCCATGGTGGTCCTGGACCACATTGGCCATCCACTTCTTCGTCTACGACGTTCTTAACCTTCTCTAGACCATGCTTGATAACACCGTAGTACGGACGATTGGTTACGGTTAAGACGATTGGCAATTTCTCTTAATGAAAAACCACCTTCACGAAAGCCAATAATGCGGCCTCTGTCGAAGTCACCCAATTGTCGATCACTTTCACGTTGCCGCACTGTAGGCTGTAGGCATAATCGCAGCCTCAAAACGCCAAGAAGAACACAAAATGACACAAACAGAAGAATTGCAAAAAAACAAGTGAAATGTCAAATTTCCCATGGCTACTGGATTATTTTTAATGAAATTTTTTAATCAATTTCGTATTTCGATTATATCTCGGAAACGGTGGGCCCTAGAAAAAATTTTAAATTTAAATGAAAATGAAAGCTAGAGGTAATTAAATTTCCTATAAATTTGTTTTCATACATATTTGTCGAACTTTCAAACGCTTTTCTAGATATTATACGTTATTGAATATCGACAATTTTCGAAAAAATCATTTTTACCTAACTCTTTTTGTCAAACATTTGCTTCTAATGCATCCCACGATCGTTTCTCAGAAAAATTTTTAGAAAAGAAATTATCGAGCATTTATATTTGTCGAATTTCCAATACTTTTCGAGATAATATACGTGATCGAAAAACGATAATTTTGAAAAAAATCATTTTTTTTATTGGTGTCCTATTTTAGCCTTTTAAACCACGTGTTTAAATCGTGCTTTTAAAAACGCGCGTGTTTTAAAGTTGCCTTGGCATCATCATCAATTTGAAAACGTGAATTCTTATTGGTTATTGATCTGACAGGAGTATTTTGTTACGTTAAATAAACAAAGTATTTTGTTTTATGAAGACCGTTTCTGGCATAGCCTGTGGCCTTATTTTTATATTATAAATATCTGTATCTGTGTTAATTTAATAAATTTATTAAGAAAAAATGGACAGATTGCAAATTAATTTCCGTTTTTCTCATTCCCATGGCAACGAAAGGTATACTGATTTCACATTAGGAATTCAACCATTTCACATTACGTATTAGTTCTTATTTCCATTTTAATACCAGATTTCAAAGTGAACCAATAAAAAAATAGCGTAAAGTATTCGTGGGTAACTGGTCTTTAAAACACTTGCTCTATTTGAAAACTCGCGCGTGTTTTAAAGACCTGTTTATCCACTTATACTTTAATATACTATCTATTACCTCTCTTTTTGTCAAATATTTGTTTCTCTTTTTTTTTTATTGGAAATTTAATTACTTTTCACTTTCACTTAGAAGAATCGTTTCTAGAGTCCACCGTTTCCGAGATATAATCTAACCCCCCCCCCCCTCCCAATGTAAGCTTACCTCCCAGGGACTTAGTATGTTTACCTACTATAACTACTAACAAAGTCCCGAAGTCAAAAATTCTCGCATATTCCATGCACTCTACAATGTATTCATTGACTGGACTATAGTTAAACATTTCTGCCAAGTTTAGTCCAAAAATTTCAACGGTTTCTTGGTGTTGCATTTTTTATGTCACATAGTTTCGACACTATGTGTCATTATCAAGGAATTTGTTTTCTATAATCATATACAGGGTGTTTTTTGGGAGCTTCAGTTAAACGTTTCTGGGAAAGTTTTTATAGATAGGTTTTTGAAAATTTTAACTTAGGGGTTACTTTGAAACCCCAATCGATCTATATTTTCAAAATGGTAACACTTCGGGGAATGAAGGAAGATAGTAACTTCGTTATTTTAAACGGCATTTCATTTCTTTGATACCCAATGCCTACAATTTACAGTTTTTAAGTTATTTTCACTTTTAAAAAATGGCGGATACGGGTTGTACTGGCCCTGTACTTTGAGAAATCATTACTTTAAAGTCGTTTTGTAGTTATGGCAATCGATTTTCACATAGAGAAAGAATAGGGCTTTCAACGACTCACCTATGGGGCTCCAAAATTTAAAAAATTCAAAAACAAAAAAGTTTTTTTAAATGAAATTACCATTTTCTTACTATTGCATTTGATGAATATATTGTAAAGTGCATGGACTATGCGAGACTTTTTTGGATTCAAGACTTTGAGTTGGTAAACATACCTACTAAAAGTCCCCGTTCCTAGAAGGTGAGGTTAAGGTGGAACGAGGAAGGGGAGGCATTTTTGGGTTTTTCGATTATATCTCTACCGCAGTGAATATTTGATTATTATTATTGTATTTATATTTAATTATTTAATTTAATTAATTATTTTATTTATTTAATAATAATTATTATTATTATTGTACTTTGGTTCTTATCAATTTTCAATCAATAATAACTCACATTTCTCAGATTAATTAATGAATTATACAACTACAAATTCAAAGTATTGAAGCCTGAAGATGACTTTAATGTCGAAACATGTCGCTAGGATGTAATCTTATCAACTTTATCAATTCACCACAGTCACTTTAAATTAATCTGATAGGTGAACCTGAGGTTTTCAGATTATTTGGTCGAATCTTCCACTTACACGCGTTGTCTTCCTGAACCGGTGCGCTACACTCGCTAATACCAAAGAGTATATACTCTTTGCTAATACTATAGTTTTTGCCTTTGAAGCTCGCAACTTTGTTACTAAGTTTCTCTTTCGCAGTACCCCAGTTTTTCTCTCGAAACTACGCTGCTTCAGCCTTATCCACTTCCTCATTATCAAGCAGAGGCCACATGCTGTTTATTATTCCTAGAGTTCGTATAGAAATTACCGCAACGATCCACCATTTTTGGGAAAAAGAACGTACTTTCCCTTCTTAAAATACCAGCTCAATGGGTTTATCCCAATAAAAGTGTTAGCGCGTTTTTCCAAATCCATCCCTGTAAATTATGAACGCCTTAAAACTGATGTTTTTTCACATAAACGTTACCTGTTAGTGGTGGTGCAGGATGTGATCGTATAGTTTATTTATGAATTGATACTCGCCTCCATGGTATACTGTTAGGGAAATGGGTTTCTCGCATCAATCTTTGAACACAAACCAATTCTGGATTTTGGATTACGATGGGAGGGTGGTCAAGAGTCCACGCGCACATAGTCCTCCTATTCGGACCCTTACCTCGCTGATTACAGTCGTTCGACCCCGCAACGTCACTCAAACCATCCCACACGTGATGTAAACCTGAGGATGATGGACGGGTAAGCGGCTCTGATCTTAGCCATATCCGGCCGGAATTCCTCCAACATGGATTGTCTTAATTCGACAAGTACGGGACACTCACAAAGTATGTGTTCCACAAGTAGCCGCAGGTTCTTCCTGGATAGCCCTGTGCAAAAACGCGCCAGGCTACGAGAAGGTCCTCTGAAGGCCTCTCTCGCGTGACGGCAGTATGACATCAAGTTCAACCTAGTTTTGTGCTGGGCTTGGGTGTCTTGAGTTATTAAGTTGTTTGTTGATACAGTTGATACTGTAAGTGGAAGAACCGCCTCTGCAACATAAAACGGTTGTTTTGAGGCCAGTCGGGCTAACTTGTCGGTTTTTTCATTAAAAGCCTGATGATGACTGAATGTCGAAACATGTCGCTAGGATCTGGAATCTGGATTTCGATGGGAGGGTGGGAAAGTCCACGCGCACATAGACCGGCTATTCGCGGGCCCTTTGTGCTACCTGTCGCTAGGATGTAATCTTATCAACTTTATCAATTCACTTTCATCACTCCACAATCATATATTTTAATTAATTTTGAACTAATTGAATAATAAACAAAGTGAAGGTGAGGTTTTGCAATTATTTGGTCGAATGTTCCATTTGCACGGGTTGTTTTCGTTCGTGAGTCTGTGTGCTACACTCACTAATACCAGTTTTTGGGTTGCGGCATTTTCTGTATCTAGTAGCAGTGGCGTAAAGTACACCCCCGCAGACACCGCACGGCGGGGGGGGCCCAGCCATCTCAAGGGCCCAAACAACCATCCTTTATAAAACAGATTTTTAAATTAAATAAGTAGTACCTACTTACATTAAGAAATAAGTTTAAAATCAGGAAATCATGCTTTTGTATGTACAGGGTCAGGCAAAATGATCTGACACATTTGTAGGTGTAGGCAAATAATGTAAAGAAACAAAAAAGTGTTTTTATTTTCGAAAAGTACATATAATGCCATTTTTTTTCGTTTCTTTTTCAGTTGATTTTGAGGGAGATGTTTCCTGGTCATTTGATCTCATTGCGTGGTGACGTCGGTTGGCCCGCCCGTTCACCTGATTTAAATCCGCTTATTTTACAGGTACATTAATTATCTTTAAAAAACTATAAGACACTTTACTGTCTACAAGGAGTCAAAACATAGTTATTTGCAAAGTAACGCTTGAAAATGAGAATTTTTCATTATTTCTTCCTCCATCGCCTTATAAGGATTACCAAAATGATATTTCGTGCATACATATAGATTCAAAATTTAATTCTCTACAACTTTCATTATATACACTAAGTACGTAGAATCAATAGTTTTCGACTTATTATTGATTTTATTATGCAAAACGAGCAGCGATTGTGTTTTAGAAAAAGGTTTAAATGATTATATCTCTGTCACTATTAATCGTATGGAAATGTTTAAAAACGAAAATTGTTCGTAATTAAATTCTCTACAAGTTTTATTTGAAGCATTTTGCGATACGAAGGGCTATTCTTGAGATACAAGCGAAATACGCGCGATGCGCACACGTGTTACTGTTTCGCTGCAAAACAGTCGACATTTTAAAAAAATCTATCTCCGCTCCTATTGGTCGTAGAGACAAAAATAAAACATGAAAATGTGCGGAATTTTGTCGGCTACAATTTTCTTAACGTTTTTGTTTTTGATAAAATTGATACTTTTTCACACTTCAAAGGGAACACAAAACAAGCCTGTTTTCAAATTTTCAAAGCTGTAACCATTTTTTCATCCAAATTTCCTTATTTTACTGGGCTACTGTTGATGATGGTGCAGGATGTGATCGTATAGTTTACTTTTGAATTGACCATCTCCTCCATCCCTCCATGACACTGTTAGAGAAATTGATCTCTCGCATCAATCTTTGATCATAAACAAGTTAGTACAACAAGTCGGTATTACAAGTGTGCGATTCTTAATAAAGGGTACGGTTAGTTTGATTTTCTTCTTCTTCCAAGAGAATTTCTTGCTTGAACATCCAATCAAAATTTTACCCATAATGTGGCCGAGTTCGCCGAAAGTAATTGCATGTTAATACATCAACTAACTGTCTAACTAAAAGGCGTAATAGGTTGTAGTAAATAAAATATATTCCTATCATTCAGTAAAGGTCTTCTTGGAACTATTAGTAGCTTACGTTTCCTTATATTGATTCATTTAAACATGAAGAAAACGAAGTACTTACCTACCGACATATTCTATTTACTGTTAACTGTTGTTCCATTAATGTGCAAATATAAAATTTGGTAAACTCTGTAAAAACCTCTCAAATTTGACTTCTCCTCACCATCCTCTGAACCACATTTTTCAGTGCTGATGACACACTGGTTCCGTTTTCATGAACCAAAGTCTTTCCTCAAAATCTGCAACAAATCCTAGTAGTCAGCAGTAGGTAGTTCTGATTAATTAATTATTTATAGTAATGTAACGTACCGTTAAACTATCTATTACAGGAAATTGTTCCAAGAAAGGCGTTACGTGTACTCAACGATTAAATTAATCGAATAAATTATCATCAAGGGTAACTAAAGTATGAGTTCATTTTCTTAACTTAAAATAGATTATTCTATTATAGTTTTGTAGCCACCCCGCTGGTCATTGATATCATCAAACATAAAACTCTCGTGCAACTTACCCTTAGGTACACTAAACTTTTTCCTGTCAAAAAATTCATTAATCGCGCACACTTTATCAAAACCTAAACAAACAGGGTGTATTATCTATTTTATAGTTGTACTGCATAAATTGTATAATTATAATTCCAGGAATAAAGGAAATGGAAATACGCTATTGCGTGCATCCAGATTTTACGCTAAATTAGCTATCGTTAAATAAAAATCCTAGATTTAGGTCAGCGATATTGGTTTTTATATTTACCTTGATAGAAAATTCGGAAATGATTCAAGGACAGTATTCAATAAATTTTCTTACGCGAAAATTTCTTTTATGTTTTGTCATTTTCTTTATATGGGTCAACAGGTCGTCGCGACGTCCTGAGACGTCACCGTTTGTATAGCGAATCTATAAAAGTTTTAAAGTTGGTCACGCTAATATTCGGCCTAATGATATGTAAGGGTAACAAGGATAAAATAAGCGTCGCCGTACAATTTCTTGTACCACAATTTTCTTTATTCTCGCTTTTGTATGTGTCAGGTGCTTATTAAGGTCCTATCGTCGACAGGTACAAACGTGACGTGCAGAAAATTCTCTAAAGTGCTTAAATTACTTCAGTTGCCACTCTTTATTGTGACCCGTCAGGTTGTGCAGAAATAAAAGAATATATTACTACTTTATTACACAATGTACTCTACAGATAAAGGTAATTACCTATGTATTATTCTTTTAGTACCATTGGTTTACCTTAGGTATATTTATTTTTAAGTAGGTAATAGAGATTCCTTCATAGTACTTTTCGTGTGCGTATTTCGTAGTGGTTCATTGAGTGATCTGCACGCAATTGAAATCAAATGTATTAAAATGCGCGTAACCGTGCTTTTTATTTGGGGAAATACTTGAATACTGATTTTATTAGAACGTAATGGGTTTATAAGGACCACGAATGTTGCCCCTTTTTTAATGAATGAATACGATCATCTAGAATTTTAAGATTCCGTGGTTAATGAAGATTTGGGTAAATTGGCTTTCAAATAAGTGTTGAAGAAAACTATATTTTCGTATAACCAAATTAAAAATGTTTTTATTACAAAAAAATACCTACAAAAGATAAATTAAAATAATTATAAATCTCAATTCTATGCCTTTCTAGCTTGCGGTGTAGGTCTGAGTGGAGTTGAGGTTGTTTTCCTTTCATCGCTTTCCATCTTAGGTTTTTATTTTCTTCACATTCCATTCCTCTCCTTTTCACTGCTTCTCTAACTTCGTCGTTCGATGTTCTGCTTTCTTCTTCTTCCTCAACACACTTTTCGTTCATCTATCGTTATTAATCCCAGCAAAACACATTTATATATAAAATACATATAAATTATATAAGAGCTTTTTAGATTTATATAAAACTGGAAGAAAAATAAGAGATATTTAATGTCAGGATATCAGCAATTTTCAAAATAATATCTATACATATATGTCTATTAGATGTAAATTCTTCTATATCTGTAGTACATGAATTTATATGTATACGTTTTATGTATAGTTTATGTAATATTCACATAAAAAATATTAGTTGTAAAAGCGTTGCGATGACCAAATGGCAGCTACTCAAGCATAATATAATTATTAACAATGTAAAAAATTATTTAAGTAGTTTCATACAAAAAAATGGAAAAACTACATTTTACGTGCAACTGTACTTTCAATTAACTTAATTCTTGCACGAACTCGTTTATATTATATACTTGCGTGAAAAGTTTCCCTTAACCGGATTCGAACCGTTGCGGGCGGGTGTTGCAAATTCCGAAATCCGACATGTGTTTTCTTTGTATCCGAAATTGTACCACTGCGCTAATCTGAAACATTCCTTTTTTTTATTTCGTTCTTCCTAACTTTGCGCTGTTTCGCGAGTTTAAATTATGTTTGATTATATCGTTGAGTGAAGTCTTATTCAATGATTATACCTAACTTTATGTTAAAAATGACCAGGATTTAATTTATTTTCTATATAAATTAGACGCATTTTAGTCGATACGGATATCTAATATTAAAGGTACGTGAACTACAATTTTTGGCGTTATAGAAAACCCGCGCGTGCTATTAATTATGCGGGGCAAATAGAAACGGACTTTTATTTTCGACAATAAGTATAATATATGTAATGATAATTTATAATTATATTTACAGAAGGCATACATAAAAAATATGTAATACTTCTTACATATAAGATTTTACATATAACGTACATAAATCTAATCATATAAATATGACAGCACATAAATTTCATGGGTAATATGTAATTATCTATATATATATATATATATATATATATATTATGTATATTATGAATTTCTGTATACAGAATATCCCTAAGTTTCTATAGTATTATGTAAAATATACGTAATCTGTGACATAGGTACGGTTTATATAACTTTATTAAAGAACATTTACATACTTGATAAAAAAGCATATTTACTTCAATCTTATATATGTTGTATGTATATTTTATATGTGTATTTGCTGGGATACTACACCGTATCGCCATAAACTGTCTTCTGTCCAGCTATTCCTTCCTTTATTTTCTGTCCCTTCGGGTTTTATTTTCTATTCTTCTTAAGAATTCCGTTCATTCACGCGTGTTTTAATTATCAGTATCATTGTCCATGTCTCGCTACTATACACTATAGTGTTACGTCTGATCACTTGTTCGTTATTTCAATTTTGATCTGTTTTTCTTTTTTGTCATGGCTATTGAACATTGAAAATTTCTGGACGCCGCGCCGACTCCAACAGCTAACTTGATGGTGGTGGGGGGGGGGGGGGTTATTTTTAAATTTTGACCAATTTTGGGCACCAATACATTCGCCACGATAAATTTTTGTTCTTCACCAATTATAAGTAAAAGTTCTAGCCATCCTTTGGCTATAATTTCCAATTTTCAAATTTTAGAGCTACACCCTAAATAGTACTACTAGGACTAGGAGAATTGCTATATTGGGGCCCATTTTGAATTTAGAAAAAAACGAAAAACGGCGTTTTACTTGTAACCATTTTCATCAAGGGACATTAGTTTGGGTTAAAATTTAAATGTTTGCTCCCAAAATAACGCCCCCCAGTTTGGACCCCATTGGGCCGATTTTGATGAGAAGCCGATGAAGTTTCTTTATAGGCCTTTTAGTTTTAAATTTCATAAAAATCGGCCTAGTAGTTTCAGCTCCACAGCCGTCACGTACGCACCTACGCACCCACAGACCAACATTTTCCAAAGATGGTGGTTTTGGATTCATCAAAATCTCGAGTTCGATTTTTTTTTCGATTACATTACTTTCCCTATGTGGATATACACGTGAAAGCGCGGGAAAGTAACAAATTTGTCCCATCCTCTACTCTAATCTACAGTTTACATTTCTGTTCAATCAGATACAGTCGTTCTTGTATGTGATGAAATGCACTGTGAAGTGTATTAAGTGGAATGTTTTCAGTGATATCTGATGTAAATTGTTTCAATTCCTCACGAGTAGTATGTCTACTAAGGAACACTCTTCTTTTGAGGTAACCCCATAATAATAATAATAATAATAATAATAATAATAACCAATAGTCAGCTTGGTTAAGATCTGGTGACCTAGGAGGCCATGTGTTTGGAAAGTGTCTACTATAATTACATGGCCACCAAAAGTATTTTTATAGGATTGTGTACTTGAGGGGGGCGTTAAAAGAAACCCTGTTTCTGTACTATCAAAATGGTGTTTTTACTTTTTCAAAATCTCAAAAATTAGCAGAGCAATGGCGCCATTCCAAACTCGGAACTTACTTTTGAATAACCTTATACCTACATCATTTCGCAAGTATATCCGTTCTGTAATCCATTTTACGTACCTTTAATATTCACAAATTATATTTACAATAATAATAATATTTTAACCCTAATCTATAAGTGTACTGCTAGGTGGTGGGTCCACTAGGATCTCAGCTAGACTTCTTCTCTATCCCACGTCGAGAAGCTTATAGGCGTTTGGTCCTCTTTATATATTATGTAGTTTGCGTAGCAGTTGGCTCTATCGATCTAGCCGCTCTATCTTTCTGGATGCAATATCTGACGTAAAGTGCCTACGATTCAGAACAGGACTTCGCTTCTACCTTCGTATCCGTATATTGAAGCGGCCTTCTGATTCGTGTCTCCGTTTTTTGTAGCTCCTCTTGGCGTTCGCTACAATTCTCCAGCCATTGGATCCTTGATCCTTCTTTTATTTCATCCAGCACTGGCTGGAGTCTCCTAATATTGATGGATCTGTCACGATCTTCCTTACACCATGACGTCGTCGGCGTACAGAGTTATGGAAAACTCCTGAATCCCGAGCATATCCCGTACTACTACTACGACAAGAACAGCATAAGGGGAGCCGGGTTCTTGAGCATCTCATCATACGGTCGTTCTGCGATCTCGCAGCCTCATCTCTCGAAATGAACGCTGAAGTAACGAGTGGGTGCATGATCTGCACGGTCTGTTGTACTACTTCCGTCGTTGAAAAGGTTATGTCTAGTCCAAAAACGGTTATTTATGCAAACTTATGCTCAATTCACAAATTTTATGCAATTCTGAACAGAAAGTGGTTGAGTCGTCATTGCGTTACACTGTGTAATTTATCGTTTATTCAAGCAATTTTCTCTTTAAAAACCTATCGCAGATAATGTATTTTTAAATATAACCCGGAAACCTCACCTTTCATTAAGCCAAAATACACCTCGGTTATGTTTCCTTATAAATCAAGTAATTACATTAAAAGACCATTAACAATAAACACGTAAACACGCTTGGCAACGTCATTTTTGATTAGGTAGCGGTTAAATAATCATCGATTGACCTTCTTAATAAACCAATTTCATAAAAATCTTTTTGCATTATATATGAAGTTTTAGGAAAAATCGATGTCAAATTATAGATACTTATATACTTACCTACCTACATTAAAATATTTGACCCAGAGAACTTTGTTGATAAACTCTGTCTAAGGGTTGATAAGTTTAAGGTTAACAATCAATTTGTACATTTTGGACGTGTATCCATGAATTCTGTTGGTTTTCGGTGGATGTTCGTCGCGATTAACAATATAGATCGGTTTGAAATCAGCGATAAATAGGACACACGTTTCTTTTTTTAAATTGTTGGTGTGAGATTCACTACTTAGATCTCACCATCCGTCGCATTCTCTCCAATCTCGTATGATGGGAGGAAATGGATGCTCTTGTAGAAAATAAATTCTAGTACTACATACATTTTTATTTTTCAGGAAGCGCACTCCTAGAACAAGTACGAATTTAGTCACGGCTGACGAATACCCCAAAAATTGCGGTTTCCCTCCGGGAACCACCGTCGATGAGCTCTTTCTGTTCCGAAAAAAACCTACAGGTTAGTAAAAGTAACGCAATATTTGTAAGTAACAATATTTTTAGAAGTGGCCATCCACGATAATATAAAATTAGAAGAAGGTTCCTTCCAGTTTATCATATCCGAGTACACACGAAGATTTCGAAAAGATTTTTTTACCGTACGTTATCAGAAAGTTAGTTTCTGTTACAATCAGTTTATAGGTTTTAGTTAGAGACACCTAAAGTAAAAGGGAGAAGGCCAAAAGACACGTTTAAGGTTGAAGGCGATTTTTATTTTAAGTCAGAATATGATTCGTATACTGAGAATCCAATTGAAAAATCTACAAAAAGACTTTTAGGCACTCCAATGGAGGTGAAGGATGAATCGGAAAATAGCGAAGATGAGGAGTAAGTTACTGTTGCTGACACGCAAATGCTTTTGTTATCGATTTCGCATGCATCTTAATAAAGTACCCCTAAACAAAATGCTAATATCTTAGTTGCACAACGCCTTTCGCTAGGGTAGTTTGTATTATTTAAAGGTAGTGATCACGTTACCGTTTTAATACTGATAAGTGAACGTTTCTTTTAGATTAAATAAACACATCATTTCTCGGCGTCATTTATATAGGCGTCCCACGCAATTAAAATTGGAAGGCAACATTTGGAATGCAACCGAAAGTGCCGAAAAATTCGTTCAGTATTTATTAACAGAAAAAACTAAGTTGTTGAGGCATCCGACAACTTTAAAAATGGAAGGAGATATGGAAATAAAGACTGAAAGTAGAGATAAGTACATTCCATACGAAAGTCAAATTAGACCCGCTCTCTTGAAAACGGATACAAATCTTCATTTAGAAGGAATTATGGCCATTTCTACTGAAAATCGGGATAAGTTTTTACCTCTCGAATTACTTCCACGACCACCCCTTTCGAAACGTAATACTAACCTACATATGGAGGGTGACATGCACTTCGGCTCAGAAAATCGAGATAAATTTTTACCGTTGGAACTACTCCCACGTCCACCACTTACTAAACGTAGCACTAACTTACATCTGGAAGGCGATATGGACGTACATTCCGAATATAAGGACATTTTTGTCGAATACAAGGATCTCGAAAGGATACGTCCGACATTCCCCATACATAATTTGAAATCCGACGGATTTCTTCAGACTGAAACCGAAAAAGCGTCCAAATTTGTTAAGCACGATATACAACCCGTCATTCCATCACTACGTAATTACGAAATCGGAAAAAGGATTAATCTAGGCGATGAACCGATAGTAAAAAATGCGGAATATAAATCCAAATTTGTTCGGCATCCCAGAATTGAACGGAGCGCACAAAAGCCTAAAGAAAATTTAAAGTTGGAAGGAACGTTTGCTGTGTCGACTGAAAATAATACACAGTTCGTTGCAAAACCCGCTTCAAAATCTGCGCTTAAGAAAACCGGAACTAATCTACACATGGAAGGGAAAATAGATTTAAATCCGGAGTACAAAAATGCGTACGTTAATTTCTACAAAGATGCGAATGGGAAAATTGATATAGTGAAGGATCCCAACTCTCAGAGAGCTCGACGTCAGCACTTAAAGAGCGAAGGAGATATGGAAACAAATCCAGAATACAAAAGTGCTTTTGTCGATTTCCCACGGCAAAGACCTTCAAATCGAAAACCTGATGGTCACATGCATATGGAAGGAAACGTAAGTGTTTTTTAAATATGCGAACTGTAGATTGCATCACTGAAATTGCGTGTCATTATTTTAATATTAAGTATTCCGTGCTGTCAGGCATGCTATAACTTCGCATTACATATTCTTTCAGATAAGCAACATGACGGAAAAAAGAGCGCAGTTTATCGAACATCCAATGTGCAAACCTCATCTCCTAAAAAGACAAACGGAATTAAAACTGGAAGGTCCTTTCGAATGCTACCCTGAATATAGACGGGCGTATATTGATTACGTAATGCGAGATAACGCGGCGGAACGTCAACCTCGACTACCCGAAAGCTTAAATCCTCAACGAAGGAGGATTTTTGACGACGGTATCGAGGAACCATCAGTGACAGCCGCCGAGACCACGTAAGTAAGTAGTTGTTAACGATAGTTATCAGACACTGCACGATTCAAATGTTTAAAAACGCGTTTTTAGAGAAAAACCGACAAAGCTTCCAGGCAAATCCGTTAGATTGGCCGTGGATAATAATCGTCGCCATCGCAGCCTTTCGCCAACTCCAAAATCATCCGGAAAGAACAACTTGAGCAAAGTGGAAACGCGCCTCTTTGGCCCTAAGTTACCTCATTATAGTTACAGTAAAAGTGCACCACGTCCAAAACCACCGGTTACAAACATGCACGAACGACTGTCACGTGCAAGCAGACGATTCGGTTCTACCGAACTGGTAGAAGATTTAGCTTACGTACCGCCTATTGATAGTTTAACCTTACGTATCGCGAGATATGGCGATGAAGACAAAAAACGTGATAAACATTCTTTTGTGGTGCTAGGAAATTTTGATATACAATCGTGCACTGATACTAATAACAATAACCGTTTTGGAAGTAAACAATTATTCAAGGAGCAAAAGTGGATGCCTTCTTGGTACTCGACTTCCAGTAATAAATAAATTAGTTATTAATTACCTCCATATAGTGCCATTATTAACGTTATGTATCGACTGCCATAGTGTATTAGATGATGGAGTTATTTCTGTTAAGATTGTTATTTTGTGAAGTAAATGTTTTTGCAATAGATGTTGTTTATTACACGGCTAACTATTAATAGCCATATGCCAAATTTGTTATAAAATGATCCTTAAATCTGCAATTGGTGCATTCTTCATATTTTGAAACGAAATACGTTCCAAAATGCAATGTTGATTAGCAAGTATAAGTAGCAAATGTGCTGCAGTATGGAAGACTGCTCCTTTTTTGTTCTTTCACCGTTTTTTACTTTGTCTTACGTTTCAAAGAGTGTAGGTTTCCACTTTTTTCTTGTCACATCACATTTACATTTTTGAGCTTCTTCCGTCCATTAATTTGTTCATCTAGGCCAGCATAAGATTCTTACATCTGACAAGGTACTTATATCCTAAAGTTATCATGGTCAAGAGCTGAGTAGTACCATTTAAGTTAAGTGAGTTTTTGATGTTTGAAAAATATAAAATATGAATCCTTTTTCTAAACACCCTGTACAAAAAATCGAAATCCTACGTAGTGCAATAAATCGATATAAATTTGTGTTACTGAAAGTAAGTGGTTTCCGTGTTATTAGGGGTTGTTTAAATTGAATATTTTCCTTAAAATCACAATTTTCTCAAAATTGGTAAGCGATAGATATAGGGAACGTTTAATAAAGTTACCTTCGTTTTTAACGTATAATCTAAAAATGTAATAAAATACAGGGGGTTGCATTTAAAAAAAACCTAACTTTGATATATTACAATTTTGTGAAGCATCCTGTATAATTGAAAATAATTTTTAAAAATACCCGTTGTCAATTTACATATGTCACCAAAAAATGAAGCTGATATCTTGTACCCTTTAGGCACAAGAGACCGAGGGAATAGTCGTGAATCACCCTGTATAATCTACTAATACATATAATACTTAGAAGAGACATGGAATGTTTAAACACTATACCTTTCCATGTGTCTCCTTTACATGGGTCCCTGAGATTAAGTTAATCTCCTGAGTCTAAACTTTAAAACATCATCATAATCATTCCAAAGAATATGTATAAAATCAGATAATACATACTAACACAAAAAACATTGTAAGATAATACGTTAAATATAATTCGACAGGTCCGGAAATCACATACCACAAGTTCCTTAAAAATAAGTCTTATCTCTTTTCACTTTTGGGTCTGTAAACTGTAAACTACCGAATGTTAGTTAGTTTGGGAAGTTTTATGTACGCGGTCGCGCTAAAAGTGTTCAATTGTTTAATAAATTACTAATCAGTTAATCACTAATCACTGGGTAAGTTTCTTGTCTAATGGCACTAAATTGTCTTGTCACTCACTGTGTCGGGTTATGAGCATAGTACATAGCTTTTAATTTGTCCATTTTGACATATCCGGAGTCTGATTGAGTTCCGGCTTGCTCTATTGGGTGTGGCCCATAGTTGCTTATTACCGGTCCGGTGATGATGGTGGGTTTGGACTTGCTGGCACTTATCTTGGCTGATGAATTTCTCTGGGTTCTAAAAGTATTCGTGTTCTACTGCAGGTTGTGGTAATTGCCGTCTATGATGTGCTATGGCGAGAAAGGGTCTTCGGTTAAAGGTTCTCTGGGAAGTTCTTTGAATGAGATGTTCAAAGGAGGTGCGGGACTGATAGGTTGAAAGAGTTAATGAGATGAGGACTAATATAAAAAGGATAAGAAAATATGTAGTCAAAGGTACTTGTCCGTCCGGAAATTGATAGGTTATCCATTTAGGATCTAGGCAATCGTTTAAGTTATCAAAATACAATGGTTGTTCTCCCCACTTCGGGAGTGATAGACCGCTATAATGTGTCAAGGCCGCTGGGATTTGCTGATGTGCTCCGAAGAGCGAAGCTTAAGCGTATTTATATTGCTCACTTACCTACGCACTCCTACAATGAGAACCCTGTCCTGATACCTATAGTTAATAACTTCCAAGACTGATCATATAAATTTTCATTACAGAGGGACAGCCAATCCCAGCCTACCTATGCGAGATGAGATATGCAAGGTTTTTGTGGTTGGTTCGACGATTTCGTTCCGTAGATCACTTCCTGGTGCATCCTCCATACACGTTAAACACGTTAACTGCCAACCAGATTAAGATAAATAAATGGTTAACGGACGAGTACCACAGTTTAGAATGGTACACGACGGAGCGGTACCATATTACACACTACCGAACCACAGCATTAATAATATTGCTGTGACCGAACCAAGTAACAAACATCATACGAGATGAACCAGTCCTATGTGTTGCAGAGAAGAAAACAGCCTTCCTTACGTCCCATTTTCCATTTCTGCACGTGGTACCCATATACGCGGTGCCACCCAAATTACAATAAACCGTGTGCACGTGGCACAAGACACAGGAAGACTTTTGCGCGATGCAAGCTTGTATAAATCTCAGCCACCAATGTATCAGAGAACTAGACCCCGATAGACTAAAGCGGAAAATGATACACCGCTGGTTACGAAACAGATTCCAAGGAAGATGAATGGTCCTAGAGAAGACATTACAATAATATATTTGAATCAATTAGTGTATTTAGCATATTTTATAAATAATGGGTTAGAATAAATTAGTATATTTAGTATATTTTATGAAAACGAATTTTAGTATAATTAAAAAAGATTCATCCGATAAGGTTAGTTAATTGATAATTTTCCCTTTTCATTATAGAATAATCTTATTGAATTTTCATCGAACACTGGCCGTTCCAGTGCAGATTACGACGGGAGCAACTTGGAAACCGCTACCCGAAGTAACAGTATCTATACAGTGCGACAATTCCATTAATCTATAAAACTCGATGGGAAATACTATCATCTTTTCACAAAGAAGAAAAGCAAGAATACTCGGAACGCAATACGAAACTAAAATTCGAAGAATATGTCACATATTGAAAATTAGTCAATATCAATTATTCATACCTAATCAGAAATAAGAACAAAGACTTTGGATTAGATTAGATTACCGGGAAAGAATTATCCTCTGTAAAATCAATGCCAAAATGATTCCATGTTGCAAGTCACACCCTTTCGCAATGCCAAGTCAAAATTATATTAACATTATATGTATTTACTAAGCATGGCACAAAGATAATTACAATTATACTAAATGATTAAAGCTAATTTAAACTGTACTTACCCTAAGTCAATAAGATTATGGACACTAACCATCATGTACACGTTTGGAAGGTAGCCTTACTCGTTCAGACTCTGAGTCGAACTCCCCCATTTAGTGCCTGCATCTCTTATTTATAATATCATGTTCTTTACGTCAAGCATCCTGACTACTCCCTATGATACATTAGGGGATCTACATGGCTCAGTTTGGGTACCCACAAGATCCTTCCCTCTAACATTTTAACATTACCAAGTTTATTTATATACGAAGCCCTAAACTATGTACATAAACACAACGAACTTCAGGATTATACTGTTATGCATGCCTATAACAATAGAAATAAGGATAAGTTATATCTTCCTAAAATGAGGTTACACAAAACACAATCAAGCACGAACTATATCTGCTATACTCTATACAATCATTTGCCAAAGAACTGGAAAAGCCTGAATCATATACACTTCAAACGAAAAATTAAAAGCTTCCTGCTGAAGTCCGCTTTGTATAAATGGGAAGAGTTTTTAAACAGCCCAATAACTTAGCAATGTTCATAATATATCTAGTCACTATGTATTACTTATGTACTTATTGTTATAAGTACACTTATATAAAATGACGTGTGAAAATCAGTTATGATATTATCGCTAATAAACATTATTATTATTATTATTACTAATCTTTACGAGTATGTAGTTAGGAAGCTGATACATACGGTTCTTTCCCGGTAATCTAATCCAAAGCGTTGATTGAATACTAATATTTCAATCAACGTCCAAAGTCTTTGTTCTTATTTCTGATTAAGTATGAATAATTGATACTGACTAATTTTCAATATGTGACAATATAGGTAATTGATGCTGACTTGCCTGACCGATTATATTAAAGTAAGTAGCCGTCCTTCAGATAAAATCAGTAAGTATACACCTTTCTTTTCCGTTAGACTTTATCATGTTTCCTATTGTGAGACGGTTCACCGCCCTTTTCGGTAAAAAACGAAGTCCGCATCATCGTATGGTGATTCACTTAGTGGGGGCGTTACAATTTCGTATAGGCCCAAGCTGAGAATGTCGTTAATAATCTATTGAACTCTGTCAAGAAGATTTTGAGCCAATTCCACTCTTGCTCCCTCCTTCAGCTTTCACTTCGACGTCGCATGAGCCAGAAGTTTTTCTCTCAATTACTTCAGATTTTCTTTTTTATGCGTAGTATCCTAGATAGTTTTTCCATTTCTGAAAACCTAATTTCCTCCTCTTCCGATGGTGTCATTAGTGTTAAAGAGTTTCTTGCGTCCTTCTTCTTCTGAGTGCACATTTGTCTTGGTTCGCCCGAAGTTCTCCTGATTATCGCTACCAATCTGGTCGTCCAACTCACAGCAGATCGTGATGTTTGCCAGGACCGTGGCGTTTCCGCGCGTGCGTGTTCGCTTCCAGCCCACCCCAAGTGGATGTTGGAGTCTGGTCTCTTCCATCTCCCATCTTGTCTC
The DNA here is from genome assembly GCA_036250285.1 of Pyrocoelia pectoralis. Classification (NCBI taxonomy): domain Eukaryota; kingdom Metazoa; phylum Arthropoda; class Insecta; order Coleoptera; family Lampyridae; genus Pyrocoelia; species Pyrocoelia pectoralis. The sequence continues at coordinate 14,573,658 of CM070079.1, forward strand.
GTATGTACAGATGTGACGAAATGCCACTTCATTTTTTGCCAGTTGTAAAAAAAGGATGGCTGATATTACACTCAAAGGAAGACAGTTTCTAACCTTTTTGCGGTCATAAATTTATTTAGATGAAGTTTTGTTTAAAAAAGTAGGTATTGTACATTTGCAGAATTTTTCATTTAGGCAGAATGAATATTTTGAATAAATTTCATTGCATGATACACATAGTAATATTGTTATGTGAACGATAAGAAATGTATATAACGATCATGACTAGGTAAGAGGATTATACCTACTGCAATTTGTTACACAATGTGGCTCCAAACTTCACATATCCATGAATCGAGACAAAGATATCCCAGTTTTATTGTCAAATGTAGCGTACGACCTCTGGTGGGAATTTTTACAATTGCTGTAAGTAGGTAAAATATTGACTTTAAATTAAAGGACACTTTTAATTGATGCAGTTAACTAAAACATCACTGAATAATTTTATTTCAGTTGCAAATAAAATACTTACGGAGCTGTATAAGGTACCTATCAGGCAGTTTGTACACTATCCCATACTACTATAGGATAAAGACATGGGGGAAATATATACAATTAGTTTATTATACCTAATAATAAGGAGTATAATAATGAAAGTTTAACACACTCACTTTGGTTTAGATTGCTACCTGTTACATGAATTACAGCTACCATAAGTACCTATGAGGTTGTATAATATAATACGCTTTCAATTCGGTACATATGATATCACTAGAGGGCGGATTAATATGCACATAAAAAGTCACATATATGCGCATATGTATGCACCAAATATGTTAAAGATATGCAGTCAGTTTGTTAAAATATGCAACATTATATGCAAAATATGCGTACCAAGAAATAATAAACAACCTGTATTAAACAAAAACTGTTATTATGTGAAAAAGGTTCTTAATGAAATTAAAAAAATTAAGTAATTAAAATAATAATAATGTATAAATGTGTATTAACTACAAATAATCTTACGATCAGTTGGAGAATTAAACATATTATTCTGATTATCGCTTTTCTGCCTATAATAATTTACAATAAGGTGTTTTTGCAAATTGTTTAAATTAAATCCTTGTCGCGTATCAGATAAAATATATCCCCGTTCGATCAAGTGGATGTAGGGACGCGATTGAGAAATCTCTGTAAGAAATGCAAGTCAGCTCCATCTAAATCACGATATGATCGAATGCTACGGCGAAATTATAGCAGTGACGCTTCTCTTACCTTCTACAGGAATTTTTAAAGGTTTTCTTTTTTAGATTTTAATCTTTTATTTTAAAAGTTTCATTTACTGTGCTCGTTTGAGGAGATGAGAGAAATTTTTTTAAGTAAAATATCAGATTTATTTAGAAATGCACAAATTATGCAATAATATACACATTTTACAAAAATATGAACATTGCTGCAAATATATGCAAAATATGCAAAATGAAATTGGTGTCATATAACTCGCATTAATGTGATTCACCTAGATACGGAAGCGTACTTTTACAGCATCAATATTCAACAATATGCATTTTGCATATAATCCGCCCTCTAGATATCACAAATATGTACATATTCATTAATGGTACACAATTACAACTAATCTAACTTAGGTATTAAACCATGGCAGCCCTTATGGTAGGTTGTATTGAAATTCTACATATGACGAAACATTTAGATAGTGTAATAGTAAGTACAACACGAAATTTGATTCTCTAAGCTAATAGCACATTAATTCTTAACTATCACATTAAATTGACTCAGTATGCGTTTTAACAATCTTTAAAGCACAATCTTAATTATTTAACAAATAACAATATTTATCAGTCTATTAAATTAAACTTCTTTAAACATTAAAATCTATTATTTCATATGGAATAATAATAAATGATGAATCCTCAGATCAATCCCATTTTCACATGATTGGCACAATTATTTCCATGACACAGTTACCGAGGATTGTAGACTTACATCCAAATTGTCAATGATTAAATACTGCGAATTGAATATTAACACTAATAACGTACAATAAAAGCTTTTACCTTGTGAATAGTATCATATTGAAATTCTTGCGCTATCTGATTAATGGTAACTTCATGTATAGGTGTTTTAACACCTAATATCGTAACCAATCCCAAATTTGGGGGATTTTCACTACCCCACCATACAACTTCACTTTTAAGCCCTCCAGGTTTCAACGTAAAATTAAGTAGGGAATACCGCCTTTCTTCCACAGAATCTAAAAGAGGCAAACATTTTTTGCGACTACTTTTTAACTAATCCGCTCACTTAGAGAATCGCCGTCATCCCAGTAAAGCTGACCCGAAGCTTGCTCGGCTAAATCGGAGGCTCCTAACAACTGAATTTTTGTCAAGCGCGATTGAGTAGTAGTAAGCATTGCACTTTGTTGCGGAATAATATATCCTCCTCTAATAAAAACCGGGATAGTATCGAGAGGTGCTGATATATTAAAATATTCCCCTTTGCTTTCCAGCGCCATTTTTGAATAATAATCATACCAAATTCCGGATGGAAAGTATGGATAAATCGCTGTTTTTTTCTCCTGTTGAAAGATTTAATTCGAAATCACCACACATTTTTAAAAGAAAATTACCTCTAGAACAGGAGTTATCATAACAGCCGATCCCCACAAAAATTGTTCATCGATGCCGTATGTTGTTTTATCATTAACAAACCTTAAAAATTATAAAATAAAGTTCCATTATCAAGACTAATGAAGAATATACTCAAAAAATAGAGGTCTAGCAACGGTCTCTCCTTGTACATGAGCGGCCCAGAATAATGTATATAAGTATGGGAGCAATGCATATCGTACATTTAACGCTTTTTTCGATGATGCCACAACAAGTGGTCCCAGTGCAACCGGATCTTGGTCCTGAAATATCAGTTGTGATTATTGTATCCACACATTTTTTAATATTATAGATAAGTGTTCGAAATTACGGATAGCAGGTTGTATAACAATCTGTTTTCCAAAGATCATGACGGATTAGGTGGACGTGTGCAAGAACAAAAAAATCTGGATCCATATTATGATACTTCGTTAAGTAAGCCATTTGTTTTGCACTTATACTGTTTGACCCTTTCATACTTTTATGTGAATAGAAGAATGGTTTGAAAGCACTTAAGTTAGAGTGTGTTTCATATCAACATACGACGGTAAGTCAAAAATTATATAAAAAAGAAATAAAACTATGAACATTTCCATCTCGTGATTTTTGATTAAAGTATGGCGCTAAAATAAATGAATTGAAAGATTTCATTAGCCTTTTGGAGATGAAGTACTTTACTATTCAAAAGTAGTGGATACGATTGCTCTTTGTAGGTACTGAACTCAGTGACGAACTCCATAAAAGTAGTTCATTAACATCTGTTGTTGCCGCTATTGATTGAGCACAATCAGTATGTAATTCATCTTATTTAATATTTAACACAATAAATAATATTTTAACAATGAAAATGTTAGGTCTCTCCAAAACTATAAAAGATAGGTATAGGGACACCAAATATAAGAAGGATAATATACATTATGAGACTATTATTTAGCTATCACGTTGCATATCAGAATATATTTTCAAAATTAGAAATGACACACTTACCAATCCATCATCAGTATTATGATTTCTTGAAAAAGGATAAAACGCCCCCAACTGCATCCAGCGGTTACATAATGGCGCAGTTGTATTCCCATTAAATCCGCATATATCAGCCCCCATCAGTGGTACACCAAACATACTAAAGCTAAGTAGTTCTGTGAAGAGAGACATAAATAAACCGATGTAATAAATTAACAGAACTTACGTGGAATCGTATATTTCATATCGTACCATTTTGAACGTACATCACCACTCCAATGACCAGCATAATGACCGAGGCCAGGAAAACTGGATCGAGATATTACAACCGGTCGTTTATTCCTAATTTCAGCCAAAACGCTACAATTTTCATTACAAATTACGCCGAATATTTCACCTTAAAAAACTTACAAACTCGTAACAATTGCCTCAGTAAAACCATAAAGATTATGCACATTGTAATGAATTCCAGCGAAATGTTTTGCAGTCATACATATTGTTTTAGAATATAATTGGCCACCGTAAACGTCTGGAAGATATGGTGGGTTTTCGAAACGTGACTGAGGACAACCCGTGAATGACCCGGACATGAAATTAGATGGTTCGTTCATATCAATCCATGCCCCATCAAAAGGAAATTGATCGTGCATTGACTTTAACATCATAAGCCAATAATCTACTGTATGAGGATGTGTAAAATCTGGCCACACCGTTGTACCATGATTCCATACCTATAACAGTATTAACATACGATTATTCTAGCATGGCACCAATTATTAATGAAACATTACTAACCTTTCCTATGAATATCTGCCCGGAAGAATTTTTAACAAAGATATCCATTTCCACTCCTTTATCGTACGGTACATAACTACCAATTTGCTCACTAGCACTAATACCTGGGTCAATTAATGGAATGTAGTTCATTCCTTTCTTATGTAAATCCTTCACAAACTGAGGTAAACCTTTAAAGTTAACCATATCGTAGGTAAAATCGTTACTATTATTCATATAATCCAAATCGTTCCACTGTGTTTGCTACAATCGAAACATTTAAACTAGTAAAGTATAGCAGTACAGTAAACTCACTATAGGAATTCCCGCATCAATATTTCTCTGGAGGACTCTTTCAGTATTGTTTAAGGTAGTGTAACCAAACCTGTAATGTATATAGTTAAACAGATACCACTTAGAAAAGCATACACGCAAGAAGAATTGAATGATAACAGGATTCAAAATAGAAACATAAGGAAATGAAGCAAATCTTTCTTCAAGAGTAACTAAAATATAAATACGGAAATTAAAGGGACAAAAACTGGACGAAAACAAATGCTTAATGAATCTTTTGAGGACAAGTACTGGAAAATAAAAGAAGATTAAATAAGGCATGACGAAGAAAGGCAAAAAAGGGGAAGACAGTAATAATAAAACGGAAAATGAATGTTAAACAATGCATCAAGACCATTTAGAAAGGAATAAAATAACAAAAATAAAAAAAGTGATAAAGAATAGAAAAGAATTTGACAATAGTAAAACAAAATAGGATATTGAATGGAGACATATAGATCGAGCAAGCGACTCAGAAAAATAAGAGAATGGAAAGTGGTGATTAAATGGGAATTAATGAATTAAATAAAACACCTAAATAACTTCGAAATATAAAAGGAGAAAAAAAAATAGAAAAGTTGGGAAATCTTAATGCCAGGGTGGGAAAAGAAGCAAATAAATGGAACAAAATGATCAGAGATAATAATGGCAAAAACTTGTTAGAATTCTATATTGACAATGAGCGAGTTGTAGTAAACTGTAAACACACTTTTTAAACACACAGATATTGACAAATTGACCATAGAGAAATGTAGTGTTATAGAAAAAATAAATTGATGGTAAGAAATGCGCTAAAAAGAGGGTATGAGATTGGTAGCGATTATAAACTGCTAGAAGCAACAATAAGAAAAGAAAAAGTACAGATAGTGAAACAAAATACAAAAGTAGTAAAAAAGCAAAAAACAAAAACAACAGATAAGGTAACAATATCAAGCGAGGTTGAGAAAATGTTATGAACAAGAGCATATATAGGAAGACACAATGTAAATAGTAGGTATATAAGGCCACCTTTGACAAACAATGTGGGTATAGGAAAAAAGAGTATGTGGTACAAATGATGTGGGCACATATGAGAGAAAAGATCTTGGTAGAACAAGGACATCAGAAATGTGGTCAAAGAGAAAAAGAAATTGTGGAAAATTTATTTAATTAATAATTATGAAGTCAAAAGGAGAGTAACAGAAGTCAAAAGAAAAACATGAAAAAAATTTGGAAAATCAATGGAAGCAAACTTTTAAAAATAAAACTGTAAAGAATAGAAGCCTATAAGATTTTTAGCAGATGCAAGGAATACTTTGAGGAATTATTAACAATACACACTAGAACGAAAGATGATGAAGAGATAGAGAACAGATAAATAATGCCATGGGGAAAATAAAAATTGGGAATGTTGCCAGAGTAGATGAAATAAGACCAGAACAATTAAACTACATTTGAGGAGGAGGAGGACAGATAGAGATACCGCAACTATTACACTCATACACATGGTGGTTCACTAATAGTTCAAAATAAATCATTATTGTATAAAGGGCATCTTGGGCATCAATAAGAATGCCCAAGAGGATATATACAAGGTGAGTCAAAAAGGAATACAAATATTTTAGATGATAGAACTTTAAAAATTAATGTCTGTTTGTTATATGAATGCGTGTCTGAAATTTTGAAATAAGGACAAAGGATGGAAAAACCCATTTCTCTGTCCTAAATTTTCAATGGACCAAACTATCAACTCGATGTTTTCAGAAGAACATAAGAGAGTATTGGTATCATTTGATTTAATAGTAAGGCAAATTTTTGGAGGAGTTGTTTGAGGGAGGGGGTTGTGCAAGATATAGATGAGTGACAAGGAAAGGTAGAACAAATATTGGTGGCAGGATGACAAAAGCAGATGTAGGTTGTGTGGAATGGAACGGGAGCGTGGGAGGAGCTGAGGGAAGAGAAAAGAGGATGAGAGAGATTTTAGGGGAGAATTGGGAAGGAATACGATGGATGAAGAAGGTGGAAGAAAGAAGGAATTGGAAGGGAACGGGGGGAAAAGGAGGAGTTAGGGGATGAGTAGGGTATGGGGAGAGTTGTTTGTGAAGTTTTATTTAAAAGGCAAAATAAAGGGAATGTATACAGGGTGGCCCAACGAAAGGGTAACAGACGGGTTTCTGGCTAGGGAATTTTTTTTTGAGAAATGCAAAAACACTTCAATTTTTATATCAAACGGGACAACTTTTGTCACGATTTTCAACCTGATATGATTTCATCCCTTAGTGCTGTGAGAAGAACCCCTAAAATTTAAATAGCGATGATTTGGCAAGTGATACGTCATTTGAAATTTCTGAATTCAGTGCACTAGTTTTTTTTTTAGTTTTTTTAATTGTTAACAAAAAAATTGATGTTGCAAAAATGGAAAATAAGGAAAGAGTTTGAGGTATTTAAAAACTAAAAAAGCGCGAACAGGTCAATTGTTTTTGTTTAGAGAAGCTAGGTACTTTTACAGCCAATTGACCACATTGTTTCACCCCTTAGGTATCGGGTAAACAACCCTTAAATTTTTACATTTCGGAGCAGTGGAATAAACTTTACTCTTTATATGCCGCCTAATTACTCCTGAAATGCTGCAAAATTCAGAAAAGAAAGACGTTTCAAATGACGTAAGACAAATGACATTAAGAGAAAGAGGACGAGATTGAAACTCATCTCAAATCTTGGCAAATAGCAGGAGTGAATGGAAAAAATATGCAACCTTGACACAATAGTGGGGTAACAGATGATATTTTAAATAATTTGTGAAACCTACCTACACAAATGGAAACCTAAACTCCAATACGGAGGCATATAAGGTTTGCCGATTACTTCTAAATATTGCATTACAACATCTTTAGGTGTGGGTCCCATAAAAAAGTAGAAATCCAAAATCCCTCCAATGGTTCGAAATGTTATAGCCGGTGCGGGTTGCAAAATAACATCTAAATACGATTACATTAGTATTCCGTATGTACAATTTAAATCATACCCATCGCATTGCTATTTAATAAGAAGACACCATGGCTATTTCCGGAATATTCCATCATCATATAAAATGGATGAGTACCATACAAATTCATCTGAAAGACAGTATTTGAAAAAATCCAACACCTTTTTAGTTAAAAATACATTTTCTGTAGGTATACCATCATGTGCAAACATTGTAAATTGTTGCCAGTGTGTTGAGAGCAGCAAAGGCGAACGATGTTCCCCCAATCCATAAATATAATGTGACGGTAATTTGGAAGTTAATTGTAAGAATTGGTCAGCGAAGACCATGTTTCCCAAATTGAATGAATCAAAACTGTCAACACAAAAATCAGCTTCGATTAATATAATATTATTTATATTATCATTATAATAATAATATTAAGGGAAGGTTGTGAGTTGTATTTTATTAATACAATCCCATACGTACATAGCCGATTTTTCTCCTTTTCGTATAATTCGAAATCCTATATTTTCCTCATTTAATTGAAGACTATATGAAAAATCGGAAGCAGCTTTATCTACAATTGGCACTTCTGGATACGGTGGTTCAAAACGGTTATGTAACGGATCTACGAACTACCAGAGATCGTTAACTCAACCCCTAGTGTTATACGTGAGCGTTACCTTAATGTGTAGTCGATTTTCGGTTTCATACTTAACAATCATTTTGATTATTTCTAAATCGCTTCCGTAAGCGCTTCTATAATTTCTTTTTAAAAATGCAGTTAAACCGTATGCAGTTTCTGTAACATTAACGTATTTATAACTTTCATAATTAGGTGGAAAATAACAATATGGCACGTCGAGAGGTAAATGTTTTTTCTTCTTAGTCTTCGATTTGACTGGAACCCAGCAACAACCTCTCGCCTCGCATCCGCGCATATTTGCACCGTACTCCGGATAACAGTCCAATTTCTCTTCGTTTTTGAGTAATTTACATTGTTTATAATCGGGTTTCCGTGGCGGTGGTAGAGATTCTTTCTCAAATTGAGGAGTTTGAAGCTCTTCGTGTACTTTAGCACTTGGTGTATAATGTTCCTGTTGAATGATCGATGGGTATTTATTTTTTTAATTATAATAATTGTCGACTCACCTTATCCTTAACATTATTATGATGAGAATGTTGAATCAACAAATCATGATCGATGTTTACAACTCCGAAACAATGTAATAAATATATAATTGGAAGGATTAAAAACACAGCCAATAATAGGATGAGCAAAAGGATTGTCGCTAGACTAGGACGGGTGCATTTAGAATTACTGCTACTATCTGCGGAGAAGCGGACATATTCTTCTGCCTATTGAGGAATCAATATAATATATTTACGAAAAAGCGAAAAGTAACTCACTTTGGCATGCTTAGGGGAGCATTTGTATTCGTTACTCAATGAGGATTCTTTTGTTGCGGGATGACGTGGAGGAGGTGCTTCATTACAAAATGCCTCAAACGATACAGAATCACTATGATTAAGCTGTCTAGCTCTTCGTACTCTCCAAGCAATAAGTAAATCTCTGATTCGGGTCATTTTATGTACACTTTTAAGAATATAAAATTGCAAAAACAATTTTTTGATTATAGTTTATAAACTGTAGGGAGGGAAGGGAGTGTGTTTAAACAAAGATATTTTATCACGAGTTATCATTTACAATTTGACTGTTTCCTACAGATAAAAAATTGTTGGCGGTGGATTGTTTCACTAACCTTTTGACATGTAACAGCTGATCACAATATGATTACATTTCCCGCCAAATTTAATTCTGCACCAGCTTTGAGTGAAATTCACTTAACGGCACCAGTTTGAAGCTTTCATAATGTTGTATGCAATGGGCACAGAATTAATTTCCTACACCAAAAAGCCAAAAACCAAAGGATTTGCTCTGTTATCTCATCGTGGTTTATTTGCGGTGTTTAGAAATAGCATCATAGTAATGGCGTTGTTTATAAAGGGTGTCCACCGAGAATGTTTCAACTTTAAATTAACGTTACAGAGTTCAGTGATCGTAACTCATTGTTTTGTTGTCTGGTGTACACTGAACTCTATAGTAGAGTGGTGCATCGTTTGTTCGAGCGCGTCGTGCATTTTGTTCCCACAAAAAGTGTTCTGTGCGGTTCCCATCTTTCATATTCGGCGATTATAAGCGATGGCCCGAGGTCCGAGCACACAGGTTATCTGGTCGTGGGTGCGAAGGTTACGTCAAGAATGGTTAATAGGTCACCTCCAGGAACCATCAGGACCCTTCGTCAGTAGCATCAAGTAGTGCGACAAGAAATCATTACCGCCTCCACATCAGGCAATGAACGATGGAATACCAGGTTACTTAGGAGAATTTAAAATAAGGACGAAAAAAATGGAAATGAAGAAAATGAAAAGACGCACTGGTGGGAGGACAACAGGAGAAAATGCAGACTGTGTGGCAAGTATTGGGAAAACATATGGAACACATGCTCAGGAAATGTGGGGAGTTAAGGAGAGGTTCAATTGTCCTAAGTAATAAAAATTTCATAATCGCACTCCCATATAAAAGCCATGTTAAAATTTGACTTTGGCATGCATTTCTGGACAACTCGCTCTGATCATAGTTTTGCTCCGATCATGGAGTTTTATGTCTCAAAATGACCCTAAGAACATGCCACGGCTCATATGCCTAGTTTTAGCAAAAAGAATAATGTTTCAAGCTGTCTAGGATGTGTCAAAGTGAGACAGATACTGTTTTCTTGCGATATTTTGCGATTCTTTCAAAGTTACAATAGAAATAGCATACCCCAATGCGATATCGATAGGCATAACTGCCGTGAGGGTTCATTGGGGTCATTTTCAGATATAAAAGTCAACAATCCGACCAATACAGTGGTCACAGCGAGTTTTCCAAAAAATGAAGTCCGAGTATTTTCCAATGGCGAGTGAACTTTCGGCGTACTAGCAGGAAAAATTGTCGCTCCATCACAACTCTTTACCTGAGGCTAAATTTCCTCGTAAATTGCTCTCATTATTCGAAAATTTCGGAATTCATCAAACAAATTCGTTGAGATTCCTTCAGTGGAATGGGCCAACGTAAACCAAGATTGGTGCGTGCAGGTGAAAGAAAGGTGGCTAAGAAGAACACCAAACTGGGCAGACGTAAGAGAGCTTTGGAGGCCTTCAACGCGATAGAAATCAGGGTCAATATTGGATCGAAAAAAGTTCATGAACCCCCCCTTAAGAGAAGAGAGGGAAGTATCAGGAGAGAATGGATGGCGAAGGATAATAGGAGAAGGGGGGGGGGGGGGGGGTTAAAAGTGTAATTGGGCAAGGGGAAATAGCTTTTTTTAAATTAGTAAGGGTAAAGAATAAGAAATAATTGTTAAGATTGTAAATGTTGTAACCAAATAAAGGACAATAATGAGCCGACTCAACCTATATCACAACTTTCCATACACTCCTAAATAGAAGGCGATGTAAAAATACGTTCGGTAACATACGTTGCAGGACGTTTGTATTCTTGTTCCAAAACTCCCACAAAACCCTTTCGAAGCCCCGCCCTCTATCAGGTACAAATTATTTTTCAACTAGACTACCGAAACTGACGTTAATTCTGGATAAAGTACCTAATCAGCTGAAAGGCCACTCTGGCGATCTCGCCCTCGTTCAAAACTCGACAGTGAGTCTCAACAGATCATCATCGACCAACAGTTCCAACCGATCTCCGGCGTTTAGCTATATGTCTTGTAAATACCTTATGTACATACATTGTATATGTAAATAAACAATTTGTTGTTTTCACAACATAAAATGAAACTTTGTTTGGCTTGTCCACCACATATAACTGATGACCGACAACGCCACAGCCACCATCGACCAACTCGGTATATATCACCTCCTTCAAACAACTAAGTGCAATCGCCTCGCATTTTTAAAAAACATTTCAATCACCTAATCTCTCCACGTTCTACCGCAAATTCAAGGACAGGTGCTAACTTTTGCTTTTGATTTTGGATTAAGAGGAACAGACCGATTTCCGGTCAAAATCTTACAAAAACAATAATTTAAAACTAATGTTAACAAATAACTTTTCACAAAGAGTGTGCTCATCGGCATTATCGGCCCCCCAAACTCAGGTATCCTTTTGTAGACTCAATTTTCCATCCTCAATCCCATATGGAGCAGAGGGCACGCCTTAGTTGCAGGTTTCGGTATGTTGTTTTCTTTCCTTCACGTCACTCCAAAAATCATCACTTCCATCTTGATAGTGATTTACATTACATATATGTGCTATTGGTCACCATCCCACCATAGGAAATGTTGACTGCACATACCCTGAACTCAAATTCCAACTCGCTAGAACATATCTACTACCATCTCCAGTCTTAATAAGGTAATCGCGTGTTTTCCAAAATTTTGTTGGACGTGGACAAGCGGGCGTACCTATATCAGGATCTGCTCCCTTGAACAGCTTATATATCGAAAACCGCATTAATTAACATTAAAAAGAATATTCTTCGATCTAGGCGTGAAGCATCAGATTTTCAAAAAAAGAAAATTTTACTGCAACTGGTTCAGTATTAAACGATGTGTATGTTTTTTGGACAAATAGTGTTTCCTGTGTTCAGGATACTCTAGATGGGAAAGGTTTCTAATGTATTTACAAGATTCATTGATGCTGTATAGTAGGTTCAACGATTGAAGAGATATCCCGTTTCCATTATGAAAAATATGCTCAAGAGGATTGCCAGTATCTATTTCAGAATAAGCACATATCTTTGACTCAAATCCAGTTTACTTCACTGTTTCCAGGGTTCAGAGAAATGTTGCTTATCTACAACCACAAATAACTTTTTGTTTGTGTCTAAAGCAGTCTGTCCTACAACCTTTGTTTATGTACCTATTATAGAGGGTGTCCAGCGGCAATTTTTCGATTTTGAAATTAATGAAATTAAATTAAAAACAAACGAATAAATTATAGAACATTCGCCATTACTCACGAACAAAGTTCTACACTGTAGCGATGGTAGGAATTTCACGTCGGATATTGTCTTGTAGGGCAGATTATGGTATATGGTGATGATTACAATATACTTTTGAGTTAAGGTTGAGTTGACCAATCTCGCTGAAAATAAGTCTTGCTGTTGCGACCGTTAAATTTGCAATTGCGGTACCAAAAAATTATCGATCATGCGGCAGTATGCTGATGAAGTGACGGTTTCATTCTCATTGAAAAAATATGGGCCAATTTATTCCATTCGCGCACCGGCCCATACCGTCGTTTTAAGGCAGTGCAAACTGATATCGTTCCCTTGGATTAGTGAGGTCGAGTATCGCATAATTTGTTTATTAACGTACCCTCCGATGTAGAAATGAGCTTTATCGCTGAACAATGTGTTTCCACAAGTGTTCTGGGACTCCGAAAACGTTCCAACATCGTTCTGGCGTATGTTTCTCTTAAAACATAATCGCTGTCATTCAGTTTTTGGCCGATTTGCATTATATAGGGATGAAGTTTTAATTGTTTTTTTTAAAATCACGTGCACAATTAACTTTGTAATCCCTACTTTCCGTTATATATTTCCCTTTCCCCAATCTTACTCTTTCTTTCTTGTATCTGTGTGTCTTTGTCTCTTCTTATAATCTCCTCTATATTTCCACTCCATCCTCTTTTATCCTCCTGTCTGTATTTTATTTTCCCTTCTTTCATATCTTTCCAACTTTGAAGTATCCTGCTCTCCCTCCCCTATCCACTCCAGGATTGGGGTGGTTGGTGCTAGAGGTTGGGTAGTGTGATAGGAAGGAACAGTAGATTGTTGAATAAATGGGATGTTCAAGGGTATAGTTAATGGGACATTAGGGGAGATAGAGAAATTCTCTTGGTGGACTGGAAGAGGAGGCGGATCAAGCATGTGTTAGGTTTTCATTTCTTCGCGGTGGGATTGATGGATGCACTGGTACAACACGAAATATTCTCATTTCTTCCTTTAATTATTCTTTTAGTACATTATTTAATTGTACACCTATTTTTAATTCTTTAATTTGTTATTTTCTCAATTGGTTATGACTAAATTATCCGTTAATTGGATTTTTTCTAAGGATTTTTTTCTGTTTGGGCAGTAAATCTATTATTATTATTAACTGCTCTTTGTTACGCAACTTGGGTAGTTGAAGTAAACTATGTTCACACAAAACTATCAATGTTATTGCTATATAAACACAATCCATTTCTGATAAATTTAACCGATATTAACATAAAAAATACTTGAAAAATTTTTGCCGTTATTTAGAAACAGTTTAAGTTCAATGGTACATAGGGTAAAGGTTGGGTAATACAAGGAATTGATAGTTAATATCTGAAGTTCACTAAAATAATATATTTACATTATGTAAGAAAACCATTATAAAATATTTAATCACAGAAATAATATAAATCTTAACATGTACTACACTCACTAATAATATCTGAAACAAAAATAATATTAACTAGCGACAGTTTAACAAATTTACAATAAACTCACTTTCGACAATCGTTCCCAAGGCTTTAACAGCGGGAGAATTTGGCAACTCAGTTAAGTAATCTCTACCCTCATCGCAACATCTGGCCAATTTAGGATCTAACGGTAAAGTTCCCAAAAATGGAACATTGTATTCATCACACATACGTTGTGCTCCACCGGTAGTTGCCGGAAATATTTCTGATACTCTCTGTCGAGTTCACAGTTTAGTGAAAGTTCATGTAAATTTAAGTTATTACAAACCTGACAGCAAGGACACGCAAATATCGACATATTCTCTATAACACCCAAAACATTAATGTTTACTTTACGACAAAAGTCAAGTTCTTTTCGTACATCCAACAGTGCAACCTCCTGCGGTGTTGTAATAATTATCGCACCTGTTAAACCCGCTTTTGCTAAGTACGTAGCAGCCGATAAGTGTTCATCTGATGTACCTTGAACGGAAAAACATTTCATAACGTAAACAAATCGTGATAACATTGTTTTGATGTGTTTCCATTGACGTCAATTTGTGATAAAAATAAGAAACTTTGTACCGTGATAACCCCCTTTACCATTGAGTAATTACGATAGCGTTGTTACACAATTACCTGGAGGTGTATCCATAAGAAGATAATCGAGATTTCCCCAATCGACTTCGCTTAAGAATTGACGTATCATTCCATTTTTCTTTGGTCCTCTCCATATAATTGCATCATCTGCGGATGATAATAAGAAACCGATCGACATCACGGACAAATTGTCCTCTACGTACTACAAATACTCTGTTGAATTACACCTACATTGTTAATTAAATGAAACGTACCACTGGAGACCATCCCGATCCCGACTGATGTACTTGTTCGCCATTAACACCTAACACTCTCGGTTGTGATGGTCCACATATGTCAATATCTAAAACGGCAACCTAAAAGACATAATTATATTGATTATTTTCCCATGTGCAAAACTTAAATTAGGTCACAGCGCTTAGTACAGACTGATACTGATTTTCTCAAATGTTTAAAAGTCGCGAGTGTAAAGTAAAATGTTTTTCGGAGGTTCCGAAGAAAGAAGAAGTCGATATAACAGAGTAAGAGACTTACATTTAATTCTGAATGTCGTTGAGCAATTCCACGACTAATTAACGCCGTTAGTGTACTTTTTCCAACTCCTCCCTTTCCGGAAAGGATTAAAATTTTATGTTTTACGGTATCTAAACGATCTTTTACTAACTGTATGCCGGGATCGACCGTTTTAGTAGTACCGGACGAGCATATTTGTTGATTCGGACAACCCGCACATGCCGATACCTTTCCTGCATCAGTACTTTGAGTACCTGGACAATCTGGTTAAAGAGATTATTATTATTAATAAATTGTTTAAATCAAACTACTGAAGAATAACTTACGTTGGGGTGCATTTGGGGGTATGACTTGAGCCATGTTTAATGTTCTTGCTAACACCACTGCTTTATTATTTCTGATAATAAATTGTTTATTATGCGCTTTTATTTACTGAACTCGCAAAACATAAAACTATGAACTTTGTCTGTCGCGTGTCTGTCTGTAAAAGTACGTACGAAGAAAAATAATTAAATAAAAGCGAGAACAGCAAGGGCAAAGTACAGTGTTGCCTAACCTTAAACTTTTTGATTGAACGTATTTGATAGTGCTTTTTATAGTTTGTAGTAGTACAATTGATAAACGAATTTGAATCTAAAATGATGCAAAAGGTTGCGGCCCAGATAATTCAACAATAATCTTTTAGGTTCCATGAACCTTTATCAATTGAACAAGGTCACGCACGACGCACGTCAGAACTCAGAAGTCAGAAACGTTGTCGTTGGTCGTTCACTCGCTTTGTTCGAAGTTCACTCGTGGACTCGTCACTCGTTCTAAAACCCCAAATCAGGGATCAGAGTGATCCCTGCCCCAAATCAATTATTTGTGGCCCAAACGCGCAAAAAGTCGAAAAGTGCCAAAAGGCATCAATGGCCAAGGTGTCTCCCAAGCTTCGTCACGAAATCAAAGTCGTCTACAATTCGTCTAAATAGGACGTCTCAGATCTTACCCAACCGCAAAGATAAATTCGAACTCCTCTATCTTGCAAATGTGTGTCTCGCTCTCGGATTCGTTCTTCTTCACAAACACACACGACACACTAGTGTTTTTGTTCTGGTTTAGACGTTTAGTCTACATCGGCGACACTGGTAGATCGGTTAGGCCTCTAATAGCCGTAGCACAGCTATGGCCATAGGCAACTAGTTGGACAACCCAAGTAACACAGCGAGCTGTAATTTGGTCATTACAACGTCATGGCAGCTACACTGCACAGCCAAGTTGTCTAGCGCAGTAACTGTGACAGCGCTTTAGCAGCGCTGTGAAAACGTCCTCGTTGCTAAAATGGCGAGTCATAATCAAGCTGCTAGGACGTCATTGCAGCCATATGGCTGTGTCGATTGCAGCCAAAATGTATAGCTGTAAAAACGTTGTGATGACCAAATGGCAGCTATTTTGGCAGCCAAACTTATCAGCTGTCGCAACGTAGTTTGTGCATAATAAAAAATTAAAGAAAGGGAAAAATAATTCATTTTTACGTGCAACTGTACGTACTTTATTCTTTACTAACTTAATTCTTGCACCAATCCGTTTTTACCTGGAAATGTGAAATCCTATTTATGTTATGGTACTTGCTTGAAAAACTTTCCCTTAACGGGATTCGAACCTATGGTGGGTAGGTGTGTTTTAAATTCGAAAATCAGCAATTCGACATTACCGCTGCGCTATCTGTAACATTTCTATTTTTCATTTCGTACTTCATAACTTTCCCCTGCTTCCCGTTATTAGTTTAAATTTTATTTGATTACTTATACCTGCCTTTTTTATGTTAAAAATGACCAGGATTTTTTGATATTTATTTTCTAGGTACGTATGTAGAAATTAGCCGCATTTTAGGTATTCGATACGGATCCAATTAAAGGTACCTAAGTGAATTACAATTTTTGGTGTTATAAGTTATAGAAACATTTTGATTCTTTCCCCGTATATTAAAAAAAAAACTTCCTAAACAAATTTAAGGTGAAATATATTAAGCAAATTATGGGGTTAAGTAATGATCAGCTGTTTTGTGGTGCTTAACACCTACAGCCAAATCGCTGTTATATGGTCATATTCGTGGCTGTCATGGACGATGCGGCAGCTAAATGGCTGGAATTGCCATATAGCTGTATATTAGAATTTCATTTGGCTGTAATGTACTCCATCACAGCCAAATGGCATTCTCAGCTAAATTATCTACGTGAAAGCGCTGCCACAGCGAAAATGTAAAGCTATTATACAGCTTGCCAAAATACAGCCATCAGGTGCTGCCATGACGTTGTCGCAGCCAATTTTTGGCTGTGTCAGCTAAAGAGCCAGTCTTGTGTTACTTGGGAACCATTGAATAAAGAATAGAGAGGAAGGAGAGTATCTTATCATTGCTACATAAAAATTAGTGACGGAAGTTCAGCCATTTGTATACCACTGTTGAGTCATCTGTGTTTACATTTTGGTCGTGTTGACAGTTGACCATAACTTGCAAAATTTGAAATATTTATTTGTTGATTGTTACAGTCACTGAACTAGCCAATTAGAGTTATATAAATATGGCAGTTGTTTCTGTCAATTTTTATGTTACAGGAAACATGTTAGTAGCCATTTTGCCACCACTTTGATTTCAAGGTCGAGGGCATATACTCCTTCCTTTCTATTGTTTATTCAATATGGACAACCGATTGATCAACTAGTCTCCCAGTGTTGTGGAGCTAGGCAACTCAGTTGCCCAACTGCACACCAAGTTTATTTCGGAATTATTCGGGCTTTCTTTTCAAAGATGGCATTGAGCAGTGCAGAACTTCTTCAGACTTCTATTGAAAAAGAGAAAGAGGAAGAAATTTTCGAAAACACCCTCTGTTAATGAGTCTAAGCAATGGTCTACATATATTACACACTATTGGATGAACCCGTGATGCAGATGCGCACGCAGTCAGTTGGCCATTCTAGTGACGTCACTGGTTGCCTACGGCTAATCCGCTACATATACTGCAATGCCACACCCGACTTATACGCAGACACAGGTGACGCAGAGATACATAAAAGCTGCCGAGCTCTGACATGCGCGGCAACTGTAGCACCCACTATTTTTAGTGGCGGAACTGCTCGCGACTAATGGCTTCAATTTGATTCAATGCCCCACGATACCTTCGTCAATCGGTTGTCCAACTAGTTGCCTACGGCTAATATTTCAATCAACGGTTATATGTAGTATACCTACCATTCAACGTGGAATGAATGAATAGTAGGTATGCGTAATAAGGCAGAAATAGGTTACCATATACTTACGTTTTACCTTATCTTACATTTAGGGCCATTTAATATAATAGAGGACATTTCAGATCGAGATCATCATAGCTGGAAGTCCGCTGTTGCTGAGCATTCTCTTCAAAACGGTCACAATATTCTGTTTCAGGAAACTATAAATCTCTCTCTATATATCCCATTCCCCCTCTTCTTCTGCCAATAAGGAAAATACGCGAGGGCATTTGAGATCTTCAAACACACCAACAATTTCAACCGTAACGATAAGGTTGTCACTTTCTCCGCTTTGGAAATATGTGATCCCACTGGTTGATGTGTCAGTTTCTCCTGACGGAATACGTTTAAATTAGCCAGGTTTATCTTTCTCTTTTCATAGTTATGGGAACTCCTCGTAGGTATATATTACACGTGTTTTCCCCAATTCAGGGACCTTCAAAGGAGGTGTCAAAGGATTATTCAATTCAGTCTACAAGTTCTTCATCTTGCCGACGTTTCGACCAGTAGGCCCGGTCTTTTTCAAGGCTCTTTATTCAAAAATATGATGTTAACATAGGTACAATAGACAGTTACAGTGTATTTAAAATTAAAATACGGTTGAAGCATTGGGCGCGTTTAGCGAGCGCAGCAGCTTAACGTTAGCAGTCAGCAATGATGTGTATGCTGACATCCAGCAACTTAAAATTCGCTAAACCGTGAACTGATATCAGCATTTGCTTGTTGTAGACGTCGGTATATAAGTGTGAGGTTAAGTTGCGTTTGTATAGTATTTCAAATCAACCATCGAACAAAATGTTATGGCTTTTGCTTTAGATTGTGTTTTAGAAGTTTTTGAAGTTACTTCTTAGGATTTATCTACCCTTAAGGGTTACTTGTTCAAATTATATGATCTCTGAAGTTAGTCGTTTAACTATTGCTGACCGATTCAGCGTAAACTTTTTACGCTGTCTAATTTACTCAGCAGTTGTAAGTAAGCATCTACTTAGCGTTCCGTTTAGCGAAACCGCTGTTGCCAGCAACTCAGCCGCTGACGTTCGCTAAACGCGCCCGTTGAAGTTACTTACCAAGAAGAGGTAGCAGCTGCAACATCATATTTTGAATAAACAGCCTTGAAAAAGGGCCTACTGGTCGAAACGTCGGCAATATGAAGAACTTGTAGACTGAATTGAATAATCCTTTGACACCTCCTTTGAAGGTCCCTGAATTGGGGAAAACACGTGTTTCTCTTTTCAGTGTTCTTGTGTATTTTTTCCTCCAGGTTTAGTAGGACAAAATGCCTACGCGACGTAGCAAATATAAATTGCCGTGTGTCGGACTTGCTCCGATTAAAAACCCCTGTTCCTCTAGGTGGCCTTATATGATTCTTCCGCGGTACCACCGCTAAGTGTATTACATTACAGGAGAGGGGGGGGGGGCCTTAGCCGTACATCTTCCTGCGGTGTTGTCAGACGACCTTACATCCCCCGTCCCATTCGAAATGTTGTGTTTTAGGGGCTCGTGTCGATTGTTTTCTATATCTCTATGGATGCGGGATGCCTCTACCATTTACCAGGTTATCCGGAGTGGTGCATGTTCCCAGCTGTTCCTCGACTATCGCGCGGAAAGCACAGAAATTTGGGCATTGGAACAATGCATGTTCAGTGTTTTCCTCAACTGCTAGTTGCTACACATATCTACCTACTGGGCAGTCCGGGAAATCTTCATAATTAAACTTGCAGTCATGTCCTGAAATCACTTGAGTGATATAATGGTTAAGGTCTCCGTCGTGTGAGCCGTTCACCAACATCTCCACCTTCGGGATTAGTCGATATGTCCACCTTCCCTTGTTAGAGGTATTTCACATCGACTAGCCACTGGTTAATACTAGTTGTTATCTTTGCATAGCTTGGGTCTATAGTAATAGTTCCCTTCTGATAATACGTCAATCTACACGCTCCTCGGCCAGCACCTTAATTGGGAGCATCCCGCGATAACGTTGATGATAGCGTACCCGGATACAGTGAGAAATGCACAGGCTACCCTCAAGACGCTGACGCGTATGCTACTGCAGCCTTCCTATGGTACTGCAGAATTTTCATTGCGCCAGCAACCCATATGGGTATGCCATAAGTGAGCACTCAGGTCGTCACTGATGGCAGCATGGCAGCAGTTTCCTCCTCTTCTGTATGGGGTCACCGACACAGTGTTCCAGCGTGTGTTCACCCATTGGTTCATTTGGTGGGCGAAACGTTGACGTTTTCAATATTGATTATTGACACGATCCTACCCCGGAAGTCGTCTTTATCATAATGGCATTCTCCCACTCTTGCGGTATTTCCTCGTTTCCCCATATTTCTCTTATTAGCCAGTAAGTAAATTAATGCTTTCTAGTACTAATTTGCTTCCTCCGTCCTTGACCATTTCTACCATCTTGCAGGGGCTTTTATTATTTTTCTCCGGTAGGTAGTAATTTGAGAAAAAGTTGTAAAAAAACATTTTTTACTAGCAGGATATAATTGCATATTTAAACGTAGTTTTTAGTTCTGATTACCTTTTTTTAATAACAATTTTCGATATTGTCAAAAATAAAGGTACTTTACTCTTGAGCAAAATTCATATTTTTTGACAAACCGCGTACACGACTGAAAAAATTTAATATCTGATGATTGTATTTTAGATTTTAGAACATGCAGAGCTTTTTATAAAGAATAACTTTTTTTTCGTAAAATTAATAATAAAAAAGTTTCCCATATGTTGCCAACTTAACTAGACACACTGTATTGTACATATTTTTGCACACTTGCTCTGATATGCACTTAACACATAAACAAATCATAACTAGTCCAAGCACGATGAGAAGAATTGAAACAGTCTTACCTTTTAAGCTGAAGTGAAATTAAAAAACTATTATACTGTCGCCCTGCAAGAAAATAGTCTCGATAGGGGTGAGAAAAGAAAACCATAAACGGACGGAAGAATAACAGACAGTCAGTAGCAGTACCTTAGGCCTATCAAGGGGAGACATTCACAAGTACAAGTACTAGTTGTTTGATTTTCCTTCAGATTCAGAAAAACTGATCATTGTTTTCCATATGATTGCTGCCTTTTTCTGATTTTAGTAGAAACAGTTTTCATTAGGTACATCTACAGTGAGTTTCTTTTTAAATTTCATATTTTAAGTCACTTTACTTTTCACATTGAAGACAATTTTTAAACTAAGGTGTTGCCAAGAGCCTAGAAAGCCTGGAGCGCTAAAATATTTTTTTTCACCGCCCTGTCTCATATTCATAGATTATATTTTGAATCTTCAGATTTCTTAGCCAATAGGACCAACATGGGACCAACTCATCAGCAAAAGCAGCTGTATTGTCTTTGTAAGTTGTAGTGGCCCAATGATGTCTTCTTGCTGCTTTTATTAATATGTTTTTGTAATTTCATCCATGACGACTATTGTGAATAGATATGAACTACTGTTTCACCGTATCGTCTTCCAATGTTAGTTGCGAATATACATGAAGCTCTGTTTTTTTGTACTTACATAGCTCACAGTTCTTTTATATGAACTTTTATGTTCATAATTAGTCATCTACTAACTTGTCTTCTATTTAATATTGTCGATATGTTCTTTCTTTTAATAGAATCAAAAACTTTGGTTGCATCATTGAGTTTGTAATGGAGTAAGTAGTAAGAACAATGTGAGTGGGGATTAGATATAAGGCGGAGCAGAGCAGAATTAAGTAGAGTCATTGATTATGTATATAATCAATGGTAGAGTTCAATTACAAGCTAATTACAAATAGTTTTAGTGTAATTGTTGTATCACACCATGACAATAAATTAAGTAGATATTAGAATTAGAGTAATTCAACGTCTATGAAGAGACATCACAATAAGTACGTTTATTTGTTCTTTCTGATAACTGTTTAATTAAATGGAGTGCGTCTGTTATTCCTATTCTCATCCCAAACTCTTTGTATTTAATCCATTTTCATTTCTATTTCAGATTTAAATATATTTTCTCCGCTATGCTTACAAGAGATGATACTGTTATAATTGTCACAATCTTGATTACCTTTCTTGTGAATCAGTATTTTCATTGCATAATACTTATTCAATGGTATTATAAGTAGGTACCTACCATTTCCCAGTCTTGGGAAATAATACCTTCCCTCTTAATTTTGTTCGTTACATCTTATAAAATAAATTTTTCCAGATTATCGCATGTGTTTTGTTATATCAATTAACTAATTAATTATGTTTGAAAATTAGGGATGTTTAAAGACCAACCTCGACCTCCTATGTAGTCTAGAAGTCGAGTTATGGTGGAGACTAACTAACTAACTAACACTAATCAACTCACGTTTAGGTATATATTTGGAAGTTCTGTTATGTCCTGGCTCTCACAGTTTCTCTGTAATTTTTATCTGTTACAGAGTCAGTAAGTGATATGATAATACTTCTTTAATAATATCCCTGGTACTATTGTTCACACAATGATCTAATACTAAATTTACCCCTTACTATAATGTACAGATTACACTAAAGTAGTATTAAATACATTCTTGTAGTATAATACTTATCCCACATATTTTTATATTCTATACCAATCGTGTAATTAAAGTCAATGACCAAAATAATAACAAAGCTACCACATTAATGTAAAGGTAAGCTTAATATTATTTACCAATCTAGTTAGTAAAATTATAAGTCTGTCATTAGAAAGTATAAGTAAGTCACTGTTTGTTTAATTTTCTTATTGTCTATTTTGGACAAAAATTATAATCATGGTGGAAAAATCTGAAACAGTTATGTACTCTGTAGGTTCTAGGACGAGATTTGCATTGCATTTGAATTAATGTGGTTTTAGCAACTTCAACCATGGAGCACAGTTGGTGCAATTCCATGCATGGAGCAAACGGCAGGCACCCCCATTCCAGCACGTATTGGCCAGTATTATCAAACACCCCGTCCTCATCCTTGGCGTCCAACTTTAGGATACGAAAATATCGACGTGAGACCATTGTATGTAAAACAACAAGTCCCGGGCACTGTATATATTAATTTAATGTAACGTTTTCCAGGCCCAGTCAACCCGTTACAAATGCAATTGTTGATCCTTGTTATACACCTTATGGAATGTCAACGGAGCCTTTAAAATTTCCTAATTTGGTAACAGGCTTCGAAAGGAATCCCGCACATGCTGCCCGTGCTGCACTGTACACGCGATACACTCCATTAGAATGGACACAAACTAATTTAAAAAACTATAACGACTCTGATACGAACAGAAATTATTCGGAACGTTTGCGAGGAGAATTTATTAGAGTATTGAGGTAAGAGCCAAATAAATTCGAAGTACGAATACATTCCTTTTTTAGAGAAACTGACGAAAAAACGAATGGAGGGCAAAGGGAAGCTGGCAGACGTTTGGGTGAAAGAATAACCGATACCACATTTTGGAGAAATGAGGCGAGATCGGAACTAGAGAGATTATTAACTGAAAATGATTTACTACAAGAGGCACGAAGAAATCTCCAAAAAGCAATTTTGGATATAGAAGGGCCGTTACACATAGCTCAGGAATGTTTGTATCAACGTGAAACAAGAAAGGGAATTGAACTGGTGCACGATCAACCCGAACAGGCCTTGTTAAGGGAGGTGGAAACATACAGAAATTCTCAAGAGCGCCTAAGTGCATTAATGGATAGAACAAAGGGTCAACTTAGCAATTCCAGAGCAGCTCAGCACGAACTTGAAACGGACGTTCATAGTAAAGAATCCGCTTTAGGAATTGACAATATGTGTCATCAGTTAAATAACTTCTCACGTGGTATTAATTATTATGGCGGTATTGAAAATTTTGACCCTACGTAAGTACCTATATGTTATATTATACTTTCGGCTTACATAAAGTAACCTTTTAGGGTAAGCACAACGACAACATGGGCTGAAAATAGCAATAGAATTGTGCAAAGATCTCAAGCCGAAAGGGGCAAAGCCGCTCAATTAAGATCCGATATAGAAAGTGTAATAAACGCAGTATCCTCCGAAGTTTGGGATGTTTGGAGTAATACAAATAATGCTTTAGCACGTAGAGCCGCTGAAACATTGGAGACAAAAAGCAAGCTCCAAATGCATTTACATAAGGTAAGTACCTACTTTTCAATTCTACATTCCTAAACTTTATTTTAGGTACAACAAGAAATATTTGAAATTGAAAAATATTTAGAATTATTACGAAAAGGTATACAGGATAAAACTGCACCAATGAAAGTTGCACATACTCGATTAGAATCGAGAACACACCGAAAAGATGTTGAATTATGTCGTGACATGGCCCAAGATAGGTAAACAAACATTTTTTTAAGCTATTTAGGATCAAATCCCACATTCCTTGTAGTAGTTTCTCTTTATTTGCATATAACTTGCAAAGTTTCTTATCGTGTTTACAATGTAATTTTACTTTACAATTTTGTTTATATATTATACAGTGTGTCCACGGATTGACTTCACTATAGGTGTAAATGACCAAAAATTTTGGAATTTCAAAACGATTTTTTCAGATTCTGCCCTGCTTCATTGGAAATGAATTTTCATCATATTTTTAATTTTTTTAATTCAAAGCCGCTTTGATCGTGGAACAAAAACTATTTTCTTTGCAGGTAAAGTACCTTTTTTATCTATCATAGAGCAAAATTTTATTAAGAAAAACTGTTCAGAATCAAAACATAATAATCAGTGCAAAATTTGAAAATAATCGGCACAATTTCATGAAACCGTTATTTTTATTTATTAAGACGACTATCATCGATTAAATCGGAATCTATGCATACAACATTTCAAACATTACATTCTCATTTGTTTACAAACAATAACGATTGTCATTTTATGGTCAGTTTTTCAATTCTGAACAGCTTTTCTTAATAAAATTTTGCTCTATGTTACACAAAAAAGGTACTTTAACTGCAAAGAAAATAGTTTTTGTTCCACGATCAAGGCGGATTTGAATTAAAAAAATTAAAAGTATGATGAAAATTCATTTCCAATGAAGCAGGGCAGAATCTGAAAAAATCGTTTTGAAATTCCAAAATTTTTGGTCATTTACACCTATAGTGAAGTCAATCCGTGGACACACTGTATATACATTTTATACTTTCTTCCTTTTCCATATTTCTTCCACCCACTGTGCTCCTCTTCCCTTAACTCCCTACACTCCTTTATCATATGCGACATATTTTCTAACCCTTCCCCACATAAAAGTTAAAGTTCTAGGGGAATGGTCCAGGTTGGTTCGGTTCTGTTTTTGGTCTATTGTGCTCCCTTCGTCTACCTGTATCTTCAGCAAAGTTCAGGATATTTTTAGTAGGGCGGTGTATGCCAGACACACCTCTATCTATGATTTTTGCTTTGCCTTCTTTACTTCTATTTTTAACTATTTTCACCAATTCCATCAATTTTTTTTTTAATATCTATTTGTATTTGTCTCGATACATTTTGTTTCGTTATGTTTATGATTTTTTGATTATACAGTTCATTTTTTTCCTTTCTCTTCTGCTTCATCACATGCATTTTTACCAAATAATAATCAGCAATCAGAAAATATTCCATTATAAACCTTTCATTTAATAATAATAATAATCATTTATTGTTATTATCTGGAGCTCAAGAAAAATGTATATTTTATAGATAAAATCAAGTCGATGGTAACAAAAGGTTTGCTGTAAATTTAGCGCTCTGTTCTTCGCGACAAACCTTAACTAAATCTAACATACAAGTGTTTTTCTTTTTTTACCTGTACAGGGTGTACAACTAAGAAAGGAGGCCGGCCATAACTCAGAAACTATTTGAGATAGAACAGTGAAATAAAAAATCTTATGATAAATGTGACCAAGAGAAAATGCTGGAAATTATTTTCAATTTCCTACCATTGCCGCCAGAGGGCGTTTCACTGATTTCAATTTGAAATTCCCATTTTTTGGGCAATTTTCCTCAGTAAAGTATTTAAAAAAATATATTCGTTGTAAACTAGTGATCAATATGTAAAACTTTGTTTAATGAATTTTTACGATTGCTGTCCAAATAAAGGGAGGGGGAACTAAATTACGTCTTACTAGAAAAAATCGTGTAACTTCGAAACGGATTGCTTGAATTTGTCAAGATTGGTCTCGATGAGAAGCCAATACTTGATATTACCAAAAAAATTCAAAACTACAACAATTTCTTATCTCCGTCTACCAATAGAGGGCGCAACTTGTTGAAGGAACAAAACGGTCGATTTTTCTAAAAAAATTCAAATGGTACCAAATATCTTTTTCACTGCTATTGGAAGGAAAATTAATAATGGAGTAATTAAAAAAAAAAATTATGTCAATAGATCTTATAGTACCGAAGATATAATCAAAAATGTGGTAATATGGGAGGTATTTGAGGTATAAACAAATCGTGAGCTAAATATAAATAAAGTAGGCTATAAGAACTTTAATTTCTTTCAAAATTTCAGTGGTCCTGCAACAGTGGCATTTTGCATGCATTCAAAATATGCTGTAATGCTTCTCCATTGGAAATTTGCATTTTTGCTTATAATACAACAACCGAAATACACTTAATGTCATTTTCTTGTCTAGTTTACAGCTTTGACATAAAGTTTTCATTTTAAGCGTTTTCATTTGTTTGTGCCTCAAATTATCTCTTATATTACCACATTTTTGACTGTAACTTTGGTACTATGAGAGCTATTGACATAAAATTTTTTTAAAATTATTCACTTATTAATATTCCTTCCAATAGCGGTGAAAAAAATATTTGGTACCATTTGAATTTTTTTAGAAAAGTCGGCCGTTTTGTTCCTTCAACAAGTTGTGCCCTCTATTGGTAGACGGAGATAAGAAATTATTGTGGTTTTGGATTTTTTTGGTAATATCAAGCATTCTCTTTACATCGAGACCAATCTTGACAAATTCAAGCAACCCGTTTCTAAGTTACACGATTTTTTCTAGTAACACGTAATTTAGCTCCCCCTCCCTTCATTTTGACAGCAATCGTGAAAATTCATTAAACAAAGTTTTACATATTGATCACTAGTTTACAATGAATATATTTTTTTAAATACCTTTCTGAGGAAAATTGCCCGAAAAATGGGAATTTCAAATTGAAATCAGTGAAACGCCCTCTGGCGGCAATGGTAGGGAGTTGAAAATAATTTCCAGCATTTTCTCTTGGCCACATTTATTATAAAAATTTTTATTTCACTATTCTATCTCAAATAGTTTCCGAGTTATGGCCGGCCTCCTTTCTTAGTTGTACACCCTGTACATATAATGTTGTGATGATGTATATGATTTTGATGCAGCAAATGTTATGTATGTAGGGAATATTTTGATATAAACGCTAATTTATTTTCAATGTATAGTTCTATTAATTTTTTCTTCTTTATTGCTCTTCGTTTCTTCAGTTTTGAATTAGTTTAAAATAAATAAAAAGGAAAACCTTATTAACAAAAAAGAGATTTCTCTTATCAATGCAATCCACAGAATGGTAAAAAATCACTATGTACTCAAAATATATTTACTATATGTACAAAGGAGTCGTTAAGATATTTTGAATTACTGATGTTATTTTTCAGATTAGTTCAAGAGGTACGTGATATACAAGATAATGTAGAGTATCTACATCGTAAATTACAAGAGGCAGAAGCTCAACATCAGCAACTTTTGAAAACAAGAACAAACTTAGAAACTGATTTATACAATAAAGTAAATACTCTGTTTATTGACCGAGAGAAATGTATGGGAATGCGTCGTTCATTTCCAATCACTGCCACAATCAAATATTAATGTAATTCGCATGTCATTTATAGCATTTTTATTTGTACCTTCTTACACATTAAATAGATTTCCACCAATACTTAAGTGTTCAATCCACTGTAAGTTTAATGTAACACTAGAATTATTTAATAAATGCAGGTAATGGCAGTTGCAGTCCTTCTTTTGCTTCAAAAAATGTGTAAGATAACGTAATTTCTCTAACATATTCCATAGCTGGATCCTGTGCGAATTCTGGATCAATGTAGAAAAATACAGGCATATCAACCTAAAAAACAATTATACAACTGAAGAAAATCATTACAGGTGTAAAATGTCTTAAGCATGATGATTACCTAACCAATTTGCTATGATTATATGGATATGAATACAAAATTTTAGAATGCACAGGTAATCATAAAAGTGGAAAAACTAACTAATTTGTAGCAAGTCTAAAGAAAATAATAACAAAAGCGAATATTACAGGATATTAAAACAATGCAACAAATTTATCAATAAATTAAAAAATAATGCGATTCTTACTCCAAACAATATACCTAAACAGAAAATATGTAAGTAATAAATGTGTATCTTGTACATAAACATGAGGATTATGAAAAATAAGTTAAATAAAATGGAAACCTTGATACAAGAGAAGTAAAACCTTGATTTACACAAATGAAAATCAATACATAAACATCCCACAACTGTAAAAGAAATAAAATGTACAATTATGGTGTCAATCAAGAAACATAATACAATAGTGATAGAAATTGAGTCACATAATAAAGTTGGTTGTATTGTATAATGAAGACTTTCTAGCACGCATTGTTATTGAACAATAAAAAATGTTCTATTACAATGAGTCATATGAATGTAAGAGATGTTTAGGCGCCATAACATTGAATGAATATCAAATTACACAAGAAAATGCAATGAGAGAAATACTATAACCAGCTTGAAGAAAGACAACATATGTTAGCTATAAACTTTTGACTGGTTTGTTTTATCACTAATATTAGTTCTCGTACGTTTCATGTACCCTTAAGCCCATTTTGAGTGTTTTTTCTTTTTTGTATATTGACATTATCGTTCATTTCTCACATGATTTCATTCATTACTTGGTTTAACGGTTTTATTTCTTTTTCCCTCATATATTTTACTATATTTATTATCGTACCAGATGCTTTACCCAATCTTATTTTTCCTTTTACCTCTATTATATCATTTGTTGTATTGATTCTATATTCTGCATCTCCTTCTCCTCTTCTGTTTCTTACACTTTCTCCATGTTCCCATCTGTCAATTCCTGCAAACACTCCAGTAATTTTTTCTTGGAGAGGAGCTTATCCCACTATTATGAAACCCCTGCAGGTGTCGGACAGAAACATGTGATTAGGTAACTGGCAACGAAACCAAAGATGACTCAATCTCTGCCGCTGTTCAGAGATCTTAAAATGTTACCCTTAATAAAATACTTAGTGACTTTGGGATGAATTGGGATGGAGCTGAAGGTAGTGGAATCTGTAGATTGGCATGTAGGCAAGAGAGAAGTCAGGGGAAATCCATTTAGCCCAAGCCAAGAATTTTGTAAAGTTGGCTGTACTGCGTGGTCCAAATTGAGCACTTCCCATAAGGAAACACCCTTTATTTTAAGAGATAGAAAAAAATGGACCTAGGTATCTGGAATTCAATTTTAATGAGAAAATCACTGACGCAAACAGAATTCAGCTAGGTATCCCTAATCGATTGGCCGATTATACAGGGTGTTTGTTTTTTTGTGTACGACCCTAAACTACATTTTTTCATACGACCGCCCTGTATATTTTGGCGTTTTTTAAGAGTAAAATTTCCTAAATTTTGATGCATCACTTGTTATATTATTTGCACTATTGCATTTTATACAATAACATATTTTGCTAGCAGACATCTACAACGTGCCCAAGATAAGGATGAACAGCATTTTTCATGCTTGGAGTCTTTGCAAAGTTTCAATTCCTTCAATTTCTGTAAAAACTCCTTCTTAAGCATTACGTAAGGCGAAGGAGCGCTTACCTTCAGGGCGATAAGGGGATCTTGAAAACGGTAAGAGATACGAAGGCGTTTAAATTAGAGAAACGTTGCATAATTTAGGGCATGTTCACATGTAGTTTGCAGAAGTTCATTATTGTTTATCGTTTCCGAGATTTAAAACAAAATGCGATTTTTGGGTTTTTCTTTTTTCGTAATTCCTTCCTTTGTTTTAAAAGATTTTTAAAAACCAAAGATTCATTGTCACTTTTTGAATGGATGGCGTTTTCAAATTTTTTATTCGACGTTTCGTCTCCGAGGAACCATCATCAACTTTATTTTTTTATATCGCCGCAACCAACGAAACACCCCGTATTCGATAGTATTTTTTATTACGAATTTAACAATGTATTACTCATTATGGTTTTGAAGCTAACTTTTTTTAAACTCCAATTTTTTAAACCTATTTAATTAAAATTAAATAATTACAATAACTGTTCAAATGTTATTTTCTGGACCCGGGTTTTACTGTGTTTATTGAAATTTTTCTTCATCGTTAAATTTGTAATAAAAAATACTATCGAATACAGAGTGTTTCGTTACTGCGGCGATATAAAAAAATAAAGTTGATGATGGTTCCTCGGAGACGAAATGTCGAACGAAAAATTTGAAAACGTCATCTAATAGTATTCAAAAAGTGACAATGAATCTTTGGTTTTGAAAAATCTTTTAAAACAAAGGAAGGAATTACGAAAAAAGAAAAACCCAAAAATTGCATTTTGTTTTAAATCTCGGAAACGATAAACAATAATGAACTTTAGCAAACTACATGTGAACATGCCCTAAATTATACAACTTTTCTCTAATTTAACCGCCTCGTATCTCTTACCGTTTTCAAGATCCCCATGCTGTTCGTCCTTATCTTGGGCATGGCTAATAGGCAGTACTGGTCGTACGGAGAAAGATTGCCCCAAGGTCGGATGCGCACTCGTATAATTGTAAATTTTCCAAGCTTGGCAATCATGTGATACCAGTGGTGTCGCCGCTAAATTCCGTTTAATTAGTAACATCTGGCTTGAATATTAAAAAAAAATGATTTTTGTCTTAAATGAGTATATGTGATTTAATTTTACATGTACACGTATTTTTTCTTACTTTCTTACTAAAATATAAATTTAATAACACTGCGAGTTTTATTTCCTCATAAAAAGCAACGCCAGTGTTAAACGTGGAAAAAGCAGTTTACATGCCGATCTCTTCCGAATACACGAAGTTCACCTGCGCACCCGAAGCAATCTTTCTCCGTACGACCAGTATGATTTAAAACAACAATTTCTTAGTTATATGGAAATTTTTATTAGCTCCAACTATTTTTAATTTGAAATGTATAAAATCCAATATTATTGCAAATAAATATAACAAGTGATACATCAAAATTTTGTAAATTTTACTCAAAAATGGCAAAATATACAGGGTGGCCCGTGTGAAAAAAAATGCAGTTTAGGGTTGTACACAAAAAACCAAACAACCTGTACAAAAACTGTCTTCTACGTAAAAAAGTCCTCTAAGATTTTGTCAAATTCAATTAATCTTTAACAATAAGAGGGTTATGGGCCATTAAAGAAATCGACCAAATTCGAGAAACGCCCCCTAGCGGCCAAACGATAAGAGATAGCTGAATTCTGTTTGCACCTGTACTTTTCTCATTCAAATTGTACTGCAGACGCCTAGGCCCATTTTCTCTTAAAATGAAGGGTGTTTCCATAAAAAAGTGTCCAGTTTGTTATGTTGCGGAAATAAAAGAATTACATATTATTTTTCCATCTTCCTCTATAATGATGTTCCTGTCCTTGCCTTTTATGTTAATCATATTATCTTTCATTTGTTTTAGTTGTTTGAGAGTGTCATAGAATAATTATTGTTGGTTCTCTCTGTGGTCAAAGATTAGGGATTATAGGGTAATATTTGTCTGGTTTCTTGCCATCCTTTCACCAAACTTTTGTTTTACCTTCTTTATTTCCCTCTTATCTATGACTACCGTCGAGAGTTTTTGTATTTATACCTATAAGTAAAGTAGTTATTGTCGTAAAGACTAAAGTATATGACTAATCGTCAAATAGAAGGAGAGAGAAATATAAACATACAGGAAAAAGTTTACACTGCGACCAGGACTCGAACCTGGGGCCTTTGCCTTTCTAGGGCAATTCGAGTCCTGGTCGCAGTGTAAACTTTTTCCTGTATGTTTATATTTCTCTCTCCTTCTATTTATACCTATATCTCTTCCAACTACCCTTCTTTTTTTATATTTGCTCTATTTCTGTGGTCCACCATTTGGTTATTATTATACTTTTGTGTTTCCACAGCTTCCCATTGCTGCATCCAACGGGCATTTTAATTACATACCTATATCTATTGTTTATACTTATACTTTTAAGAAAAGTGCCAATACTTAATTAAACCATTTGTTAGATTAATTAGATTAATAAACGTTTTTGTTTGCTAATATCATGAAATATGTTCACATGAAGAAGAGTAATAAATAAATAAATTCATTTGTTTAAGACTTTTTACACTAATGAAGATTTTGACCAGTTATTGATGGGTTACCTGTTCATGTGGATTAAGTTGTTGTTCTTCAAAACAAAAACATTGAATTTTATTGAAGTACTGACCGGCTTCAAATGGAACCACATTATACGTACTTATACCAGTTACCGGCACATCGGTGGGATTTTGTGCCGTGTAAAATGCGAGAGCTGTCTCACCTGGAACTACCTTGACTTAATTGCCAATTAAAAGTATTTCGGGAAAAACACTCACTTGTATTGCCAATTGCTGTGGTTTAAAATTCCATCGCATGCTTGAAACGGTATCGGCATTAAATTTGATTTTGATAGGTTTATGTTTAACGGGGGACATGCTCACTACTTTAGTGTTATCGTGTCCCGTCGAGATAGTTCCACCATAACCATACGCTTGACAAAACATGCTGTACAAAGGTACGGCTGCATAACTGAAACCTACAACGAGTATACCTGCTGCCGTTACATAATAGAGAGTAGATTTCGATCGAAGTGCTTGATTCGTGCCACTTTTTGATTGACAAATATTGGTTAGATGGATCCGTCGACTATTACACAGCACTTTATGAATATTATTTCTCTGTGTGAGTTCCTTCAACAAAATTCGTACAGTTACAAACATTTTCTTGAAATAAGGTTAATGTACTACAAAACATAACCTCAATAATTGTTTATAGACACATAACAGAAGATGTTCACAAAAATTATTAACGCAGCTTTGCTAAAAAATTTGTCTGTTCGTTTGTACTCTAAAAACGCTCCCGGTAGTGCAACTATTGTGTTAACTGACGATAGGAGTACATATGTAGCTTGGCATCCACAACAAGACTTTCCTTACGAGTGCACGAGACCTTTACCAGAACCGAAAATTGAAGAAAGTACGTCAGTTTTAAAAACAAATCTAACACCGGAACTAATGCAGATATTTAAAAAGAAAACTGACGAGCAAGCACGCCAAGAATTGATGAACATTACTTTCACAACCAAACATAGGTGGTTTCCTCGTGCTAGAGACAAAAGGGCAAAGAAGACACCAATGGATAGAGAATATTTATAAAATATCGCTATGCTAAGTAGTCCGAATATCAATTACAAATTTATTTACACTTTATAACAATTACAATCTATGATTTTCAGTATATAAACAGTTTTAAAATTAATTCGTTAACGCTATGAGAGCCTTTACGACATTCCCATGGTGTTCTCTTAATGTTCGTTCAGCTTTTATTCTT
This sequence comes from Pyrocoelia pectoralis, assembly GCA_036250285.1. Classification (NCBI taxonomy): domain Eukaryota; kingdom Metazoa; phylum Arthropoda; class Insecta; order Coleoptera; family Lampyridae; genus Pyrocoelia; species Pyrocoelia pectoralis. The sequence continues at coordinate 14,607,802 of CM070079.1, forward strand.
GAAATTTCCATTTCGCGTACAATTAAATCAACATCTTCCTTCTTTATTAGTACCTTTAGTAATTCTTTTTCTCGTGCAATCTTTTCGGCTGCTTGTTTATTTCGTTGGTCACCAATTAAAGATATTGCACCTGCGAAATCCTGTGTTGATATTTCTTTCTCTTCTGCATAATCTGTTACTTTTTCCAAATCGGCTGCACCACAATCGTGTTTCGCCGATTTTTTCTGGGATTTTTCTTCACTATCTTCGGAACCACCGTTTACAACTTGTTCAGAACTCATAATTTGAAAATTTATTAAAGTTTTGGAATTTGGAATATAATTAAATTTAGAGTCAAACGTTTTAGAAGATTTTGAGGTTATCTGGCAATATCAGTGGCGTACCAAATCATCCAAATACTCAGGTATTTTAAATGTTTAAAGTCGTCGTTTTACAAAATGTTCATTACTATTACATGAGAGGGAGTAAATTTAAATTAAGTTTTACAATTTCTTCTTAAAGGCATTATAAAGGTGTACAAACAAGATTAAAATTTGCAGATCATCAAATATTTGATGGCGTAAATGGCGCGCGATTTAATTTATTAAAGCTTCCAATAATGAGAAAATCGGTCAATTATGCCTTTCTTTTGCATTTTATAAAATAAAACACCCATTACCGCACTCAATACATCGATTTTAAGTTAATTAACAATTAGACACATAACCTTAATTTGCGGTACTTGCGGTGAAACATCGACGAACGTCATTGAATTATATACATCAATAGGTGTTTTCTTTTTGCAACGCCACAGGGTTTGGAACATGCACAATTATCACGTGATTAAAGTGCCTTGCGTCATAGGACATTTCTGCCTCAGGTTAATATAAAACTTAAAATAAAGGTTTTAAAACGAATAGGGTTGTTGAGAACTGAGTCAAATTATTTTTATAAAACGAATGGTGTGTATTGACAGAGCTGACTTAAAGCTACCACAAAATGCAAAAAGAAAACACCTAATATTTGATTAATTTGAAATGTTCTTTGGTCTTCTGTGTAATATATTATATTAATTATATTAATTATATACATCTGTCAAACATTTTTATGTCATCTAAAATTTTATTACTTTTAAATATCATCATTTTAGTTGTTACATTTTATGCAGTTACTTATATGACCTTAATTTATATAACGTGTTAATATTTTATTTTCCTGACGAAGCAGGCATTTAGCCTGCGAAATATTGAAAATAATAAATAAATTAACTCCACAAAATCTGGTCTAAACTCAAATAATCACTTCCTAACATCAATATTTGTATCATGCATCAATACGACGTTTTAATGATGTAAAAACAACGTTAGTCTTTGAAAATATTATATATTATTTATATTATCAGGCGAGATTTAGAAGCAGGGAAGTGTAGTAGCAAAAATTTCAAGTGTCACAATAGTTTTATTGGGCGAGACAAATAATAGGTGTTTTCTTTTTGCACGTTGTGGTAGACCTAAGTCAGCTCTGTCAATAACACACCATTCGTTTTATAAAAATAATTTGACTCAGTTCTCAATAACCCTATTCGTTTTAAAAGCTTTATTTAAGTTTTATATTAACCTGAGGCAGAAATGTCTACATGACACAAGGCACTTTAATCACGTGATGATTGTAACTTTACCTAACCCTGTGGCGGTGCAAAAAGAAAACACCTCATGTCTACTAACTTTTCACCAAGGGAAATTAGTTTGGGTTAAAATTTGAATGTTTGCTCCCAAAATAACGCCCCTAGTTTGGGCCCTTTTGGGGCAATTTTGATAAGAAGCTTGTTTTATTGATGAAGTTATTTTATAGACTCTAGTTTTAAATTTTATCAAAATATTCAAAATCGGTCTAGTAGTTTAGGCTCCATAGCCATAACGTACGCACCCGCACACAAACATTTTTCAAAGATGGTGGTTTTGGACTCAGGAAGACCGAAAAACGTTGAAATTAATCAAAACCTCGAGTAATTAATTAATTACATTGTACTCATCTGCTCATTTGAAAAATATCCGTTCCCGTAGGTCAGCCTGTGTCATAACATAGTGCCCTCTCGTCAAAAGTTAGATTAAACCTACGAATGAAGGAAGATAAACCAAGAGAGAAGCTATAGTGGCGGGATCGAGATTTATATTAGGTACCTCCTTTGCGCTGGTTAGTGTACAAATATGGTGTCTGCATACCTTTGTACGTTATTCTGAGACGGTTTGATGTTAATTGTATGGACAAAATTACGAGGATACATTTGTACGTTATTCTTTAATGATTTGATGTTGATTTTGGATAAAATTACAGGTTTCCACCTCTCTGTTAAGTGTTAATCTCCCTTTGTATATTACTTCCCTCGCGTGCGTTGATAATGCAATGTTCTCTCCTGTTTATCTTTACTCGTAGAATTAAACCGTACATTAACATGCATATAATTGGCTCCTACAAAATCCACCTGAATAAAGTGAACGCCAACCAAAATCCGTTGCACGTCATATAATATGTGAGTGACGTAGATTGGGGGCAGTGTTGCCAGATTGTAATTGAAAGAAGGAAACGCAAATAAAACTTCTGAGTTCACTCGTAACTTATTATAATAAATAAAAAACAAAATCAAAACTTCAAAATTGTGAGTCAAAACATAACCACAACAAAACATTACAAAATCGATACCTTATGGAATTGGAATTGGCATTGGCAACGTTGCTGAAAACAATCCAATGTTATACCAACGTGGCGATAATAAAATTCTGATGAAATTAATTCTTGTAGGATATAATATTAGGGAGTTGGCAACAACGTAAGAAGGTCAGAACGTGACGGTCACGCGGTTAAAAGCAGCATGTTATTTGTAGTTATTAAAGTTGTGTTGTAATTAAATATTGTCAATTAAATGGTTCAAACGAAGTCTGTCATTAAAACCATCGAATACACAACAACTGGCGACGAGAATTGGTGAGAATTCCATATTTTTCATTAATTACGTTGAAGTTGAAGGTCAAGCGTTGCAAGTAATATAGTCCTACCGTCAAATAAAGTCGTGTCAATATAGTCATACCAGTCATCAAAAGGGGTGCAATTGTGTTAAATTAAGTCGCAAAAAGTCGTGAAGTCATTCGTCATACAGTCAAAATGTCAATTATTGGGGCCATAGAACAATTAAATCTAAACAAAACCGATGTAGAGAGCTACTTAGAACGTATGGATCATCTGTTTCGTTGTAATAAGGTGGAGGAGTCGGAAAAAGTAGATTTGTTTGTTACATTAATTGGGGGTGATGCGTATAAATTATTAAAAACTATGGTAAAGCCGCAGTCGGTGTCGGAAAAAACATACGCAGAGCTGAAGAAAATTTTAAAAGATAGAATGGCACCAAAAAGGTCAGTTATTGTAGAAACGTACAAGTTTTACAAAATTAGTCAAGAGCTGGCATCAATTGCCGAATATATAGGTAAATTGAAAGAGCAAGCCGATTTATGTGAGTTTGAAGAGTTTCATGATAGAGCTCTGAGAGATAAATTTGTATGTGGTCTGTCGAACAAGCGAATACAAGATCGTTTATTAACAGAAAAGGATCTTACATTCGATAAAGCGTGTCAAATTGCGCTTGCCCAAGAAATTGTTCAGGAAGAAAGCTTGGAGTTGCAACAAACTAATCAAGCAGTCAATAAATTTAAGGCAGTCTCAAAACATAAGATGGCGTCAAGGCAATCAACAGGAAATCAAGAACCGAGTCGATCAAACGATTCGACAAAGAAAAGTCAGTCGTCTTCAGTCAATACGAGGTATGAGTCGCGTTCACAGTGCTTTAGGTGTGGCAGGTATCACAATCCAAATACGTGTCCAGCCAGAGAGTGGGAATGCTTTTCATGTAAAAGAAAGGGTCATACAAGTACAGTGTGTCGTAACAAGAAATTTAATGTAAGTAATGTCACGGAAAGCAGTAACGAAGATAGTCGGCAAGAAACGGAGGAAGAAATGTCTCACGAAAATGTCTACGAACTGGGTTGGTTACAGTTAGCAACAATCACAGAAAATACGAATAAGCCGTTATTAATAGATGTCAAAGTACAAGATCAGTGGTTGGAAATGGAGGTCGATTCTGGAGCGAGTAAGTCAATAATCCATAGTAGTCTGTACAACAGTAAGTTTTCTGATTTAAAACTAGTCGATGTTAGTTTTAAGTTACGTGTGGTAACAGGTCAAACAGTAGAAGCAGTCGGTCAAATTAATGTAAATGTCACGTATGGTAAAAAATTATTTGTACTTCCACTAGTTGTAGTAAATAGTAGAAATAGTTTTACATCGTTATTAGGTAGGGATTGGCTTGATAAGTTAAATCCAAACTGGAAAAATTCAGTACTTCATAAAGAAAACATGTTACCGATATGTACCTTAGAGTCCACAAATCCATGTGGTCATTGTAGTAATGTAAAAGTCGATCTAGTATCTAGTTTAAAACAAAAGTATCCAAATGTTTTTGTGTTAGATGCAAAGTCTGTAATTTCCAAATTTAAGGTTGAATTGAAATTACAACCTAACTCAAAACCTGTATTTCATAGAGCATATGACATGCCCTACGCACTAAAACAGAAAGTCGAGTCTGAGCTAAGTAAGTTGGTCGAGTCCAATATAATAACGAAAGTCACTTTTAGCAACTGGGCTAGTCCGATACTAGCAGTGCCAAAAAAGAACAATGAATTAAGAGTATGTGTAGATTTCAAAAAAACTGTGAACAGAGTCATAGATTCAGATCATTGCGTATTGCCTTTGCCCGAAGACATTTTTAGTTTGTTAAGTGGGAAACGATTTTTTACGGTAATAGATCTGAAGGGAGCTTATTTACAATTAGAAGTTGGTGAGCGGTCGAGAGAACTACTAACCATCAATACTCACCTAGGATTGTTTGTATACAATCGTCTTCCTTATGGAATAAGTTCAGCGCCAGGAATTTTCCAGTGCGTCATGGAAAATATTCTATCGGGTATCCAAAATGCAAAGTGCTATATCGACGATATCTTAATATTTGGGGAAAGTATAGAGAATTGTCATAGTACAGTTCTAGAAGTTTTCAGTCGATTAGATCAGTACAACGTTAAGGTTAACGTGGATAAATGTCGCTTTTATGAAGAATCTGTAGAATTCTTAGGTCACTTGATTGATGCAACGGGATTACATCCTGTACCAGAAAAAGTTAGTTGTATTAGAAATATTAACCCTCCGAGCAATGTCACACAATTAAAGTCATTCCTCGGGTTAATTAACTATTATGCGAAATTTGTGCCCATGTTGTCTGCTAATCTAAAACCTCTTTATAATTTATGTAGGACAAATGTTAAATTCAATTGGACACAAGAACACCAACAATGTTTTGTTTGGGGAAAAGATACATTAACATCAGACAAAGTTCTTACATTTTATAATCCAAAAGTGCCTATCTATGTAACGTGTGATGCAAGTAACTTCGGAATTGGAGCCATCCTAAGTCATAAAATTAACGGAATGGATCGCCCAGTATTATTTGTTTCACGCACTTTATCACCATCAGAAGTGAAGTACGCAAGTATTGAAAGAGAAGCACTAGCGATAGTGTTTGCAGTTCGCAAATTTCATAAGTATTTGTTCGGTCGCAGGTTCGTACTAATTAGCGATCATCAGCCATTACAATTCATTTTTAATCCTAACAAGGGATTACCTGTAGCATCAGCAGCCCGTATCACTCGTTGGGCAATAGAGTTAGCTGGTTACAACTATAGTATAGAATATAAGAAAGGATGTTCCATTGTGAACGCAGATGCACTTTCACGTCTACCGAATTTGTCAGAGTCGGAATGTGTCGAAGAAATACACTCATTTAATTTAAATTCCGATATACCTTTGAACTTTGAAGATATTCAAAGAGTATCTAAAAACGATCTAACTTATACTAAAGCGTTGGATCTTACCTTATCAGGTTGGCCAAGCACAGTAACCGATGAAAATTTGTTACAGTATTTTAGAAAGCGCCACGAACTATCTGTTGAAAATAATTGTCTACTCGTGGGATCAAAGATTATCATACCGATGAAGTTACGGGACGACGTCATGAAATTATTTCATGAACAGCATCTGGGCATCGTTAAGACAAAAATGCTTATTCGTTCATATTGTTGGTGGCCGGGAATCAACAATGATCTTGAGAAAGCCATCCACTCATGCTTGGTATGTCAGCAAACGCAAAACTTCAATAATGATGAAAAGGGAGCCGCATGGCCATTAGCACCAAATAGTTTCTTTAGAGTGAATATAGATTTCTTCTTTAAAGAGGGTCATACATTCCTCTTGCTAGTAGATAACAGAACGAAATGGTTGGAAGTTAAATTAATGAATAATGGTACAGCAGCGAGGGAAACTATTATTAAACTTAAAGAAATGTTCAGTACCTTTGGTCTCCCTACGGAGATAGTTTCGGACAACGGGCCGCCATTCAATTCCAAAGAGTTCAACTTGTTTTGTCAAGCAAACGGTATAAAACCATTAAAAACGCCACCGTATCATCCTATGTCAAATGGAGCAGCGGAAAGGGCAGTACAGACAGTAAAAAAGGCACTAGAGAAGAACCTAGTACTACAACGAAAACCTGGGTTGAGTATAGAAGAAGCGTTATTAAACTTTCTCTTTACTTACCGTAATGCACCGTCTAGCGTAACGGGTATGTCACCTGCTCAATGCATATTTAAAGTAAAACCTCGAACGCGTTTCGATGTGCTAAAACCCACCAATAGTAATATATCTAAACCTAGGGAAACCGTTTGGATAGACAGAAAAATGTACTCCATAAATGACTCAGTATTTGTAAAAAACTTTATTACTAAGTTATGGGACTTAGGAAAAGTAGTTAAAGTATTAAGTCACAGCACTTATTTGGTTGAAGTAAACAATAGTATAAAGTTGGTTCATGCCGATAGTTTGAAACCAAATAGGTATTGTGAAAAAACACAGGGGAATAGGGTAAACTATTCACCTCCCTCTGTGACGATTTTAAATGATAATAGAGAAACTTCATCAGCGTCACTTTCACAGTCACAGACGGAAATAAGCCCAACGTCACCTTCTGATGATGTAACTTTACCATCACCATTGTGTGAGGGAAATAATGAAACAAACGTCACTGAAAAATTAACAGAAGAGGGCGTTATCACAACACGAAGTGGTCGACAAATAAAACCACCACTCAGATTAGATTTGTAAGTTATAGATTGTATTTTCACAAGTTGTATTCTTTTATTTAGTATGGGAGAAGTGTAGGATATAATATTAGGGAGTTGGCAACAACGTAAGAAGGTCAGAACGTGACGGTCACGCGGTTAAAAGCAGCATGTTATTTGTAGTTATTAAAGTTGTGTTGTAATTAAATATTGTCAATTAAATGGTTCAAACGAAGTCTGTCATTAAAACCATCGAATACACAACAATTCTTACAGGTCGAATTTTCACGATTTTTATGCCGTTACATTTACAGCAGGGACGTCAATTATCAGCTGATTGCTGACGTGCAACGGATTTTGTTTGGCGTTTAGTATATATACCCTGTTCAAGTCACCAGCCGTTACACGTCATAGCTTAAAACTTACTAAATCAATGACGTGTAATCAGCGTTGTCAAGTGTATGTGTTGTCAGACTGATTGCTTATACTTATTTTTAGGTTAGGAACAAATAGATACTGTATACCTATGTAATAATAAAATACAACTAATGTAGACATAAACGAAATAAGAGTACTGAAAAGTACTGTTTTTAGTAAGGCAATTTAAAAAAAATAGCTTAAGTGCGTACCGGTGAATTTAACAAAGTAAACAAAATTTTACGTGAAAACATCGAGATATTTTATGAGTTTATATTTGCACTACGTTTTAAATTGTAAATACGTACTGCAAAGTGTGCGACAAGGATAAAATATGGTCGCTAACCCTACACGATTCATGACTTTTAATACCAACTGTACTTACGATGACATTTTTGCTCTAATGCAAATTTTATTAAAGTTGCCTAGTAAATTATAATTATAGTATTGGTACACGAATAATGACGTGCAACGGCGGGTCACTTGAATAGGGTATAATTAAATTACAACGAACCGCCACTGAAACGATCCAAGCACTTGAAGCACCTTGTATGTAATAAAACTGTAAGTATAGCTTCAAACCAAATATAGTCGAACGTGAAACAGAAACTGTATTGATCGGCTGCCATATTTGTTTCTTGTCATTTTCCTGACGCAAATTTCCTGATTTTGTGGAAACGGCAATAAAAAGTGCTTTGCTGCTCTTTGTTAATATTTGGTAGCCATATTGTTGTACAGATTACATCAACCAATTCTACATTAAGCAGGTATAATAAAATTTAATTATTATTTAAATATAATTTAGGGAACAAATTCTTAGTTACGTAACTGTGTCTAGTGAATTATATGAATTTATCTTGTTTGGGAACTGAAATATGTTTGCGTACCCTTTTACCCGCCACATTCTTTTTTTTTTTTGGTATTTGATACTAAAAAAAATACCCAATCCAATTTATCCTTAGGCTATATTTACCTTTTCGTATATTTAAAAATGTGTAACATAGTCAGTACACATTATACAACTATCGTGAAGCTGGACCAGTTTTCAAGATCTCTGAATTTTGAAATGTTATGCTTCGATACAGATAATTATAGCTGCAAGTTCTCTCGTAGGTCTCACACACACACACTCGTTAAATCACAGAGATGAATCCACCGGGGGGTGGGTGCAATAACCCGCCGCCACCTGGAACCGAAGTATGCGCCGAATTCGAAGACGAAAATGGTAAAAAGCTTGTAGAGGATTTGGCTAAAAGTAAAGTGGAGGAAATACGCAAAGTTATGTTAGAGTACGAAGGCGAATCGTCCACCTCATCTAAAATTAAAGGCGAATCTGGCGAAGAAACTAAAACTAAAATCGATCGAATCGATCCGTTTTTAAAAAATCCCGAGTATTTGGAGTACGAAAGGCGGAGACATTCACGAGAAAGTTCTCGTCATCGCCGACGATCGCACAGTAGATCTAGACATACGGACAGACGTAAGAGAAGTAAAGGTCGACATCGTAGTCGTAGCAAGTCACGTAATAGACACAGACGATCACGATCACGCTCCCATCGACATCGAAGGCATCGCAGTTCTTCGTCCAGTAGAAGTAGACGTGGTAAATCGAAACGTGAAAAGCGACACAAACAGTCCTCGTCGCGAAGTCGTAGATATTCCAGATCGCATTCCAGAAGTCGACGACATCACATCAAAGTACGTCACGGTGATATTAAGTCAGATTCCGAAAAAGAAGATCGCGCAAATACCTCCGGTGAGGTCGAAGAGGACGACGAACCCGCAACTAAAGAGAATGCGTTTAAGAATGACGGTTCATTTTTAGAAATGTTTAAAAAAATGCAGGAGGAACAGCAAAAAGCTGCCGAAGCTGCGAAAGAACAGGCAAGTTCTAGTGAGTCGGCGATAATGATACCGCCAATTTCGAAACGTAGAGGTGGTCGTATACTTAAAACTGGTTTGGTCGAAAAAGCAAAAGTAATCGACGAGTTTATGCAAGGTGATGGTTTGGACGCATGGTCGGTTTATATGAAGGAAGTAAAACGATATAAGGAAGCGTGTTGTGATGACGATTCCAAAACCAGACCCTTAGTTAAATGAAGTGTTATATTTTTTTTTAATTAGTTTTACCGTTTATTAAAAAAAAGTATTACTTAGAGGACGTTATCTATCAGGAGATTAGGTAATTATAAGCAGGTAATGTTTTAAAATTCTATATACAACGTTGTTGATTTCTTTAAGGAATAAAAATTACTACTGCATGCGTCCCTCTTTTTTTACATAGAGTTTTTTTTTGGAATTTATTTAAACAAAAAATAATGTATTACGTAAGAGCAAAATATGTAACTGATCTCAACTGTTAAATTACATTTCCATGTAAAATAATGTTCATTGGTGATATAAACCTTGATGTATTAGTTTTATTATCCATTGACGAGATGAGTGAACTTTTCCAAATGAACTATTACAAATTGTGGAATTGTGACCCTTTAGGCCCCTAATAATATCTGCCATTTTTTTTCCAAATCTATTAATACATGGCTAAAAGGATCACGATTCTTCAATGAATTCCGTTTAGTTATTTTTCTTTATTTTGTTTAGAAGTGTAAACAATTTTTGAATTAGAAAGAAAAGTGCTAAAACTGAAAAATATCGTTTGTTTAATTCTTGGCATTTTGAAGTGTCCCATTAAGTAGACTGATGTGAAGTTAGCCATAGATTCTAGCTTGGTTTATAAGGAGGTGGTGCACAAAATTGATAGCATTATAGCTATTAATGTAATGACAATATTATGCGATTTATAATAGCTCTTTTCGTTTTATACAGCCATAGAATTGTCAAAGTCAAATTAATCACGTGGTTGGAGTAACCTGCGTCAAACATGCGTCATAAGACATTTCTTGCCTCAGGTTAATATAAAACGAATGTTCAAGTTCATCTAAATGGAACATGCTCGTTGAGCTCATGGGGCTGACATAAAGGTTTTAAAACGAATAGGGTTATTGGGAACTGGGTCAAAGTTTTGTTATAAAACAAATTGTGTGTTATTGACAGGAGTGAATTAAGTCAACCACAAACTCTAAAAGGAAAAGAGCTAATAATCGAGCAACGTGCAAGATGGTATAAATCGCAAATATTTGAGTTATATTCAAAGCTTTATCGTATTATTGAAGCAAGCAATTTTAAAAGAAAACACTGATTTTGTTTACATTGAATTAATAAAATTTTTGTCCAAAAGTTTTGCCACGTTTAGTTGTAATAGTTATATCAGTTCTAGTAAATTATTACAATAAATCATATCCGCCTTGTAACTAACGTGTTATGGGATTTCTTCCCCTGGGGAAAATTTTCCATTTTCACAAAAAGGCCACCTTTAATTGAAAATCTTTCTTTAAATCTGTTGTAGCAGCAAAGCAACCAAATTTAGTAATCAAGTTGGGCAGGGTTGGCTTGATTTATAGCAAATAATTTAAATCGGATGATTTTTTAAATTGAAATCATGATTTAAATCAAATTAACTTTTTATTCTTTAATACAAAACAATATTACAAATATTCTTAAAAAAATTACAGTAGGTATAATCATTGTATAAATACAATGGTATAATACAACACCTATGAAAATGGAAACGTAAGAATGTAAGTAGGTGCACATAAGACAAATGTCATGTTTCTTCATTGTAAAGTTTAGACAAAGTTTCCCACTTTGTCAAGTTGCGACAAGAAGTTTTTGCAAATATACCCTGTTCAAGTCACCAGCCGTTGCACGTCATAGTTTAAAACTTACTAAATCAATGACGTGTAATCAGCGTTGTCAAATGTACGTGTTTTGTCAGACTGACATTTTTAGGTTAGGAACAAATAGATACTGTATACCTATGTAATAATAAAATACAACAACTAATGTAGACATAAACAAAATAAGAGTACTGATAAGTACTGTTTTTAGTAAGGCAATTTAAAAAAAAATAGATTAAGTGCGTACCGGTGAATTTAACAAAGTAAACAAAACTTGACGTGACAACATCGAGATATTTTATGAGTTTATATTCGCACTACGTTTTAAGTTGTAAGTACGCACTGCAAAGTGTGCGACAAGGATAAAATATGGTCGCTAACCCTACACGATTAATGACTTTTAATACCAACTGTACTTACGATGACATTTTGGCTTTAATGCAAATTTTATTAAAGTTGCTTAGTAAATTATAATTATAGTATTGGTACACGAATAATGACGTGCAACGGCTGGTCACTTGAACAGGGTATATTTAGAGTGTAATAAATTAAATTATGGATAGTTGACGATAAAAAACATATAGATGAGGTGATTTCATTAAACAACTATTAATATTATTAAAAACAAAATAATCAATTAAAATTTAAAAATCTCAATTTTTTAAAAATAAATCAATGATTTTAGATTTTAATAAAAATCAAGTTTTGGCATCATTTTGATTCCTACCATGAAGTGGTCTGAACTCTGAAGATGCATCAGATCTCCTGTACATTTGTATTTACTTTCTATTACTCCTGATTCTTTTTTGGTCTGCTTGGAAAATTTTGATTCATCATTAACCTGAATGGGATGATTATGTCTGCCTATGTTCAATCCCTTTATTTGTTAAAAAATTCTTCCAAATTGATTCTTATTTTCCTTAACCTCCCTTTAGGCTTTAACCCAGTTAAATGCACAGAAACAAAAATTAAAAATTCACACTAATACCTCAACATAGTGTGTTCATTTTAAAACTTACCACCCCTGTAACTTAAAAACCGCAATAACTTTCAACATTCGCGGGGACACGTCGATTTTTATTTAAGGGGGGAAAGTTTTCGACAGTCGAGTGGTCTTGATATGTTTATCCCTCTAACCCCTAGCAACCCCAATTTTATAATCTCAACTGCAACTACCCCACTTGTTATACATCATTTGAAAGCCCCTTTCAATACCAATACAACAGTGTATTCCATTTGAAAATTGGGTGAGATTTGATAAAGTTTTGGGTCAAAAAGTAATCATTTGACAAAAACTTATTTATTTATTTTCTTTAATGGTTAATAATGAAAATCACCATCTATTCCGGGAAGGTAATACGCAATACCCCCAGAAAATAAATGTTTGGGCAGGAATTTTAGGAAGCGCCATAATAGGTCCCTTATTTATAAATGATTCTCTAACCGGGGAGGTGTACTTAGATATGCTTCGAGACACAGTTGATGGACTGAATCTTTAGAAAATCAAGTGGATCATCACGGAAATTCTTTACTGCAAGAAGACCTACTACACTTTCAACAAGATGGTGCACCCGCGCACTACGCTAGACCTGTACGTGATTGATTGAATATCACATTATACGAGCCATAACTTTATCAAATCTCACCCAATTTTCGAATGGAATACACTGTTGTATTGGTATTGAAAGGGGCTTTCAAATGATGTATAACAAGTGGGGTAGTTGCATTTGAGATTTTAAAATTGGGGTTGCTAGGGGTTAGAGGGATGAACATATCAAGACCACTTGACTGTCGAAAACGTTCCCCCCTAAAATAAAAATCGACGTGTCCTCGCGAATGTTGAAAGTTATTGCGGTTTTTAAGTTACAGGGATGGTAAGTTTTAAAATGAACACACTGTATACTACCTAATAAAAAAATACGCATTTCCCTAATCCTTATAACGCACATTAATCTAACCTAGCCCTCTAATCCTTCTCCTCCCCTCCTATGATCTCCTTCCTTTTGTGTTCCATGTTCTCCCTCCAACACTAATTCGTCTTTTTCCTCATCCTAGATATATTCCTCCCACCACCCTCTCCCTATTCACAACTTTCTGTGTCCTATCCTCGTTCTTTTTCCTTCCTCTTGCGTCAGATCGTCTTCTATAAATACTTTCGTGTTTCTTACATTCCACTTCATTTTCACGACATCCATTATTTGTTCGAAATTCTTCGTCACCGCTATGATAATATGAGATCTTCCCTACTTTATGAACTTCTCTATCTTCTCTATCTTCGCCTTTATTTCTAGCTTTTCCTCTATGAGTTCTTTCACACGTTTTTTTCCAGGTTTTTACCATCTTTTAAACCTCTAATTATTATATTGTTCATCCCCTTTCTCTTCTTTTTTTCTATTGTGTGTAGTATGCCTTTTTTCTTTTCCCATACCCTTTTTTGTTCTTTCCACTCTCCCTCCTTTATTATCATATCTTCTCTTATCTTTGCTATCGCTTCTCCATTCTCTCTGAATCTTCATCCTGGCTCATCTTATTTGGCTTTCTTAATATTTCCTCCATCTTGGTTTTCCTTTCCTTTTCCGCCTTTGTTTGTATGTGAATGTACCAATCTGATTTTACCCTCAAGAGAACGCACTATCTTTTATCTTTTCCCAAAAGCTTTAAAACTCCACCCACTCAAACGCAGAAATCAAATTTTAATGTTCAAGTCGGTCAGAAGTTATTAACAAAACTATACTTTTATATTTCACTCAAGTGCTAGCTACCCTCCTTATACTGCCTTTATCCAACTCTGTCTGCCCATGTCTCATATGAAATATATTAATACCTCTTGATAGTTTGTTTAAATAAGCAAAGACTTTATGTTGTTTTTTGTTTTTAAGAAAAATGGATAGATATGTTTTTGCCTACATATTTAAAAAAAGAGTGCACAATGTGTATAGGTACATCACTACTTTTCTTTGGATGTGATTAAATGAAAATTCAACTGTCCTATCATTTAAAAAAAAACTTAACAGAGTTACTTTAAATTATCTCTTTATCCATTGGCTGAATATAGTGCATGTGATGAGAATTGGTTATTGTTTGAGCTCCTTAATTGCGATAGGCCATTGGATTGATTTAAATACAATGCCTAAATTTGTACTGACTTTGAAATTAATTTCTGTTAATTACTCATTACTCAACAGTTTTAGTGAAATATTTGAAGTATTGGTATGTTATTCAGTGATCTAAAGTTTACATTGCTTTACTTATTGATAGCATTTTTTTAATGATTCAATCCAATAGTAGGTATACTTAACTTTAATTTTTGCTCTGTAAAATAGTGTTGAAGCTTATTATAAATTTTGCAAAACATTTTTTTACCTTGGAAGAAATCAGCAAAACAATATAACAAGTGTAAAACAAGCTAGAAGTTTGAACCCGACTTAAAAGTTAACGTTAACAACCATTAAAGGTAATATTAAAATTGTTTTAACTCTGGTTCATTCTTTTATTAGTATAGTGAAATGCATTTTTATTTCAGGCGTAATGTCTCCATCTGTTGACTCAAAAGAGGAAATCCAATTTCGAACGGCACCATTCGATCCAAGATTTCCGAATACTAATCAAACACGTTACTGCTACACTAGTTTTTTGGATTATCACCGTTGTCAAAAGGCGAGAGGCACCGATTATGAACCTTGCCAATATTTTAAGAGGGTTTATACATCTATGTGTCCTAACGCTTGGGTCGAAAAGTGGAATACTCAAATTGAAGAGGGTACCTTTGCCGGTAAAATTTAAATGACTGTCAAATAGTCGTAGCAGTTCTAGTTCATTTAATTTGTACTATAAAAGATAACTACACTCTTATGAAAATTGTGTAAATATGTTTTAGTGATAATAAAATTACAATCTGTCAAGTTAAATGAAACTTATTAGCAATTGATTGATAAATTTTCCTCTTTTATTTAACAGCTGTTGCAGGGTTGCCTCCTTTGTGAGGAAGCCTTCTCTAGGAGCTGGATGTACCGGTGTTTCATTAAACTGGTACATGCAGCTCCTAGGGAAGGCTCTCGAACAAAGGAGGGCAACCCTGCAACAGCATATTAGCAATGTTATATTTGGTTCTATTAGGGCAGTCAAATTCTGACAATAAGCAATTTTGCTATTTTACTGTGAGTGATTTTTAAACTTCAAAAAAGATTGTCCATCTCTTTAATTGATGAAGTCAAAGTCTTTTAATTTTCTGTTGCTGTTTGTCATAATTAAAACCCAATTAAGAGTTGAGTAAATAAACAAAGTTTTGATTGCGAAGGAATAGTTACCTATCTTCTTCTACTCAATGAGTATGTGTTATGTATGATTGAGCGCAATAGTGGATTGCCACATAAATGAGAATATTTAGTTCAGATGGAAACTATTGGACTGAACATTTAAGTAAATTTTATCGAAAGAGATTGTGAACATCAGTATTTTGTATCAATATAATAATAATAAAAATGCCCATCTCAGTCGTCTAAAGGTAAGTGTGTGTTTGCCTTCTCCCCTAAGTGATTCCAGTTCGAACCCGTTTAAGCTAGCTGCCTTCACTTGAAGCCACAGAAACAGACTAAGTGGTGAAAATCAAAAGTTTTAATTGTGGTAGGTATATGTAAGTCAGTGCCATCATTTCATTTTGAATGCACACCATACAACTTCTTAATAATTTATTACTACTAATAGCACACATAAATTTATTATATAAAAAATGAATTTCATTCTATATAATTATGCAACATTTAAAAAAAAATATTTCTTTAGTTTAACTACCATTTTGTATAGAATGGTAGATAAAAAATTGATGTTTCTTCCTGTACCGTACGATTTATTGATTGGGAAAATTTGGTTCAACATTAAATCTTTTACTAGTTTTACTAACTGTGTCTGATATTCTTTCAAAGATTTCTACTATATCATTGAATAGTGCAAGTTTCGATAGGTTTTTTTACGAAAATACCGTTATATAGAAGATGATTCCGACAAAACATTGTATGTCTGTAGGCCTGATGAGGTAATATGTGCAGTTTCATCATTTTTTTCTTCATTATTAAACTACAAAATTAAACCTATTTCATTGCTAATGGATCACCCTTTATATTCAAACAAGTTAACAAGTATGTAGTTGGAGCCATACTTTGAGAAATTAAAAATGAGATGTTCTCTTGTTAATTGCCGAAGAAAGCGGTGTTTCTTTTTCGTCGATACAATGTGGGAATGGGGCAAGGATTATATCCTTGGGAATGGGGCACTTTCGGTTTTCAGAAAACTGTATCGTTTTTTCTTTTTTTAGCTTGTATCATATACCTACACTCCGTATATAGCCTTTTGATTTTGTGCCAGCTTGAATTACAAAGAAACCAAATATTGCTTTCATTCATTAAGACCGTTCGGCACATGCGCATTAAAGGACGCTTGTAACCTCCCCCAATGCCTGTCGGTTCTGGAAACCGGGTTTAAAGTGCAGATTCTCTTTAAGACAAATTTCGTTCTCTGTCTGACATCTTGGCTCATTTTTTATATACAGGGTGTTTCAGACCATCCGTACCGCCCAAATATCTCGCGAAATACAAAACGCATTGGAAAAAGAAAAAATACGTCTAAACATTTTTTTAAGATTCTATTGTTTGATAGTAAATAGGATGTCTCCAGTCCCACCCCCGGGGGGTGGAAAGGGGGTAAATATGTAAATTAGAATGGGGGATGGGACCTTAGTCCACGCGTACGTAGGCCACATTCGGGCCCTTTGTACTAACCCCTGCCGGACACACCGAGCCACAGAATGAACCGGTCACCCATCAAAGTACTGACCAGAGCGAGAGTTGCTTAACTGTCAATACCTGCATGGATTGTGACTGTACATTCTGCCGTACTGCCGGCTTCGGTGGAAAAGGGGGTAACTTCGTAATGTTAAATAGCACCCCCCAGTGTATTATGCAGATTGAAAACAAATAGGAACTTTTTGTTTGAAACATTTTTTGAAGTTCATTACAGATGGCGCTATGATAGCCGAACGAAGTTTTTCCGATTACCCATGCTAATTTGATGTCAGTTTTGTTCAGTGACAATCAAAAATGTTAATGCTATGTTAAAGGCAAGAGGGGAAGCTTTATTTACCCCCCTACCCTCCCCCACACCGCCACTATCACCCCTACGCCCCATAACCTAGGATGGGAAAACGCAACCATTTTAGATTTAAACAACTGTTCAATACCACGATTGAAGAAGTTAAATTTTGTAAATTTTTTTTGTCTTTGATGGAAAATAGAAAAAAAATTTGAAATACTTTTGTTGCGAACATGTATGCGGCCTGTGGTGGGGATAGTCGGGGATGACAGTTAAGGAGGCGAATGGGAGAGATGTCAGTGTGATTTTTAATTTTTCGTAACGTGGTGGGTTAATAAAGAGTGGTGATTAAATACAAATAATTATTTTACGCTTTGAACTTAATTTCGTTACACTTTTATTTCACGAGTAAAGAACACATAGACATTCGAGATACGTTTAAATCTAAAATTAGGGGTGAAGTGGGGGAGGGGAGGGGGGGTAAATTAAGCTCCCCCCTCTTCCCTTTTACAAAGCATTAACATTTTTGATTGTCACAAAACTGACATCAAATTATCATAGGTAATCGGAAAAACTCCTTTCGGCGACCATAGCGCCATCTGTAACGAACTTCAAAAAATGTTTCAAACAAAAAGTTCCTATTTGTTAACGCAGAATTCAAATCTGCATAATAAACTGGGGGGTGCTATTTAAGATTACGAAGTTACCCCCCTTTCCAGCCGCCGGGGGTGGAAGTGGGGACATCCTTATTACTATCAAACAATGGAGTCTTAAAAAAATTTTTAGACGTATTTTTTCTTTTTCTAATGCGTTTTGTATTTCGCGAGATATTTGGGCGGTACGGGTGGTCTGAAACACCCTGTATAGCAAGAAAGGCTAATGCTCTGTCTATGGAGTGTATATGATGTAAGGCTTTAGTTAGACTTTTTTGGAAAGTTGTGTAGGTAGGTTTTTGAAAATTTGTCCTTAGGGGTTACTCTTAAGGCTGCATAGTGGCGTAATCAGGCGTTTTTTAAGAAGGACGATAGACCAAATTGCCCCCCGTCACCCACTAAACAATGCTCATTTTGCCGCCGCCACATTCGTGCAGGGCTGCTGTGCCCCTCTGCCCCCTATATTACGCCACTGTGCACCGTTTATTTTTACTCATTGGTTTATTTCGGAACGAAGTATTTAAAGTTGCCTATATATGCATTGAAATTAATTTTTATCGGTAAATAAACCAGTTGGTATTTCAAGATATGGACAGTGGACACAGAATAAATATGTACGAATGCAGAAGTGACACTTACGGCTGTTTCTTTGATGTTTGAAACGCTAAACCGCCATCTTAAAAGGAAATATTTGAACGGTACTGTTTATTAAATATCCAATATATATACAAGGTGTCCCAAAATTGCTGGGACACAGAGCTACTACGTGTAATAGAGATCAAAATAAGTTGATTGGACCCAATTTATCTATATACCAAAATGTACCGTTTGCCCGTGAGAAGAGTTCAAAGTGTACATAAAAAAACACATTTTTGTACGCTGTTCAGACATGAGTGAAACAAATTGAATGAAATTTGACAAATATGCATTTTAGAGGATTACTCTCCTCTCGGTAATTAAATAAATGCGAAAGAAATTGTAGAAGGGTTAAAACCACCCTCACCCCCTTACATTTTTTTTCAGAACTTTCTTAGGGGTGGTAATACGATTCTCAAATTATTTTATCAAGAAGACTGATTAATTATCTTCATTTTGTTACTCTTGATAACATTTCATATTCCGCATAGTTCCGAAGGAAAAAAATGTTTTCTTAAATAATGCTAACAGATATTCCTAGTACAAGTTTAATAAAATTGTAATACAAAATTTAGTTGGGAGTGGAAACAAAGGCAGAACGTTTTTTCATAATAAATGTTCAATATGACGGCCACCTTCATCAATACAAAGGTCAATTCGACGTAAAAAATTGAAACTAAATTTTGTATTACAATTTTATTAAACTTGTACTAGGAATATCTGTTAGCATTATTTAAGAAAACATTTTTTTTCCTTCGGAACTATGCGGAATACGAAATGTTATCAAGAGTAACAAAATGAAGATAATTAATCAGTCTTCTTGATAAAATAATTTGAGAATCGTATTACCACCCCTAAGAAAGTTCTGAAAAAAAATGTAAGGGGGTGAGGGTGGTTTTAACCCTTCTACAATTTCTTTTGGATTTATTTAATTACCCAAAGGAGAGTAATCCTCTAAAATGCACTTTTGTCAAATTTCATTCAATTTGTTTCACTCATGTCTGAACAGCGTACAAAAATGTGTTTTTTTATGTAAACTTTGAACTCTTCTCACGGGCAAACGGTACATTTTGGTATATACATAAATTGGGTCCAATCAACTTATTTTGATCTCTATTACACGTAGTAGCTCTGTGTCCCAGCAATTTTGGGACACCCTGTATATAAAAGTAAAATATACACTGTGTCCCAATTTCGATGCTCACCATTGGTATCTCGGTTATTAGAAGACGTAGGGCAACGGTTAAATGGGGAAAGTTTTGCAGAATTTAATACTCACGACAAATATCATTTCAAATTTGACCTAACTTTTTTAATTTTTAAAATATTTAGAAAAAACCAAAATTTGCCGATTTTCATTTTCCTCAATAACTCTTTAACGCTGAATCTGACCTCTTTTAAAGTTTTACATTATTCAGACACTTTTTTAAGACAAATTATTTGATATAATCAGAAGCCCCCGATTGTCATTTGTTTTTAAGTTATTAGTGCTATCTTTTGTTTTTCATATGGCGGCCATATTGGATTTTTGGTTGGTTAGATAGTCTTTAAAAAGAGCTTTTCAACGATGTATAACATGCCTGAAAAATATTTAGTTATAGTTTGTCCCACGAGAACTCGGGTGTGACTCAATAGTTATTTCTGTGTGAATTAACGCAAATTATCTGCGATTGATTTTTTAACGATTTATGGGCAAGCGACATTATAAAGCAAATATAATTTGCGTTCATTCACACAGAAATAACTAATAAGTCACACCCGAGCTCTCGTGGGACAAACTATAAGTAAATATTTTTCAGACATGTTATACATCGTTGAAAAGCTCTCTTTAAAGACTATCTAACCAACCAAAAATCCAATATGGCCGCCATATGAAAAACAAAAGATAGCAGTAATAACTTAAAAACAAATGACAATCGGGGGCTTCTGATTATATCAAATAATTTGTCTTAAAAAAGTGTCTGAATAATGTAAAACTTTAAAAGAGGTCAGATTCAGCGTTAAAGAGTTACCTATTGAGGAAAATGAAAATCGGCAAATTTTGGTTTTTTCTAAATATTTTAAAAATTAAAAAAGTTAGGTCAACTTTGAAATGATATTTGTCGTGAGTATTAAATTCTGCAAAACTTTCCCCATTTAACCGTTGCCCTACGTCTTCTAATAACCGAGATACCAATGGTGAGCATCGAAATTGGGACACAGCGTATGTACCTACTAGATTTTTTATAAATGTGTTATATTTAGTAATTTTTGCGCCATATATGGCGGTTTCTGTGATGTTTGCAACCTCCTCTTAGTTCGACGCCCATCTTAAAAGGAAGTATTTTCGTATTACATTACAAATTGGCATCTGCCGAGACAGGTAGTGTCGCTTCTGTATCCATATAGGTATTTCTTCTGTGATAAGGATGAACGTTTATTGTGGTTACTGTAATTTTGGCAGATAGGTAGATTGAATATTAATGCATATGGTGTATCTACTTTGCTTATAATTGAAATATCTTTCTCAATGGAACATTATGTGTTGCAGTGTTGCCTAATACTATCCACACAAAATTTGAGTAGTTTTCCCATGATAACTTATCTATAAATACGTTTAGGGCAATTCCCAAAAATGCTATAGTAACGTTAACACCTAGACAGTAACGCCAGGAAAATTTGTCTTCTTTTCTGTTTTTCAAAATGTGGCATTCTACAAGTCTTTGACGTTTCTTCTTACTCTATCAGCTAAGCAAGTACAAGGCACTCTGAGTAACGATGTGGTGCGACGTCTGGCCGTTGTTTTCTATTAGATGGCGATACGGTGGTGCGTGTAAAGTACTTACAAATTGTGTCCAAGAGCAAATAGGCAAGTTCTTCCTTGACGGCCCTGTCTGCTTGTAGAGCCTCACCCTCAGGAGCCCCGCGCCGTTTTTTTCGGATTTCGGTGACTCAGTCATTAAGTCCACTGTAGACGCACTGGTGTCTAAAACCCCTTCTAATCGTGCTCCCAGTTACTCCGCTGCTGTTAATTCCAGTCAGATGTACCTACACGGAAAATATCGTGCATTTCGGGCTATTTTCAAAAAATAATTGTGGATTCGTTATTTTCATGTTTCAAAAACTCCCAGATACCAAATTTCGTCGAGATCAAAATTTTGTCGCACCTTGGAGTAGGAATTTTAAACTTTCGCAAAATCGATGAGGGCATACTCAAAAACCTATCCAAAAGGCGTATACGATTTTTGTATCTATGTCTTTTAGTTGTTGAGAAAAAAATTAAAAAAGAAATCCAAATTTTAACATTTTATTTAGGGCTCCCAAACGTTTCCGACCTTCGGTTTATTTAGAAAAAATGCTTGTTTGGGTCCCCTGTACCACTTAATTTTTTTTAACTTGCTTACCTGTTACACCCGGTATGGACTTGTTACATTATCACCGGCGATGATATGACCAAAGACTATTCTTTGATATGACATAGCGTATATAAACGCCACCGGACTATTTCAAACAAAGATTTTTCCAGTGCATTTAGATCTACTTCTTATAGTGCAGTAATGTAATTTATTGAAATGCCTTCAAGGTGGTCTATTTGTGATAAATACTGGTCTGTTTTGACATAATTATAGTCAATTTATTACTTTATTACAAAGACAAACACAACAAATATTACTACATCTTTTGGCTATGCCAATTAAAATACTATATCTCTGTTGTCATCGTTTATAAACGCCTTTTCCATGTCGGCTATTGTTGTTTTCTATAAAAATATAATAATAGAGTCAATATAATAAATCACTCAAAAGGGCCACACACATAGATGCAAAGGTTAGGAAAGAATAAGATTTGATGCAGTCGTGGATCACAGGTGTTTGGCTGCTACACAACACAAGTTTCAATCATGCATCTATTCAGGTTTCATTCATCTTTGATATAAAAATAATAAGAACATGCCAGGAATATTCAAAAAGGGGAATTTCTAGAGAGAGAGGAATCAATTCTTTGTCAAAATTTTTGTTTTTGTGCGACTCATAACTACGAGCAGTCTGGAGGAAAGGAAGTTCATCCAAGATTTTAAAGCCAGTATTGCGAATTGCTTCACCATGTGTAATCCTAAAAAATAATTGCCATGACTCATTATCTTTCAGGCTGTAGTGTTCTAATCAAATCAGAGAGGGAATATTTAAAAATGGACTTAAACTTTCCTTCCAAAACCCACCCAAATTTGAACATACGCGGTATAATTTAAACTACCCGGTAAACAGCTCACACAACCTTGGCGCGTGATTATAATCATCTAGTAGGTCCCCCTTAATGTTTAAAGGACACATGAATACACTGGCAGTGAACTACAATCGGGAGGAAGGCTCAAAACAAAAATCAAAAATTCGTTTATTTGAGGTTCCCTTAAATTTAGTTTCATTTTTGCAAAACAAAAGCGAAAAGGAGAATGCACAGTTCAACGATAATTAACGAGAAGAAAGAACTGGCAAGAAAACTTCTCGTTGGTTTTACCATTTTTTTGTGATTATCCAATGTTAGGGACAATAAATGGTAAACCATCGTCGTATACCTACCTGCTGCGGTCATAGGCGTTTGTTTTAGAATTCTGTTCTTCATTTGATACTGATGTGATAACGAATGACAATACACAAAAATTGATTTATTGTATCCACGACAAAAACATTATAAAAGAAAAATGTTCATATTGTTCGTTCATTATTTAGCTGTCGCACATAATTGAAATTTTTTCGATTCCATTCCTTCACTTGATTGATGCCATCTTGGCAACATTCCGCGTATGAGGAAATGTGATTCTTCAGATGTTCCACATATTTAGAGATGATTTCGTATCTATCGTAACTAGAAAAAAACAAAGAAATAAACATTTTTCATTCAACGCAATCTAAAGACGTGCCTGTAAATCATTGATTCCAGCTTACTTAACGTGGCCAAAACGCTTAGATCTGCAATTGTAAGTAT
Organism: Pyrocoelia pectoralis; assembly: GCA_036250285.1. Classification (NCBI taxonomy): domain Eukaryota; kingdom Metazoa; phylum Arthropoda; class Insecta; order Coleoptera; family Lampyridae; genus Pyrocoelia; species Pyrocoelia pectoralis. Next base: position 14,631,484 of record CM070079.1, read on the forward strand.
ATCATCACCACCTACACCTCCCAACACAAACTTCTTGTTATTAATTATTTTTTCCAATAGCGTTAAACTACGTTCAATTTCAGCACCTAAGATTGGATTCGGAGGACTTTTAAAATCAAATTGTGGCTTCTGCAAAATATTAATAATTATAAAACATAATTACAATTTCGTAGACTGTACAAAATAGTCACAAATGCTTTGATATAAAATTCCTTGATCGAAATAAAGGATTCGATCTACCATCGCCTGTTCTTTTATATCAGTTGGATATAAATATCTTTTTCAGGTTTGGCGTATTTTTGCACTAAATATTTTGCGATGGCTCGACTGTAACAAAAATTTTCATTCATTTTGGAATGCTAAATCTACAAAATGGCAATAATTTTATTCCTCCTTGATCAAATTCTCGCACTCGTTTTTTATTTCGCTAATTAAATCTAGAATTTAACCCTCCAGTACTAACATTCCGTCTAACCGTCCCCCCTATTATCCCCCATATCTTTGCGTTAAGGAAGTCACTGTGTTCGTGCAGGTAGGTATTTTCATTTTATTTAGTTACCGACTCGGTGTGTGAACGCGGTATCCGGTCATTTCCCCTCCGAAAAAATCCCGCCGGTCAATTGCCCGCCGGTAAATTGTTCGCCTGGTAAAAACCCCGCGCGGTGAAATGTTCGCCGGTAAAATGCCCGCGATGACAAAATCCCGTCGGTCATTTGCCCGCCGCTGTAGGCAAAATGATTCCCCTGATATTCCCCTATTTTTGTGATAAAGATCCACTTACATAATATGTACCTACGTTAAGTGCAGCCAGTGGTGGATTATGCGCTCAGGAGGCGTAAGATGAATTTGAGGCCGCTGTTTACTGTAAATTAAAATATGCTAAATTCAAAAAAGAAGACTGTATTGATAAACCAGACATTGCCATGTTTAACAAAAGATTAAGAACCGTTATATATAAATTTATAAAATATTTTCGACGGCCATTTTAAGCACTTCCCGATGGAATTTTGACATCCTTTACAGACCTACGGCACTATACGTGAATACTCGCCTGCTACTATCTCTTGTTTCAACCTCGTTCTTAACACGTAAATGTTGTACCATTTTCTACGCTTATTCCCCCACTAAAGCGCCTAGGTTATTTGCAGGTTTAGTATATTTTTTTTCAATTGATACTAAAATAGTGGCATGACACACAGGTTTACAAAAGTGAAGTTATTTAAAAAAGAACTTTCTTAATTGTTTATTTTTTCAAAAATTACGGCGGGAAATTGACCAACGGGATTTTGTCATGGCGGGCATTTTACCGGCGAACATTTCACCGCGCGGGGTTTTTACCAGGCGAACAATTGACCGGCGGGCAATTGACCGGCGGGATTTTTTCGGCGGGGAAATGACCGTGAACCTGTGAACGCCAAGTCTTTATTTGCATTTTTAACGATTTTTTGTATTTAGAACACGTTCACGCAATATGTAGAAGATGCGCTGGACATGCTTTTGGCAACTTGAAGATGTTTAAATTTCCAATGTTATGTTACAACTATTAAAATAATAAAGTGTTTATAGTTTTTTTAAGACCTGATTTTATTTATTAAAAAAACAAAAATCAAAATAAAATAGCATTTTCTGATCTCGGTTTAACAGACCGATGTTAGTATTCATGTTAAAAAATTCATGTTAGTACTGGAGGGTTAAAGATACATACGTCCAACAACCAACATACATCTGTATGAATGAAGTGAATACTTTTGATCAAAGATGGAGTAAATTGTCTAAAGAAAACTTTTTATAATTACAAGTCAGTTTTTTTTCTAAATTTTACAATGAAGTAGACTAGTACAGCATGCGAATACATTATGATGATTGACCGCCCAGTTACGCCCTGTCTATCAATTAGACAAAACGATTTACCAATGATAAGCACCAGAGGTTACTTACAATGCGTTCGGGTGTAAATATAGGAGACATTAATTTTCGTAAATAATCAGCACCCTAACCCTGTTCCTTACGATTCCACTCCTGTCTATCCCATTTTCTGACTAGAAGAGGCTCTGGAAAGCCTAAGCAGTCTGCTTCCGTCACCCTTGCTGTCAGGGGTGGTGTAGGAAATGAAATACATTGACTTTTTTCGTCAAAAATCAATTCTCTTCGCTATGTGTCCAACCCTAAGGAGATACAGCTTCCACTGTGTGTCTAGCCTTTCGGAAGTGCTTTGCTGACACCGTTGTGTGTTCAACTGTGGCGACCACATGGTTCCGGTACACAGTCGCTTACATACTCAAGAGCAACGGTTGATTCCCATTGGCCGACCAATGACAACGCGTCGAGGCCAGAATCCTTTATAAGTGAACGCTGTTACCCACAGAAGTCATAGCCGCCAACGAAAGCAGCCAACACCGACCAGTCCGTCTACATCGACCCGTCAGCCTGCATTCCAGAACCAGTCCACCCTCCGACGACCGACCAACCTACCTACTGCCTGTACCTCCATTATTAACCGCATTCCGCGCTGTTAAAACTTGTACATATTTGTAAATAGAAATGTTAGTTGTTTTCACAACTTCCAAAACTTTATTGTTTATTTGGCACGATCACCAAATAGCTGGTGATCCGATTCAACCGCCAAATCAACCTCCGGAGTATTTCCCAGTGATCCAACCATGAACCCGTTACCACCATCGCCGAACAAAAGACAGCAGTCAGTGGTGTTGAAACTGATCCCCGCCCACACCAGTGTTGCATGCGCCGTCATAAACATAAACCCGATGAGTATTTCAATGAACGATCCACGACGTGTAGATACGATTGTAGTTTTCTAAATCACGTCATACGACAATGCCATAAATTCAAATATGAGAGGGATCAATTAAAAATGGCCACAAAATTAATCTTTCCTTCAAAATACAAACCTATAGATAATTGCGCCATACCACACGAACCTATCAATCAGAAGACTTTTTTTTTAAAGTTCAGAATATGTTAGTTTACATCGTAAGGGATCGTGTGTGCGAAATCCACCTGTAAGTGTCTCATTTTTACGATAATTGACGAAAAGGAACCTTTATCTCTCGACTTATTGCCATGTAAAGTCTAAAAATATTTGTAGTCGTGGGCAAAGCAACTCTCATATAAGGGGTATTAATCACTCGAACGATTTACTCCTCTCGCCTGCGGCTTGTTCCGCAAACTCTCGTGATTAATAGCCTCTCTTATATGCTCGTTCCATAATATGCTATTAACTGGCTTGTTTCGCATTAAACCCACTCCTTTAAAGGCGGAGATAGCTAAATGTAGGTACCTACTGTAAATTTAATGAAGTGAGAACTGTGTTAGGGTTAAAAGCAGATGAGCATCATGAGATGAGTAATTACCTGAGCAATGCCCAAATATGGGTTTTAGATGTCATATTGCCATAACTTTCACAGCCACAGTCTCTCACTTCATTACCCTTTCAGTGTAATCTACGCCTTAAAAGTAGTGTACTTTATGCGTAATCTTTATCTTATTAATTTGTTTGTAATAAAATTATTCACACTACCTGGTACAGTTTCAAATGCATCATTATCGCAAATAGTACCAGTCGCACAAAAATATAAGTACATTTGAAGAGCAAGTGTAAGCGATAAACCACTTTGTTTCCGCAATAACTATGAACATAAGACTATAATGGTTACTCTGTGCAGTTTCATGCAACCAGGTCGCAGATTAAACGAAGAATGGTGTAAGGAAGACTCCTTGTCCATTAATCCGGCAAAGACGGAGATAAAGGAAGGAAGTGGAAGGTTGAAGGACTTCGAACTCCTCTGCTCTTCCAAAACCACCCCCAGTTTTCAGAGTGTTGAAGTATCTAGGTATTGCACTTGACAACCAAGAATCAACTAAATTGTAGTAAGCATATTCAGCTCAAAGCGAAGAAAGTAAATAGGAATTTCTGGCAATGTCGCCGCGCAATTGGTAGACAATCCCTAAGCTAAGAGCTTTACACCGCTGTAATTAGACATATCTTCTGATATGGAGCAACCGCTTGGTGGCCTAGAACCAGAGTCCCCAAACCATAGCACTTTTCAATAATGTACAAAGACTAGACGTGCCTTGGGTGCACGGGCACAATGTGAACAATCCCCACAATCGTCATTGAAGCTTTTCTGAACCTGCCTCCACTAGATCTCTACGTGAGAGAGCAGGCCATGGTGGCAGCCTTCCATCTAAAAATAAAGACAGGGGCGTAGCTACCATGGAGCAGTTGGAGCAAACTGCTCCGAGCGCACGAATTTTGAGGGCGCACGAGTCAGGGAGCGCGAATTATAAAACAGCTTATTATGGTGTTATTTTACTAAATAGTTTTATCAGGCGATAAAATAGGTTTACCTAAGCAATATATGCACACAATTTGAGAATACATAATGAATGTTGTGTGCGCTGTGTGACTGCTTAAAAGCTGAAATGTGTTGTAATTGTATCTCTAGTATCTATCTATTAATTTCTCGAGGGCGCTCTATGACGTATACCTACGTGTTTTGTAGCCACTTTCAACTATCAACTCAAATGCACTTTGGTTTGAAAAAAATATAAACGCGGCAATTATAAGCGGTTTAAAAAAACATCTGTGCAAAGTTGCAACTCCTTCGTTCTCACGAAAAAGGTGTTTTTGAACTTTTGCCTTTGCAATAAGCCCAAATTGTGAATATGTCATATAGATATTTAAAAATTTTAAATCAATAAATTGTCATTAAATAATACTTAAAATTGAAATTAAGAAATGAAGACTAGAAAATAGAAAAGCTAGTACCAAAGAGTTTATATTCTCTTTGCTAGTACCTATTTTGTTGAAACATTTGTGAGAAAAAATGGAGGCGCACAGATCTTATTTGCTCCAAGACGCTGAATGCCTGAATATGTAGCTACGCTACGCCACTGAATAATGGCGCTGTTGAATAACAGACGCATGTGGAGGCAGGACATTCTCGAATCCTAGGCGACTTTCGTCCTGGAGAGGAAATCGGACTCCCTCATCCCTCAAACTATGTTAGGGAAAAACTACCAAATTTTTCTTGATGCGGAAGTGGCATCCCAACCTGACATATCCATCTTTATCGGACGTATCTAAAATAATGTAAGGAACAGACACCGGTATTTACTCCAAAAAACTGAACTACCATATCAGCCAACTACTACACAAAATACCGACTGCTTTTCAGGCAGAACTGGTAGGAAGTACGCTTAGTGCAAGGAAAATTTTCATGCGCAGCATAGAGACCAAATTATCAGAATTGCAAGTGACAGCAGAACCGCTCTGCAGGCAATAGATCATTGCAAAATTACCTCTAGGTTGGTTTCCGAATGTCACTAAGTAGTAGAGCAAGTAACAAACAGCAATACCCTCGAGATCGCATGAGTTAAAGAGCATGCTGGAACAAAACGCAATGAAGAAGCCGATGAGTTAGCCCCGACTGGCCTCAAATTCCATTGAAACCGTATTCGTCCGAGTAATAAGTCGGCCGACCTATGCCAGATCACGGCCCACGGCCGACTAATCCCAAAACAAACGTAGGTGTTCACGCCCGTCAACTACAAACGACCTGGTCGGTCGAATTCGACCGATCACGGCCAACTTGCGGTCGGATCCCATTGAGATCGGATTAGACGAACGTTTTCTACCGTTCGGCTGCCAAGAAATTGACTTGTTGACGCTGTTATTTGTGTGCTTTTGTAATGAAATACGTATTTTGTGCAAAATAATGGATACTGAAAAAAGTTATAAATGCAAAAATTCACCTAGAGTTAATTTTTCTTTTTCTTAATATAGAGTTCACCCAACACTTTCTTTTTGCCCTCCGACTCAGCCGGCGTCTCACGAGATATATGAATTTTCTAAGAAATACACATCACTATCCATTTTGTAACGATATTTATTAAAATTCGTCATAAGAACGATCTTACGACCTATTTATCTCGGATGTAGTTCGGCTGTAGTAGACGAGCACAGATCGGACGTCTAAATTGGCCGTTCACTCGCCGAGTAATTACTCGGACGAATACGGTTTCAATGCACGACCAACCTTATGGACCAGAACCGACTCTTTCCCTTACACTTTACAGTATCAGCTGAAGACGCTGAAGTCCAACACAAGGTTAGCTGGAACTTGATGTTAGATTGCCGCCATTCAGGCCTTCAGGAGACTATCTCGCAGCTTGGCGCGTTTCCGAACAGGATTATCAAGGAAGAGTCTGTAACTGCTTGTGGGTATACTTTCCGGCCACTGTAAATTAAACAAGCAAGTGGACCGCATGAGCTTGTACGAATCACCATGTTGTAGATGATGTTACACAGGTGACGAGACGGTGCACCACATACTTTGTCATGGACAAGGGTATATGGGTACGATTAGAGCCACTTCCCCTTCCAGAATCTTCAGGTTTATCTCACGTGTGGGATGGTTCGAGTGACGTTGCGGGGTCGGATGACTCTTGTCCACGCTCCCATCATGATCCAGAATCCAAGACTACAATAGAAATTGAAAGTTGACTGATTGGTTTTTTTGAAAATTTCGTACAAACGAAGAAAGTAAGTGTATATTTCTGCACAAATGAAGCGTGAACGTGAACATAAAACATTAATGGTAAGAGGAAGGACTTCTCTTCCATCGCCCATCAATTTGTTTTACGAGAGTCGTGTGGAAGCAAAGTACACATTTGTGTACAAACGAAGCACAAACAACGAAGAGCAAAGTTTCCTCTAAATTGAAAGTTGGACTTGTTTTCATAGCACCCTGAGATGTTCCACTTTTTGGATACAGTTACTGAAGCCGGCAACTTGCAGCACAGTACCGCAATGAGGGCAACGTCACACCCCAAGAAGATCGTACTCTGTGGCAATGTCTATGTGCTATGATACTCTAACGTAGCATATTTCATATTAGCACAGATTACAAGGTGTGTAATCTGTGATATTAGTCTGTATATATAAAAACAGCTGGAGTGGGTTTGAAAGGGATCTTTTTGCTTGAACGTTTACTATTCTTAACATCGTGCAGCGTGTAACTAAATTTGAATTTGTATTATTGTATTTGTATTTGTATTGTGTATCAACACGTGTTTTAATCCAGGTAATACCTCGTTATTCTAATCTTTTTATTGCAATTATTTAACTATTTTAATATCTTCATATTTGTGTACCTGTAAGGTGTTGTACTGTTAGCGTTGCCTAAATATGATTGTAATTGATAGCCGTGTAGCTTGCTAGACGTGGGTCTGTCGATTGTACTGCTAACTTTAATTTCATTATGAAATCGAATCCCGGCATTACCAACAATTAACCGAGTCTGATTCTGAACTGCTGTGTATCTAACTAACCACTTCGGCCTCGAAGGCTTTGCATACGGTGAAAACTAATCATGCTAACTGTTATTAGGATTGCATTTTAATACTTTGTCCCGTGGTAATCATGCTTTTGCCCCACGCTTGGTTGGAGGCAGTTTCGATCCCCTAAAAGCTTGATTGGTTGATCACCGTCTGGAGAGCTGAACTACAACTTTAGTCTGCGTAACTCCCCGCACAAGGGGCCAGATACCCATGGGGGGGCCCCATTTACATTAATCTTTCTTACGTTTTAGAGCCTATGTTTGATAAGTAATGTATGCGAGGTAATTAGTGGAAATGCCAGGTGTACTCCTTGATGCGCCTTTGTTTTCCTTTTGGTTGTTGTACAAAGGGAGAGACCTATTGTCTTCCAGATTACGGTGTCTGACTCATTTCTTGTTTTGTGTAAGCAGGTAACCTGTTTCATGGGTTTCCTTTTTGAACAAAAAGATACAACACGTTTTCCGGTATCCAGGTCAACCTTCAGTTGTTAATATTTTGAACAGAACTATTTGTTTCCATTTTAAATATGTGTTTGAACTCATGGCATTTCCGACATTTAATCTATTATGTGTAGTTAGTAAAAATATGAAACAACAAAACCTTAAAAAAAAAAGTCGCAAACGGGGAATACCCACGTCTGATCTGCCTTCGATCGTTATTATGATATTTACTTGTGTGTTTTTATGATATTTCTTCTGCCATTTATTTATGTGTTTTATGTGATTAATTGGGGGACATTCCAAATGAGTTCAAATTGAACATAATGTATTAAATATTTGTAGATAAACAGAAAGGATGGCTCTATTGTACTCGAAACCGTGACTAACTGTGTCCTTTGTGTATTTTTACCTGAATTTGAACCCTTTGGTAACTTGTGCACATTTTATCTTTTTAAACCCTTGACCCTTTTATTTTAATATGCAATGTATTTGATTTGATTTTCTTTGTTTAATTTGATTATTTATTGTGCTATTTACAACTGCTGCATAAAGTATTTAAAGATGATCGAAGCGTATCAACACTGAAATTGTAAATGTTTTGTCTTGATATTATTTAAGAGTCTTGTTGCTATAATTTTGTATTTGAATTGATGTCATGTATGTAATTTTGTCAAAGGATGAGTTTTTTTAGTGTTTACACTTTTTCTCCTCCGAATCGTCGAGTAACTGTCAATAAATGCATTATTTTTGGTACAGTTAATGGTAGTTTTGATTCTCCTTCCCGATTGGTTCACGACCAGTGTATTCGTACCTTTTTACACGATAGAGGGCCTGTTAGACGATCACGAGCTTGTGTCATTTTTGGGTGGGTTTGTTTTGGAGGGAAAGTTTAAATTTTGTTGGCCATGTTTAGGTATTCCCGCTTCCATTTGAAATTTGGTAAGGTGTAATGTGAAGTTAGTGTTCCGAAAGCCTCTTAGAAACATTACAACCCTAAAGCTTCATCTCGAAATCAAAAAAATTCTCCCGATTCCACAGTTTGCCAAATTTGACTTTAACCTTTTATAAGGGTCTTGCACATAAAAACATTGTGCACACTTCTGCACAAACGAAGCATAAAAATGAATAAAGCGTATTTGGTAAGAAATAAAGGTGGTGGGGAGCTGCGAAAATGGGCCCCAGTAAAGTCTATATTTGTCAAAACTATACAATTCAGAAAAAATAAGATACAACCATCCAAAACTAAGAAGTATTTACATAAAGTTTTGCACACGTACAAATGGCACAATGTGATGAGAAAACCGTAATGAAAATAACAAATGGTCCTGGTTTCGTTACATAAACTAACCATTTTTACTGAAGCGACGAGTTGGCCTCTTAACGTTACGAAACTTGCCAAGCCAAAGTAACACTAAATCAATCACAAATTTACGTTAATAGTAAATCTAATAAATTAATTGCTTTATTTCGAGTGCAACCTTCCATGTAAACACTTTTTTTTTGGTTTACAAACTTAAGTTACAAAATAGAAACTTTTAAGTTTCGTTTGTAAATTTGTACAAAAAATAATCACGGAAAAATCAAATTATGTGCCTATACAGTAGTCGGTGTTGCATTATTATCATCTACGACGTAAATCATTGTTGCAACTGAAACAATTCATCATCAACGACCTACATTTTTTCCAGTTGATTCAGCACATACTAATATTTGCTTTTCGCACTTTATCAACATGTAACAAATAGGTATTTCCATTTAAACGATTGTCTTGTTGTAATTGAGTGAGCGATCATAAATAAAACCTTTTTTTTAATAGTCATTTATCAGGTATTTCATTAGCAAATAGAAGCACGTACAAATAGGTTTTACGCTTTATGAAATCTCATTTTCTGTTTCCGCACGTACTCAAAATAAATTCGCACGTGTTTTCATCTAAATTTGCTTTTCAACTAAATTGTTATATTTTAACTTTATTAGCGGGGCGTGGATTATATACTTTACATCAACAACGACAAAACACGGAAGAAAAGCGTGATTTTAAAATTTTCCCCTCGGAACGTAAGTTTTATTAATTTTGGCAACAGTCACAAAGGATTCTTGGTGGCAAAACTTACATTTCTTAGACCAATACCAATCGTTAAATTTTCCGTTGCACCTTGCGAGTGAACCGTGAACCCCCTTTAATATGTAAAGATTTACTGTAATGGGGAAACTATTGCAGAATTTTCTTCGTGGTCTCCATTCTAAAATAGAGACCGAGACATTCTTATTAAAAACTAGAACGATTCATTCATATTTAAGTTTTAATTGACAACGGGAAAGTGTACAGATCGTACGGAGAAAGATTGCTTCGGGTGCGCAGGTGAACTTCGTGTATTCGGAAGCGATCGGCATGTAAACTGCTTTTTCCACGTTTAACACTGGCGTTGCTTTTTATGAGGAAATAAAACTCGCAGTGTTTTTAAATTTATATGTTAGTAACAAGTAAGAAAAAATACGTGTACATGTAAAATTAAATCACATATACTCATTTAAGACAAAAATCATTTTTTTTTAATATTCAAGCCAGATGTTACGAATTAAACGGAATTTAGCGGCGACACCACTGGTATCATATGATTGCCAAGCTTGGAAAATTTACAATTATACGAGTGCGCATCCGACCTTGGGGCAATCTTTCTCCGTACGATCTGTACATGTTCAAAGTTTCGCCATTATCGCTATATTTATTATTAGAAGCTTAAAAGCTTTATACTAACATAATTAATTTGCGATTTTTTGGCTTCAGTTCCATTAAAAACATAAAAATATTACAACTTAAAAATATCAATTAACGGCTTTTGGCCATTGGTATAATATCAAAGAGCGACTTCCATCCCTTGACGATTTAAATCCTTCCAGTTAAGGCAGGGCCGGATTAACGGGGGGGGGGGGGGGGGCTATAGCCCCGGGCCCCATTAGATTGGGGCCCCATTTTAAAAACTTTTTTAGTAAAAAATAAATTAATGTATTTGTTTATTTAAAATATTCATCCAATTATTTACTTGTAGGTACATTTTTTATTTACTTACTTTATATTCATATGATTTTATTTTAATGTTTATCATGTAAAATAATTTCGATGAGTTTAAAAAGGGCCCCTTTCACGTAAAGAGCCCTGGGCCCCTCAACTCTTTAATCCGGGCCTGAGTTAAGGGAGAAGTAAGAGCTAAAATCGTCTAGTTTGGCGTTATTAGTTATTTGCAAGCAATTTTAGTCGTGCCGTGAGCAAGCCCGTGCGCAGGATTTGTCCATGGGAGGGGTTGGGTTGGGAACAGGGAAGACCTCAAACGTTGATTGAAAACGCCTCAAAGGCCCAAACATTCATAAAACATAAACTAGGTTGCGATACTCCCAATCCCAATAATAAAATTAGGTTAACATATTCTTTAAAACAGTGAAACAATAAAAAAAAATCATGGCCTACTAGAATGCAAACAAAACCATTTCCATACAAATTTTAGAGAAAAATCTTAATAACTTTTTAATCGTTGATTTTAGACATATCAATTACTCATAGTTTTTGATAGAAAATGAAAAGTTATTCAACATAGAATGAAAACATACAGGGTGTTCCATTTAAGTTAAGTGAGTTTTTGATGTTTGAAAAATATAAAATATGAATCCTTTCTCTAAACACCCTGTACAAAATATCGAAATCCTACGTAGTGCAAATAAAAGCCTTAAAGGTCAAGATAAATCGATATAAATTTGCGTTACTGAAAGTAAGCGGTTTCCGTGTTATTAGGGGTTGTTTAAATTGAATATTTTTCTTAAAATCACAATTTTCTCAAAATTGGTAAGCGATAGGTATAGGGAACGTTTAATAAAGTTACCTTAGTTTTTAACGTATAATCTAAAAATGTAATAAAATACAGGGGGTTGCATTTAAAAAAACCTAACTTTAATATATTACAATTTTGTGAAGCATCCTGTATAAGTGAAAATAATTTTAAAAAATAGTCGTTATCAATTTACATATGTCACCAAAAAATGAAGCTGATATCTTGTACCCTTTAGGCACAAGAGACCGAGGGAATAGTGGTGAATCACCCTGTATGGTTAGAGTTCGTTACCATCCATTTCGTCGCCGCCTTGTTACAAAAGACGGCCTTATCGAGGGGCTGTAATTTATGGTAGGTGTGCGGTGGGACGGTTAGCATTATTATTCCCTTCGACTTACAACATGATAGGGAATCATAAGAGATATGGTTTTAGTGATTGTCTAATATCATCAAAATTTTACTGTCAAGAGATGGCATTGTAAATTTTGAAAAATGTTCCAAAAACTTCATAAAATAGCCAGCGGTCATCCAATCTGAAGCTTTCGGGTCAGTACACTTGTAGACGCTCCGTTTAGCATTCTGTCTTGCCAATTTACCCTCGGAAATATGATAAATGGGGGTTAATACGTTGCAGCAGCGCTGATTGTCGAGCATACTGTCACCAACGATCCTCGTCCTCTTGAGGTCACCTGTCCCACCTGCTTGATCCCCTTTTTAGCGATAACCTTCCCAGGCTTATACACCAGATTACGCCGGTCTCGTCAACATGGTAAATTCTGAGCCTCAACCCAGGGTTTCTGTTGATAAAAGAATGGTACCAATCTACCCCAGTCTGCTCGTTGCTATCCCAAGACGAGGGATTTGCCTCCCATTGCGTTTCGTGTATTGGCAAGTCAAATTTCTCAGTCTTACCGTAGATAGCCCATAAAAACGATACTAAGTAATCTGCTAGCATTGTCTCCTGTCTCCTTGTCGTTGTTACTGGCCTGGAGGTTCGTGGGTTCCTCTTCTAACTCGTGTTTTTAGTGTCATTACATTAAGCTGCAACCGCCTTAAGGGACACTCCTTTCATCGCCTCATCTACTGCTAGGAGCATTTTTTCTTGATCATATGAAATCCTTCTAAGGGAACCTTCCTTTGTTTTGTACTTTCGCGGTATCTTCAATAATAATAATAATAATGAGTTTATTCTTTATTCTTCAATAAAAATAAATAAGTCATAAGCCTCAGTAGAAACATGAATGCTGTAGAGAAGAATTCTTATCGGAAGGGGATGCTTCATCGCAGGATCGACGATCCTCATATCGCCTTTTTACAGAAAAATATTCCATGTGCACTAAACACAAACAAAACGAAATGTTGTATGCTCTTTATGCCTAAATTAGGTCCGAATTCATTGGCATTATGAATAATAACATATCAGAAATCATATAATTTATTTACTTAGTGAACAAAATATTCATACTCTCCATAAAATAAATCGAAATCTTCAAAATAAGAAAAACATTTTCGTATACTAATAGCGGTTAGTACTAGTGCCGGATGCAGCGAGGAACAACCTACAACTAATTTAACCGGGAAATTCAAATGGGAAACCATCCATTATTGACATGTCAATCCCATTATTTTACCATTCATTTTATGTTTGAGGACGTTAAGTATCCCCGGGGATCAACCATACCTACTCCCCCTTACAAAGATCGAGGACACTTACACCAAATTTCGAAATGAGGAAGACGAACAAACACTACTGTTTTAATTCACAGACGTATTAAAAGAATGTCTCAAAATGATTCATGGTTATCTGCACCACAAATTCTGGCAGAGAACAGTTCAACGAGCATTAGTACAAGCGGCATTTAGTCGAGGTCCCTGTTATTTCTAGAAGGAACAGATTAGCTAGACTTGCATTCGCACGAGAGCATATCAACTGGACAACAGAAGACTGGAACACAGTTTTATTTAGCGACGACACTCCCTATAAAATGTACAATTCTAATCCCAAATATATGTGACGCCTACGATTAAACATGGAGGGGTTAGTATTTTTTTATGGGGTTGTTTTTCTTGGAATGGAGTAGGTCCCTTGTATCGTATTGAGGGAACCATAGATAAATTTGTTTATCGGAACATACTACAAAAGGTAATGCTACCATATGCAGAATGGGAATGCGTTTCGTATTTCAACAGGAGAACGATCCTAAACATACTGCGCAACTTGTTCAGGAATAGTCTCAAGACAACAATGTTGAGGTTCTCCAGTGGCCGGCACAGTCTCAAGACCTCAACCCTATTGAAAACTTATGGAAAATGAGGTGAACGTAGAATTGCACTTGCCAAGGCAAGACAACACTTTGTCTACATTTGACCAAACGGGAAATTACCCAGAATCGGTTTTTGCCCATCCCCCTCCTGTTGGAACCGGCGGAGCTCCGTTTCACGTCTCTGCTCTGGCCCAGAGATTGTAGGCTTTGTAGCCTGCCCGACGTATGTGTTCGTTAAGTGTCAATGCGGTCGGAAGAAGGAACTGCAAAAACTTATTTTTGGTAGCAAACAGTTCTCTGCGCACACAATTTACAGAGCGCGGTGAAGAGTTCGAGAATAGTCTTCGTGTCGACGCAGTGTTTCACTGCGCGCTTCGCCCATCTGTAATGCAATCCAATCCGCTCCAAGCAGACGTCTTTTGGTTCCAGATCCAGTTAATAACCACAATTCTTATAGTCCTTGAAGAAAACCACACCATCTTTCATGGGTTAAGCGTTCAGGCGTCCTACAATTGACCAAACGTCATCCAAAAAGGTACCAGATTTTATGATCATTCTGCCAGAGCACCCCGACGGCCAATGAATGACAGAACGTTTGATATAGCGATATGAAATCCTCGCGGGTGCGGTGGGGCCGTCATACCTACGATTTTCAGCCATCCTGCGATTAGGTCCTTTCATGACCACAATTCAATCCGGTGGCTTTGGGTTGGCAGAAAACGCTCTATTCTGATATTTTAAGGTCATCAGGGCGTGTTTTTAGGGCTCCTGGACCATAAATTGTACCTACTTTTTGGAAATCTCTTCGCCATTTCTTTTCCCATTCTGTGTGCAATACTTAGGACTATCAGAAAGGAGATAAAAATAAGTTTCTCTAATTGTATTGCTCACTCTCGAAACATAACTTGTGTCCATTTAATAAAATTAGGTTACTGGGCTCAGTAATGTAAGCCTACGTTGTGAACTCAAGTGCGTTTTGCGAAACTCAAATTGATTCGGTTTCTTGAAATTTAAAAATCAAAGCAAGTGTTACTAATCGTAAATAATGAAATATGAAAGAAAACTGGCAAAACGTCAAATTCTAAAAGTGAGGGTCGTTTAGAATTTACACGTAACGTAATAATAAACGCGATGATTTCATCTTTCTCTTTATACGATAATATGCAAATGCATCATTTGTTCTTAATACGTGATTTCAAACTTCCTGCAAACTGAAAATAATGAGTTTATTTAAGTAAAGGAAGTGTAAAACATC
This sequence comes from Pyrocoelia pectoralis, assembly GCA_036250285.1. Classification (NCBI taxonomy): domain Eukaryota; kingdom Metazoa; phylum Arthropoda; class Insecta; order Coleoptera; family Lampyridae; genus Pyrocoelia; species Pyrocoelia pectoralis. The sequence continues at coordinate 14,646,629 of CM070079.1, forward strand.
ATAAACCGCTACTACAGGTTACTCAGGGTTATACTTACACATATAATATGTAAACGTTTATGAAAATTGTAATATAACGCATGCTACCAAACTTTAAATAATATTGTAAACGCACTTTGCAGGTTTGATTAAGAGATGTTGGATCGTTGCCAAAAATTATTAGGTGTATGAAACCATCGCGCACCGTCTCCCGTCCAAATTTAACTCAATTGAGCTTTCCGGCCTCTTTCCATTCTTCCGGAATGCTATAAATTCTAATATTTGCGCAACATATTTGCACACATTTAAACCATACACTGTATTATTTTCTATGAAATTACGGCGGCCATTTATTTTACGAGGAATTTTTATGTTTTGACTCAATTTAAAAAGTTAAACATAACAACCTTGCTGAGGAAATTATGCACATCTATATGAGTATTTAGTTAACTAGTGTAATCTAATAATGCATCCCAACAAAATAAAAGTTTTCGTCTTGGTGCCAGAAAAGTAAGATTTTGGATATTTTTCATATGCTGATTTCAAAAATACCTTAATTTTTCGTAGCAGCTCCAGTTTTTGATCTAATCAATCTTAGTTCTGATAAAATGGAAAAATAATGAAATAAGGATAACACGAATTCTTTCTATAAAAAAAACTAGATCTGATAGACCAAATCTGACGGAAATTTTGGATTTTACAGTCTACACCCAAACATTACATAGAAATAGTTACAAAAACCCAGGTACCAACATGTGTGTTCGGCTGTGAATACTTTTGATGAGCTGCTACACTTGTAGTTGTTGAATACAACACAGCAAACACTAAAAATGACAATAATATTTTATTAAACTTCTGTATGCATCGTTTCGGTAGCAAAGTTGTCATCATCGGCGTACAATTCGTTCTGCTGAAACGCGTACGATTGTTTAAATTTTGTTGTGGTTTTTGGTGTTTCGTCTTTGCTTTGGTAATGCTATAGTGAATCAAATATTGGATTAATTTAAATAAACGTAATGAGAAGAAAAGATTATGGTGTTCATCAACTCAATTAATTTGAAAATTCTGTTTCTTACTATTGTGCTTAAACATCGGTTAGTCCAATTTCGTTAATATCTTCGATCCTACGAGTCGTGAAACAAGCAGCAAAACCTTTGCGACAATTCGTTGACAATTTCTATTACATTGGGGAGCTCTCCCTTTCCTCCCTCTCATGAACTGAGAACTATCAACTCATTTGTAAGTTTTAACAATCATTGACGGAAGACACAAAATTAAATACATAATCCATGATTATCCAATGTAAAATAATTGCCTGCGTATTTACCTAGGTATCAATGAAACAAAATTGCAAGCGATCGTGAAAATTAAAGAAACAACTGGCACCAGTTACCAATTTACCAATTACCCTATAACGTTGGAAAATTCACTTCTTGCGATAGAAAATGTTGCTGCAAATCCGCAATTGTGGAGATATTTCAGATGTAGATGCAGATTTTAATTCCTCCTGTTTAGGTGCATCAGCATGCAAAAAGTTGTTCACTTGCTCCCAATAATAGATTTATGGCACCAGTTACCAATTTATCAATTACCCTATATAACGTTGGAAAATCCACTTTTCGCGACAGAAAATGTTGCTGCAAATACACAATTGTGGAGATATTTCAGATGTAGATGCAGATTTTAATTCCTCCTGTTTAGCTGCATCAGCATGCAAAAAGTTGTTCACTTGCTCCCAATAATAGATTTATGGCACCAGTTACCAATTTATCAATTACCCTATATAACGTTGGAAAATCCACTTTTCGCGACAGAAAATGTTGCTGCAAATACACAATTGTGGAGATATTTCAGATGTAGATGCAGATTTTAATTCCTCATGTTTAGGTGCATCAGCATGCAAAAAGTTGTTCAGTTCCTCCCAATAGTAGATTTATGGCACCAGTTACCAATTTACCAATTACCCCATAACGTTGGAAAATTCACTTCTTGCGATAGAAAATGTTGCTGCAAATCCGCAATTGTGGAGATATTTCAGATGTGGATGCAGATTTTAATTCCTCCTGTTTAGGTGCATCAGCATGCAAAAAGTTGTTCACTTGCTCCCAATAATAGATTTATGGCACCAGTTACCAATTTATCAATTACCCTATAACGTTGGAAAATCCACTTTTTGCGACAGAAAATGTTATTGCAAATACACAATTATGGAGATATTTCAGATGTAGATGCAGATTTTAATTCCTCATGTTTAGGTGCATCAGCATGCAAAAATTTGTCCATTTCTTCCCAATAATACATTTATGGTACCAGTTACCAATTTACCAATTACCGTATAACGTTGGAAAATCTACTTCTTGCGATATAAAATGTTGCTGCAAATACACAATTGTGGAGCTATTTCAGATGTAGATGCAGATTTTAATTCTTCATGTTTAGGTGGATCAGCATGTAAAAATTTGTCCACTTGCTCCCAATAGTAGATTTATGGCACCAGTTACCAATTTACCAATTACCCTATAACGTTGGAAAATCCACTTGTTGCGATAGAAAATGTTGCTGCAAATCCTCAATTGTGGAGATATTTCAGATGTAGATGCAGATTTTATTTCCTCATGTTTAGATGCGTCAGCGTGCAAAAATTTCTCCACTTGCTCCCAATAATAGATTTATGGCACCAGTTACCAATTTGTCATTCTCTAAACTACATTTCTAGAAAATCAATAATGGCAAAAATATGAATTAACAGGAAATCTCAATTACCTAACTGACTTCATTTCACAGTTTTGGTAGGAAAACGCAAAAATGAAATTTCCTTTTTCCAGTAACCGAATACAGAAGTAATGTTCATCGTTTTCTTTACATTCACAGTTTGTTTCTACCATAGCATCAGTATGTTGGGATTCCAAAATTCTTGAAAATTCCAGTCCCATTACTCACTTATGTGAGGGGTTGAAATTTAAACCGGAAGACTGCTTCGGACGCTCAAATATAGTCGATGCAATAACAAAATCAGAGCCGTATATGTATTTAAAAAAACAAAGTTGATGATGGTTTCTCGAAAACGAAACGTCGGATTCCAATTTGCTGTATTGTATGCCATGTTAAAGAACGTTAAAAAGTACCTGTAGAAGGTTCTTTTAAAAATGTCATTTTACTAAACCCCAAAATGCCGAAATTCCCATAGTGCACCTCCTTTTCTTGAACACAGTGTATATTGCATTGATAATAGATGAATGTCGTATTTCTTCTTAAACTTATTCGTAGGCAAATATTTTAAATGGGGGGAAATGGAATAAATGGAAGATTTTTTAAAATAAAAAGTGGAGTATAAATAGAGGTGCTGACAGCATATTCAACTACCTTAGGTAATGATCACAAGGGCGGATCCAAGGGGGGACCATGGCCATGGCTCTTGGGTCATTTTTTGTTTGCATATTTCATTCACCTTTAGGAAAAAAATTATGTGTTGTGGAAGGCCTATTGTGAACGCGAATTGAAACATAACGGCGATCTATCTGTTGCGGAAATGTTTAGAATGTTACTGTTACACATTTTCTTGAGTTTACCAATTAGCATGGCTTCTGCAGCCCTGGGTTAGCTGAAATCGTGGTTCAGAAGCCACATGACCCAAGATCGTCTCGTGGGATTCGCGTTAATGCACTTGCATCAAGATATTCCACTGATACCTGAAAGATATTAGATAGATTCACGAAGTCAAAAATCAACGTTGTTACGTAGTTATTTATAAGTACTCCATTTGTAAATATATCTGAAAATCTTATTCTTTTAACCCTTTTCTTTTTCCAGGTCGGTACCGAGTGATGATTAAGTCAATTAAGTGCAATTCGGTACCGACTTACTAATTGGCATCATCGGTACTGAATACCGACCCTATTCAATTCAATATACAATAATTTTTCAATATTTTTCAAAAACGGTAAGTATGTCTGTAACCAAACGATATTAAATTAAAAGAAACCGTCGATACATCAGGGGTTCAAATCTTGTTGGATTAAAAAAAGTTATTCCCCCCCCCCCTCCCCCATAGGCAATTTCTGGATCCGCCTTTGAATGATCATGGCATTCTTTCAAAGTCGTTATTAATTATCAAGTTTCACTAGCTAATCGTTTTATTAAAACTATGATATAGTTGTGAGTCATCAGCGTAGAATGTCCCTGAGTAACTTTTTAAGTGTAGTATAAATGAGAGAACCCAGAATTGAACCCTGGGGGACACCATTGTTAATTTCAATTGGGGCAGATTATTAAATCGGACGTGCTGGTTGCTGGTAACTGTTAAAAGAGGAAATTAATTGTAGGCAAGACTGCTGAAACCTCTATGATGTCGAAGGGATGAGAATAATCGAATAGTACGAGGAGAGCAGCGGCGTAACTACATAAGTGCAAGCCCGTGCAGTGCACGGGGGCCCTTAAGCTCAGGGGCCCCTTAGCTGAACTTAGATGACTAAAAACCTTTCCAAATTTCTCAAAAGAAACTGTTTCCATCATAATCATTCTGATTGTAAAGCCCCTCGAGCCCCTCCCCTGGCTACGTGCCTGAGCAGGGGCCCCATTTTCGACTTGCACGGGGGTCCTTGATGCCCTAGTTACGCTACTGGAGGAGAGTTCTAATAGTCCGCGGGGCGGCCGCCTTTTTTACAATCAATTAATATACTTTTTATACTTCGTGAGTAGCTTTATTGTAACGAGACCCCAAACTTTTCCTCTGCGAAAATATTCGCAAATGGGTCCTACGGGGGCGCGCAATGATAAAACACGTTGATTTGGTAATTAATATCATGGGAAACGGCCCAATTAATTTGTGGGACAAAGTGGGCATTTAATTATGCAAATATTTTCTAAGCTACAGAAAAAATTAGCTTAATATTAATTATTTTTGTTAATCTAGTAATATCTGAATATTTGAGATGGGGGACACTCTTGATGGACCAATTTTTGTTCTAGGACAAATGTTATTTTGATTTACTTACAAAAAAACTTAACAGTTAGCTAAAAAATTGACTGAAATTAATCCATTTTTTGTAATTACCAAATCAACGTGTTTTACCCCGGCGCACTTTGTAGGACCCATGCGAAAATTTTCGCAGAGGAAAAAGTTTGGCGTCTCGTTAAAATAAAGCCGGCTTCTGGACTAAAAGGGAAACTTTCCAACAGCCAGGGAATACTCCTTACAATAAGAAATTATTTATTATAATAATAATATATTTGTAATACGTGAAACCTTTGCATAAGTTCTACTGCTTTAGAATTGATGGAGTTGAGAACTTTTGCAATTTCCTGTGGAGAAACTAAAGTAAAATTGAAGGTGTAATTATTAGGTAGGTACTAAAGAAGTTATTAATATAATAATTTAATACATTCTCTGATGGATTTACGGTTCATAAATAATTACCCTGCTGATGGAATTAAAGTTTCAGGCACTCAAGTATACTGTTTTGGCACTATATTTAAATTAACGTCAATGTAGACTTTTGGGAGACGCATTTTTATACATTGTACGACCAGAAGAATCCTCCTGTCCGCAGTCACTAATAACCTATCACAAGTTGCTATTTATATTAGACGTTTTTGGCAACAGTTTCTGATACCTACAGCATGAATGACACCTCCTTTTCAAAAAAGTTGTGAACGTAAGTTAAAAATATTTGTTAATTCCCAATTACCACAAAACTATTTTAAATGTTTACGTATCGGGCTGCATTCATGTAATGAATGCAATCTGTAGACAGACGAACACGTCGTTTCTTCTAAATATATCCGAAACATAAACATGCGAAAGTAAACATAGCATCAACGTGAGTGAACACTTAAAATATACATAAACATTATTCGAGCACAATATCATCTTTCACGTCGATTGCGAATATTTGCAATTTATAGATGACGTCCATCCTGCTAGTCAATCTCTTTCCCTCTGCCATCGACTCCTTAGTAGCGCCAGCAAAGCGGAAAAAGACAAATTTGCAGTGGTCCAATTATTCGCCATGTTGGTGAAATTTGAAATAACGAAACTGTGAACACTTACCTTTCCCATAAGGTGAATCCGCTATCGACAATTGTCGGTACAACTCTCTCGTAATTAATCTGAAAAAGACGATCGTAATGAATAATAAGTGAAATAGAGAGCTTCTGCTTTAAAAGCTCTAAAAGCTCAATTCACTCTCAGCGGTTGCTAAGTGCATTTCTCGATAGTTACTTCAAAATGTATAATATACATACGCTCACTTCGATTATTTATTTATTTTGTTGTGTTTATACTAGTAGAAGTTTTATATGTGACTGACACTTATTGAGTGATACTGTTACCTACTTAAAGTCGTAGGTTAGTTGAAAATGACCTGAAAAGCGCGCACTTAAAAAAACACTCGCACCCATTGATAGGGGGATAAACTGAACGTAATATCTAAGGAAAATCCCTTGAGAAATTTCATGGAAAAATTTTCTTTACGTTATTAGATCACATTTCTGATTTCCAATTTGTTACAGGAACTCATTTGACTGGGAAATTTTTTTTCACTAAATTGTATGTTTACCCCTTGCTATCAAAACATTTATCAAATAATAACATGTGAGCAGTTAATTATTAAATTGAACATAAACAATGAAAGTGACGAATGAATAAGTAAAAATTTTAATATATTATCCTGTATTGGAGGGTTCTAATAAGTCACGTGGTTTTGTTTCATTAATATATCCTTGTAATATTGAATAAATAAGGTTAAATTCGATCATCCGTCAAAGATATAAATAATAAATAAAAAAATATAATAATAAATAAAACAACTCTAAATTCGGTAACCGCCATTTGTAAAACTGGCAATTATTGTGGCCTCACTTTGTAACAATGAAGTTGTCAATCTAGGTGCTTTTACCTTTCGAATAATTACTATTAATACGCTTGCCATTTTATTTATGTTTATGTTGTGGGCGTAGATCTACGAACATCGGATTTCCAAGCATTTCTTGGCGCATCAACGCTTGCTATTATCCTTGTTTATACCTATAATGTAAAGCGTGTTACAAAAAGGTGTAGCGGGCTATGCATTATGCATATCCGGATTCTACATATGAAAAGAAGTTTAAAATATTCAGTAACATTTATATGATTTCGGCTTAGTGTAGCCGTAATCAGCCATTTTGTATTTTCTTGAAAATAATTATTATTTCAAAAACCCTTCATCACGTTTTTATGAAATTTGGCATAATATGTCTTCATTTCTCAAAATTATTAGGTTTCAAAATGGCGGACATTCAAACATTTTAAAATAAAATTCCATTAAAACTACTAAATAAAATTAAATTATGCAAGAAACAATATTTTTAGTACTTTTATATTGTGAATACTTAATTTTATTTAGTACCTAGTTTTCATGGAATTTTACCTTAAATTGTTTGAATGTCCGCCATTTTGAAAATTGATAATTTTGGAAAAAAATATTTTTGGAAATTTTAGACTCCTGACTCTGAGAAAGGAAGACATATGCCAAATTTTATAAAAATATCTAGAAGGGTTTTTGAAATAATAATATTAGTTTCAAGAAAATACAAAATCGTAAAAATGTTACTGAACATTTTAGACTTATTTTCATATGTAGAATCCGGGTATGCAGAGCCCGCTACACCTTTTTGTAACACCCTGTATATAAACAAGGCTATTATTATTACTGTTGTAATATTGTTCCATAAAAGAAAAAAAGACGTTCATGTGTCAACTATCAGTTCTCATCTGAGAACTATTATAAGAATCAAACGTTCCTTAGATGAATAGAATGGCCATAGCCAATTGCGTGGTGTTTTCACCACTTTTCCACATCTATCTGTACTGTGCATGTTGTTACCATCCTCATTCACACAATATTCTAATAAAAAAAATTCTGCATTGGACGTAATAATTAATTAACTAGAGCAATTAGACGTTCAATCAATCGAACCTTCCAAGCCCGATCAAAAAAACGTTAAAACATCCCATTACTACAAACCCATCTCCACACGCTTCTTTGGAGCTGCGCAGCACCTAAGCTCCTGCATTGGACATAATAAGTAATAAACTAGGATAATTAGACGTTCAATCAATCGAACCTTCTAGACCCGATCAAAAAAACGTTAAAATATCCCATTTTTCAAAACCATCTCCACACGCTTCTTAGAGCTGCTGCAGCTCCTAAGAAGCGTGCAGCTACTTAAGACTCCAGAAAGGATCACGACAGCCAAATTATCAATATTATAAAGGTAGCAGCGTGCTAAATTTTTCCACATGAGAGCAAACAACATGTTTCTTTTTTTAATTGAGCAACACTTGCTACTTGGTTTAGGCCACCGCTTTCAAAAAAATAGCACACACCAAAGATGTCTTTACTGTACCACAAAATAAAGACATAAGTCCTCTGGAGACCTGCAACTGGATACAAAGGATATAACCTTTGTTTTATTACAATTTTCATGTACACTCTTCATATATCGCAGACTAACCACAGCAATATTTGTGGAATCGCTTCTTTTCTTTTCTTATGATCCACCCCATCATTTAGATGACTCTTTCTTCAATTATGGGTTCATGTAGAATGTAAAATCTGTATCTTCTCTTAAATTTGTTCTTCAGAAACCCGTGAACTGTGAACATATTGCTGATGAAGATCGTGCTTACGTAGTTCTGCGAAATACTTCTACTTCTAAATCCAAGTAACATTTTTGGTAGGTATATGAAAGATCCCAAAGGTGTGAAAAATTTCTTATGCATTTTGGGTGTCTCCCGTTCCTCAAAAATTGTAATGCTGTGTGCGAAGTATATTTCCGGCGAAGAAAAAGAGCTACAAAATGGAAATGGAATACATGATACTACATGAAACTACGAAAAAGGTCATTAAAGGTTGAAAATAACGAAGAACAAATAAAAGGAGAATCCATTAGAGTTTAAGGATTTCCTTTTGAAAACTCTTGGAATACCACAAAAATCTGTTTATAGTTGTCGTTCGGTATTTAAAGAGTTTCAAATGAATCTATGGGGAAATCAAATACCTAGGTAAAGGGAAACGTAATTAATTGAATTAAACATTTTTCTGCAAGTGACTCTAGAAACTATCATATTATAGGAACGTCTTTGCAATAGAATTTAAAAAAATCGTCGGCTGAAAGTGTACCTACAGAATAAAAATAAAATAAGATCTTAAACTTGGCAAGAACCGAAGTACGATGAACGTATGAAATAGAGAGTGGAAGGAAGTGAAGAATGTCATGCCGAGAAGTTGAAAGCTTTAATTCTTTCTTTTCTGAAAGATGAATCCATGGTATCCAATATAAGGAAGTCCAGTATGAGAATATCGGAAACCCTAATAAGTACATACATCCAGGAGATGATCATTAGTTGTGGAGATATTGGAACAAATTGAAAGTATTAAAAGCATAATTTTTATTTCTTTTCATCCCTAAGAAATTTACGTAGGTACCTATACAAAGGAGTTCCAACCAAAATCTCAAGGAAACACATTAGCATAAACGTTTTCACTTTCTAGTAGAAAGGCAAACTGTTAGGTAATATTTTTTCAGAATGCAAAATGGTAACCAGTTAAATCATTTTCGTATTATGTTGTGTTTTAGGCACATAAATAAGTATACCAATGTCACGACCAAGGAACTAAGGCAAATACGCGTATACGAGGATGTATTGATAATTAGTTAGCCTAGACCAGTTCCATGCATAAACAAAATATTGCGATACCATAGCAACGAACAATAACTTATTAGAAGTGTCAGTGTAAAGTTTGACGTCAAAAAAGTAAACCGGAGTTACGTAATAAATTATATCAGACCGTCGAATTGGGCTAAAACGGATATCTGAAGCACTGAATATTTCATACGAACGCGTTCATCATATAGTTCACGTCAATTTGGAAATGACAAAAATTTCTGCAAAATGGATCGCCAAATTTTTGAATGTTGACCAAAAGCGTGCAAGGGTAGAAGCACCCCCTTCACCAGATTTGGCTCCGTCCGACTATCATCTCTTTCCTCAACTGAAAAAAAGTTTAAAAGGTCGTAAATTTTCTTCCAACGAGGAGGTAATAAAAGCTGTGGAGGTCTGGTTTGCAGAGCAAGAAGAAACATTTTTTTTGAAAGGTCTAGAGACGTTGCAGGTTCGCTGTAATAAATGTATCCATTTAAGAGGAGAATATGTTGAGTAATAAAATATTTTGACATTGAAATTTTATTTGGTTCTATAGTAGGCTAAGAATTTTTCAATATATCCTCGTACATATTTATAATAATTATTGTACGCGAAATTTCCATATAATCGTGATCAACATTTTCAATAGGTAGGTATGTTTGGATTAAATTCAGGGTATATATTTACATTTAAAAGGTGAATTAATACAAATTACAAGATCTAATCTAAAGATAACTAAAAAAAGAATCTAATTGCAAAGCTTTTCGTTCTACCAAAAGAACACCTAATTATAAATTTTTACGTTTAGGTATAAGAAAAAGTATAATAATAATCAAGTCACAAAAAATCTACACGTCCACACGAATTACACGATCACAGAATATCATAAATAATTAGAAACCAAAAGACAATTTAAATAGACCGCAATTTCTCGCATAATAAATTGTCTTACAAAGTTACACACATTAATTATAGCAACATTGTAGATAGGTATGTGCCCAGTGCCGATGCAACTGCTTGCGGTTGTATTCAAAATAAATTTAGTAATGTCTATTTCGGCAACACAAACTAAAGATTTAGAGATTAATGAAAATAAAATAAGTAATTATTAATAGTAGTGCAAGAAAGTTGTCACAAAAAATCAGCACGTTTGACTACACAAATCGTAGAATATCAGAAATAATTAGAAAACAAAAGATAATTTAAATAGACCCCAATTTCTACCATAATAATACAAAATTACGCACCATTAATTATAACAATGTAGATAGGTATGTGCCGATGCAACTGCTTGCAGTGTATTCAAAATAAATTTAGCAATAAATAAAGAATAAATGAATAAGTAAATGTAATAAGGAAGGTGCAAGCACAGTCTATGATAGACTCAAGAGCAGAGTGAAGCACCTTTAATTTTGAAAGAGATCAAAGTAATGCAAATCTTTAAAAATACTGACGATACCCTTTGTATGTTCCCTCTTCTTTAATGATATCTATGTTTTGAGTCAACCATTCCCCAATTTTCATTTCCATTTACCTACAGTTGTTTTTATTATGTTAATCCACTTTCACTCTATATACAGGGTATTTTTTGGGAGCTTTAGTTAGACGGTTCTGGGAAAGTTTTATAGGTAGATTTTTGAAAACTTCTACTTAGGGGTTACTCAAAAAGCCGAATCGATGTAAAATATTTTCAAAATGGCAGCACTTCCGGAAATGCCGGAAGTAGCTACCAACTTCATTATTTTAAATAGCAACCCCTATTTTTTGTTGCATTTTTGGATTCTACGTGAAATTTCATAACTTTTGATACCAACATGTCAATATCTACAAGTTATGGTTTTTAAGTTATTTCCATTTATTAAAAAAAAATGCCGGATGCAGACGGTACTTTAAGAATTCATTACTTGAAAACGGTTGTAGCTATGGCAACCGAGTTTTCACCAGCCCATAGAGGAAGAATAGGGCTTTCTTTTGGTGTACTTAAAAAAAGTTATGTTACGTATGAGGTCACCTATGAGGCTCCAAATTTAAGAAAATTCAAAGACTGAAAACTCAGTTTTTTTAAATGAAATGACCATTTTCTTACTATTGCATTTGATAGAGACTAAAAATGGGCATATTTTGGTATTACATGTTCCTATCCCTATCTTTAATAGTTTCTGACTTATTCTCATTTCATTGCAATGATACCATTTTTTTCGGATTTTTTAGTAATTGGCCATGACCTTATGGCAAACGAATTTTAAACCAATCAATCCGTCACCTGTTATAGACCAGTGCAGTTAGGTTCAAAAACAGCCAAGAAAGAAAAAAATTAATAACAGCACGGCACTAGTTGGAAATGGTAGTAAAAAGTATGTAGAATTCGGGAATAAAAAATGCAACACGATCAGAGGGGGGCGGGAGAATTAATGGGAGGGGGTTTTAGGAGGTACACACGGTTTTTAATTATTTACAGCGAAACTAAGCCTCGTATCGAAAAACTTTAAATGGAAAAGTTGTAGGTATTAAAAAGTTCTGCAACTTTTGTATATAACATTTTTTTACATAACCTCAAAATTTCCTGAAAAATAGAAAAAACCGCGTTTTTCGTTTTGAATTTTTTTCTCCGGTGAAAATTAATATTTTTTCACCATGTTTGGTGGAAACATACCTTTTTATGTTCCAAATAAGCTGGAATTTTTTCAAATAAAAATATTAATTTTTACGTTTTACATTGCTCGAAAACTGAAAAAAGTACCTCAACTTCAGTCAAAAAGTCTGGTGTCAAAACTCAATTTTTTTGGCAATTTCCGTGTCGTTTTTTATTCGTTGAAATGTGTACTTTTAGATGGTTTAATGAAAAATTGGCATCACTATAGAAAAATTTGCCAAAAAATGCGAAAAACTGAAAAAACGTGATTTTCAAACAGCATTTTTGTAATTTTCCGTTAATACATATATGTAATTATTTATTAAAATTTACAGCAAAAATCCTTGAAAATTATAACATTTATTGTTATATCAATAAATAAAGCAATTGCAAACCCTTAAAGTATAGAAAGTTGCAAAAAAACATGAAAAAATAATTATTTATCCGTCTATTATTGTAAGGTTTTACGTGGTTTCACAAAGAAGGAATGGTTACTGCAATATTTTTCCATCTAAAAAAGTAGATTTATTAAAACATTGTTTTATAAAAATTTACATTGAAAATCTCCAGCTTGGTTGAAGCAGACTTACTCCCCCTTCCCCTTACAGGATTATGGGTTCAGCCTCGTCAGTACATCGTTGTGGGTCAGTTTTGGTCTCTTTGATGGTAGTTCTTCATCGCCGGATTCATAAAAACTGTCAAAATCTGTGAAACTTGATGCAACAATTAAAAATGTGGCTGTAAGAAGCACGGCTTGAAATGTACACGTATATGCACTAACTGTGATAATGCTGAAAAATGCTGCAATTATGAGACAAAACCATATGAGTCTTTCAGCGACAATACGACATTAACGACGGTGGACCAAATCGCACCAAACATTTTTGAAGATGATGATGACCATGACGAAGATCCAACAGATTTTGACAGTTTTTATGAATCCGGCGATGAAGAACTACCATCAAAAAGGCCAAAACTGACCCACAACGATGTACTGACGAGTCTGCTTTAACCAAGCTGGAGATTTTCAATGTAAATTTTTATAAAACTTTGTTTTAATAAATCTACTTTTTTAGATTGAAAAACATTGCAGTAACCATTCTTTCACGTAAAACCTTACAATAATAGTCGGATAAATAATTATATTTTCATGTTTTTTTGCAACTTTCCATATTTTAAGGGTTTGCAATTGCTTTATTTATTGATATAACAATAAATGTTATAATTTTCAAGGATTTTTGCTGTAGTATATGTATTAACGGAAAATTACAAAAATGCTGTTTGAAAATCACTTTTTTCAGTTTTTCGCATTTTTCGGCAAATTTTTCTATAGTGATGCCAATTTTTCATTAAACCATCTAAAAGTACACATTTCAACGAATAAAAAACGACACGGAAATTGCCAAAAAAATTGAGTTTTGACACCAGACTTTTTGACTGAAGTTGAGGTACTTTTTTCAGTTTTCGAGCAATGTAAAACGTAAAACTTAATATTTTTATTTGAAAAAATTCCAGCTTATTTGGAACATAAAAAGGTATGTTTCCACCAAACATGGTGAAAAAATATTAATTTTCACCGGAGAAAAAAATTCAAAACGAAAAACGCGGTTTTTTCTATTTTTCAGGAAATTTTGAGGTTATGTAAAAAAATGTTATATACAAAAGTTGCAGAACTTTTTAATACCTACAACTTTTCCATTTAAAGTTTTTCGATACGAGGCTTAGTTTCGCTGTAAATAATTAAAAACCGTGTGTACCTCCTAAAACCCCCTCCCATTTCTCCCGCCCCCCTCTGATCGTGTTGCATTTTTTATTCCCGAATTCTACATACTTTTTACTACCATTTCCAACTAGCGCCGTGCTGTTATTAATTTTTTCCTCTAAAAATATTATCTGCACTGGTCTATTAGTTTCAAATCAATTTAAAACCTTGTCTTCTTCAACACATGCTCAAAATGAGCGCCTTCATGTTCCAAACACAAACTCTTTTTCGTAAATGTTCTCGTGTGGAGTATTGTATGACTTGTGATTCGGTATTGAGCATATTCTTGCAGAGGCAGCTCTTCTGTTGCAGAAACAACAATATTGCGTAAAATTTACAAATAACGTTCTGTATTCAAATTTTCTGGATAAATGTGGAAACACAAAATATTGTTATTTTTAAACGCACAAAGTACAATAAAACTCCAGCACTCTTGAAGGGTACATCTCCATTAAAACAAGAATTTTAATGGCACCAGCAATGCGAATTATGGCGATTAAATTTTTACTAAATTTGGCCTCGTCTGACCAAGTAATGTTCCCCAAAAAATATACCTGGTTCCTTAACATTAGATATTCGTAAAACTCTTACTGTAGGTAAGGTGGTACAAAGCTTCCAAATTCATTCCAGTGTTCGGATGGTACGTTCACTAGGACGCGGTCTTTCTGGATATCTCTCAATGAACGTATGACAGGCTTGTGACGCGATTCTGTTCATTTCACCATAAGTAACAATTAGATTCCAAAAATTTTAATATGTAAAACCATTGCGACTCATTTTTTTCGATTATTGAAAAACTTATGTTAACCCATTACAGGTGACGGTTTAGTATCACTTGATTTGTTCAAAATTCGATTGCCGTGGTCCATGTCATGGTCGACTACTACAAAAAATTCGAAAAAAATGGTATCATTGCGATGAAATGAGAATAAGTCAGAAACTATTAAAGATAGGGATAGGAACATGTAATACCAAAATATGCCCATTTTTATTCTCTATCAAATGCAATAGTAAAAAAATGGTCATTTCATTTAAAAAAACTGAGTTTTCAGTCTTTGAATTTTCTTAAATTTGGAGCCTCATAGGTGACGTTATACGCAACATGACTTTTTTTTAAGTATACCAAAAGAAAGCCCTATTCTTCCTTTAAGCGCTGGTGAAAACTCGGTTGCCATAGCTACAACCGTTTTCAAGTAATGAAGTACCGTCTGCATCCGCCATTTTTTTTTAAATAAATGAAAATAACTTAAAAAGCATAACTTGTAGATATTGACATGTTAGTATCAAAGGTTATGAAATTTCACGTAGAATCCAAAAATGCAATAAAACATAGGGGCTGCTATTTAAAATAACGAAGTTGGTAGCTACTTCCGGCATTTCCGGAAGTGCTGCCATTTTGAAAATATTTTAGATCGATTCGGATTTCAGAGTAACCCCTAAGTACACATTTTCAGAAACCTACCTATATAACTTTCCCAGAAACGTCTAACTAAACCTCCCAAAAAAACACCCAGTATGATTGTCTATTGTCTGCCATATTTTGTTTTATTCCTCCTTGCATTGCCATACTTCTTTTCTAAATCTATAAAGGTCCATGCGTGCTTGCAAATTCTTTTCTTAGCGTTTTGCCACTATCTGTCTTAGACAAAATATGTGATTCAGGCAAAGATCTTCCGACTGTACCGTTTTGTAATTTAATTAGTAGTTCTTTATAATTCTGCCAAACACTCTTCCTTCGTAATTACCGCACATTCGCGTTTATTCCCTTTTTTGCGTATGGATGATATTAGCGAAGTGGACTGGAGTCCATGGGAACTATTTCTCGATCCTTTTCTATCAATTGAAACACCCTCGTCAGCAGTAGGTTTAATTTGCTTTCTCCATATTTTAATAATTTTGCTTGAATTTCTCCTGATCCTGCGGCGTTGTTCTTTGTTTTTTTACGTCTCTCGTTAGATGTTCTTGCCTCACTTTCCGCAAAAAGTTTCCGTAGTGTTTTATCCATTGGGTAAATGATGTTGTAACCATGGAAGGGTTCTTATTAGTAGATATCCCTCATACAATTTTTATAAGCTTCCACCCAGAACCACACACATGCTTTCTACCGAAGGCGTTTCAAATTTACGAGGGGGGCCCACAAATAACCGGAATTTCTGTATCGTAAGCATTTACTTTATTGTTTTTCCAATACAACCTTAATCTCCTTCTCTGAGGGGGCTAAATCTGGGGAATAGGACGCGTGGGTCAAGGTAGCCGCCTTCGTTGAGGCCGTGAACACAGAGCCGTGTGCGCGGGAGCGTTGCGGTGTTGCAGGAACTACTCGCCGGAATTTCACAAAGCCGGACGTTTTTGCTCCAAACTTCTGCGTAGTCCTTTCATAACCTCCAAATAGAATTGTTTGTTTACTATCTGCTTTTGAAAGACAAATTCTCAGTGTACGATCCGTTTGATGACAAAAAAAAAACAGATTGGATTTCACCTGACGAATTTTCCTGGGACGAGGTGAGCCAGGTGACTCCCACTGAGTTGACTGTTGTTTACTGTCTGGATCATACCCATACCACGATGATTCGTCACTTGTGATGATTTTGTTGAAAAAATTTGGATCGTCTTTGAATGCGTCCTCCATTTCCTGACAGGCTTGAACGGTGACGGTCCCTTTGATCTTCGGTGAGCAGTCTCGACGGTACATACTTTGCTGCAACTCTTCGCGTCCCCAAATTAACTCTCAAAATGCGCTTCATTGAGCTTCAGGACAACTCGGATAAGTACTCGAATTGGTCGATTGTCCTGCATCGATCTTCGTTAATTAGATAACGGATTTTGCCGATGTTGTCCTCCACAAACAGAACTGCAAGAGAAGACGCCGCTTGGCAGAATGGCTCAAGAGAGGTCCAACTACAGCTCTCTGGCGGCGCAACCTGGATACAAAAAGCACACGATGCGCAGCATTACGATTCTGGTTACTTTTGGGTTCCCCTCGTAATTCTATTATTGTCACCGAATCAATCCAGTTATTCTGCCGGTGTCGTACCACAAAATGTCACTTTATAAATAATAAATAAATCTCTTTCAGAGATAATACTCTCTTTTCCAATGCGAACCGCAATTTGCAGCAAATCGTTTTCAATGGGTGCTAAAGAAATGATTGCGATACAGTGAAATGGAAATGTGGTAACCAAGTCAACACACGTTACTCTAATGTTTTAAATATAGGAAAAAGCCGAACCGCAGATCATGCAGATCAAATGCTTTTTATTTAATTTTATTAAATAAAAAGCATTTTTTATTCGATGGTAGAGTGCAAACGACAAAACTGCAGAAAAAGTGTTCTTACAATAAATATTTAGTTGTAGAGTACCTAATGAAATTGACAAATAAACCAATTCCGTCACCTGGTACAGAAGTTAATCGAGAGCAATCAACTAATTCTGACGGAAATGGCACTTTAAGATGTAGTAAACGTCAACATAAACTACAGCTCCACTCAGCAAACAAGATAGTCGGAAAATATGTCAACTAAAATAATGTATTTGAAATTTTTGACGCGGCAAATTATTTGTCCAATCATATTTGAGAATTCTAAGGTGTACATTCACAGCTGAAAGTAAATTATTACAGTTGACAGCTGACATTTTTCGCGAGCGTTTTATTACTTAATCCTTTTATTGTGTTACTCTTATTTGTTAAAATCAGTCTTTCTGATGACTTCTCATACAGCATACAATACATTTATGTGTAACCAACAATACACATTTAAATTAAGCGCCCAAATATTTCTTTCCGGATTGTACCTTAAAAGCTACTCTAGCGCCGGTATCCCCTCTCCAACTATCTTGTTTGCTGAGTAGAGCTGTAGTTGTAAAACTCATGTCATTCTTTTACTATGTAAATGTAGTTAAACGATGCGCACCCAAGATTTTTTAAAGTGAACATTGTTATGTTTCATGTTATTCAATTTAGGCTAACTAACGGTGTACAAAATGATGAACGGCGTGGTTTTTTAGGATAATATGAGATTATAAACACATGAATAAAATACTGTAAAGACAAAGCTACAAAAATGTATTGTAAAGTATTGTATGTTCTTGAGATACGTTATATGCATGAGATTCAACATTTTTCAATTATACAAACGTGACTGGGATTTGCACCCAATGTCTCTACCAACTGATCTAACAATAGCTTCCAATCCACGTAACAATCCAAATTCTCCACCATCTACCCAGTGAGCTCCTTTTGGTGACGAAGTTTCACACCGGAATGGAAATTTGCCCGTATACATATAACTACGTATGGGGAATTTGGATTGTTACAGATATTGGAAGACAGATAGAGCGTCATCTCTGCTTTGGATTTAAGAATAGACAACAGGCTATACATATGTATATTTATTGGAAAACATATTTAACA
The DNA here is from genome assembly GCA_036250285.1 of Pyrocoelia pectoralis. NCBI lineage: Eukaryota > Metazoa > Arthropoda > Insecta > Coleoptera > Lampyridae > Pyrocoelia > Pyrocoelia pectoralis. The sequence goes on from CM070079.1 coordinate 14,665,100, forward strand.
GACTAAACATTCGTAATTACACCTTTTCAGAACTTCATTCGAACTCTTTTGGAGTTCCACAAGGGAGTATTCTTGGACCCATTTTATATTCATTAAATCATTATATACCGCGGATACGTCAGAAATTGATCACACAACAATATTCCTATCAAGTACGCAGAAAATGCTACAATTCTATCGTCGAATAATCATGCGAATGTTGCTTCCATGAATCTACCACTTCCAAGTAGGTACAAACACAACTACATCTGCTCGAGAAGTGGCCAATTCGCTGAGGTATAAAAACAAATCAAAATACCAACAATAATATCGTCCAACCAGTCTCTACAAAAGCAGTACCCAACAACTACTCGCAACTATTCGAACGAAGACGACCACAGTAACGATAAGGACAACGTTTATAATATATCATTAATCATATTTGTAGTTATTTTTGTATCTAGTGCGCGAAATGCCACTTTGGTGATCGAGAACTGATTTTTTAACGAGTTGTTTTTCTGGATAAGTTATGTGACCGCATAATGTCACGGAACTCTTTCTGGACCTCAGAAGAAAGTACCAGCGAATAATCGGCGGATGAGCGGTCTACACCCAAGAGCGCTCTGATAAAAGAAGGGCGTGGAAAGGAAAGGGGAAATCACTATCTTACGCGTTGAACTTGAAACGCATCTCACAGAGGTACGAAAAAGCGAAGGAGGATAGGTACTTGACACAAAAGAGAGAAAAACAAACGCATTTAGTCTGACTTGACGATATGGTCGAGCTACTTAAAGAGGGGCTACCTGTCTAGTAAGATTATGATGCGGTAGCGCCTGATGATAAGCTTGTTGAATTTGACGTTACTGCTAGGTCCTTAGACCTACCCTTCAGAACATAATGTACAACGAGAAGGTCCATATTAGCGGTTTTACAGACCATGGGACCATAACGGCCTCGGACAGGAGACTGGAAGGTGCAAAAGTTAAGCTAAAACAAGTCCCACAGTATCGGCGTGAATGAACAAGAGCATTAAGATCTTGGGAGTGTTTTTAGGTAAAAACTTTTTGTAAACCACGTCAGATACGTGGTCACAAGGCGATGAAGTGTATAGCAGCCGTAAGCGGGATAATGCCTAATATGGAGAGGGGTCAGAGGAAAGTGATTGCGAGTTTAGTCAGAGGGTGTCGGCGAAGCAAGGCCAGAATGATGTTGGAGTCGAAAACATAATTACCTTTTTGAGAATCATGGGCGGATACATTGATTCCAATTGTGCAAAAATATCTTTAAGATCCAATGTTTAGGAGATTTGCAAAAATCGAAATAATTCAATAAAAAAATTAAGGCATAGGTACCACACAAGGTGCCTTCTGCAAAAAATTATGTACGCAGATCTCGTCTGTACCGGGGACACATAAAAGCTCTTTGGATCCCTAACAAAGCTCTTTAAGGGTAACCTTAGAGGACTTTTCAACATGTTAAAATACCCCTCTCTTTTTCATGAATCCTGGGCGCAAATCTCAATAAAAATTCTCCGGAAACGTCTTGAAAAATCCGGGACGAAATACTCTAACGAGCGAAGTCCATGAAAATACCTCCTTTGCACCTCTTGAATTAAGCCAAGTCGTTAAGTCAGAGTGTTTTTCAAATATTTTTTATTATCGAGAGTTTAATTAAAAATAAAAAAAAAGAAAAAAAAAGACTGCTCGCTAGAGTATTTCGTCCCGGATTTTTCAAGACATTTCCGGAAAATTTTTATTGAGATTTGCGCCCAGGATTCTTGAAAAACCGGGTAATTTTGGCTCTAAAAATTGCCTATCTCGCTCTCAAAATTCCCTTGGTCACAAAATTACAGAAATATATTTTTATTCCAAAACTAATCATTTTGATTTTGCATCCTTTTCAAGTTTCCTATGGGAGTGGTGGGAGGGGGGGGGCATTTAATGAGAGACCTCCACATGGTATGTCCTGGTAACATTCAACATTGCTTCATCGTAAGCAATTTTGAATGGCTGACATCTCATTTTTAACTTTAAAACAAATCAAAAATGTCCATGGATACCAAAAAACAAATAAACTTTTCGTGATCCGATGCCGATAAGGCAAGGTTTTTTCAAAAAACCAATTTCAAAAATTACAAAACGATTCGTTGGTGATAAAAAATGCGGGCCTCTTAAGAATCGCGTTTTCGTTTTACACAAACACAGAAACACGCTCCTTTTTTGAAAGCTGACACAATACAAGAGTACTTACGGTCTAACCAAGTAAAACATTATATGGTACACAACTTAATTTAGTTTTTTACATAAACTGAAAAATGAAGACCACAATGTAGCAACACACAAGATAAGAAGTCCAGGAAAATACTTTCATCGTTTTACTGCCAACACTACCAGAATCTACAAACAACTAACTGTAACGAACAAATTAGGTTAATAAAATTTATACACGAAAACATCGAAATAACACGGAAACGGTTTTGACAACTTTAAACAATTCATATACTATACAATTTTAATTTAATCAAAACTTACGTTGTACAGTTTCATGAAATACATTAAAATTATATAGGCTATAATTCTGTATTTAAAATACCTACTAAACGCGTTTCCACACAGTGTATCATTATTAATCTCTTCATAAATGAAGCATTATTTTGAAACACGTTTGGAATTTAAACTAAAGAATTTTTTTCTGTTTACATAATAAATACTATAGCATTTGGCAAAGTTGATGGGGGTTGTGACCGCTTGTATGACTGGCAAAAACTATTTTTATATACACCTGCTCAAATTTGATTAATATTGAGGGGTCATTATTATAATAAAAATTTTGAACCACCTACACAATCGTATAATTTACAAAAAAATAAACGTAGAATAATACTTCCAATAATTGTTAACTTTTAAGTGTTTCTCCAATTTACTGGAGACCTTCAAGTGGAAGTTGCTGGATGGGTTATGTTAGAGGTACAACGAGCCGTACTTCCATCTCGCCGACGTTTCAACTAGGCAAGGCTTAAAAAAGACTATCCCTGCCTAGTCGAAACGTCGGCGAGATAGAAGTAGGACTCGTTGTATCTCTAACATAACCCATCCAGCAACTTCCACTTGAAGGTCTCCAGTAAATTGGAGAAACACTTAAAAGGTAACAATTATTCCATGATGTCAACATTTTTTACACTGTTTAAAAGGAATCTAACGGCCGCACCAATCTCATCTTTTGAGCAAAAAAATGCCTTTCCAGAAATGCCAAAAATGTACTCGCTCCAACGTCTTGCGTTAACGTAACTCCAATTATCTTATATTATCGGGGTATGTGGTGAAGAAAAAGAAAACGATATTTAAAATTTTGGTATGGTACGCGAAATCAATACATACCAAAGCACCACGATTGCACTCGCCAAAATTAGAAATTTCCATCGGATGGGTACCCTATTCAAAACATTGAAGATTGTATGACACGAAAATCAAAATATCGAATGGGTAACAGAGCGTAGCGTATGGTCAAATCTGCAAGGACTAAGGAGATTAAAGACCGAGTCAAATGGTTTAAAGCAATGAAATTTAGACGAGATTATGGATTGAAGTCGGGCTACTAGTTAACCAGTCCACTAACGGTTGCGGCAGTGTTCATCTGCTGTTAAATTGCACTCATTGGGAAATACAGAACAAAAACAATAAAATGAAGAAACAGAAGAACATACAAAAGCTTAAGGATAAGAAATTCAATAATTTTGATGACTATATTAAGGGATGCTTCCATAAAAGAGTGAAAGAAGCATTAGAAATGAAAAAAATTAACCATTTTGGTGGGATGAAGAAATTGACGCAAACATGGAGAGCAAGGAACAAAAATATTTACAATCTGAAAGAATCCAACCGATACGGACAAAATGATCTATACTACTAGAGGTAAAGAAAAACAGTATCAACAGTGCAAAAATGGGATGACTGCTTCAAGGCGCTTCTAATGGATTCTCGAACAGAGGCTAACATTCAGCGGAATACTAAGAACTGATCAAACAAAAGGGATGTGCAAGGCTATTCTGGGCTCTGGATGACGATAAGAGGGTGGACATATTCCACGCACGTGTAGTCCTCTTGTGGCACCCCTCCGATTCGAGTCGTCGAATCTGCAACGTCACTCAAGCCATCCTACGCATGAGATAAGCAGGTAAGCTTGAAGATGCTGTGAAGGGAAGCTGCTCTAATTATCGCCAGGGTACAAATACAGGACACTGACAAAGTATATGATGCGCCTTGAATAGTTTACAGTGCTCAGAAAGTATACCTAAGTAGTGGCAGATTCTTTTTTGACAGCCCAGTGGCAAAACGCGCCAAACTGTGACATGGTCCACTGAAAGCCTTTTTCGCATGATGACAGTCTAACATCAAGGTCTACCTAGCCTTGTGCTACGCTTGATTGGCTTGAGTTATTAGGCTGTTTACCACCGGCGTAGCCAGGTTTTACTTTTGGGGGGGGGGGGGGGGGGGCACTTAGTTGAAGATATTATGACATTAAGCCACACAGAAAGAAGAACTAAGCAAATTTAAATTAAACGTATGACGGGTAAAATAAATGAGATTTACTTCTTTAATTTCGGAGGGGGCCATGGCCCCCTGGCCCACCGCCTGCCTACGGCCTTGCTGTTTACAGTTGGTACTGTAAATGAAAAAATGGGCTCTGGACCACAAAACACCTGCGTTGTTCCAGAGTGTTCTAAAACGTTCTAGTGAAATTGTGGTGTTGTTTATCTATCTATCACAAGGTAGTCATTAATTTATTGTTAATTCAACGGAAGTTTGTCTCCATTTATTAGGAAAAACTTCAAAAAATACTTGTTTCCTAAATGAGTAAGTGAATTTTGAAATTTATTTGAAGGGATTCTTTGAAACTGGCTTTTTTAACCAAAATTAATTTGAAAGGGGAATCACTGGTAAGTTACACTGCCGTTACAGCACTGAAGCTAGATCAAATATCACGTTTCTCAAATCTTGACTTTATCTCCATTTCAGTACAAAGTAGTTGATGTGTGATTAGCAGAATAAAAAGATTAAAATAATACCAAATTTTTTATTATTGTAAACACCGAGACACCGACCTTGTACATTTCTCATCGACAGTAGAACAAAAATAGAAACAATGAATGCATCTTATAAATAAATAAATAAGGTTTTGCCATTACTTACTATTTACACATTTAGACTCCTGCAGAAGCAATTTCCATTTCATTTTATGTTTTCACTGAGGTACCTATTTAAAATCGTGGAAAAACACATTATAATTTCGGGGTGGCCCCTCCACCCTCAAAACCACCTCCTGTCGAATGGCTTGCAGGATGAGCAGAAAAATGCACAAATACCAAACAATTGATTACGTACCAAAACAAGAGACAATGCGAACAGAAAAAGAGGAGGTTAACCTAGAGAGCTAAAGAGATTAGAGAATGAGAGCTCTTTGGATGTAGAAACTGGACGTAGACAAGTCGAAGAACCTGGCGTAAAGGGCGCTAAAGACAAGGCTTCTATAGATCGCATTAAACCGTGTTTTGTTTGCCAATAATAACGGCACCACCAGCAACAAAAAAGTGTCTATAGTACCAGCCAAACCCTAGTCGTTCAGTTGAACCTCCATTTCATGGTAGATTCTAGCACGATATGGTTTTGGGAAATGTGTCAAAGAAGACAAGGGCGTTTTTGGGAACTTCTAAAGGATATGGAAGTGAAGCATATTACGTACCATTATTTGACGAATTTTCACGCAGGAGATAAGAATGCAGTTATGACTAATTTATTAAGCACATTAATGTACATCGAGACCAAAATATCTGTACAAATGGCATGTCATGTTGTGTTCATGTGTTTCCTTATAGTGAAGGCAGCATCAAAAAGTAGTAAAACGCTTCAGAAATGTTAGTATTTATTTTTGAAAATTGCAATTTGTTATATTTAGTAGAACTATAACATCGTAAGTTATGACTTGTCCTGTGCCGGACGTGCTGGTTTATTACTTTCATTGGGATAATTTATTTTGTAATTGTTATGTGACGATTCCTAAATTTAGAATTAAGAATGCTAAATGGTACATGTTTTAGCGAATTATTTACGTTTATGATCAATGGATGGATGATCACATTCGGTTATCGTGGCCGAAACGATAAAACTGTACGAGATGTTGCAATATACATACTCAACTGGGCTGGGCGTAATTTTCTATGAAACCGACATGCACATATTTCATCATTTACACACACTTACGATGATAACATTATCAACCCATCGAATAAGTACAAAAAAAACCGACAGCATTATCTTAGAACTTACAGGAAGGATTAGGTTTTTTTTTTATTATCAATTACTTAAAGTAAGAAACTTACTTGCTCATACCATGATTCAAACTGTTCAAATTTCTTGTAAATATTAACGTGCCTCATGGATTCAGGTAAAAGGTCAATATCTAAACATTTCAATGTCAAAAGAACTGTTCGACATGGCGCAGAGTGAATACAGTAATACAGCTTGAGGCCTTGTGCTGCTTGGTGTAGCATGATTAAGACTGAAAAATTGTAAATTAATAAGTAGTACCATTTGGGAAAAGTAGTATTTACCCCACTAGGTTCAAATCAATCGTTGAAAGTGCTGTCAGTTGGCAGTAGCACACCACGTTTTCAATTAATTAATAGAATACATACAGTTAACTTTTCCGTATCAAGTAGGCATTTTAAGGCAGCGATATCAGCAGTAGGAATGATCAAAGTTTGATGACAAACCAGTTACTTTCAGTACTGACATTAGAGAAGTAAATGAAGGATATGATTTTTTTGCACCCCACCGGATGGTACGGAGGCACCTTGACGTTAATTGCCTGCCAAATCAAACAAGTACAAAGTGTCCGAAGTGAACCACAATAACGAATTATTGCCATTGCTGAAAATTATTGAGTAAACTAAACCACATAAGGCACCATCTGACGAAAATAGAAATCGATACGACTTCTACGTAGAAGGTTTAAACGCTTTTGATCTGCAGAAAGTCCAAGATCTCCAAGAAGGCGATTATCCATTAAGGCTACAATTTTGTCAATGGATTCGTGAAAATAGAAGATTACTCAAATGCATTTTATTTACTGATGAAGTTCAATTTACTCGAGATGGAATTAACAATTGCCATAATAATCATCGATGGTCGGACGAAAACTCCCATGCCACTCAAGAACACAATTTCCAACATCGGTTTGGTATTAATGTATGGTGCGGCATTCTAAATGATCAATTGTTTGATCCTTTTGTATTGGATGGCCGTCTTACTGAGGAAGGTTATTTACATTTTTTGGAAGACCATTAAGAGGGAATATTAGACGAAGTACCTCTGAATATTCGACGGCGTATTATCTTTCAACATGATGGAGCACCTCCTCATTATGCAAATATTGTGAGAAATTTTCTAAATACCCACTTTGACGATCGCTGGATTGGCAGAGGAGGCCCGAACCTTTGGCCATCAAGATCACCGGATCTCACCCCCCTAGATTTTTGTCTTTGGGGATGGATGAAGTCCTTAGTTTATGATTTGAAAGTGGACACAAGGGATGCGCTACTAGATAGCATTCTTAATGCTGCAGCGCTTATTAGAGCGAATCATCGCAGATCCATTTATAAACGCGCAAATAAGTGTATCGAAGTGGGTGGTGGAGTTTTACAAAAACATAATTGTGAATTAATGCCACTTGTTTTTGTTTTGTTTGTAAGTTCAGTAGGTAAAACATTTTTAATCTCATAAATTACTATTTTTCAAAATATCTCGGAAACAAATGAAAATCGGATTTGAACATAGCTTCCTGGAAATGTCTTTGAAATACTTCCATTTCCTCTCGAATCACTCGGTATTTTAATGTAAGTATAAGCTTAACAATTAAATACTCTAAGCCTTCCCCATACAAAGTTTTAATAGTTGATGAAGGAAATTAGTTGAATTACATTAGCGACAAGTTTTGGCAACCATTTGCCATCATCAGGCTTCTAAAATTAACAAAATACGACACTGAGCCGCAAAACTAAGTTATCCAATAAAAAATAAAATGGGATAATTAGACAGAATAACGTCTAAAAACTTCAACACCGTAACAAAGGATTCCTCGAAAAGGAAATCCACGCCAACAACATCAAAACAGCACGGTACCATAAAACCAACAACGTAAGTATAAACATTAGTTTTGTGGCTTAGTGTCGAATTTTGTTAATTTTAGAAGCCTGATGATGGCAAATTGTTGCCGAAACATGTCGCTAATGTAACTCAACTAATTTCGTTTATTAACTATTAAAACTTTATATGGGGAAGGTTTAGAGTATTATTATCACATATACGGCTAAGAAAGATGTTGGGAGGAAAGAAATGTTATCTATTTAGGGTTGATTTTGAATTGTTATCGGTGTGATTCACAAAAATTCATTTTCTTGGGATATGATATCCTTCTAATAATTTTTTATTGGAATGCATTCTTAGAGTTCGTTGCAATTCAATTTTAATTTTAATTTAGTTTCTTATGACATATAGTGTATTTCCATTTTAATTTAAATGTTTTCTTACGTCCTACAGTTGTAATATTAATTTCTATTGAACATGAATTTTTATGTCTTTTGACTTGTTGTTATGATAATTCTATTCGCATTCGTTATAACTTCCAATTTTAATTCTATTTGAATTTATTATGACATTGGTGTATTTTCATTTTAATTTGAAAAGTAAAAATTTTCTAACGAGATATTTATGAATCCGTATTGCCATTTGAGATTCTCGTTTAGTGTTTTTATTTCAATTCGATGTCTAATTCCATTGTAATTTAATTTCCATTCGACTTGAAGGTGTTGAGCACACAAATAGATATGTGTTTAAGTTTTTGTTTTATGTTACCTAAGCTTTGGCCTATGTAAGTACATATGTATAGAGTTACTATTACTTGTTCTCAATATATCTTTTGGAGCTTGGTTTTATACATATTTTAGGAAGTACTATCATTATTTAAGTAACATTATAAGTGGTACAACCGCGTTCGTCGTAAAATTGCGCCACCTACAATTTTAGAGTACATATTTTGGTCAGAAATGTGTTAAAAATAAATAGTTTTCTGTAAAATCACAGATTTAATGTTACCCACAACGCCATAACTAAGGTCATCAGTAAATAATATTACTAAATTTCATATTAGCGTTGATTGAATAATCAATCAACGATATTAGCCTTGTTTATATACATAAGCAAGGATATTAGTGATTCGCATAGAGAAAATAATATTATTATTTTTTTATTGGTGTCCTATTTTAGCCTTTTAATTTTTTAAACCACGCCCCAACGTGTTTAAATCGCGTTTTATAACACGCGCGTGTTTTAAAGTTGCCATACCAACATCAACAAATTTGAAAAACGGGAATTCTATTGGTTATTGATCTGACAGGAGTAATTTGTTACGTCAAATAAAATGACAGATTGCATCACCAATTTGAAAAACGTGAATTCTAATTGGTTATTGATTTTCCATGACAACGAAAGGTATACTGATTTCACATACGAATTCAACCATTTCACATTATTAGTTCTTATTTCCATTTTAATACCCAGATTTCAAAGTGAAGCAATAAAAAAAAATAGCGTAAAGTATTCGTGGATAAATGGTCTTTAAAACACTTGCTCTATTTCAAGCACTCGGCTGCGCCGTCGTGCTTGAAAAATCGCGCGTGTTTTAAAGAGCCGTTTATCCACTTATACTTTAATATACTATTTTCTCTATGCATGGCACTTTAGTTATTCAAATCTTAAGTTAAAGGGTTGAATAAGTTAATTTCTGATTCATACACCATGCATTTTGTGATTTGGTAGTTTAGCCCCCTCAAAGTAGAGGGCGCTAGCTCATTCTTATTTACATTTCTTATGAAGTTTTGAGTGCGCTCAACACCTTCAAGTCGAATGGAAATGAAATTAGAATGGAAATAGACATCGAATTGAAATAAAAACACTAAACCAGAATCTCAAATGGCAATACGGATTCATAAAACTTTAAAATAAATATATCGTTAGAACATTTTTACTTTTTAAATTAAAATGAAAATACACAATGTCGTAATAAATTCAAATAGAATTAAAATTTGAAGTTATAACGAAAGCGAATAGAATTATCATAGCAACAAGTCAAAAAACATAAAAATTCATGTTGAATAGAAATTAATATTACAACTGTAGGACGTAAGAAAGGATTTTAATTTTTAAATTAAAATGGAAATACACTATGACCCGGTTTTATAAAGCATACTTAAATACGTGATCAGCTAACGACGTGATCAAATTTGAATAATGCAACATGATTTGCTAATACGGGTTACATAGGTGTGGTCGTTGATCGTATTAGCCTATCGCATTACTTAACCACATTGTCAGCTGATCACGTAGTTAACTATGCTTTATAAAATCGGGCCTATATGTCATAAGAAATTGAATTGAAATTAAAATTGAATTGTAACAAACATGAAGAAGACAATTAAATTAAAATTGTAGAAGAGAAACTTATATCCCATGAAAATTAACCCCTAGATTCGAGTTAATAGAGGAAATGGTATGATAACAGGTAAATTCATTGGCTAGGTTATCTTAACACCCAGAGCCGGCGCTACCGGCGGTGCAACACGTACATTTGCACGGGGCGGCACAGCTTTGGGGGGAGCCAAAATTGGCTACAAATTTTTGTAAATTTATTAATTATTATAAAGTAGAGATGAATTTGATATGTAACACTAGGTCAGATGTGAAGAGCCGAGGTTGTCGGACAGCAGAAGAAGGTAGGTGTTTTATAATTTTTAATTGTGACACAGAAAGCTTTGAAAGTACGTAGTGGACTTGTCTGTCGCGGAGGGGTGGGGGTCAATTTTTTTTTACAGGGGCGCCTAAAATATTCTTGCACGGGGCGGCAAAATGCCTAGCGCCGGCACTGTTAACACCTAAATAAGTAAACGATTAGTTATATCTATTTAAAAATTAAATTTCATTTTTCTTAATAATATATAAAATCATTATTATGGTAATTTAAAAGATAAATTCAATTTTGGTTAATGAAATAGTATATTAAAGTATAAGTGAATAAACAGGTCTTTAAAACACGCGCGAGTTTTCAAGCACGACGGCGCAGCCGGAGTGCTTGAAATAGAGCAAGTGTTTTAAAGACCAGTTATCCACGAATACATTACGCTATTTTTTTTATTGGTTCATTTTGAAATCTGGTATTAACATGGAAATAAGAACTAATAGTGTGAAATGGTTGAATTCGTAATGTGAAATCAGTATACCTTTCGTTGTCATGGAAATGAGAAAAACGGAAATTAACTTGCAATCTGTCACTTTATTTGACGTAACAAAGTACTCCTGTCAGATCAATAACCAATAAACGGAAATTAATTTGCAATCTGTCATTTTATTTGACGTAACAAAGTACTCCTGTCAGATCAATAACCAATAAACGGAAATTAATTTGCAATCTGTCATTTTATTTGACGTAACAAAGTACTCCTGTCAGATCAATAACCAATAGAATTTAATTTTTTTCAAATTTGTTGATGTTGGCATGGCAACTTTAAAACACGCGCGTTTTAAAAAGTGCGATTTAAACACGCTGGGACGTGGTTTAAAAGGCTAAAAGGACACCAATAAAAAAAAATATAGTTCCGTTCAGGTAAATTCCTGAATTTTCCATAAGGAGCAATAGGTTTTATGTATTTTTTTCGTAATTAGAATGAAAATATGTATTTAAATTTTAATTAAGAATAAAAATTGCATTCTTCTTAACGAAAATAGCGTAATTTTCATTATCCCAAGTGACATGGGAATAGATTTGAATTAAAATGATAGATTAACGTCTAAAATGAATAAATGGTAAAACGGCTTTATACCGTAGATACCTAAGGGACATGTTTTTAGTTCCGTTCGATTAACTGAGACACGCGAAAAGTACGTGTAAAAAATATATTTTATACAAAGTTCGTAGGTAATTCAAATTGACAATTGTTTATTTATTCAACCCCGAATACAAGAGCTACAACTACTTTTAAGATGGAATGCACCGTTTTCGCGATACAGTTGAAAAACAGTTTTTAGTTACGAAAGTAAAACAGAATACATACTTATATCGAAAAATCTATTAATTTAGAAACCCTTCCTTGTTGTGGACTAAAATATCACTTAAAATCATTTTTTTTTAAGTCGGCCAGAAAGTAGTACTTTCCGGTTTATTTTTAGGTCAGAAAATCTCATTTTGTCGGACCGAGCCAGAAAGTTATTGTGATAGTCCGGTAAAAGCTTTTACCGGACTCATTTTTACTTTCCGGCCTAGAACGGTCAATTGTTCTGCCCGTTTTAAAAAAAATATTGTACGTAATACGTCCCAAAAGTGCTTTTACTGGACTCGCCTGCGGCTCGGCCTGTAATTTGCCTACTTGTCCAGTAAAAGATCACTTTCGGGACTTGTTACGTAAACTACTATTACTTGCAACTAACACAAAATGACTCAAAAAGTATTATTCATGATACATTTCAGACTGAAACCATTTTAATAGACTATTTAATGCGATTTTAACAGTTGACATTGAATTGTCACTGTCTGTGCCAAAACTATGAGTAATTATTTACGATCTATAAAATCGTACAAATTTAAAATTGTTACAGGTTGTTATAAAATAATAAGTGATTAAGATAACGTGGAAACAGGATGTTTATTGAGCAAATGTACTAAAGGTTTATTAGTCCTATATGAGTAATGAAATAAGGTTTTAGCGTTCTACGTTTACTATTACCACTTTTAATAGAAATTGTGTAATTTGATTAACTGCAGCTGTGTGACGATTTTAGAGTGAGATTAATAACATTCTCAAGTACAGGAAGTGGGAATAAAACTATTTAATTAGCTCAATTTTCTCTTAAGTAAGCTTTTCAGGTGCTTGACAGATGATTAAAAAGATAATTCTTCAATTACTTAGGATAATCTGATACCAAAATGATGTTGGTGATGAGAATTTCCATTCCAAAAATAAGTGAACCAAGATCGTGTATAAAAATTTTCTATTTTTAATTCCGAACTATAATTTTGATGTCGTTGAATAAACGTCTATTTATATGTTAAGTTAAAATTAAATTTTATAATTTTGATTTCGTTGCAATGAAAGTGAGAACCTCACCAAAAATTATACATTTTTGTTGAAGAATTTTCTAATTTCAACAGTGTTGTATGAAGAATCAAACTATTTCCATGTCAACGTGACAAACACATATTAATTTAAAAAAAACTGTTCGACTCCTATATAAGAAAATTCAAAAATTTGTTTGCAATTTAACACAGTTTTTTAGAAAAAATTTCAATTTGTAGAACAAATCAAGTCACTACTTACTATGTGGAGGATTTGTCAAAAAATACATACATTTATGTACGCAGCACGTATATAATTCGCAATCACTTTACACATACTTTAACCTTACACAGATTTAGTAATAGACTAACTTATGATGCAATAGGCGATATTTATAAATAAAAAATACCCGATCTAGAAAAAAAGTTGCGGAAAACCATTCGAGCGATTCGAGAATTTATTGTTTCTGGTTTCGCAATTCATGTCTTTGATAGCAGCAGGTGTACTTAACAATAATTATTGTTCGATCAAAATCATTTAACAACTATAAAAATGTTTCCTGTGCCATATTTTCTAGAAAAAATGTACCGAATGGAATATGCCAAAGGTTTTCCATTTTCTGTTGTTTTCCTCCAAATTGATTGATTATGAGAACATTTTAATTTAATAATCCAAGTTTTTTCTCGCCGTGCTACATTTTGAAGAACAATTCAGTTCTATCAACAAATCCCACTCGCACGTCCCAAAAGGCAGGATGTCGCGTAACCACTGAGTACATGACGTGATGTAGCCAACGGGAGAGTTTCCGGCGCTCATAAGCTGAAACATAATCGGTTAAGGGAGCTCGCTAAAACTTACAGATTCCATGACATAACGGCGCAAACAAAAACGGCGCTGCCAAAAGGGCGCGGACAAAAATGGCGCTACAACAAAACGGCGCTACGACAGAACAGCGCAGACAGAAACGGCGCTGACAAAAAAGGCGCTGCGCCAAAACAGCGTTTTTCTTTCAATAAAAAAAAAGTATTAAGAAAACCTTTAACCTAAGCGTTTTCGTGACAGTTTACGCCTAGGTCGCTGCGACCAAATGTCCGCGTTCTTTTGTCGCGCGTCCAAATTGCCGCGTCCATTTGTGATATCATCTTGTAAACATATAATATCATGTATATAAAGCGCGGCGCTGTTTTGTCGCAGCGCCTTTTTTGTCGGCGCCGTTTCTGTCTGCGCTGTTCTGTCGTAGCGCCGTTTTGTCGTAGCGCCCTTTTGGTAGCGCCGTTATGTCGGCGCCGTTTTTGTCTACGCCGTTAGGTCGTGACACCAAACTTACAAAAGTGAATCAATAACTCTGCCTCCTATTTAGGGGGGATAGAGAGGATTTGGTTCTAACTCATCGGATTGATAAAGCCAAGCCGTTTAGGTCCATCGGTCTAAGGTCGTTTCTCCTGAAACTTCTGGAGAAAGTTGTTGAACTATAACGAGGTATTATGGTTTGACCCCATAAGCAAATACGAATGTGTCTATCAATCAGATATATCCTCTAAATATCCCATGCACAGGGTAGTGGTAGCCCTAGGGGCGCTTTTTGGTATAGAGAAAGCTTTCGACAATACTTGTCTATAATTAATTAAAACTGTTGTTGAAAGCAAGGGACTAGATTCTACTGCGTGTAGATGGATACATACCACGCTGAAACACAGGAACCTCTACAGCAGTCCGAACTGCGCGAGAATGTTCGCAGAGGAGAGTTCTCTTAGCGCTGCGGTGGTGTTTGGTTGTAGACGTGAGGCAGACTATACCACAGTTGGCAATCATATAGCGATTATGGTACGTGGTAGGTATATTTGAGGAGACCGTATCAGTTGTGATACAGGAAGCTTAAAATCGAGTGGTAACGTGGTGCGTTTATGTACTAATGCGACAAAAACAAATCCTACTCTCGTCTTACGAAAAAAAGGGAAGACAAAGTTAAAGGACATAACAATGTACGGCGCCAAGGTGCAAGGGTACGTTACACCATTGAATAAAGATATCTTTTTCTATTTCGCATGAATTTACTCTAAAATTTTTATCATGATGAGGTCCAGACACACAAAGGGGTGATAATCGAAGAAATTAAAGCCTTACAACCTCCCCTTAAAAGGGGGGGGGGTTGTAAGGCTTTAATTTCTTCTAAAATTTTTATTAATAATTAATTAGATAATAAAATTGTTTGAGTGATGTTTTTTTAAATTATGTTGGCAATTCTGACATTTCAAATTTAAAATTTCAAGTTGTAGTCATTTGTTGTTAGTTTCTGAATTCAACAGATATTTACCTATTAAGATCCTTAACATTGTTCCAATTTATAAACTACCGTTTAAATATCCAACTTAACTGTAATGTAAAATAAAATAGTCTTGTCATAAAAAAATAATAATGATTAGGTTGACACCCAGCAAACACACATATAAAATATACATACAACATATATAAGATTGAAGTAAATACCCCTACATATGCTTTTTTATATATCAAGTATGTAAGTGTTCTTTAATAAAGTTATATAAAAATTCATATATTGATTTTTTTACAGTTACTAACCTGATGATGGAAAATGAGACTTTGCCGAAACGTCGTATAACAAACGGTCTTTTGAAGACCAGAAGTGCCACGCGGATCAACACCCGAGAAACCAGCAGTTCATACAGGTGCAGCCGCGAAAACCAAAAAACCAATAAAATTCATATAATATATACATATAATTAATTACATATCACCCATGAAATTTATGTGCTGTCATGTTTATATGATTAGATTTATGTACGTTATATGTAAAATCTTATATGTAAAAAGTATTACATATTTTTTATGTATGCCTTCTGTAAATATTATTAGAAATTATCATTACATTAATTATACATATAATAAAAGTCCGTTTCTATTTGCGCCGCATAATTAACCGCACGCGCGGGTTTTCTATAACGCCAAAAATTGTAGTTTACATACCTTTAATATTAGATCCGTATCGACTAAAATGCGTCTAATTTATATAGAAAATAAATAATATAAAATAAATTAAATCCTGGTTATTTTTAACATAAAGGTAGGTATAATCATTGGATAAGACTTTACTCAACGATATAATCAAACATAATTTAAACTCGCGAAACAGCGCAAAGTTAGGAAGAACGAAATAAAAAAAAGGAATGTTTCAGATTAGCGCAGTGGTACAATGTCGGATACAAAGAAAACACATGTTGGATTTCGGAATTTGCAACGCCCACCCGCAACGGTTCGAATCCGGTTAATGGAAACTTTTCAAGCAAGTATATAATATCATAATAAACTGTCGGTTTTCAGTTCAGGTAAAAACGGGTTCGTGCAAGAATTAAGTTAATTAAAAGTACAGTTGCACGTAAAAATGTAGTTTTTCCATTTTTTTGTATGAAACTGCTTAATTAATTTTTTACAATGGTAATAATTACATTATGCTCGAGTAGCTGCCATTTGGTCATCTCAACGCTTTTACAACTAATATTTTTTATATGAATATTACATAAAATATACATAAAACGTATATAAATTCATGTACTACAGATATAAAGAATTTACATCTAATAGACATATATATTATTTTGAAAATTGCTGACATCCTGACATTAAATATCTCTTATTTTTCTTCCAGTTTTATATAAATCTAAAAAGCTCTTATATAATTTATATGTATTTTATATATAAATCTGTTTGCTGGGCAGTTAGGCCATTTTCTAGTAGTAATCTGCAAATGGAAAAAACTAAACCGAGAACAGAAACAAGAACTACGAACATCAAAGATGAAATAGAATAAAAGAACAAAAACTAGAAGACATAGGTACAAAAATAAAGTGCACAGGAAGAAATAGAAAAATCAATAAATGAAAAACAAAAAGAATATAATTTTGTTAATGATTTATCGATTTTTTTATTGAGCAAAATAATTCATTGTTTATATTCATTTGATATACCAGAATGCTTCGGCATTTGGTATCTGCTACAATGACTGAGCTGTCTTTGTCGTTGTATTTGAAAAATTACACAATTTCAAAGCGCATGCATTAAAGTAGATATACATGTAGTGCATGTATTGAATTGAAAAACAAATTGCCTTAACGCAATTTTGTAATTTGCAAAGTAAAATGTTCATTTTCTACCCACTCATACCGATGGACGTGATCATAATACGCGCAACGAAGCGATTTACCCTTTGGTTAAAACTCAGAAATCTCCAGAGTACCTACTTAGGTAGGTATCTAAAAAGTAATTCAATTCCAGTCCATTAGCGATAGAAACACTTCCACACAAAAAGTTTTGAAGTACATAGTATACATTAAAAACACATTCATTAGTAATTATATAAAGCTTTCGATGAATTTCTAAGCGGTGATCGTCTTATAGTAATTAAGGTATCTAGGGCGTTATGTTCATAACGCCTTCTTTACTTTATGTCATACTTGCAAGAAGTTGATTAAGATGATTAAAACAGATGATAACAATAAAATCTCTATAGACTCACATTTAACATCCTTGACCGTATCTATAGTGATGAGGCATAATTTTACATTTGCGGGCGTTCTTAGCGGGCGTTATAAATATAACGCCCGTTGCTATCTAAAATCCGGTTGTCATGTAAAGAGGCGTTATTTAGTCATTAATGTTTCTTGTTTCAGAGTCGTTATGGTGAAATAATAAGGTAGTCTGACATAAACATATAAATAAGGACGAATGTAACGTATGTACAAATCATGAAATATACGTATTATTATTTATATCTCCTTACGTGATGAAAGTGGTGATTTTCAAGCGAAAATAATTCGTCAACAAACAAAATATGAGTTGTTAGGGAGAGAACAGTGCCAAACACAATTAGATCCACAAATAATTACTGTTAATGTGGAGTAACGTTTAAATAAATAAATCTTGGAGCTGGAACACTGAAACAGTAAGACCTAAGATCAATGACTTTTTGGAACGCATGGTCCTAGCGAAATGTCCTTGAAGGACAACTATTTCCTGGCTTTAGTTATATCCCGCGTTAGCCCGTTACCTTCCGGATTACCCTTAATCAGCTCCAAATTTTATTCTTTATGATTATTTGAAGTCAATAGTTTATGTGAAAATGCCTCAAACTCTCTAGAATCTCAACCGGTTGAGAATGAAAGAATTCGAAGTCATAATATCAAAAATGTCTCCAGGAAAAAAGCGACGGACATCCTGACATCCAGACTTTGTGAATTCATATGATGAATCGACAGCAATACTGAAGAAGAAATCAACCTGACACTAGATATTAAAATTGCAGCGAAATTCTTGTGCTTTTATTTCTGCATTTTTCTGATAATACTAACTAAGAGATAACGTTATTCGTCTCCATTGGTTGTTAATAAATAAACAAATTAAACAATAGAAGGATTGTAAAATAAAATGTTTAAAATAGATGTTAACGTCAAACCTTTAAGAGGAAAAGTTATATAGTCTTAAATATGTCAAAATCAACCATTTAATTACAATATAAAGCCACTTTTTGGATTTTACGGCTCTTTTAATTCTGATATTTGTCACATTATTTATCCAAAATGTAATAATATTCAAATATTTATTGTATTTAGTATTTAGCACGGCTTTTCACAAATTTGTAAAAGTGCCAATGACGAATGAATAGTAGATGCACGGTAATCAATAACTTTTCCTTGTTACGGTTTACAAGAACAGATTTCGTTCTTAGGGTAATGCTCCAAATTTTAGAATCGTTGAGATCCCCTCCCCCTTTCCATATTACAATTACGAAATTAATTATATCGCAACCGAAATAATCCTCAAATTCGAATCTGAAATACTCAAATTTCGTTCAAATGCATTACTCAATTCCCAAAAGAAAGAGTGACAGGGAAAAATACTCTTGATGACAAGCCGAACGGCTTCAGTATTATATTGAATACATACCATTCGAAAGCAGGCTGCGGTCTTCTTTTCCAAGGCTATACTGCTTTTTTGAGATTACAAAAGAGATCATTGAACAGCCAACCCCTTACAACCTCTTTGGAGCGAGCATTTCTGCCTTTGCGTTTGGTACACATATATTCCAGCGCATTATTGTTGAGTTAGATTTTTACAAAAATCGCAAAACGAAAACCTTCACGAGTGATTTCCATTTCTCTACAAAATTATTTCCTTCACTATCAAACTTTGGTTTCAACAAAATACTTAGCCCTCGATGATGACATATTTCAATAGCGCCATATAGTGGGGAACCCCAGTAGATTTTTGAGAAGGGTTTTGAAAATAAAACGGTACAAACAAAACCTTGTCCATCGAGACAATAAGTTTGGCACTTTTTCCAAAAAAATTAACCCAAAAATACAAATTTCCAATACTTTTGGCACACATTCAAAGTATGTATAGGCTATCTACTGTAGAAGTTTGTGTTCTGTAAAGTGGGCCCAGACGGACGGGCAAAACACGAATGATGCGCTAAAATATGTGGAAGGGTGGTTCAAAAAAATGTATACACACTTTGAACTTCCATAGACAATTTATTTACCGTTCTACAAAGTTAAATTTCAGGAAATTAGAAAGCTTAAAGTGCAATGTAAATATTAATAATATGTTGATATTACTACTAACGATTATGCTGTCACCTGGTGAATAAATATAACATTAGCTTTTTTAGAGCGGGAAATCTACGACGGTTTAAAGTGTATACATTTTTTTGAAGCACCCGGTATGAACGAATCGAAACGTGAAGAACATATTAGGTACAAAAGCAAGTCAGCTGTTTTTTGTTGTTTTCTTTGTCGATATTCATTATCCAATTAGCTTATTTAAGTTATTCTTCTCTACATCTTCAGTTATTTCAAAAGTTGAATCCACCTGAACGTAAGTAACTTTTTAAAAGAGCAAACAAACTCATACATAACTACCTACGTCAATGGCGTCGTTTTATAAAGCTTTACTAGAAGTTGTGTGCTAAACATGCCTTTATATTAAAGTATAAAAATGTGCACTTATTTTCTATTACAAAACAAAATGAGAAAAGCTCTAAGCTTCTTTCGTCACATGATGTAATTGACGTATATTTAAAATTATTTTGGCAGTTCTCCTCTACCTGTTAGTAAATATTTCAAAGCGAACCAAAATCTTTTTGTAATCTATTTGTGTGTATCTTTTATGCAGGAAGCTTTGTAAATTTTAACATAATCCAAAAAAAACCAAAGATTATTATTTACTCAAATATTCAGTTTCATAGAAATCATTACAAAGAACATTTTTAATCGAAGCAACTTTTAACAGAAATACAACATTCAACATTCCCTATACAGAAAAATGTACTTTTATGTTTTTAATAAGGAGCTGTAAACAAAATCGAGAAAGTTTATTAAAGCTTTTCTTAAAGGTCAAGGCTTTGGTATATCCAATTTAAGGGAATATTTCATATATAAATAGAAATAAATTGGACATCAACTCCCACTTGGAATATTATTGTTTTCGTGATAGAAACGCTTTTATTTATAAAGACGAAATAATAAATTACCACAGACAGTAGTACTTACAGTATCTTTTAGTACTACATGATTTGCTGTTAAGGGCTTGATTATTCCCCTGTTGCTTTATCATGATATTATCCCTTGACTCTTGTGTGGGGGTGTGTGTGTGATAAAAATTCATTATTTTTGTAACCGATTCTTTAAAACGAATCATGAGTACATTTGGTATTTATATTTCACTACAAACACTTGGCGTGAGAAAATGTCATTGAAGTCAATCGACATGGATAACGACCTCTCACCTATGTGCAATTGCTCACCAGCTGAGAAGCTCTCACGACTATCGCTGGAAAAGATAGATCATCAGATAGTTTGACTACAGATAAAATCCAAGCTAGGAGTGGCGGTTTTGACAGAAGCATCGATGCCAATGGACACCTGAAAGGGACTTGGTAGCAAAACAAATACTACACAATGGGTGTCGCAAAGTCATTTTTGATACGAAAAAGCATTATTCCAAAGATGAACAGAAATCATATACATAGAAATAGAAGACAGAAAAAAGATGATATCTGGCTAACATACATAGCGTCAGGCACCACTTGTTGCTACGAGCTTTCAGATATTCTTGAGACTAATTGTCCACTTAGGGCGATATCATCAGAAGTATTTTACACAAAATGGGGCTTGTCATACAACTTGATCAGAAAAGATGCTTATCAAGTAATGCCAGCTGGAATTTATTAAGCCTTACTTGAAGATACAAAACTACTTCCTTAATAGGAGGAGTGGAGGATGGTGCCCAAAATACTTTTGATACTTGTTTAAATACATTTCTGATTAGTTCAGCTTTGGCGCCAATTGAAATTTATACGAAAATGAAAGCCGTTATTCTCATACGGCCGTGGGTGCAGAAAAGTTCGAAAAGGAAGAAAATCCACTCAAATCCCGTCCTGGACATGCACGTGTTGCTGAATCAGATGAAATGTCAAGACAGTTGGAAATTGCTATACGCGCAAATAGATGTATGGCAGTTAGAAAACTTTGTCAGATGTTGGAACTGTCCATTCCATACTTCACTATCTTGATTATCACTAAGTGGCGTCTCAGTAGATTCCACGACTACCTACTAATGAACGAAATAATTTGCGCCTCGCCGTGTCATTACAGCATTTGATGCGCTACCGACAAGAAGGTAATGCCTTCTTACACCAAATTGTTGCTGATAAGGTTGTCACTACGAACCCTAGTCTAAACGGCAATGGAAACATCCAGAATCACCGAAGAAGAAAAAATTCGTCTGGAAAAATAAAGGTCGCCGTATTTTTTGACTACGAGGATGTGCTGATATTAGATTTTCAAAAACATGTCAGCATCAAGAATAAACGTCCTGGAACACTCACAAGTGGTATAGGTAAAATTAAATAAGAACTACCTGTCACGTGATCACGGCGTCATTTCTATGTGTGAAGGACCGAGAAAGGAAGGATGCACAAAAGTAAGAAACAGGAGAATCCCACTACACCTAGGCGCTTTCTAAAATTGGTTTGTGGGGCAGATCACGTGACAGGGAACGGTACGCAACATTTGGGCGCCACCGTTTGAGTGGCGCAATATGGGCGCCGAACGTTTCTAAATAATGTTTCATGAAAACTATATACCTACTTCCAAAATAATAATATTATTTTTAATATTTCCATATAATCTCATCTTTTGTGTCATTAACAAAACATTACGCAGTAAAATAGTGTCATTAACCAGGTAAACTAATTCCTACTTATTTACCTAATCTTAATTACACTTCTTTACAGTCTCTCACTCTCTGATGCACCACAATTAGTACAATGTATTTAACTTTACAAATAACTTTGAAAACAATTTTATAATTATAGGTACGTGATTAGTTCGGTGTCACTGAATCTATTTAAACTCATCCCCGAACAATATTTCTTCACTTGTTTTCAATTGTTATTTGCGATTTAGATTAGTTGGTATCAAAAGTTACCCCCCCCCCCCCCCAGAAAATACCAAGAGGCTGATGAAAGAATTCGAAACCATGTTCAAAAATTTGGAAACAAAACAGTTCTGGAATATTTAAGAGAGATTTCTCACAAGTTTGCAATGGATTAAGAGTGAAAGTGAAATAATGTGAAACAAAAACTGATGGTTAATGATTAGTTTTACTTTTTATTGTGTGATTGTAACCTAATTTTACTTGTTAACTAACTTTCTTATTATTAAAGATAATTGATTTTGGCAACATCTTTCTTAGAGCACTTTTTTACGTTAGACAGATTTTATACGGGGTGTTTGGTTTTTGGTGTACGACCCTAAACTACATTTTTTCATACGTACCACCCTATATATTTTTGGGTTTTTGAAAAGAGTAAAATTTCCTAAATTTTGATGGATCACTTATTTTATTTATGTTAAATATTATTTTTATACCTACATGAAAATATTTTGCTTGCAAACATCTAGGTTTCCATGGTTAACAAAAGACGGTATGTAGTATGATTTAAAACGACAATGTCTTAGTTATCTGGAAGTTTTTATTAGTTCCAAATAGTTTTTATTTGAAATAACAATGTATTAAATGCAATATTGCAAATAACATTAAACATAAATGTAACAAGTGATACATCAAAATTTCGAAAATTTTATTCCCTTTTCAAAAAAAAGGGGTATGAAAAAATGTAGTTTAGGGTCGACCAAATTCGAGAAACGCCCCCTAGCGGCCAAACGATTAAAGATAGCTGAATTCTGTTTACAGTTTACGCCAGTGAGTTTCTCATTAAAACTGAGCTCCAGACACCTTGTTCAATTTTTCTTCTTTTAAAATAAAGGGCGTTTCCACAAGAAAGTGTCCAATTTGGACCACCCAGTACATTAACATTCCAAATACGACTTTTTGTCTTTTTATTCAATTAAATGACCAGTAAACTGACACAAAACTTTCCCGCCTGTCCTATAATGACGTATTAAATATAATAGTTTTTTGGGCAATAACTCAAAATAAAATAGTTTTTGCGTAATAACTCAAAAAAATAAATATATAGTGGGTAGTTTAGTTGTAATCAGAAAACGATTTTTGATTTTCTCCTGAAATAATATACAGGATATGTCATAAATGTTTTAAATATTTTCTTAATTTCCGACTAGACCGCAAGTAAATTGGTATACTTACTATACTCGATTAAAAAAGTCGTAGTTGTTAGTCAAAAAGTTTTTTTAAATTTTCAACTTCAAACATTCCCCCCTTTTTCTATGGGAAAATGGAAGAAGTAAAATTAGTGCCAACAGTTTTTCATGAACTTATAACATTTCAAAAAATAAAAAAAATGCTTGGAGCAGAGTTCTTATTTCAATTTACCTATCTATATAGGTTTACATGATAATGCTCGACTCCATGTCACTTAAACAATACAAGATCTCTTTAATGAATTGGTACGCAGAGCTAGAGATCGCTGTTAGGAAATGGTTCTGTCAACAATCGAAAACACTTTTTCAGTACGATATTTATACAGGGTGTTTATTTGAGAGCTTTAGTTAGACATTTCTGGGAAAGTTTTATAGGTAGGTTCGTGAAAATTTGAATTTAGGAGTTATTCTGAAAACCAAATCGATGTAAAATATTATAAAAATAATGCAATAGTAAGAAAATATTCCTACACAACTTAACTTTTATTAAGTACACCAAAAGAAAGTCCTATTTTTCCTCTATGCGCTGGTGAAACTACGCTGCCATAACTGCAACGGTTTTGAAGTAATGAATTCTCAAAGTACCGTCTACTTCCGGCATTTTCGGAAGCAGCTGCCATTTTGAAAATATTTAATATCCCTTTGACTTTCAGAATAACCCCTAAGTACAAATTTTCAAAAACCTACCCATAAAACTTTCCCAGAAACGTTTAATTAAAGCTCCAAAAAAATACCCTGTAGATTAATTAAGCAATGGGACTCCTGTCTTAATGTTAATGGAGATTTCTTTTAGATTTGTTGAATAAAAAGTGTTATGCAGTTTCTCACACTCCTGATATTAAAATTAAAACAAATATAATTAATTTAAATAATAATCGTTTAAAACGATTGAAATAATGATAGTGGTGTGCTTATTTGTTGTATTGTTCATGCTCATATCATAAAGTCAAACAACCAATCCAAAAAGTGGCCAAATTCAAGGGCGCCGCCAAGGGGCGGGGCCAGGGGGGCAATGCTCCTTGGAAAAAGAAAAAAGATAAAAGTTATTAAAAATAAAAATAAATTTTTTACGAAATATTGAAAAACGCCAGAGCCACGAACCCCTAATACTACTTGCCCCCCTGGGAAAATTCTCAGGCGGCGCCCTTGGCCAAATTATTAAAAAAAATGTTTCAACAGAATTTTCTCATAAGTCATCTTCCACTAATAGGTAT
The DNA here is from genome assembly GCA_036250285.1 of Pyrocoelia pectoralis. NCBI lineage: Eukaryota > Metazoa > Arthropoda > Insecta > Coleoptera > Lampyridae > Pyrocoelia > Pyrocoelia pectoralis. The sequence goes on from CM070079.1 coordinate 14,690,152, forward strand.
GAGAGACCTTCGTCAAAATCCATACAATCATTTTTGAAATATTAGGTAATCGTTTTTATGTTGCCGCCATTACGTTACTGCACATTTTTGACGAAATGTTAAAGATTATTAAAAGGCAATTTTAAAACTTTTCTTTGAAATCCGTACATAAATAAAGTAAATATGACAAAAGAAGCTCGATAATTAATAATCCAAAGCTCAAACGAAGAAAAAAGGATGTCAGAAGATACACCCCGTATACCTATCTTTGGAACTATTTAAATTAGATTTCATCGAAATGTTGTCCAGTTTGATTAAATGGCTGGAGACATATACACAATTTTTCCAAAATACATAGTGTAACATTAATTAAACCGACAAGTAGAAATTAATGAATCAAATAAGTAGTGAAATTCCGTAAGTTAAAGAACATAGTGAAATGTGTGAAGTGTGAAGGGAAATATTTTCCTCATTTATAAAATGAGTTTTTAATCTTCCGTCTTAATTACGCCACTTATGATTTGTTTCCAAGTTGAAAATAACAATAGATTTATATGTAGGTATTATCCAAACGTCAGTCTGTAAAAATAAAAGTATACCAGGTGTTTTCTATGAAAACACAACAAAGTAACATCAAAGGAACGCAACACGCTTTTTATGTAGAAGCGATAGCCAAACATTAGTATTTATTCATATTTTTTAGTAAAATATGATAATGGGGAAATTAAAAATACGAATTTTTTGTAACAGAAGTAATGGAAACGTCTTTTTCCGCGTTGAAAAAATTTATGTCTTCAGACTTAAAAGGACCGTTTTAACAATTCAAAACATGCAAACAAATATTTCAGTACAATCTCACGTAATTAATTAATTGAAGGTAAATTATAACAATAAAAAATTTGAATTTTGCATTCATCAAACTAGACAAGACTAATTATCCATGTTCTTTCAATAAAATGTTGAAACCTTGCCAATTGCACACGTTTTGTTCAAATTTGACAGTTACAGGCATTCTCTTATTTAAAGTTAGTTTTAAAATTAATAATTCTGTCATATATTTTAGTAGCTAGAATTAAATGGAAAACTTAAAATAAAATACTTACAAAATTACAGGTACATTTTTTTTGTAAATCCACACACCTCCCTGTGTTATCAAAAAAATGGTAAAATACGAAAAAACTGTCGGTCGGTACTTTAAACGCGACTTTTACTAGCGAGTGTAAAAGAGCCGCACTTTCCGATGATGATATCCAATTCAAATGGCGGAGCAAACGCATATGTAGGTGTAGGCGTGTAACTTCGTTTATACTACGCTAATTTAGATACGTTCGCCTGCGCAAACGTCTATTCTTATCAAGGAAAAAAAAATAGTTGATGCACTTATCAAATGTCCATGTCCATGTGAATAATTCATCCAGAAAAACGTTATCGGCACGCATCTCCCGTAACCAAGCGGTAATTAAACATGATCGTTTTCTGAAAACGTGATTAAAAAATGCTATAAATTCATTCAGTGCTGTGAATAACGCCGCAAGAAATTGAATTAGGCCGAATGAAACTGTGCGAAACTAAAGATATTGGTCAAGCATGCGTTCATTCGTTTTTTCGATAATGAAGGCATTACTGATGAGATTTGGTACAAAATTCAGTGAAGGAATTCTTCAGAATTTCTTTGGCAAAGTACCATGTGGTGAGGTTCGATGAATTTGAGATTTCGAGGAGACCAAAAACCGCAAAGTAACATAAGCCGTAAACGCAGCATAATGAAGATGTGAAATCTTATTGCCATAGAACGTGAAAAATCCTACTAAATGCCGTTTTATCGCCCAAAAATTATAATAACGTATGTTTTGAAAAAAGTTTGCACCGGAATCTCTACTCGACGAGTAGGAGGATGGAAATAAATCGTGGATTGTTGTTATTACTAAACGCCAAATTTGTTTCAACAGTTAAGTTCCAAACTTTAAATTCGTAAGAATATTTGGAGCTTAACTGGACCGTTACCAAAATGTGAAATTGTGAACTTGTTCAGAGATCAGCCATTATGACTGTGAAAAGTTTGCATTAATTTGTCAAAAACAGGAAGACCCTCCCATATTTTCACACAAAACAGAACTGCAATGGATTTTCGAAAAAGAAAAAAGTGTCCCAAATGCACAACTCGAAAGAATACCTGGATGATGCGGGACTCCGAGGCGGAAGAAACCGCATGATTATAATAGATGAAAACTGATTAAAAATTGTATGTTCACATTCAGTGGCATAAATAAGAAAGAAAAAAGAAATTAACTTTCTGATAACGATAGCACTATAAATTGTAAATTTCGTCCATGGTGATCACATTTGGAAGCATCTCCTGATACTAGCTGCATTTCCTCTTTGAATAACAATTGAAATCCTTTGGTAAAGGTAATATTTTGCTCTGTTGTCTCCTGATTCTTTGATTAAAGATACTCAATACTCAAGGAATTCTTTGCACCAAGGTCCAAGGGTTTCAAAGGCAAGGTCCAAAAATAAAATATTTGCTAATTTCATACATTTTTTCTCTTACATGCCAATTCCGCGCCAACCCCATCGTCTTTTGAAGTCAGAGCTAAGTTGGATGGGGCAAATGTATTCACGTAAGTCACGTCCTAAATGAGGTGTTGGCCTTTTGTCCATGGAACTAGTGTGCCTCCGTCTGATCTCTTTCCATCATCACGAAACAGTCCAATTGGTTCCAAGGTCGAGTGAATGTTCATAGATTCTAATTCTTCAGTTTATTATGTCTTGAAAATCTTCCTTTACTTTTACAACAAGATAAGCCGTGGGTCACATTCACAAATGTGACTGTTGTTGTGTGACAACCCAATCTTAAACCAATACATACACGGAAATCTTGGTTGTCCATTAGTATTCCCACGTTTTTGGAAGGAATAGCATGCAGCCATGCCCAAGATTCTTTCCGTCTAATTAAGCTCATTTTGGATTATTTTAGAAATTTTTATATTGCCCCAATTTCTTTTCATATTTGGAACTGAAGTGACCAAGCCATCATTTGATTGTTTCCACATAGTTAAAGTATCTTCAACAATACCATAATCTCAAGAACCATAAATGATACAATTTTTGAGACTAGACTATATGGCAACCATGTGAAGATGCCAGGAAAGCAGGAAGAGAAATATCAGAAATTTTGCGGAGACCTAGACCTCCGTATTTTACCGGGAGAATGGCTTGAATCCATTGGTAAAGTATTCGCGAATGGGCATATTCATGATTTCTTCTAAAGAATTATGCAAAAGGTTATTTGATCCATTATTATTTCAGGAAACTGGTTCTAAGAAAGTATGTTTTGGTTTGCTTTGTCGCTTACATCGTGCTTGTTTTACCTTTACGATTGGCTTTCCATTTTCATCTTTTCCATCCCTTTATGGCCTACATGTTCTTGTGGTTGGCCTCCTCGTTTATTTTAGTTTGTCCCGTTTGGCGGTTGCCTTTTTACGGCAAGTTTTCTCTGTTTCTCGTTTTGCTTTAATTGCTTTAACCTTAATTTTCAGCGTTGTTGGTTTTTTATGGTACCGTGCTTTTGTGATGTTGCGATGTTCTCGAGGATTCCTTTGGTACAGTGTTAAAGTTTTTAGACTCTATTCTCTTATCTAGTTATCCCATTTAATTTTATTTTGGATAACTCGCCATTTAATCCGTTCATCCTATTATTATTATATACAGGGTGGCCCAACGAAAAGGTAACAGGCGGGTTTCTGGCCAGAGGGAATTTTTTTTGGGAAACGCAAAAACACGTCAATTTTTATATCAAGGGGGACAACTTTCGCCATGATTTTCAACCTGAAGTGATTTCATCCCTTAGCGCTGTGAGAACAACCCCTAAAATTTAAATAGGGATGATGGGGCAAGTGATACGTCATTTGAAAGGTCTTTCTTTTCTGATTTCAGTGCACTAGTTTTTTTATATTTTTTTTATTTTTAACCAACAAAATTGAAGTTCCAAAATGGAAAATGAGGAAAGAGATTGAGGCATTTAAAAACTCAAAAAAGCTCGGACAGATCAATTGTTTTTTTCTTGGAGAAGCTAGGTACTTTTACTGATATTTGACAACATTGTTTCACCACTTGGGTACAGGGTAAACAACCCTTAAATTTTTAAATAAAAACAAGGGTTAATTTTTTCCTGTGCTAATTAATAAAACCAGTTTATGCAAATTCAACCCTTATTTTAATAAATTTTCGAAATGTCTTAATAGATGAAATATTTTTTACGTTGTCAAATTCAAATGAAGTAAAATTTAGAGCAAATGCGAACTTTGCTGATAAAGTTCTAGTGCGAAGGTTGGTCGAGTTCGAGGAGCAGCTATGGATGCCGAACTGTACTTATACTCAAAAGTGCTTACCAAAACTGCTTAATCTTCGTTTCGTACCATTATGCCTGGAGGACTTGGGAATGCTTGGAACAGAATAAATGTTACTTACGTACCTACTGAGAGAAGATAATCCCCAAAATGTCCTACAAGCTCGATGAATCGGAGAATTTTGGTTGTGATTCGGTTGAAAGGTATATGGCAACGGATGGGAAGCCCAATTGCGAATGCACATTTTTAGTATTTAGAGACAACTCAATATCAAACTGAGTACCTACCAATGAGGACCATGGTCCACTATCAGTTTTATAGAATAATTTTCATGTTCTCAAACAGATTGTTTTCCTCTATTGCTCTCGTCGGAGAGAAAGAGACACCTTGCGACTCTCCTTTCGGTTATAGGCCTTATAGTCTTCCTTCAGCCTTTTTACTCCTGTGGTTCCCTTAGCTTTTCTCTCTGAATAGTTGCTTTTCCCTGATCCCATTTCCTGCATAAGTGCGTTCATATAGCTTGGATGAGACGAAGTTATCATCCCAACACGGCATAGGGTTCAGTCGATCGCTGAAGATTATCTATTTCTGTTCTTCCAGTATTCTTCTGTGCCGAGGGCTGGTTACCACTCGTGTTAGCAAGTTCTTCCACCTCCTTGTCTTCGTTTAGCGCATCTTTGCCGTCCCCTCATATCGTTGGGCCAAACCGCTGTCGCTACCGGTATAGAACCACTCATGGTCAGCGAAACCGTATTTGGTGCTTTCAATGACCGGCACCATATTTCGGCATTGACCTAGCGCCCCATGTGGTCATTCACAATATCGTTCTCCGATCCACCACCTAGGGAGCTCCCGCTCAGACTTAATGGATACCTGATTCCTGTCTATGATAGAACATATATGCTTTATATGGTACCAGTCATTTGATTAAAAGTGATGCATCCTATTCCTTGACATAATCATTGGGTGAAAGTTTTTTGGTCACGCCCAAGACTAAATTAGAGATTTAGAGCAGTTTGGACATTAGTATTACCAAATTAGTACAGAGGAATTGGCATACTAATTACACTAATTGACCCCTAATGTAATATACATAGGCTTCCTAACATTCACTTGTATGAACATTTCATGTCGCTGCTCGTTGCAACTCTTATAAAACATTGCAATGGTGCAAGGGCGCCGCCAGAAAATTTTCCCGGGGGAGGGTTCGTGGCTCTGGCGTAAATTATTTATTGTTTCAAAATTTCGTACAAAATTTATTTTTATTTTTGGCTTCTATCTTTTTCCCCGGGGAGGCGATTGCCCCCCCCCCCCTGACCCCTCTTTGGCGGCGCCCTTGCAATAGTGGTGAACGTGGTGGGGTAAGTTTAGATAGAACCTTAGAATTGCACGGCTTTTGGGATTTTGTAACCAAACGTTTGCACAATACTGACATTCGTTAGTATGTGGAATAATGTTAACAAATGAACCATCTACAGGCTGGTCTGCATAAACCTCAACATAACAGGTTACCATTATAAACTTGACGTCTAACATTTGTTGATCGTTGGCATATTGTTTAAATGTAATTAATTATTCTTATAAATTTAATTTTGTCAACGCCCAAAATGTTACCGTTGAAATTTTTTTATCATTCAAAGGCACTATTTTTACGCGTCAAATGTAGAACTCTGCAGCCATTTTATCGCTCCGTAATTCACATATCAAGCATAATTTTGTTTTCAAATTTTACGTTTATTTTTCTTTTGAAAAATTTGCAAATGGCCATAACATCAAATACTAAAATTAATATCAAAGCAGCAAAAGGCAACAAAGAGCGTTAAAAATATCGTATGAGACTTGATTAATAAAGGTAAGTATAGATATCTACTCCAAATATGATGAACTGAAAATGAATTTAAAATATTATATTTTTATACGTCTGATCCCGTATAGAAATAACCATTTTATCTATTTATAAAGATACGCTTGTTTGTGGTATACGTCAGACGACATAAAAATAAGTGGTAACAAAAAATAAGTAGGTAGAAATAGATATTTGGAGAAATAACGCAAAGATCTTGTCAAATATATTAATGAATATTGTTAATTACGTACTTATTAAAAATACAATTTCAGTTAACAGAAATGTTCTAATAGTCCTTTTCTTTCTAAGCAGGTGCTTTTAAACAAATCTTTTCTAATGATCTAGTTAGAAAAATGATGCAGGTGTGTTTCAAGCTAAAGAGATGATGTGTAAAAGCCAAACGTGCCTTTACGCGATACAATTTCTTCGCCTATCTTAATTGCTCTCCGCACATGTTTGTTAAAATAATCTTTTATTAGTGTTGGTTGAACTACTTTAGGAGTACTAAAATATAGATTTTGCAAGTACCTTCAAGATTCCTTTAAAAACAAAGGACATTTATTCCTAAGACTGCATTAAAATTAATGATAAATATTTCTGATCAGCCCAATCATTTTAACAACAGTTTCCAAATATATGATGTAGTCTGGTAAGCAAAACACTTTTTAATAAAACATTTCAATGGGTTGTGCATCGTCCCAAATCTGAGAGGGGTAACAAACTGTACTGTAATGCGAGTATGTCGGGTATGGTTTGAAGATGGCCAAGAACGTTGTAAAAGAGGAACCGGAGCTTCAAGAAGAAGGAATGAGCGTCAAGATCGTCCCTGGCATTTAGAGACCGATTTGGTTTGGTTTTGTGAAGAAGTTAGCCATCTAACCCTTAGAACAGTTTATCACCGTAACTTGTTCTTCTTTTGAATGCGGAACATTGTTAGCAACGGTTACAATGCTGCGAAGGAAGATCTCATTGGAATCTTAAATGGCGTCGTGACGAATTTAGACTTTGTTTAGGCATGCACGACGGTCGATCAAAGTCAAAAGGGGACGGGGTGAACGACGGTATCTTGAATTACCGATTGAGAAGCACTGTGGGTGTGGGGGAACACCATAGTATATTGCGGAGGTGGTTGGAACACATCTTTTGCTCGAAGATCCATTATTCCAGCAAGATAATGCACGTCCTCATGGAGCAAGATCTCCTCGAAATTCTTTGAACAGGCCCAGATTTATCTTTTGCCCTGGCCTCCAAGATCGGCAGATCTTTCTCCCTTTGAAGATGTATGGGCCAAACTTGCCAAAGTCCTTCTTTGACTTGAAGACTTTGAGAGGTGCAACTTGCATGAGAGGCAATACCTCAAGACGAGATAAACCACCTTATTCAATCAATGCCACGGCGTGTGTATGAATGCGTAAATCACACCACACATTATTGACAATCATTATAAAATTACTAAAATTAAATTACTATAACCAACGAGTACATAATAGTACTCTTTGCTATGACATAGGTGAATATTCCTACCAACTTTGATCCGGAAACTTCAACCCCTTCTTAATGTTGCGATTTCTATGTCACTTAGTATATTATATACTGAATTTCGAGGAAAATGGTATTTTTCTGACCAGTATTAATGTAGTTAATGTATTTACAGAAAATGTTGCACATTCCATTTGTGCTCCTTAAATTGTTGTCCTAAGGACAGTTTGGAAGTAAAGGAACTAAGGTATTTGTGACTATTAGCTACCCCTATCCTTTCTCCTTTACTCCGTTACTCGTACCGATTGCCTTAAATACCCATCTCACTGACTTGAAAATTACCTTAGCCCCCCCCCCCCCCCCCCCCCTCGAACCACTTCGACCATTTTATTATTGATATTACAACGAAGACGTTCGTGCGACTTACCATTCCCGAGAATTCAATGTGCTACAAAATCGTCTTTAGCCTCCACAAAAATCAAATTTTGATAATAAAATTTGAAACTCCTGTTACCAATGAATGAATTTATAACATACTAAAATTTCGTACCATTGACCCAATATTTATGTATTCCGGAACTTGGCGTCGCAAATCCGAAAAAACGGGCACTTTGCATCGTTCGGTCGAACGTAGAAACGGTCCTTAAAAGTGCACTTTAAATAAAAGTTATTACGTCTAAACAACGCTACAAATAAAAGGGCTTTAATTTGACACCAAGCCCATTCAAATCGTCTCAAAGGTTATTTTTTATTCAGCTTCAAACTCGAGTAACTCGATGACAGTAAATACATACTTTGGTGGTTGAATCGGATCACCAGCTGGTCGTGCCAAATAAACAATAAAGTTTTGGAAGTTGTGAAAACAACTAACATTTCTATTTACAAATATGTACAAGTTTTAACAGCGCGGAATGCGGTTAATAATGGAGGTACAGGGTACAGGCAGTAGGTGGGTTGGTCGGTCGCCGGAGGGTAGATTAGTTCTGGAATGCAGGCTGATGGGTCGATGTAGATGGACTGGTCGGTGTTGGCGGCTTTCGTTGGCAGCTATGGCTTCTGACTGATTTCTGTTGGTAACAGCGTTCGCTTAAAAGATTCTGGCCAGTGTCGACGCGTTGTCATTGGTCGGCCAATGGAAATCAATCGTTGCTCAGTACGTAATCGATTGTGTAGCAGGATCATGTGGTCGCCACACGTACCTTTTTTTGAGCAACCTTTGAGATCAGGTCGACTATCCCTGACAATAGGTAGGCTCAGGTAAGCCGTAGGTGTCTAATAATGTAAATTTGTTAATCGTTAATGCCAAACTTTCTGTAGTCTACTTGTTTTTCCAAGTGACATGTATCAAAATTGCAGATAGTGTTACTCCAATAAGTATGTGCCAAGTTAGAGATCAGTATAATAACTATGATTGAAGAATACGTTGCTTCATCTTTTTCTTTATTTATTTATATTTATTTTTTTAATCACTTCTGACGAAAAGATAACTAAATTAGTTTGACAAGCAGTGTGTTTGTGTTCGGTGTGGCTTCTCTTGAAAATTGGATCAGCAGTATAAAAATCGACGATTCACCAATTGGTTCTGTTTCAGCAGAAAAAACAAGCTTCTTTCAGTAAGATTAAGAAATAAAGTGACTACAAGTAATATTATTGCCAAATGCCAACTGCAATCAGAATTCATACCGATGGGAAAAACTATAAACTCCCAATATATTACAAGGACGTACTACAACGTTACGGAGAAAGAGTCAAGAAAAGTCAGCCAATGGCTTCTTCCTTCATCAAAACATCGAGCCTCGCTTCTAACTCGCAAAGAAATGGTTTGTGCTTGTTGACATCCACCTTTCTCTCCATTTGTAGCACCATGCAATTCCTGGCTCTTCTCAAAAATACAAACCGTACACCATTCCCGACATTGAGAGGGCCACGACGTAGCAACTGAAGGCTTTCAGAAATGATTCCAACCATAGAATCAATATTGCAATAGGTACATTGCTAGCCATTAGCTTTTATTACTTTATTACTTTGTTCGTAATAAAATTATTCGCCGTATTTTTTGATTATACGTCGTACGGTCGTACTACACTATTCTCTAGATAGGTCTTATGCCCTCATATGTTAATAAAGTGTACTTGAATCCTCAACTGAGCTGGGAGGGAACGTCAACGCCGAAGTCTGCTACATGGCCTCAGTTTTGAGATTTTCACCTTGCATCCCCGGTTCCTTATAGCAAGGGGAAGAATTGGTTCCAGTGGGGACGAGGTGACTTAACGATACATGTCTAAAAGGTGGTACCCTATTAGGTGTGTCGCCAGGTGACGGATAGGAGAACGGTCTAAGTGACTAAGGATAAGGGCAACCAAAGACAGCCAAAGCCTGCTCAGGTTGGTGCGGGGAGGACTAAGAGGAGACAGCCTCTGCTACAACCACAGACAACCTAAATTCCTAGGGTCAGAAGACTGAACCGAGGGGATATGTGGCTGAATAGAGGATCACTGTTACTGGTCCCAACCTCGGGGAACCGTGCGCCACGCAGTTGTATTAAATCGCCTTACACGTGCGCGGGAACCATCACGCGTTGGAACATTCTTTCCTCCATAGCCATACTCGTGCGGTAGTAATGGACGAGGAAGATAAAAAATAGAAATTAGAACCCACTTCCGGGGCACCTGGTACTGGTGAGATTAAGAAACTTTCTGCGGCAGCACGCCGGAAATTGAATAAGATTAAGCAGGAACCAGAGGGCTCCAGGCAACGTGACCGTCCATCTTCAAAGGTACGGTAACATAAGTAACCAAGTACCTCACCTACCTATAAAGCGGTTTTTCGAAAACTGAGACACAAAAGCCACACGCACCGGTCTGAGCGCAGTACTCCCAAGGGAGGTATCTCAAGGAAGGTCAAAACGGGGACCTTCAGCGAAGTAGGAACCGGTTTCAGAATGGCTTTTGTCCATTAAGACCTGGAGAAAAGGTTATCGGAAGAGACAGAATAAACCAAAACTTGAATCCTTGACAGAAGCACATAATAGTAGTAACAAGTACATACAATAGTTGAAATGTTGCAGAGCAAAAGGTCACTTGGAGCACGGCTTTCCATTCCGTTTGGGCTTTGAATATAACACTATATTTAAAGGTTGGGGAGTAGTACGCGTGTCTTTAGGGCTAATGATGGTCTTCTAGATAGTGCCGTTAAAAAGCTTTATTTATGCGTTTTCTGTGGGTTATAAGGCGTTGTGCGACTTGAAGTAATTTCGTTTGAATGGACTAGTTCCTTCGAGAAAAATGAAAATCATCAATAGATACAAACTGGGGTTGAACTGAGGTCAGGTATATTTGCTTCATGATTTTGTTGGAAGCGGAGTCAACTTTACGAGGTGCACATATTTGACAAGCTGAGGTCATTCTTTTAATGTCATTGGGCCCATTGGGGGCCTGTAGCGCTTACGGGCCCTGTTGAAACACAATAGCCCCCTAGTGCCGGCTCTGCATACTTATAGAATCTAAGAATCTAACCACGAATAGACAACACACAATACACATATTTTGTCATGCTCATGATAAATTTAGTGCACTTGAAAAATGTTAGTTGCCGATAACTAAACTGCACAAAAACCAAAAAATAGAGATTAATGCTGTCCTGTTGTAACAGTTAATTCACTTACATTGTTAGTAAAAATACCAATATATCAAGTTTCACCTACAGTCAGGAGAATTACCATATGTGCAACTGTAACGGTATTCGCATAGTTAATTATCACATATTCATACAGCGCAGTTAACTAGGTTAACAATTATACAGAAAAAGATCTCCTTAAGGTGCAAACAAAATATATTACAGTTTAGGCGAGTAGAGCCCAAAAATATTGGATAAAAACTCATCTGCATGCAGCTGACCACTTTTTATCTCTTCTATTATGCTTTTTATTCATGATCAGATTCGTCATAAAAAGTTCTTTAACTGCAAACAGTTTTTGCCTACTCCCAATGATTTTCACGACTGATTTGTATAGTGTAGGTACAATAAAATTTTAGACTCATGAGATGGGTTTATCTCATATTAAAATGTGATGGAAATTTCACATGTAGAGATGTCCAATGAAAGGAACGAATGAAGGTTTAGCTAGTTTTGTAAGGTGTTATGCTGCAATAGGAAAAAGGTATATGACTGTAATTGAAATGAAAATGAAGATTTTACAGTTGAAGTTGTTTTAATAATTTGCTAATACAAAAACATTTCAGTTTGTTATTTTATAATAAAATTTAATTATAATCACAAATTCTTGTTGTTATGAAGACTTCATGGTTTGGGTCTTATACGTGTAATAAAAATCTTACAATAAATAAAAAATACTATACCTATTTATAATTTTGAAAAGTGTTAACATGTAAGTCCCAATGCTTGCAGTTCAACGAAAATATGTATATAATACTGTTTCAGTAGGTATGTACAAATTTTCCAAAACGAAAAAACAAAAAATCATTACATTTTCCACTGTTAGAAGGTAATGTTACGAGATGCAGACATTGCCTTACAATCTTATACAAAAATAACAGACTTTTTTGGACAAATTCACAATAACAGTTCTAAAAATTCACAGATTATTAGCGAGGAGTTGAAACGAGTCAAAGAATATGTAAATAACGATACCCCATTATTATTACACATTAAAATAAAGTGGAAGCCTGAACAGTCAATTACCTAATTAATACTAGATTCAACTCCTCGCCGATTTACCAGTCATATTTGCAGCTTGTTCGGCCCATCTCTAGAATTCATTACAATTAAATTGTTTTAAAGAGAAAAAAAACAAACTGTTAATATGTAGGAAATCTTAACGTAACCTCTTTCCCGATGTCTAATTAGACTGTGTTATTAGATGTTGATTTATATAATATCACAGCACAATTTTACAAGCGACTTAAGTCGCGCAACGTGCACATTGCACCCAATTGAATACAATACGGTGTTAATATTGCGAGACATTTCCCAATAGATAAAATTTCATAAAGAAACATTGTTGAAAAAAGTATTTTACACGTATGTCCCAAACACCCATTCATCACATATGCTTATGTCGACTATAATTTACCGATCTTTGCTACCATATACAATATATGTAATATATTAATTATATAATTTAACATTTCGCTAGATTAGTCTGTAATTGATTGTACAAAATTTGAGCATCGAATTAAAGCAATATACAAAATTAAATAAGTTTAATTTATTATGTACAATAATAATTTTATACTATAAAACAATATAAAAAATAATAATAATATAATAATAATAATAATAATAGAATGAATAAATAACTTATAAATGTTGTTAACAGATAAAAATAAAGAGATGACGTAAATATACATTTTTAAATGCTCAAAAAAAATGCTACAATCAATAACAGTTGTGATGATTATATCTTGTTGGAGCTGTTCTGTTGACCGCTGACTATAGATGAACACTTTTAGCACGTCAGTTTATCCCTTTTTTTTTTACTCATGATTTGGTCAATTACTTTTTTGCACATTTTCATCCCAATTTATAAACAATATTTAAAAACAGAACAATGTTCTACTGTCATTAATTTTACATATTATAAAATTGTTGAAACAAATTGCGCTAATGCGGAAATGCCAAATACACCATTTTTTGATTTTATAGTTAGTATATATAATATCGGTTAATTAAATAATGCGGCATGTGTAAGACAAATTTAATAATGTACATAGTACACAAAGCTAAATAATAAATACTTGGCATTTTTCAGTAAAGATGTTTCAACAATAGTGTTGCGGGAATAAGATAAACACATACTATGCGTCTTTTTTCACTTTGTAACAACTGTCTTGTCTTTCGTTGCTGCGATTTAATAACGGTATAATTTTTTTAATTATGAGTAATATATGGAATAGTTTTCCCTAAAAAATTCACAAATGTCACCTAGAAGTCAAAACGTGAGGTCAGACACTTGGTTTTGGACGACCTGAGTTTTGTTGCTCAGACGTTTGTCGCGGTCTCGTTGGTACAACAACCGCCGGTAACGTTGGAGCTGGAGGTGGTTGACTTTTCTTACCAGTAAATATTTTAACAGTCCTTTGAATAAAATCAGTCTTTTGTCCGCTGGATCCAGCTTCTGGTCGTTTTGAGGTTGAGGACATTGAATGACAACGCATTACTAATGGTGCACTACCTCCTGACCAATCACTACTACCCGAACTGTTACTACCTATTGATCCTAATAAACCTGCTGAACTTGATCTGTAGGGAGGTGGCGATTCTGATTCCAGCACTGTACGATTCGGAGGAGGTTTTATGCATTTTTGATATATTTCTGATTCCTGAAACAAAACACTCTATTAATTAAAAAAGAAAAACACTTTCAATTTCGAAAAATTGTGCATACGATCTCTACTATTGAATTATTCAAAATTTTGCAATGGTCTCCTTCAGAAATGAAGAAACTGGTTCCCATTGGATACCGTTGGGATCCTACTTACGAAATTCGTGGGAGTGAGAAGAAATAAATTACCTGTTCTGAATCTCTAATGTGCAGCCTAGCGTTATTAAACGGATGATCTTCACCATCAGGAAGTGCTATACTGGGCGGCAGGTTTATGGCAATGTCAGTATGTACAGAATGTAATCGAACTTGACGATCTCGTGCGGCTGCCAATTCGCGAGCCGCCCCATGACTTCGCAGCCGGTCCATGCCGCCCACCCCCGCCGCGGCGCCGGCACTTACCACCGACAGCATCTGCAAGAAAAAACTAATTAAAATATAAGTTTACAACACACAAAAAACAAGTAAATTGGCGCCTATCACGTAGATTGGTGCATATAAAATGATTGGCGCGACACGTCAGTCCAAAAAATTTATGGTGTACTAAACGAGTTCGTTAGATTCCAATATGGCACGACATGCATGAATAGTTTCCGCATTGCTAATCCCACACACGGTTTGCTGCAATAGAAACACATAGTAGATACATATAAAATTCTGAAGGTTACCTTTTTTTGTCATTTGCGGAATTTGAACAATGAAACCGAACCCATTTTATTTATGGTCTGACGCGGTGTCGGATTAGCAAGGTGTCACACAATGTTTGGTGTCAAGTAGTAACATAAAATGCAACAGTAGCTGTTTGTAGGTCACAATGTTAATTGGTCGGTGGCGTTCAAGGTAAATAAGTATGTAATGGCGAGTTTTTTTTGCATTTACGTGCATATTTTTACCACCAAGGTCACACAAGCATTATTTAATAATTGGGTCAATCGCGGAATTGTATTGCCCGAAAACCTCAATGTCAATAAATGGCCTATTTTCATATTAATTTATTGATAGGTCTCATTCGCGCTCTTTAGACAACAATACGAACTTCGTGCACGTGTATTGTCCATCTAATAAGCATAGCGGAAATAATTTGACTAAAATAATACACCACAAAATTAATGCTGTTTGCGTATATAAAGTAGGTTGTTAATATTATTGCATTTTAAAAAGAAAATGACACTTTACTATTAATGTAACCTATATATAAAGTAAGTGAAGTCATACACACGTGTCCAAACCGTACACGGTGAGTGCTTTTGTTGGAGTCACGGAAAACAAAATAATTAAGATACAAATGTCTTTGTTTAGGTAACTTCATTGTGTCGCAAAATGCATTTTTCAACCATGACAACTATGTATATCGAGCAGCACTAATTAGGCACCAAAAAATTTATTTTCGTAGTTAGACATTTCGTAACCATAAAGTGCTTGATAAAATGTTAAGTAAGCTTTTGATTGCCAAACTAAACCACAAATGAAATAAGTTTAAATATTATTCTAATTGCACACACATTTTTGAAGGATAAGTTGCTAACCTTCCTCCTTGGCCATTTTCTAAAAAACCTAAAGGTTGCAATTTCTATTTCAATCAGGCCATCTGGAGGAAGACACAGGAACTGGATCCCACCCATATGTCTAGGGAAGAAAACCAAATTCGAGACCAGCCTTTGCGCATTTACCGCCCGGTTACGTCGAAGATGGATTTTAGGAACACCACACCATCTATAGCTTACGCAGTAATTAACTTTAACGACTTTAACCTTTGTGAATTATTGGGAAAATGAACCACGTAGAACCACTAATACTGTGAGAAGTGGGCACCATCGATAAAACAGAGAAATTTGTAAGTACCACCCTGTATATTACCAAGTGGTTTTGTAGCAGACTTACAGGTTTTACCAATGCGAAACAACAACAAAATATGGCGATTTATATTAACAAATTTTGAAACGTTCTATTCAATATACGGGGTGGGCTAACGAAAAGGTAACAGACGGGATTCTGGCTAGAAACAATTTTTTTTGTAAAATGCAAAAACACGTAAATTTTTATGTCAGAGGGGACAACTTTTGTCATGATTTTCAAGCCTTAGCGCTGTGAGAACAACCCTTAAAATTTAAATAGGGATGATGGTACAATTGATACGTCATTTGAAAGGTTTTTCTTTTCTGCATTCGTTGGCCCACTCTGTATTATTGCAACCTATAATTTGAAAATATTACTAAATACCTACTTAAAGATTAATTGACAATTTAACAAGTATCAAAAGGCGCAAATTCTTATAGAATTCTAAATCCCCCCCCCCCACACACCTCAGGCACAAGCACCACGAATTCTGCACAAATAAGTTGTTGTTTTTGTTTCCACCCTTAAGGGAGACGAGAGCGGAGAGGGTGACGGACAATTTGTAAATCACAAAAAAATATTGGAGAAAAAAAGTAAAAAAAGATCGTTTTTCTGCGGACATGTGCAATTTTCCCCCTTTCCATCGCCAAAAAAGGAGTGAAATTTGCAGTTTGAGAATAGTTTTTTTATGGAGAATCCAAAAGTGCAATAAAAAATAGGTGTTCCCATTGAAGTTTTCAAAACTCACTCCGCTCCACCCCACAGGGAGATGAGGATGATGTCATGACTCAATAGGTTTCAAAAAATAAAGGAAACGTGTTTTTTCTTTTTGCAATTGGATATGTCGTTCTCGAGATATTCAAGGGTGTATATTTTGACTTTAACGTCCTCCCGACGGCGAACGGGTGATCCGATCAAAAAATTTACCAGAGATTTGGAATCAGCAAAGAATTGTCTATAAGATGACACCACTTCCAGCTTTCTAACCCGTGTAATATCGACCAACGCACAGACACACAGACATCCGGACGAATTTAGTAACCAACTTTTTCAAGTTGGTTGAAAAAAAATCGACAAAACAGGTAATGTTAATTGGGATCTTATAGAGGTCACAAGGTCAATAATAGACGAAATTCGAATTTTTCTTGCAATCGTCGAAACGATAATAAAAAAATACAAACAGACCAGTGTTGAAATCCGCGAAATGTGCGAAAAGTTAACAAATAACAGAAAGCAATACAATTTCTATTATTTATACATATTTTTGAGCACATTGTGTTTGAATCCAGTCAAAAATCAAATGTTTAAATAAAATTAAGACGTAATTTTGCAATTATAGCGTGCTTTTGAAATTAAGGCGTTGTTTCGAAATTAAAACAAATGAAATTATTATAGCAAATTATTAACAAATAGATGCAAATAATAAATTTATCAAATTATATGCAAAATTGAGAATTTTTTTAATATGCATTATATAAAACAATGGAAACATTTAATAAGGATTGCAAATTCATCAACACAAATACATATTAAATAAGGTAACGAAGTTCGTTGAAAAAAAATTTGCTTATTTCGAGATTTCGATTTTGACGTCTATTATATCGACAAATATTAGAAATATCGAAAAACTGATTGCAGACCTGAAATCAGCGTAAAATTTCAAATAAAATCCATATTGTTTAACTTTGCTCTATCACACTGCGAATCATGCGACGGACGCACGAACCGACCGACCGACGGACGGAATATTGAATACAGTAACGAACGAAGTTCGTCGTTGAAAAACTCCCATGAAAACAAACAAAAACCATAATAAAAATTTAAATAAATTATAATTGCAACAAAAAATAATATTTCTAGTAAACATTGCAAACACTTTAACGCACGCTTTCTTTTCTTTTTTAATGTTAAAATTCAATATATAAAAATTAATTGAGTCCATAATGGTTGGTGTATAGATTCTTTTCTGCAAATGGGGCAAAACGAATTGGAAAGTCACAAAGTCAACGTTAATAAGGAAATATGGAGAAGGTTTGGTGACTTATTATTTTCCAACTCAATACATAACTTCAAAATTACTTAGGAACTTAAAAGCGAACACAAAATCAATCCAGGGTAAATGGCGTGGAAGAGGGTTAAAAAACTCTTGAAACGCATAGATTTATAACTTCCTCTCTATTGGTTGTATCCATCATCTGCGTCAATACGGCCACTACCTCGTCCTTTTCGACAATTCAAAAACCAGATAATCCAAGAAAGAAATAAAAGAAAAAATTTTAAAGTTTACCGTTAGTTACACTTGTGTCACAGAATCGCAAATAACGAAAAGTTCGGCAAATGTTCAATTATCTATAAAGAGGTCTTGGAAGACGCAGAAAAATTGTTAGGCAGGCAGCAGTGGAACAAGCATGGTATTTGCACTTAACGGAAAGATGTCCAGACACAAGCAGTGTGTCACTATAATAGAAGAGCAATGGGAAGTAGAGCACTCAAAATAGCGGTACGATTAAGATTAATTAAGTAATTAAGGAATCTTAGAATATCTGCTTAGCGATACAAGCAAGCAGGACACCGTATCTACTGGCAAAAAAAGAAATAGTAAGACAACAACTATGGAAATTAGCGCATTAGAAAAATCTTCCACATAACGTAAGAAAAGGTCAACCACAGCATGGCGCTAGAAATGGCTGCACATGAGCTTGGAATAGTAATGACGAAGCGACAAATATAAAGGAAGTTGTGAGGGAAGTGAGAATTTAAATCAAAGGGGGAGCTTGCGATATTTGGGTGAAAGTACTCATCCTGTGCACAAAATAACAACTGGCTATAGGAAAACTGGATTATATCCATATACTCCGCAACATAAGGGCGCAAAACGACAAAAAACAAGATAATCACAATCTTTGTGATTATCTTGCTTTTTGTCGCTTTTCAGCTATTTTTATAATAAATCAAAATACATTGGACCTCTAAGACATGGAGAGAGCAGCAAACAAGAACAGGAAGAACAAAGAGTATTGTCATTCTAGAAGACGAAGAAGATTTTTAGCGGCTTATGGATCAGTACCTTTTCCGTGCAGCCAAAAGTGTGATCATAGAATGAAAAGAAAAGATTTCCACCGAAAGATAATTCGACACCGAGAACCACGCATAGATCCTGGAAAACCAGAGGTGCAAGACAAACACATACGCTATGCATACAAAAGCAAGACTTGCAGAACATGGGAATGTGTACAACACGGTGTGCGGTCAATTCGCCCCGGCACTTCGCCCTCGGACACTTCGCCCCGGACATTTCGCCCTCGGACATATCGCCCCCAAGACATTTCGCCCCCTGATATATCGCCCCCAAGATATTTCGCCTAAAAACATTTCGCCCCCGAAACATATCGCCCCCAAGACATTTCGCCTCCGAACATTTCGCCCCCGAAACATATCGCCCCCAAGACATTTCGCCTTTATATATTTCGCTCCCGAAACATCGCCCCAATATTCCATTATCCATTGTCTATTAGCTTATACAGTAGTCCAAATTTCGACGCTCACCATCGGTATCTCGGTTATTAGAGGAGGTAGAGCAGCGGTTAAATAGGGAATGTTTTTTTAGAATTCAATTCTCGCGATAAATCTCATTTCTAATTCTCTTCAATGTCTTTAGACTTTCAAATAATTTTTAAAGAAACAAAATTTCCTTCAATAACTCCACAGCTTCTAATCTGACCTCTTCTAAATTTTTACAATGTTCGAAAACACTTTCAACACAAACTTTTTGATGTAACACCGTTCTATTTTTAATTTTTTAAGTAATGTGTGCCAGCAATGATTTTCATACGGCAGATGTTATAGAATTTTTATTAGTTAATTGCCTTTGAGAAGAGATTTTCAAAAATGTATAACATGCCTGAAAAATATTTATTTATGGGAGAGATATTAACAAAAACATGTATTTATCTTTAATAGCACATGAGAAATGTAGGCTTAAAGGTATGCAAGTGCTAAGTAACACTGTGAAATACAAAAACCAGAACTGTGGTTTTGAAAATCTACGAAAATTGTGGAGAATTTGAATATCACGGGTATTAAACCCTGAAAAACATTCCCTAAGTATTTAACCGCTGCTCTACTTCTTCTAATAGCTCTACAAATGGTGAGCATCGAAATGTGGACACACTGTATATGTATAACGGATGAAGGCGATGTGAGGGCGATATGTTTTGGAGGCGAAATTGTCGGGGGCGATATGTCCTGGGAGGCGAAGTGTATGGGGGCGATATATCTTGGAGGCGAAGTGTCAAGTGGCGAAATGTCCGGGGGCGAACTGTCCGGAGGGCGAAATGTCCGGGGGCGAACGGGCCGTGGGGCGAAGTGACGGGGCGAAAAGTCCGGGGGCGATGTGTCATGGGGCGATTTGCCCTACAACCGTACAACACATTATGGACGTGCCAAACACACGTGAAAGCGACCGCCTGCAACCTTATAGCCTTTTCACTAGAAATGGCCCTGTTCAGCAAATTTCACGGGCTGTATTAGTTTTGACTCAAACACCAACGAATAATTTACAACGTCTGTTAAATAAAAGTTCTACTAAGGGATCTCCTCGCTATAGCCCGAAAACTTATACATTTTTTCGTGTCCTCTGTGCTTTTTCTACGAATACACTGAAGAAAAAACTATGAAGACAAGTGTGGATTTGGAAATTTAAACCTCTCGGAAGTTGACTTTTTGTTAAGTGGAAATTTCTGGTGAAAAAACGCTGTAACCGCCAAAAAATTTTATTTAGCGTAATTGTTTTAATTATTTCCAAATTTCCAATCGTTGCTATAAAGGGCAACTAATTAATAGCCTTGACCAATAAACCATCCTATCAAACTGTTGGATAATCCTACCACTGTAATGTGGGGGACCCCAGTGTGTACGGAACTCCTGTTGTCTCTCACGTTGATGCACGGGAATCAATAACATCCAATTAAAGTTAGATAACGGTGTAACACGTGTTCTCTGTTCCGTCGAAAAAATTATTTGTTTTTTGTTGAACCGGATCGGAATGAGTCTACAAAATCCATGTGGGTACTTACATCTTAAATCCAATTTATTTAGAAACGTTTCGAACGGCGACGGATATGTGAGAGTCGGAAGCGGTGGAATCCCGAGGATAATAACCCCCGCCACTCAAAACTGTTACATTTTTAAAAACATGTAGCATTTTATAATGGAAAAGTATGATGAAAAGTCTTACGGGAGGGTCTTTATATTAACGTCCAATATTTCTTTCGAAAAAAAAAATTCGATTCTATCGTGCTTTTATGTCGTTAAATATTTATTCTATATTATATGCATGGCTTGAACAAATTTGCTGCGGGAAGCGATGGCAAATTCCTGAAAATCCATTAAAGTGTTTCAATTTTAAAAGCCGGATTTTGGGAAAATTGTTTAAAGGGCGATCAGTCTGCAGGTTTCCATAAAATGAATTGAACCCATTCGATAAACTGAAAAATTAACCTTACTGGCAATTTTTTTATAATATTGAGAATTGGAATCCACTTGTGAATATTATTTTGACCTGGACTTCAATGTTTCGAAAAGTTGGCTATATCCTATTTAAAAAAAGGTCATATTTTCCATAAATCGCCGGATGGGCACTAAAGGACTTTCATTGTTATACTATAAGTAGTTAATTACATAATTTTGTTTAAAAATTAGAATTGAAGTTAAACAAATTCGCCCACTGTGTTATATCTCCCTTGCAAAGCTGTTAGTTCTTCCATTCTTCCAAATCGAAATGTCATTAACAATTTCCTTTCATCTGTAGGAAAGAAAACGTCTTTCTACTTTATTTGAATGAGCAGTGTTAATTTTTTTTCTACATGAAGACATTTTTTCCCAAGTTCCCATTTCTTTCCCAGTCGCTTGTGTTCTTCTATAACTTCCTACATCCACTTCTTGGTATACAAACGTCTTTCCTTCTACTCTTCAAACACCAGCCACCCATACTTTTTACTATATACATATTTTACTTATTTCTAGTTGTGATTCTTGTCTATATTCATTTCTTTATTAGTATTAGTATTGTTCTTAAGTCTTAAGACTTCAGTATTCACAATCATTTCTTGCGCGACTGAACTTCGTTCCTTTGACCAAACCATTTCTTCTTCTTTTTATTTTTCTACTTTGTAGATGTAAATTATTACATTATATTTTTCTATCTTGTATCTTCATTTACATACTTCCCAACATTATCCTTTTTGATAGTTTTTTGAATCTAAATCGCTTGATTTTGTTCAATTTCCACCATATTTTCTGTCATACTTCTCCCATGTCAATAAATAATATGAGGCTTTCGGGTTACTCGAACTGTCAAGATAACTAGTTTTCGGCTTATACCGTGTCGTTATGTTTGTTCCACAGCCTGCGTTAAAGCGCTTGCCTTACCTTTTTCCTTGTGAGCCAAAAAAGGATATTTGAGATGATTATCCATCCTCTTAGCTCCCGATGGTGATGAGCTGCTAGTCTAGGCTTGCCAGGCCTGACTGCTGAATGTGAAACCAAAAGTTCTAACGTTTCGCAAGACATTGCAGCTTGCATCGTCAGAGTGATAGGAAGCAGTCAGACCTGACAAACCTAGACTTAACAGCTCACCACCATCCGGAGCTAGGAGAGTATCCAAAAATCCTTGTTTTGGCTCACAAAGAAAAAGGCTGTGGAACAAATATAACAACGTGGTACAAGCCCAAACTAGTGATCCTCTCCCATGTCTTCATTTTTGTTCCGTCAAGCACTCCCACTCAATTTTTCTTATATTCTTCATCTTCATATGCCACTTTTCCTTCCATATTCTTTAGACCGGTTTATCTTCTTGGCTAATATTTTAGTATAATTTCGTGATTTGTTCTTACTTTCTCTAATCTTACCTCATTCACACACCCGTTTCTCATTATGTTCATGTTCCTCTCTATGTTCCCCTCTATTTACTTTAATTTCTATCTCGCTTCTATTTTAGTTACACCAATCCCTGCTCTTCTCATGATTTTTCTCTACGACTTTCTGGTTCAATTTTCAAATAATAATAAAATGGACGAATTTTGCAACAGGCAGTTACAGTGAGTAACAACTGAATTAATATCTGCATTTTAAATTCAAAATATTTACCGAGACTAAAAGCATTACGTTCAGCAAAAACCTTACCAGAAGTAAACTCGTTATGGAAGATAAACACATAGAACAGCAAATACCTCAGTGTTACCACGATCAAATAAGAGACCTTAGAGGATTAATCAATTGAGAGGCAGTTACATCGGGATGTCATATGACCACGAAAATATACCAGCAAAACGAAACACCAACATCGCGGAACAGTGTGACATGCACGATATAGTAAGATGGGGTAAAAAAGAGAAAAACAGTGATCAAATCAGGTAAGGTAAATCAACAAGTAAACGTCCGTCGTTGCCGAAAAGGTCTCCAACAGCAATTAAAAATTAACCGATCTATAAAAAGAAGACTGATTGATAACTAACAATTTACAATGTTCTTGGGAACTTTATTATGTTATATCTACTCTCTGCACTATCAAAGCGTTACTCTTGTTGTGTCTTCTTTGGACGCAGTTCAATTTCCAATATATTCCATCCTTTTCTCGGTGAATATATAGCTAATAGTCATTATATTAAATAAATAAAAGGCGTCGAGGTATCGCAAACTATATTTCAATTTATTATTTTTCTGCGGCTATCGATTTCGGTCATAAGCTGACCATCATCAGGCCATGCTACTCACTGTCTTGAAGCATGGCCTGATGATGGTCAGCTTATGACCGAAATCGATTTGCCGCAGAAAAATAATAAATTGAAATATAGTTTGCGATACCTCGACGCCTTTTATTTATTAATTATCAAGCTATACAAAATGGAGAAATTTATTCAAATCATAATGTTAGTTTAAGCCTCCCCATTTATTACTTTGCACTATTTTACAACATCTTTCAGTTTCCTCCCAGTTATAAAAAGGCTACTCCGCACCATGTCATTTGCGTTAAGGATTTACAGCTGTACGAATAAAAAAATAAATTAGAATTGCTAATACAGATGTAATAATGTTGAAAGCAATTGAGTACAATTGCACCTCGCAGCAGTACCAATAATAAAATTGCTGCCTTCATTTTCATTTGCAACTACACTTGAAAAATCTCATTTCACCTATTTTAATTAATCTTTATATTTGGCACAACGACAACCGTAATGAAGGTTAAAAAAAAGTCTTTATGCAAAGTGGACCAAAATCTTTTCACGTGCTGTCAAAATGTGACCGAATCATAAAACAAATAATAAAAAATTCAGTACCATGAACAAGGAAGTTGTCCAAACAAAAGCAAACGCTTATCCCGTTTCCGGCATTAGTTTAACTGTTACCTGAACTTTTTAAATAGACTTTTAAAGTGCATTAAATTTGTATTCCTTTTTTTTATTAACGGTATCTATCCGATCACCATTTGGTTTGGGTTCGTTGTTGTATCCATGTACGTGCGCTATTTACGGTATAATAATAATTGGTAATTGTTTTACGTGACAAGTAACGGCTGCCCCCGCATTGAGGGTCGTCGGCCCCACACCTGCTGATTGCTATGCGCGACCGTCTTTTTCTCATTGCACCTGCACGGACACCTTAACTTATCATTCTAAAAGAACACGTCTTATGATGCTTCCCTTCCTTAAGGCGCATCGTATACAAAACTTGTAATTATTATTTTAACGAATTATGTTGTTGGCTGGCTTCTGGTGCTACATTGACATTACCTCAGGTTATTTCATTAATTATTAGTGAGTGAAGGCCAGTTAGTTATTTTTTTTATTAAGGTGTTTTGGTTGATTTCACTTTTTCATGCAAATTACCAATGATTCTGTTATTCGGTTTAGAATAGAAATCAAGTATGTACAATTAAAGCAATCAAACTTTTTAATTTTCTCCCCCAACCCCCAGAACGAATAGTATCTAGACCTAGAGGTATCAGTGTATCAGTGGCGTATTTAACGGGCGTGCGAGTCGTGCGGCGCACGACTAGGCCCTCGCAAAACGAGGCCCTCAGGCCCTCCAAAAAATAAAATTAATGATAATAAATTATACATAATATGTAAGAGACATTACATTTTGTGTTTTTTCTATAATATAATAACTAGACATTTTTTACCACCTATATAATGGCTACGTTTACATCGGAAGGACTATATCTGGACTGACCTAAAAATTGACCTAGATTAGACCTAAAATAGTCTAGACTTTGCGCGTTTATATCGCAGCGTTTTTAAACGACCTACCTATAAATTGAGGTTGATTTTAGTCCTACATTACTCAATGGTCCTACTTTAAATTGATTTAGAGCCCTCTATCGGTCAAAGTAGCTATTAGTAATTTGTGTTTGTGACTTTGTATTGTTTTATTGTAACCTAACTTTGTATTTGTGTCAGAACTGATTTGTTAATCGTTTGGTGTCTAAAAATGAATTCAAACTTCTACTGCCCTTTGAAGATTTGTACAATTGCATCGGTAAAACAGATCACTACTGCATAGGTCAGGTCGAATACGTTTACATCGTTTTTTATACTACTTTAGTCCAACCTAAATTTAGGTCAGTCCACGGAAAAATAAGACCTGACCTATACCATTTAGTCCTGGTCCATATGAGTTTACATCACATGAACTTAATTTATTTAGGTCGAATTTGGGTATAGGTCGCGGACTAAACCCATGATGTAAACGTAGCCATTGTGGCCCTCCCTACTTTTGCACGACGAGGCCCTGGACCTTAAATACGCCACTGTGTATGTCACAGTGATAAGTAAGTGCAAATACTTCCAAAACTAGAAATAATCTTATCATAAGCTGGTTTTAAATTTATTATATTTAAGGTCATCTGATGCCACTCGTCAATCAATTATTATGATCAAAAACAACCAAAAGGAAAATTAGACCGTACCGTTTATACAAGTTGCTACAGAAAACAATAAGGTGGGCACGTCTCCATTAATTAATAAAAAATATGCTTTCCACCATTTTTTTTTCAAAAATTTGCAAAATCATATCATTTTTCCTGAAAGCGCTCATTTAGCCTTCAGTTTATCGTTTGCTATATAACCGTCTCAAACAAAATCAGAAATTTATATGTTCGTACAAATTTTCCAAACAGCGAACCACAAAGTTTCTTAAAAAATTAACACAGACTTTAGAAAAACACACGACAAATAACAGTTATATAAACTGTTTGTAAACGCAAGGGTACTGTAAACATCTTATGAAAGCAAATTTATACAACTTAAATTAGGTGGAAAATTTAAGTATTATGTTAGCAGGCAATTTCAAGCAAATCAAACCAATTAGTGGTCGAGTTTTATTTACATTTGGGAATGTTTGCTACTTAACTATGGAAGGAACTGAGTCATTCGACAAAATTAATAAACAAATTAATATGTCGCGTTCAGGAAATATCAAAAAAAAAAAAATTAGCATTTAATTGGCACGGATTTTTCGCTCAGTGAATATATTTAATGCTGTTCTGTCAAGGTCTTTATATGCAAAGGTTTTGGTGGCTACAAGAAATGAACTTATAGATATATTTTACATTGAACAAGACGTATATTTGAATAATTGTAGCAACGTAATATTGCATTTTTGTACACTATACGTAGAATAATAATTGTGAATAGCATCGATTACGTATACATGGACGTTAAATGAACCGAAGAAGTCCAATACATACGTAAATAAAGCCTTCATTCTGCAAAAATTTTGAAAATAACTTAAAAAAGGAAAAAATATTTTCATTAAACAACAACAATAGAATAGTTGTTCTACAAGTCACAATCTCTAGATTGGTTAGAGGCGATTCTCATGAATTATGAATGCCATTATTTTAACAAAAATACCATTACTTAATATAGCATTTTTATTATTGGTAATAAAGAATGGCCTTCAAGCGACAAAAAAATAATCATATAGGTACGTTAATAATGCGCTTTTCTTAAGACTCGAAAAAGGGCAAAATCTCGATTTAAATCTTTACCTCCCCCCCCCCCTCCAAACCTCGGCTAATTAAATTTGGAAATGAAGAGAGAGAGAGACAGAGAGAGAGAGAGAGAGAGAGAGAGAGAGAGAGAGAGAGAGAGAGAGAGAGAGAGAGAGAGAGAGAGAGAGAGAGAGAGAGAGAGAGAGACAGAGAGACACTTTACGCTGCTCCTAAATTTAACTAGATCGACAATAGTTCCGTACAAAAATTAGACCAAAAATGGTGCAAACGTTAGTGGCTCGAAAATCCTTTATATATCTTTATGTCATACTACCTTATTATTTCACCATTACAACTGCTGAAACAAGAAACATTAATGAGTGAATGACTAAATAACGTCTCTTTAAATGACAATCTGATTTTAGATAGCAACGGGCGTTATTTTTTATAACGCCTGCTTATAACGCTCGCAAATGTAAAATTATGCCTCATCAGTCATCACTATAGATACGGGCAAGGATGTTAAATGTGGGTCTATACTGATTTTATTGTTATCATCTTAATCAACTTCTTGCAAGTATGACAAAGTTATGAAGGCACCACGGGCGTTATGAACTAAATAACGCCTAAGGTCGACAGTGTATATCCCGAGGGCCAGAGGCCCTCGGGCTATACACTGTCGACCTTAGGCGTTATTTAGTTCATTACGCCCTAGATACCTTAATTACTATTGTGATTACCTATATCATCCAAAATACTATTACCAGTTATTTCAATACTCTTTGCGTTTGCGAGACGCCCTCTAAAATGAGGGCTATCTTCAATTAATTATTTCCTGAAGAGCTTTTTTAACAATGTAACCAGTAGTTCCTATCAAGTTGTCCGCCATATTGAAAATGTGTACCATAGGTTTACATACTAATTTCTATGGGAAAACAGTCGCGAAAAGTAAATGTAATGGTATTGTATCGTTGGGAACTCATTTGATAATGTCAAAAATCTTCGCCATTCATAATTTTTTCTTTCTTGTTTTAAAAACCATTTTTTGTGATTGATTTTTAGTGAAACTGAAGAAATAACTTGCGTATCCATCCGTCTGTACGCCTAGCCTCATTTCTGTGGTTTTAGATTAATATTCATGGAATTTTAGTACAGGTAGGGGTGGGCAGTCACAAAATACTTGTATTGAAAATACAGTATTTTAAATACATTTGTATTTTGTATTTGATGATTTTCCCCTAAAGTATTTTGTATTTCAAGTACTCTCTTATGAGTATTTTGAATTTTGTATTTGAAATACATTAATGTATGTATTTTGTCCACCGCAATGTTGCGACAGGTTTTAAAATTTCCTTCGGAATTTTATGCATACAGCATAACAAAGATTTTGTGTAGATATATGTATCTACAGCAGCTTCATTCAAACGCAGTTGTTAATTATTCTTAAGGGCGAATTTCAGAAACATATTTTGACATATACAGGGTGCTTCAATAACGTGTGACAAACAAACAACAATTTTTTCTAATAATGGAACACTTTCTAGAATTTTACATGTTGAGAACCTCCTAAAATATTACGGCTTTTCAGTTTCCCATGTATGAAAGAATTTTAAAAATTAATTCGGAAACCCTTAGGAATAATAGACATTTGAACGTGATTACAAAAAATGTTCGTATTTTAATTCTTTATCGATCAAACAGATGATATACATGGTGTTTCATTTACAAAAGTTGAGTAAAGTTTTGAATTTTCTAAAAATTGTAAGATAAATTTGAACATCCTGTATAACGTGAAACATCATAAATTAAATCAGAACATCTGAGAAACATCTACAACAAGAATTGAATCCAAATTTAACATGAAAGTTGAATTTATGGTTATGCCGTGCCTTTAGAGAAAGTAATGAAAATTACATTTATTTACTAAAAAAATTTTCTTTGTTTGTCACAGGTTATTGAAGCACACTGTATATGTCAAAATATTTTCCTGAAATGCGTCCTTAACAATAATTAACAACTGTGTTTAATTGAAATTTCTCGCTTTCTTAGTCTCGGTACTGTAGAAGCCCAACGAAAGGGTCCTGTATATGGATTTTTGTATTTCAAATATTGTATTTGTATTTTGTATTTTTAAAAAATATATAAAAGTATCTTGTATTTTGTATTTCAAATACCTTTCTAGGAATATTTTGTAATTTGTATTTGAAATACGTTAGTGCATGTATTTTGCCAAGCCCTGAGTTCGATTCCATGCCATATTAAGCATGTGTTTCAAAAATAATGTGCTTAACCTGCGCATACCATGCGCACAATTTGTAATTGTTTTATTTACGGCTACTATAACAACTGAATAAGATATGTATCTATTATGCAAAATTATAGAAAGAAGTCCTGAAGAAGAACTACCTAATGATACTGAAGAGTTCTAAAACGTTTTGCGAAAAACTTATTTTGAAAAATGATGATTTTCTTAATATTCCGTAAATGAAAATATCCTTGGAAATATTTTAATGGAATTTGAAGTTCTGATTAAAGTTCCATAGAGTCGGTACATACCTACCTCAGCAGTACTGAGATAAATTATATATGTAATATTATATAATTAAATGCTTCTCGTATTGTGTATGTATGAAAATATCCAAGTGCTGAAAAAATGCTTTGCCTTTTGGTTTTTGTTTAATTTTTTATTTGTTCAATGACTCAGCGAAACTTTTCCAAATTTCTCTCAAACATCGATATTGTACTTGAAGTATAAGTGCTTTATTTATTATGTATGTATAGAACCAAAATGAACAAACAAATTTGCGTTCTCATGCTAGAAAAATACGGTTAACTAAACTAGAAAAATAAACTTAATTATGTACTTCCTTGTTCGCAATTGCATTAATTTATGAATATCTAATGTCATTAATAAGATATTTATGAAATGATAAAATATACAGCATTTTTTTTTTCAAAAGAAACTAATTTGCATATTATACCTACATCGGTAACGTTTCTCCTGGAAATAAATCATAGGTTCTCAACGGCTTAGATATATTATGTGCGAAAAGAAACACGTGGAAAAGTAATATGGATTATTCTAAAACATCGATTTGAAAACTTCAAATTACTTTTTCGCGCACATTGGACAAATGTAACTCTTAAAAAAAAGTGCACAAAGAGACGACCGATGTACATCTAAAGCCGCTATAAAGCCATAAAGCTCGGTCAGTTTACAAATAATGTGGTTAGAAAAAAATGAAAACCCACTGTAATTGGTTATAAATTAAAGTCGCCCGACGACCTTCAAAATTAACAGAGTGCTAGTAGAATTAATTAGCCTCGAATTATTTCTTTGTTAATTGAATAGATAGACCATATACCATGTAATTCGAAATTTCACCTACACTTAAAACAATGATTGCACGGGTTTTTAAAGAAATGATTTCAGAAACTTACAAACCCTAATTTCAATGGCAATAGAAGAAATGTTCGGAAAAAACAATGAAAAGTTCCACTTTCCTTCCATAGGTAACCAATAAACATGATATGATTACAAAGCTAATTATTTGTCATGATTTATAACAACCATTTCAATGGTGTGGTGTTAAAAATAATTGTAAAATTTTACTTAAATCTTATTAAAAACCTAGTTTTATTTATTTATAAAAATGTTACAATCTGAAATGAATCAAAAGTGATATCGTGTAGCGCAGATATTTATAATGAATATACATAATATAAACAAAAATATGACCTAATTTTAATCTCCCCATAAATGAATCTAATCAATGCTCTCCAAGTTCACTTTTTGGGTACTTAACAACAACAAAATCTAATTATTATTTATAGTTTAAATATAATAAAAAATGTAATAAAAATTAATTAACTCAAATTAAAGTGAAACTGAACATAAATGTCGTTATTTTTGCGCAAATAACAACGTGAATATCTCTTCAGATTGTGTCATATTTTTGGAATTTTTCCTATTCATCATTGCAACAGAATCTGGAAAGCTTCAACCTGTTTTTTAAATTTACCTCATCAAAAACAAAGGGAATTGATATTTTATGATTTTTTCCATTCGCTAATAGGGAATTTACGAATGTGGAAAAGCCACAAAAAGCTTTTAAAGAAACTTCAAACTGCTTGGGGACAAATTATTTTTATTGAAATTATGAAAATCTTCAGGATAATATGAAATTAAAGAAAAAAGTAACTGTATACACTACAAATACGTGAGTAGCATTTGAGTTGAAATCCCCTTTTTTTCATATAACTTTTTTGATTTTGGTATTTGAAAACTAACTTTGCATCAATGATCATAGTCTTAATACAATAAGAAAAAAGCTCAAAATTCAAGTGAAATTTCAACCCTTCAGAAATTATACAAAATTCCTAAACATTTTCATTTGCGAGTTTGTCAGTTGTTATAATGAAAACAAATAATTCCGCTAATTTTTAATTTTGAATGCAACCAAATGCAAAATATGTTCGCTAATGGTAAAGACCGCCAAAGTAACGGTAAATCTTTTCGAAATACTGTTATTTTCGTCACGAACAAAATTTTTTTCCGTTTTATACAGGTCGTGAATTTTTGCGTTTACTTTTTAAGAAACTTTAGAGGTGCACAGTAAAGAAAAATGAAAGCGATCGTCCCACCTGACGTCCTAACAAGAGAAAGTTAAATTCAATTATGGAATGGAATTTACGGTTCAGATATTGTATCTGAAAAAAATAGTATAATTATTAAGATAAAATTTACAGAAGTCATCGTACTGTTGCATCAAATAAATTCTACTGAACACATCTTTGCCCGATGATTTCATATTATTAAAAAACAAAATAATTCGATTGACGGGATGACTAAGACATTTCTGTAGCCTTCAATATTCCTATAAGATAGTAATTTGTTTCTGGTTGTTTTACTAAAAAATGTACCCATACGTTTAGTCAAAATGAGAAAGTGAAGGGCTGAGGAGTAAACAGGTAACTTGAAGAAGTTAGAGTTCTTCGTTTCTAGTATGTCCTACGAAAAAGGGAAATGGCAGGTATTCTGTCCAGGCTGTATGTGAAGAAGGAAAATTAATAGTACACTAGAATAAAATTTGAAAGAGAAATAAAAAGTAATAAAAAAGAACAAAACAATCTCACAAAGAAGCTATTTGGAGAGATCTAAACACTGAAGTCTAGCTAGACGAAAAACCAAAGAAAAGTAGATTTACAATACCTAATGTGAATGTCCGTCTAGCCTACGTCTTGTCTGTTCAACTATAGACTCTTAATCTGACAACCCATGGCAACACCATTGCTCAGTCATATGATTTAGGTAGGTTGTAGATAGTGCAGTGCAGTAGTACAACTGACGAACTTGGCTTGCCATAGTGCAAATTTTCATGCAACTTGAAGATTGTTGCGGTGTGTCGCGTTTGGCGACATTTGACCTTTTCCCGAACGGAAGATACGTTCTGGGGAGGAAAAGATCAATTGCCACGTAGTACAAAAAAAAAGAAATCGACTTCGATATACTTATACAGAAAATCATTGGCTGTAGCTTCGGAAATGTCATGTTCTAACAGGAAAGATATGGTAGTCGACTCGGGCATATTTTTCTAATAAATTATATTACTGGAAGAGGTCAAACCAACCTCCATTTTCAATGATACAGGGATGTAGAAAACTATAAATCTGTCTTCTACGAGATTTATTTTACTTCTATAATCATGAACCTAACTGGGACTTCGTTTAAGGTGTCATTGTCATTGACATCAAGCTTCAAATTTATCCAGTGATTTGGTAGCTAAGTTGGTGTGAAGTAAGAAGGGAATGAAAGAAACGACTTCAATCGTGAAAGGAAATGATAATGGTATTAGAAAAATGGGCCTCAGTTACCTATGTGACCTAGGTCTCGATGAGGTCATAAAGATATCAAGACCAACGGGTGTGAGGATTTGTTCCTTTGCGCACGAGGCACAACATCATATTTATACCTACCGACGCACAAAATATGAAAATGAAACTGTAAAGAACAATCAGCCGAAAGTGGTATCCAAATTGGCAATAAAAAGATTGGAAGGGTAACTGTGGAGATACTGAGCTAGCTGTGGTCCAAAATTCCTCAATCATAGAGCGACCTTCATTGACTAATTGAATTGCATGACAGACAAGGCGATCAATTGTTTTCAGCACCAAGTAGAATCTCTCCTGTGTTGAAGAGACGAAGGCATCCAGGACTGGAGGAAGGTGCAGCTTAACAAAACTCAGGATACTGGCAATTAGGCGCAGGAGATGGAATTTTTCGATATCATCATAGTAGTACAACTACCGCCTTCCACACATTATGATGCGGTCAATAATAATCCAGAACCTTAAATCATAACTATCTCCCTATAGGCCGGCCGCACATTGAGCGCAGCACAGCACAGCACAGCACAGCATAGCACAGCGCAGCAGAGGATTTTGTAACCCATGGAATTAAAGCGAACACCGCATATTCCATGCAGCCGAGACGTAGTAGCGGCAGAGGATTATTTCCATTTAATTCCATGGGTTACAAAATCCTCTGCTGCGCTGTGCTATGCTATGCTGTGCTGTGCTGCGCTTAATGTGCGGCCGGCCTAAGACTGGTACAAAGCACAGGAAGATTTTTCATACGCCACGAGAAAAACGGAGATTATCTCAATGAAATCGGGAAATAGAAAATCGCTGAATGCATAAGGTGACAATATAGAGACAGGAAAGATCACCCGATTTTCGCTACTACATAATGTAATGTATTGAAAGTGGACACAACATCGACTCCAGAGAGTGGAATGCCAATCACGACACCGCATGTGAATGCAGGGGTGTACAAGATGATATACAAAAGGCGTGAGAAAGAATCCTAGGGCTGGAGATTCGAAGATTAATTTCATTTGATTCAATTTCCTCTTTTGGAAGAAACTATATAAAAAGGGTACAGGGAAACGCGTTCATCTTCAATAGTATCTGAAAATAATGACCCAGAATCTCATTTTAAGTGGCTCGATTAATTAGAATTTTTAACTGCTAGGAGAAGGATTGGAATCGCGACTGTGGAGATCCTGGCAAGGATGATCCAGATCCAAAATATATTAGGAGGGGTGCGGTTTACTTTGAATACCTACGTGTGAAAACTGTTTTGCAGCACTGAGTAGAATCCTACCTAACGTCGGAGGACCTCCAAGAAGAAAACGATGACCAGTATAATGAAATCGTTGGTGTTTTACGCTTCTGACATGTTGGAAATGCGGTGGGGTGTGCCAAAAGAAGCTGCTTAACAGTTAACAGAGAAGTCGGTCATTGGGATCGCTAGTCTCACCTGCACATAATACTACCTCAAAGGGATAGGGCAACAGACTACGGATGGACAGTGAATGAGGGAGCCAGTCGAACGAGAAGGGGTTCTGGTTTCAACACCTTTAGCAGAAAAAACAACAATTTTCACAACCTATTATAGGGAAAATGGGAAATACTTTAATAAAATTGAGAAGGAGAGAGAGGCAGCAAATAACCCCGAGGAAATAACATTTGTATCTTAGAAATCCTTTTAATTGGTGAAATCCCCAATGGTTGTGTCTACACACGATGTCCACATCTGTCTTAATTATTCGATTAGTTAATTGATCAACATAAAATAATGAAAAACGACAAATAAGTTGAAAAAATGTAATTGTATAAAAGTTAATACGTCAATATTTTTCCCCCTTGACATGCCTCATCTTTTTAAAATGTAAAATTTTTTCACCACCTCATCATTAATTAAGTTTAAAGCCTGAAGATGATCAAAGTCGAAACACGTCGCGAGGTTGTAAATTAATAAATTTTATCATTTCACGTCGACCAATCCACACAGTCAGTCGTAAGGGGCAGATTTTGTGATTATTTCTTTAAATGTTACAACCCTTTTATTTTAATCTGTTACAATCTGCTACCCTGTAAATGACACGTATGCGTTGGGTTGTAAGTATTTAAAAATAAAATTACTCGTTATTTTTATAATTAAAAATGAGCTCCTGTTATTGAAAAACGCTTTATTTCGATAGTTTTGAAGAGCATAATGAAAAGAAACAAAAAGGAGGTCAAAATGGCATTACCATATGTATAGTATGAAAGCGTAAAGAAATTTCGGCCAAAATTGAATTTTAAGTTGAATCAAGAGACTGTGAACGGCAATTACGAAATATGATTGTGGTTAATCGAAATTGTTGACCCGAAATTTTCAATTTTCCAGAGAGTTTGATTTTACTTTTTAAGTAAAACGTAGCAAATATGTAAAATGTTGGATTAAGTATTGTAATGAGGTATTATGGCTCATTAACTTTTTCGTTTCGTCATATTTCCTTGCGAAAAGTTGTAGGATTTCAGGAAGTCTAGAACGTAACGCTTTCGTGAGAAATTGCATAATCGATAAGGCGATTTAACAAAAAAAAAAGGTCTATTAAGGAAATTGATTGACTAGACTGTGAGTCAACAGTGAGGCATCCACCATACATACGTAAATATTTACAAACGGTGTATAAAAAAAAAGGTCGTATGTTCACAACTTACACACCCTAAGGGGGTCACATTGAGTTTACCAGGGTCGGGGCCATGCAGCCTACACGCGCCGCGTCCTTGGCTCTGTCTGCCAGTTGTCTGGCGCAAGTCGCCCCTTGCCTGGGGAACACAGTCATCTTTCAAGCCCTCCACCGTTCTTGTTGCAGGTGTACCAAGCATTTTTGTCGCCGTCGCCGTCGTCTACACTTCAACTATTTATTAATTGACATTGATACATTTTACAAACCGCCACACGATTACGCGAAAAGCGATGTCAAACAAAATTGGAGGACGTAATCCTTTTCGCAAAATACTATGAATGGTACACCTACACTAATTTACATAACCTATAAATATCATTCATGAATGAACTAATTCGCATAATTTAGAATTACGAAAACGGACGAGTTATAATAATAAAAAAAAAAATTGAAATTAATTACCTTTTTATTTATAGCGAATTTATTTCGCATGACACTTAAAAATTTACGAACGGCCCTCTTCGCGAAACCAGAGGGCGAAGTTGAAGTTACCTTAACTGCGGCTTGAACCATCACCAACAACAAACCGAAGTATACTAACGACAAGTGCGCGGCAAAGAACGTGACAAACGTGGGTTCGCGAGTTGTTCTGTCTAGACAGTCGCTATCATTCCCCACCATTTTATACTCTGATAAGAGAAACAGCCATTGTAATCCCTCCATATGGCCCACTTATAAATGACGATGATTCCAATATTGCAACACCATCCATCCTTTTCTAATCTATTCCATCACGTCGCTATTTCCCCCATACATTTTTTTTTCCTATATTTAATTGCAAATAATGCAGTACACTATTTAACATGATCGAGTCTAGACAGTCGCCTTCGTACATATTTTTTTACTGCCTTTTTCACAAACTGGAATTACCTGCAACGATGATGTTAATAAGCGTTACGATTATTGACGTTTTTTATTAAAACGTGCGTTTAGGTAAACTTTCCAGAATCCTTAACGCACCTGCTTACTCAATAGAAAATCTTAACTAAGAAAAAAGCCACTAATTACCCGGTAATTGGAAATATATATTCCAGCCAGACGAAATGTAATTAAAATAATTAGCATTCGAAAGGAAATATTTCCCATATAATTACTCCTAGACTGAACAAAGAACACGTTATCAACCGTAGATAACAATAACTTTTTTATCTCATACCGATAACAATGAGTATTTTACTTCCATCTTCCATCAAAAAGAAAATCTAGACGATACTACTTGAAATATGATTGCATCACGTCTACAAAATTTTTAATTACATTTACATACATCGATATTCAGCCGTACATTAATATTTTATGAATTTTTTTTTCAAAAAGGATCTAGATAACGGTTTCGTTGTACAACATTTTGTTTTCTTATTCATAATGTAGAAATAATTTTAAATTAATTAATTAATGTAATTTACATTCTTTCAATTAGGACAGCAGACGACCTTTTATCGTAGCGAATTATGTTAATTTTTACGCAGTTGTGAAAAACTCTCTTTGTTTAACACAAAAAACGTACACTTCAAGTTGATTTATTATCCCGATCCAATTATAAAAACGCGGGGGTTTTCTAGTCCAAAGACGTGGAAAACTCGCGGAGTGGAAATAAACTTATGGACGGTTCGTTGAGTCGTAAACGGACAGCAACACTAACAAAATGTCACTGGCTGTCATACTCACTCGAGTATATCGCTATATAGGGGGAGAGGAGCTTTTTACGCACGCAAGGGTTTACGTCTTTACGACTATAATATTGCAAAACTGTTAATAAAAGAACTGAGAACTGAGGCAATTACATTGTTTCTAATAAAAAGGGTCGGATGTGAAAAAATACGAGATGCTACTCAAAAATTTCAAGACTGAATTGAAGGCCCAAATTGAGTCTCACTCATGGTGATTAGCAAAAATTTCAAACGAATCGATTCATTCGAACACTATTAGTGATTAGTTTTCCGATTAATCGTGATTTCGATTAATCGCGACTTTAAACTAATAGCGATATCGATTTTTCAGATTTTTTCAGAAATCGATTAATCGAAACATTCTGAAAAAATTTTAGCCAATTTGCGTTTTTCGATAATCGGGCGATTTTTCAATTAATCTTTGCGTTTTCTGATACGTAGATTCAAAATATGAAAAATCTTATAAAAAATTAATGTGTGCCGCCATTTTAGTTTACACCGGAAGTGACGTAATTAAAGGTAATATCAGCATTTTCGTTCTTGCCCCGAATGCCATCGATTGGCGAAAACCGCATTTCGATAACTTTAATAGTTTCTGAGTATAGAGTGTTGCAGTCATTTTTTAAAATGATTTTTTTAACACTTTTTTCAAAAAATAAGTATAACACAATAATATTGCTGAAGTCAGAAAAAAATAATCTTTTAAACTACATAAAAAAACTGCAACTTTATCTTATAAAAAAAATGAGTGCCGCCATTTTAGCTTACACCGGAAGTGGCGTAATCAAAGGTAATATCAGCATTTTCATCCTTGGCTCGAATGTAATTCATTAGCGAAAACCGCATTTCGATAACTTTAATAGTTTCTGAGTTTAGAGCGTTGCAAGGAATGTGTACGTACAGACTACAGACTACAGACGACAGACGGAAAATTTTTTTTTCATTTTTGAATCTACTAATAGATTCGTCTGTCGTCTGTAGTCAGTAGTCTGTAGTCTGTAGTCTGTCCGTACACATTCCTTGCAAAGCTCTAAACTCCGAAACTATTAAAGTTATCAAAATGCAGTTTCGCCAATCGATGCATTCGGGCCAAGGACGAAAATGCTGATATTACCTTTGATGACGTGACTTCCGGTATAAGCTAAAATGGCGGCACTAATTTTTTTTATAAGATAAAGTTGCAGTTTTTTTATGTAGTTTAAAAGAGTATTTTTTCTGAATTCAGCAATATACATATTATGCTATACTTATTTTTTGAAGTGTTAAAAAAAATCATTTTAAAAGATGACTACAACGCTCTACTCAGAAACTATTAAAGTTATCGAAATGCGGTTTTCGGTAATCGATTGCATTCGGCCCAAGGGCGAAAATGCTAATATTACCTTTGATGAGGTCACTTTCCGGTATAAGCTAAAATGGCGTCACTCATTTTATATAAAATAAAATTGCAGTTTTTTATGTAGTTTAAGAGTATTTTTTTCTGAATTCAGCAATTTGTGCTATATGTGCTATTTTATTTTTGAAAAAAGTGTTATACGAGGAAAGTCTCGTGGCACTTGCCAGAATTTTTCAGAAATCGATTTCGATTTTCCACAATTTTTGCCAGCACTGAACTAGCGAGTGATCCTACAGCTGAGCACAGTGTGTTTCCTAATGATTCGGCGATGAAAATTTAATCAAATCAGCTCAGTTTTAAACTGTGAACCTATTGGCAATTCCTGTACACCATCAGGGAAAAATTTGCCAGCGTTCGTGGAAATCATCGCCAGAATATCAAAACACGCCATGCAAGGACATGGGTGAAGTGTGAAGATATACAAATGCCGCCATGGAAAAAACAAATGGATTTTATCTATAACTTAACATGAGAAAAATTGCACCCAAATTTGTCCTACCGCAACAAACAACTGAGTCTGTGCTCAGCTTCAATGGACAATAACTGCTCTCAATCACGCGGATTTTGTCAAGCACATCAGGTGGCAATAAAGCTGAAAACTAGTTCGATTCATCCCAGAAACGCTAATAATAAACTAATAGAGATGGGGACATCCTTGACTCTTTAGAATTACGTAGCAGGTTTTTGACATTTTTAGATTTAACATAAGCACTGGATCTAGGTCATTCGTCGAATGACTAAAACGCCGTAACAATTTTTAGATGATCCAGAACAACCTCAAAACGTCGACAACCATTTCGCCGACTAGGACCATTTTGATAACCGTATCCAAAACGAAGAATGTCCAAAACGCCATCACTCGAATTTGACAAGTGCAAAACGTCGACGACATTTCGACCAACAGAGCAATTCCGCCGAATTTAATATGGCCGTGACCAGAACGCCAACATAAAAATGTTAAGTAATTACGGCCAGTTTTTTTAAATGGAACGCCCGCCGCCTCATTCTGACGAATCATATGCAAAAAACCCGAAGTCAATAGCTCCTACCGTTCTAGGTTTTCTGGCTCATAACAAAGAATGAGAAAGTGGTCAAGTGGTACATAAACCAGGAACTGAAGTGTCTTGGTCGGCGTTTTGGAATTACCAATGTCGGTGTTTCGAACATTCGGCGTTTTGGACAAAATAAGTGGTCGCCGCCGCTTTGGACACGGTCGCCGTTTTGGACATTCCGGATCATTGTGTCGGCGTTTTAAACATTCCTAACTTTAACATTTCGCCCACCACCATGCAATAAACGGCCGTCTTTAAATAAAATAAGAAAAAAAAGTTAGGAAACCGACAATCAGCTCAAATCTGTTTTTGTTACCGTGTAATAGGGGTAGACTTAACTTGCAACACTTGCACCAACTAAGTGGTCGCCGCCGTTTTGGACACGGCCGCCGTTTTGGACAATTGGGATCCTTTGTCGGCGTTTTGAACATTCCTAACTTTAACATTTGGCAAAATGTTCGGAGCCCACCCACCGTGCAATAAACGACCGCCTTTAAATAAAAAAGTTAGGAGACCGACAATCAGCTCAAATCGGTTTTTGTTACGAAAGACCGTGTAATACGGGTAGACTTAACTTGCGACACTAAGATAATGAAGACCATATTATAGCATTTACGCCATCTATGGATATTTTATAAAAACGATAATAAAAGCTGTGCGCTTAGGTAAGGATCGGCTGCACCTCATAATAGATTTTCCAACACAGTGCAATAAGAAAAAAATACTCGCTCCCCAAACGTGCAAAAATCTGTTTGGTTTGGTATGCAAAAAAATGAAGAATGTTCTTCATAAGTTGGACCTTTTCCCTTGTTTCTCGGTGAACGTCATTTAACACTGTTGGTCAAGCTTTATTTCTGATCGTACAAATGACAGACTATTCGCCATTAAATCTACCAAAAACAAAGATTCATGCATAATTTAAGTTGTGTACTATTGTAGCCGTTATGAGCCGATCGCCAGGCGCAGCAATTGTTTAAAACTAAAAAAGAATAGCTACAGAAGATCTACGTCCAAAAACTCTGCTGGTAGCTCCCCTAGGTTTATTCTCCTTCAATTCATAAAATGAGTGCACCAAGAACTGTGGGTTTTGCATTTTGTTTTCACACCAGACAGGGCAGCCTCGAATGATCTACGACCTCTACAACCTTCCGATCTCCAGTTGCGATTGTTTGTTCTGAGGAGAAGCTACAAGTAGTCATTATACCTTCACCAATTGAAAAATCAAGTATGTGACTGAAGCGGATGAGCTGTAGACTCATGTTAATGAAGGCTTTGTTTTGATGAGTACCGTAAGTGACCTTTACACTTCACATTGTTAGCCAAAATGCTGATGTGATTTTCCTATAAAAATAAACAATAACCCAGCACAAATTAATGAGAATTTGGTTTTCGTTAACTAGCATTGTAATTATTCTCTTTAGCCACTAATAAGACATTAACATTACGTACTTCCTAAAATTCTAATATTTTTTCTCACCGGAATACTTGCATCAATTAGCACTAACCAATGGAAATTTTTCAATTATTGAAATAGACGCTGATCGTTTCGTCCCAATAAAAACTACAGGAAACGGAAACCAAATTGCGTAGAGAAAATTATCTTTGTGGTAAAATTGCAAATAGCAACATAGATATAAAAAAATCCCTTCAAAAGAAGTAGGAAATTGTTGTGAAGGTGAACCTACCACATTTCCATCATCATCATCATACCTCTTCTGAACTGTTCAATTAGGGGAATTGAGATTGCTTGAATCGCTGTGAGTATATCACCATGTGAAGCTTTCTGACGCTGCAGCTATGACACATTTCCAGCAGGTATTTCATGGAAGAGGCCATAGTTTCCAAGAATCGGTACGGAAGTTACGTACGCCACTGTACGATTATACTATCTTACATTTATTTTAGGATGTTCTTTTCGCAATGGACATACTGTATATACTATGAATATTCCATTGCACATACAACATACTCCGCTCTGTCTGTGTGTCTGTCTTTTTTAGTCAACAGCTCGCTCCGATTCGTCCTTTTTTTTTAGACGAAAGCATTTTTCCACAGAAGAAGTACCTAAGGGGAGCCGTCGAAAAAATTCACAAATGTCTAATGACATTAGAGTGTCATTAACAGGGGTGTATTAATGATGTATTCAATTAGAACTCGTTCATTCTGTTTATTGCACGAAGTTTCCAACTTCTCGTCCTATAACGGCGATGTGAAATGGGTAGTAAATTTTATGGATAATTAAATACGGATTGCCTTGCTCTTGGCGCAAATTCATCATTTACAAACTCTGTTTAATGAGATGAAATATCGTGGTTGTACACCAAGGTGGAAAAATATCTCGCCTTCGAATGAAGTTTTTCGTACATTCTATGTATGGTAACAGATCTCAATTTGAATTTCAATTAAATTTAAAATAATTTTATGAAAATTGTAATTAATTTGTTGGAAAAGTGAAACACAATATCCAAAATAGCATATCAGAGTTGCTTTCTTAATGTTTTCCAATAAATAAAGATCTTTTTCATTTCTATAATAGCATTTTAGAAACATTGGCCGAAGAGGTCCCCTCACTTGTATATTTTTACCTTTTTTTTTTACCTGTATATTTTTACATTATTCAAAATCTTAGTTCTTTAGATCTTCAAAAATGTCAACATGTGTAGTTTAATTTTTACAAAAAAAAAAAAGATTTTTGTGAGTGCGGGCACCCTCTCATTAGTTGCAATATAGCTTTTTAATTTTTTAAAACACGTACTTTCTGCATTTTTAATTTTTGTGTCATTTCTACACTGAAATAAGTAGAAGTTACCAAAACCTTTAAAAAATATGTATTTACCTATAGCTAATTTAAACATTATGAAAAAAATATGGCAACTGAATATGGCCTCCTCCATGGTAAAAAGCTAAAGAACTCAGTTTTGAATAGTGCAAAAATATACAGGGGGTTCTATTTAAATAAGTAACCCAATTTTTATTTGAAGATAGGCAATTTTTTCCCTAGCCCTGTACTTATAACCGGGAATTTTTT
Source organism: Pyrocoelia pectoralis (assembly GCA_036250285.1). Classification (NCBI taxonomy): domain Eukaryota; kingdom Metazoa; phylum Arthropoda; class Insecta; order Coleoptera; family Lampyridae; genus Pyrocoelia; species Pyrocoelia pectoralis. Next base: position 14,732,702 of record CM070079.1, read on the forward strand.
GTACTTTAGGAAAAAACTTTTCGAAATTTGAAACTCATTGGTTGAAACCGCACATTTCTATCTTATTTCGTTTAGTCAATAATCACGTTTAAAATGTGTCCGTTTCAACTGGCACACCCTCAGGGCCGGCGCAAGGCAAGTTCAACGCGTTCCCCGGAACCCGGCCCCGCGTTTTGAGAGGCCCCGTGGTCTACGAAAATTACCCAATTAAAAAACACAGATTTTGATTAACTTCTTACAGAATAATGATACCATTAACAGATGCGAGACATTTTTTTAGTGGTGATGATTCAGTTTAAAGGAGTGACAAAAATCATCAACGTTCGGTGTAAATCATCTACAAGTCATCTACAACTGCATCTGTAGATGGCGATAATTCACAAATATTAAAGAATATGCACTAGATATCCATTTGCAAACAAATGTTTTTTTGTGTGTGGTATAAAAAAATAATCGTTCGTAATAGGAGAAAAACTGAAATAGTCTTGCGAGATAGTCTTGTTCTTGCCGATATCTTGCAGAGCTGGTCTTGCATTCAGTCTTGGTCTTGCAACTTTCAGTCTTGGTCTTGGTCTTGGTGTCGTAAGTCTTGCGAGTGCCTATCCTCACTCATCCCCCAATTTATATTAGGGAAAAACTACCACATCTTCTTAGATGCGGAAGTGGCATCCCAATCTGGCAAATTCATCTTCACGGATGGATCTAAAACAATGAAAGGAACAGGTACTGGTATTTACTCCGAAGAACTCAATTTCCATATCACCCAACCACTAGGCAAATTTCCTACTGTATTCCAGTCAGAATTGGTAGGATTAACGCTTAGTGGAAGAAAAGTTTTTATGCATAACATAAAGAACAAAACTATTAGAATTTCCAGTCATAGCAAAGCTGCCCTGCCGACACTTGGTCACTGTAAAATTACTTGTCCAACTGAGACGATCCATGTTGGGGGTATCCTGGCCAGATATGGCTACGATTAGAGCGAGCCGTTCCCCTTCCAACATCCTCAGGTTCATCTCACGGGTTGGACGACTCTAGTCAGAGAGGTAGTACAAAGGGCCCGAAGTTGAGGTTATATACGCGTGGACTATGTCCACCCTCCTATCATAATCCAGAATCCATGATTATAGATTTCGTACTTTCATTGAATTTTTTGCTCCTTGAAATAATTAATTATTATTAATGGCGTTACAAATTATGTTAACGACGGGGAGGTCAGTAACCGTGACTTCAGCAGAACGTAGTTTCTCGCCGTTGAAACTAATAAAAAATTATCTGCGATCATCGATAAGTCAAGAATGTGCATTCAGGCCCCGCAACATTGTTGAACCCGGCCCCGCAAAAGGTTACGCCGGCCCTGCACACCCTGTACTTATTTGAAACCCATTTTCTGCAATGTTCCTTACTCAAACGGGGCAGAGGCGCTCAGAGGGGCGTACCGGCCTAGAGTTAACGGCGAGGAGCGATCGTCAAGGGCGGGGTACTCGATCTTTGACGAAATCTCAAAAGATAAAACCCTTAGTATGAACACTGAGAGGATATCCAAAACAGTTTGTCCCACCAAATTGTTTAAGACAACAATCCCCACTCGGTACCACTGGGAGAATAATTCAGTAAAGCGAAGCTGAATGGAATCGTGTATTACACAGACGGCTCGAAAACCACAAAGGGCACTGGGTCTGGAGTATACGGGAGCAATGGACTGGGCTGCAGAATTCGCCCTACTAAAATCCTGGACTTTGTGAAAGATACAGGTATTCTTGAAGGGTAGACAACACCGGGGAGCACAATAGATCAAAAGGTCGCAGTGCGGGAACCTATTGGGACCACCCCCAAAAATAATAATAATAAGAATAATACTCAAACTCATTAGTTATTTGTGTCGTTTTACGAAGAATACGCCCCACTAATTTACCAGATTGAGCTCCTCATCCCTTCTTTTCGTAGGGGATGGTAGAAAGTATTTTGAAAGTTTCGAAGAAATCCGCGAAGATATAATGGCACTGCAGCGTAATTAGCGCAAAAGTAACAAAAAATAGAATATAGAACCCGTTCTTCATGTTCGTTCCGCGAATTTTTTAACTTATCCTCCAATAACGAAGATGTGACATGTGACGTAACTTTTATGTATATTCAATTCAAATTTTCATGCACTTGGCGCAAATACATCACTGACAACCTGTAATGCTATACATTTTTAACCAACGAGATTCTCCTATCGAAATAAATATTAATGCACTACAATGCCAAAATATCTCCAAACAGTTCTTTATCAAATGAAAGAGGTCAAATTACTTACTTTCCAAAATTTGAGAGAACTACTTCCTAAATTCTGAAATTGACACTGAATTGAATGTTGTTACTGTTGTAGAATCGTAATATCGTTCCAAGGTGACAAAATTTCGGCACGACATAGGTAAATAAATTATGTAGAATTTATAGTTAAATAGCATGGTAAACAAAGTAATATTGTAATTATAAATAATTTAAGGACAGCTCCCCCACCTTGCCATATCGAAAATAATTTGTTTATTATTTAGTAATGCGGAAACACACTTTTATAACGGAGGCGACCTTCTGAATGTCACTTTGTCTGGTTCACAACAAACAACATCCCATATTGTTTATTACAAACCAGTTTATTGTATAGCGCGCTGTTTTCGGATGAACATTATCTACCCGATATAACTGTTGGATGAGTATATAATTCAAATTTCATGGAATTTACATGAATGTCATGAATGATGGATACTCATCGTTTTGTTTAGTAATTATTATATTTAAATACGTGATGTAATTAACTATTGGAAATAATCAAAAGCTCATATATCAGAATTATCATTAATTTCAAAGAACTCAACATAGACATGTTTATTTTAACGCCAACAGACAAAACATGACACAGCAATGTAATTATAACAAAATAGGTCAGAATTACAAATTATTATATATTACAATATTATTATTAATAATGTACCTCCATCGATTTACCTATCAATTTATATTTTTTCCATAGGAATCTTTTCTTATGCTCGTGATTGATAGCTTCCTAACCTTTTAACGCTAAGATTATTTTATTCATTGACGGCATTTAACAAAGCAACAAAATCAATATCGAGATCGCCGTTTCATTTTACTTGTAGAGCAGCACGATAGCGAGAGAATAGTTTAAAAATTAGAAATGCAAACAACCGCAGCCTAATTGTCAAAATAAGAATTACAAAACCCGTTCTTTTAATTTGAATAATACATCCAAGGTAACGTTATTTATAATTTTGCAACATTTCTTTCGGTATGATTGAATGCAGCGGTTTGCATTAAATAAAGCAAACATTAATTTTCATGACCGTTAATTTACTAAATTAATATGTCAATAAATCGCAATATTTTCTAATAATACTGATAATACTGACATTATCTGTATAGTTATTAAAACTGTCTAGACTATGTGTAATATAAAACGTAATCATAAAATTACAATTAATTTTAATTTAAAACAGACAAAACATTCTTAACTAGGAAAAAAACATGAATCACCTTCACTAATACATGTTATTCAGGTATGCTACTTGTTTTGGGAGATCTAAATATAAATTAGGCCATAAATTTCCAATGATAAAGTAACTAGTCTGTGTTTGCATAAATAATAGGTTAATCTAATATCACTCGAAAACACAGACTTGTCTTTTATTACGTAGTAAGCTTAATCAAATATTTCACAATTTTAAGTGCAAAAATATTACTTGAAAATGTTCATATTTGCATTATCTACAGACGTTACGTAGACATTATTTTTATTTACCTAATCTCTTAATAAACCTTAAAATGAATTTTTAATCTACTAAATTTAACTTAAAAAAATTGGTTTCAAGGTTAATCGTTTTTAATTTTTCGTAAGATACTTGATGATCGCGGCTCTTATGATGCAAGAACTTACGAAACTGTCCCCGTATTTTAATTAACTTTAGTTTTCTAAGCACAAAAAAAAACTTTAATTAAACACGGGGCAAAGGAAACCCGATTACTTCACGAAAGACTTTTTCAGTTAGTTTTTCTTTAAGAATGTTTTCTCTTTCACCTTCTAGCTATGTCGTAATTATTTTTGTAGATTAAAAGCGAGAATAATTACCATTAAGAAAAATCTAATCTACGGACCCCTTTCAGTAATTACATTTCCAAAAAAAAATTATTTCTTAGTCAACGGCGTTGTTTACTTTCATCCGTAATTTTTTTCTACAAGGAGAAATTCTTCTAAAGCCGCACTTTTAATTTTAAAGTTTTTTTGAGAGATTTACTTTGGAAATTAAGTACGACGAGCTATTACTTTTTATGAAGTAGGTTTTCCTTGGAAACTGCTGAAGTGTGATGTCTCTTCGACTAAGACATAACGAAAAAAGAATATCTAATTATTAAAGCTTTTTCTACACATTTTTTAGGAATAATTATTATTAGTTTTAATGAATCTAATTATTTTAATCGAAAAGATGCACATTAAGGTTAAGCTGGCGATGAAAATTGATTATTTTGACAAAGGGTACAAGTTAATGTAATAAATCGCTGTACATATTTAATGATCGGGACATGTTCAATGTTCAATTTCCACTTTGCATCTGTATAGTAATTATATGTCAAAGTTTAAGGACAAATATTTATTTTTAGGGGATGATTTCTTTCTGAAAACGTTATTTTTATTTTACTCTTTAACCTGATATGCTATATTGTTATACACAATCAAATGTTTCATCAGAATACAAACGACAATAATAATCAGAGGTAATGGATAGCTACAAGAAAAAATTGTAATAAAATTCTTATTCATTAGTATGTACAATTGAATATAAATTATGAACAGGACAGAGCATATTATTTATTTATTGAGATGTATGTAACTCGATATATAGATAAGATCTACATACATTTGAATATTTACATTTCCACACGACACCTATTTTCATACTGTGAAATTCATTACCGTAGTTTTCTAATATTCAAGTCGTATGTGGCGATACACAGGGCTCTGGTTTAGGGCCAATTTATTTCTATTATGAGTAAATCATGTTTTATCTCCACAAAATTGTAGGTACTTATACAGTATTTGGACGATACAAAAATAGTACTTAAAAATATTTTACGACTATCACGAATCGGAAGATAACAAACAAAAATCTAACACATCAAGTAAGATGATGACAAACATGTTATATTGATTATAAAATGAAAATTAGTTGATGCCGTTGCATCCACGTCGAGGTAAATACTTGATCTTAAGGTAGAGGTGCACATAAGTGAATTTGAACTTTATTGAAGTTGTCCAAGGTGATTATGCACATTCCTCTTGGGAAATGCGGATAAATAGTTTTCGTTGCCAAAAGCGTTTCTTCGATTCGCGGTCATTTCGTTTACTCCTTTGCAAAAATGAAGCAGGTAATTTATAACGTCCAAGGTTTGTGTTGCATCCACTTACTTCATAATGCCCATCGGTAATCAACAGCAACACACAGAAAATTTACTTTGTCGACATAATATGTCTGTATGGTTCTTATTCGGGCTATATTTCAAAAAAATACAGTCACTACTGTTAGTGTTAAAAATAGCAATAAGTTGCTTTATACACGGTCAGAAGAGGGACCAGAAAACATGGGGGGGGGGGGGGGTGATGATTCTTGCATCGTGTAGTGGACAAAAGTAGATTCTATCACAACGCCCAGTTTAATTGTAGCCGAAGCTTAAGGGATACGAGAGCAAAGTTGGTTGGTTCAAAATTCAAAGTTGCTGTGATGGTGATAATTCTCACGTAGACCACACTATTGTGAAAACTGCCGATTGATTCGAAATTATATTGTACTGCCCAACAACTTCCCGATGGATAACACAGTTTTTCGTGTTTGGAGCATCCAAAGGCTGGGATAAAGTAACGACTTTTGCAAGTATTGAAATTGCTGTGACAGAGCATAACATAATATATGAAGAAGGATTAAAAAATGATTAGGAAGAGCAACAAAATCTAGAGCTACCTAAATTTTTCAATCCTCCTGACAGAGGACTGTAGATGTAATTTCATCGACTTTTTGAATAACATAGTGAAACACATTCATCATCATGATTGTGGCAGTGGGGCGAACTTTTAGTTATGTATCTATACTATAAATAACAACTGTAGTCGCTAGGTACGCTGAAGCTAATGGAGTCTTAGCGACCCATGTAGCACCGTTTATTTGCGTTAACTTGGCGGAATATTGGATCAATCAATTGGCAATATTGTCGAACTGCAGCCAATATTGCGGGAATACATTTTTGTAAATTATACAAATATTGGAAATACAATATTTAGTGAATATAAGAACAATATTTGCAATATTTATTAAATATTTGTAATATTTATTAAATATTGTCATTTAATGTAAATTCAAATATTGTACTCACAATAATGTACCGATATTACGTGTACAATATTACTAAATATTGAAAATCTATATTTAACCAACATACATATTTGTAATATTTACTAAATATTGCTATTTAATGTAAATTCAAATATTGTACACACTATAATGCACCAATATTGCGTGTACAATATTACTAAATATTGAAAATGGATACTTAAGCAATATAACATACATATTTATAATATTTAGTAAATATTACAATAAAATATAAAGTCAACATTTTATCAATAACATAACAATATTGTGTTTTCAATATTACTGGATATTTAGGCAACATGAAAAAAATATTCACAAATAATAACGATATGATACTTTCCCACAATCCGCCGGGTGATAATTTTCGCCGATTTAGAAATATCAAAATAATCAAAATTATGCAGGCCCTCCTACATATTTTATAGTGTTTAACTTTAACTTTAAATTCCAAAATTATATAAATTTCCGTACCTCAGTGGTATCATATTTACTTTCATGCTATCATGAAAGCGGGTGATCGATGGTTCGAATCCTACTTGAAGTAAAAGGGGTTTTTAAGCATCACCGATCTCTTCCGAGTCTACACGAAGTGAATGGGGTTCTTGGGAAAGTTCCTCGAAACAGTTAGGGCTCTGGAGTGGCCCAGGTCACCCCTTTCTTACTATTTTGGGACGCATCACAAATCAATAATGGGCCAATATTGTATAAATATTTTTCCCAATATTGAAATAATGTCGCTTAGTAATATTTAGCCAATAGGTATGTAAAATTGTTCACATTTCAATGTTGGGACAATATTGTACATTGATATTCAACCAATATATTTACTATGAAAAGCCAATATTACACCAATATTAAATGCTACATGGGAACATGTTGAATTGGTATGATTGGTATTATTCTTTAATAGACAAGAAAATATAATGATAATTAGGCCGTTTAATCCAAATAATTCCAGAAACTAAGTTTCTGGACGAAAAAGTTAAATAAATGTCATACTTTGCTTTGCAAGGAAAGAAAAAATGCAAATAGAATAATGTAATAGAATATTTCAAGGCTAATTTTTGTCTAAAGTAGTGTTTTTGACCTTGTTCCTTGCTTTGTAATTCTTCACATAGTTACACATAATTTATTCTGAAATTATTTTCAAATTCCACTTCGGTTCAGAGGGGGAATAACACTAGTACAGAAATTTTTCATTTGGAATCATTTTGAAATTTGCACTTTTCCTGCGAAATTTGTTGAAAATAGATTAATCGATGATCACCATAACGAAAAAATTCGTCTCTACAGTCTACCTTTAGAAAGTGTTAGTGTTTTGCCATAAAATCAGCAATATAATTCTTGGCATCTTATTCCTAGACACTTCATTGAAATGTTACGTAATAACACATAAAAAGATATATGCGTACAAACAACTTTTTCTAATTCCTACTCAACAGACCGAAATACAAATTATAACTTCGAATTGCCGCAAAGTTAAGTAACGATCTTTTATTTGTATTAAAGCTCTCTCACAATTATAATTCAAATGAAGTTTTAAGGCAAACACCATTAATTAACCGTAAATAAGAAAAGAGGAAATATTCACACGTAACGTAGGTACATACACTGTGTCCGTAAAGTATGGAACAAATTCATTTTTAGCTAAACAGACCATTTTAAGAAATAATCCTGAAACACGTCGATTTTTGATTTTAATTTACCGTATTTTAAAATAATAATCTAATATACAGGGTGAATTTCTTTCGAGTAATGACGTCACCGCCTTTTTTTTTAAATGGAACATCCCCATTTTGTTTCAATTTTCGGATTACTCTAGCTGTGCTGATTCCAAAAATGTATCACATGTTGATTCCAATTGGTACAGGGTGGACAAAAATACAATAGTTTTGTGTGTGCTCAAGTAACACATAACATTCTTTATTAGTTAAATTAAAAATATTATCAAAAATACTTGTTGTCTAGCGGCAATTGGTTTAAAGGTAACACCCTGTAGTTTGTTACATTTTTAGATTAATAAAAATGAGCTGTTTCCAAACATGTTTGGTACACAAAACTATTTATTTTTGTCCACCCTGTACCAATTGGAATCAACATGTGATACATTTTTGGAATCAGCTCAGCTAGAGTAATCCGAAAATTGAAACAAAATGGGGATGTTCCATTTAAAAAAAATGGCGGTGACGTCATTACTCGAAAGAAAGTCGCCCTGTATATTACATTATTATTTTAAAATACCTACGGTAAATTAAAATCAAAAATCGACGTGTTTCAGGATTATTTCTTAAAATGGTCTGTTTAGCTAAAAATGAATTTGTTCCATACTTTACGGACACAGTGTATATAGTGAATTGTTATTAAAAACGAGAAAAGCAATGTTATGGATGATTACGATGCGATGGTGTGAAAGATAAAATAACTTTCTAATGACTCCAAAGATTAAAATATAATTAACCTAATTCTCAATTCACGTTATCCTAATGTAAAATAAGAGGGAAAAAATTACCCTCATATTTCCATCATTTTTATTCTAACAGTAAAACAGCTCAGGCATAAGGGTGACAGGTGCGCAATTCATAATGTGGAATAATTGTTTTTTCCTTTCACCGTCAGACACCACATGTTTAAATACATACATGTAACTTAATTGCAGGTTTGTTTAATACATGCAATTCCCATTATGCAACTGCTTCTAAAGTGATCAAATGATCAACTGTACAAACAAAAAACGAAATGTATTTCCGCTTCAATTTTTCTTTTGTGTAATTACGACGTAATTGGGACTATATAAAAGTTGTATTGTGCCAATAATCTTGGTCCAAGACAAACGATATTGAACAGAAAAACATCGAGACTATCTTAGGTCTAATGCTATCAGTAAATGGTCGCCAAATAAACATGTTTACCATTGAGACTTGATTGTGCAAAAGTTATATGATGGGAGCAAGTAATTATTAACAGTCATCCATATAATGCAAAACTAACAACACAAAACAAAAACAAGAAAATGATTATATTTTCAAAAAAATTCGGCACAACCACTAGATCAGCAGAAATAAAAGACACCTGAAACTATTAAAATTGCCGTCTCAAATGTATTTCGAAACATAAAATGTATGATCTTGCATAATGACTCTGGGGTTGCTCCCAAAGCCCAATTTTTTCGGAAAGTTGCAAAAGGGGAAAAACTGAAATGGAACTCTATCTAAAAGAGCCTTCCAAAATTTGATATGGTCCTTAATTTGCATTAAAATTAGGAAAAAATCCCCATCTTACTCAGAGAGAAGAATACAAATCCGGTGAGAGCATATCTAGTGTTCAGATATTTTCAGGGCTATGACGAAATAGATGAGACATGTGTTTTTAACACAATGCCAGATCAAAAAGTGAATTGAATGTGGAATCTGTATCAATAATTGGCCGATGCGCATTTGCATAAAGGGAAGCTTTATTAACTTTGTCTCTTCAACCCCTTGCAAATAAATGGCGACCAAAGGTCGAAGTTATAACTTATTTGAAAGGTCCTGCATCTTTGGAACTCGATACTTACATTTTTCTTCGTTTCTATCAAATGTTATTCAATATATTATAGCATTAGTAGTATTTAATGGGATCATTATATTAGGTAAAACGATACCAGTTTGCATTTATCACATATATTTGGAAATTATGAGCTCTTATTGGAAATTTTTGGACAGTAAAGTTTACTTCCCAAAAAGGACTACGAGTTTTAGCAACTTGCCCACAACATGTACAAAACGTTACCACTATAACACCAGGGACGCGAAGCTTTCATAGCACTCGCCAAACTTCCAGATTTTGAAGAGAAACTAAACAAAATGCCATTTTTTTAAAAGGATTTACGGCAAGGAAGTGAACGGAAAATCAAAAATAGTTAGACTTTTAAATCTTCTAAACCGTAGGGGTTACTTTTCGCCTTACGATAATGAATTAATTTTCTTCATACTTTATGGAACTTCACAATGAATTTCAATAATAAAGCAATAAATTACTTGTTACTATTACTACTACTATGATACAAAGAATAGATAGTATTTGAAGAAATAGAATTTTGGTTCGTTCGTTGCTTTGTCCATTTAAATCGTGTCATGTTATAACAAAATATGTAGATAATTCCATGACAAACAACTTTTGTTTAAAAAAATTTTTTCTAAACTTAACGGTTAAGTAATAAAATCCAGAAAACCGTATTTTGGCCGCCATTTTCCACTATGGCGGCTTCAACACAAATTTTTTGTTTGGGGACTTTCTTAAACTTCAATGAGAAGGCAACAATGAATAAGTATATGTACCGATTCCCTTGCTTGTATGACATTTTTTTGAGAATATCTAAAATGATTGGACTAGAAGTCAAACTTCCAAAATTTAAGCCAAAATTTTATTGTTAACGATCAATTTCTGGGTCACCGAAATGAATTTTCAAAGGTTTTCTTCGTAATTTTGTAATTTGCCATTTGTTCTGTATACGCCACCTACAATAATACTACGCAGACTTCTTGTTTAGGATTTAGTCTGCATCTCTCTGCATTCACCTTTAATCGTATATTTTTTCTTCCAAAACTTGGTCAAGGTATCTACGTTTGTGATCATTTGGATACTGAAATTACCTGTTACATTCATAGTAACGTAGCTTTCTCGAATTTGGGCAAATTTTCCTAGATACAGCAAATGGTAATCAACCACTCCTATTATTACTCTTTCGCAGGGGTTCCCAACCGGTGGTACGCGGGACGATTTCAGGTGGTACGCGCCACGTGCCTTAATGGTATTGAAAACTAATGGAAAAGTGAATGAATAATTAAATATAAAGTTTTATCACTTATTTAATAAAAAATAAAATAAATAAAGGACATGTTTCTGATAGAAAATATGTTTCTAAATAAAATTAGGATCAGGGCGGCTTTCTTCCAATCTACACCGCCCCCAGACCCCCTGGTGATGGTGGTACGCCAAAATCATCAAAAACCTTCAGGTGGTACGCAGTTGCTAGAACGTTGGGAACCCCTCTATTCTATTGTAATTACTTTCAACAAGAATAAGTATCATCTTTATTGATTATTTTTATATTTGGTTATATATTTTAATAATGGTGTACTCCATATGAGTTCCTGTCATACAATCATACTATCTACGAAAAATCATTATGTGGAAGTATTGTCTGTGATAATAGCAGGAGAAACGGGCCTTGGAGCTAGAGATCTAGAGACTGCGTGAGCGTAGTTTCGAAATTGATTTCGTTCCAAAAAAAAAAGAATCTACTAATAATAGTTATAGTATATCATTGAGAATTTAACAAAAATAATAACTATACTAACAGTAAACCTAGGTTACCTAGGCTAGGCTTGATTTACCAAGGTTTACCATGGTTATGAGTTATGGTAACCAATTATACACAAAATGGAAATGCCTCGGGAAATGCGATTATTAAATACGAAATTGTGCTCTATAAAAACACTAGCGGATACCATCCGGCTTTGCCCGGGTCCATCTTCTATTGATCAGGAAAAATAATTAACGTTTCATTTTAATTTTGCTTATTGAAGTGCTTTTGAATAGGTAAACTGTATGAATCATTTGTTGTGAAATGGTTGTACTAATTTAGCGTGTTTTCGGTTTTTTGGGATTTTTCTCAAAAATGTTCAGCCCCGCCCATTGCAAACTATGACATATCCTGTAAATTTCAGCTAAATCGGTTCAGTAGTTTTTGATTTTTATATGCCGGGTGTCAGTGAATCAAAATGAGATTTGGTATAGGTAAACGGTATGTGAAGAGGAGAGTTTCACTTTCACTACGGGCATTTAGAAGTATAACGCCTCAAATATTACGAAACGTGTTGAGAGTTACTACAGTGAAAGTAAATAAATTATTATTCATGGTACACTTGACAAAAGTAAATAAATTATTATTCAGTATTTTTCTTAGTAATATATTAATTTATGTTCTTATTTTTAATCGAATCGCAAATAAATTAGTATCATTAGAGTCGTCAAAAAGCCTTTTTTTGGAAAGTGCTTGTCAAAAAATGGTCGCCGTTTGAAAAACTATAGTTACATACGAAAATGTAATTTAATCAACTTATCTTATTCCTACCTATCATACTAGTCACTAAAACTTTGCGATAGTAATTTTCTGACATCACCGGATCCTGAGGTCCTCAAGATTAGTTTACGTCCCATCATGGTCCCCTTGACTTTTAACTATTAAAAATGTCACATTCTGATCAATAATTGTCTCAGAGATCCAAAAATGTTACAATATACAGGGTGTTGCATTTAAAAAGTGACCTCTTCACATACCATTTACCTATACCAAATCTCATTTTAATAATAATAATAATAATAATATATTTTGTTCCAAAAAGACCTTAAAATGGTATAGAACAAGTCGTAATACAGCACAACAAATAATAATACACCTAATATTCTTGAAGTTTTGACTTGTCTAATAGATTTGTTGACATCCGGCATAGTTACCAGGTGACAATTTGAAAATTTGCCAGACCTCATATCTTCGAAACTATAACAGATAAGAAAAATTTCGCGAAATCCATTTCTCAAACGTGGAGAGGGAACATTCCAGCCATCGCACCCCTATTTTTTAAATGGCACTACCCTATATGTGACATATCACTGGAAAGCCCTTTAAGAATGCTATTCATCAGTACTAAACAAAATGTTAATTAATTGATTATTTTGTTGAAAAGGTAAACAAAATTTTTAGTAACTTTAGTTGTATGTTTGTTTACATATTTATCGCTACTAATGTTAAATCAAATCATGAATGGATTATATTGTTGAGATTTTCTCTTCATTTTGACTACCTATTTGTAATGATAAGCTGTTTTTGGAAAATAGTACCTAATTTGACATTTAAAACAATAAATTTGAATAAAATTGATTTAAATACTATTTTTCGTATTATGTATTTAAAAAATAATCGATTAATTAACATTTTGTTTGGTACTGATGAATAGCATTGTTAAAGGGCTTTCCAATGATTGTATTACAGATGGGGTAGTGTCATAGATAAAAGAATAGGGTAGTGCAATTTAAAAAATCGGGGTGAGATGGCTGGAGCCTAAGCGCTGACTTACAGAAGATTTCTATGAGTCATATTTTTACTTACCTGTTACAGTTTCGAAGATATGAGGTCTGGCAAATTTTCAAATTGACACCTGCTGGTATACAGGGTGTCCCACTGTTCTGTAATCGGTCGATAACTCAATGTGGGTTGAAGAAAAAAGTTTCAAATAAAGGTTGCTTTGATTTAAATTGCGCATCATTTAAAAATATTCTTATATCAACAGTATGTTGCATTTTCACCTAGCAGGAAAATGTCACTTTTTTTTTAATGGCACACCCTGTATTTTTTTCCCTTCATGTATCGACCAACCATATTTATATCACGCCTAAAATTTTTGTTATATTGGATATGCGGTTGCTAAGTTATTAATTATTTTGTCAAAATTTTGTACAATTCAAGGTCGGACTATAATATTCATAACTAAGTTATTCTTCAAAAAAGGAAAAATTTATTGAACAAATAATATTACCCTAATGTCGTGTTACTCGACAAGAAAAAACTAAGTGATTAATTTTATACCGAGTGTTTAAAATGAGAATTCAAAATTTGTGAACTTTAAATATAATTTATACGAATATTTTAAATGGAACACGTTGTATTTTTATTTACCATCAGATTCTCGACAAAAAACCCTATGCAACGGTGTATTATTTCCTGGTATTATTTTTTTTACTTTTGTTAATATGTATCTACGATTTTTAAAATTTCACGTAAAAAAATTTGTTAAAAGTAATTTTTGTTTAATTATTAATACAAGATACCATTTAAATAGTTGGTATCAATATAAACGCAAACGAACAAAACTCAAGTCCTGTGCAACATACTGTAGATGTAAGAATATTTTTAAAAGATGCACAATTCAAATCAAAGCAACCTTTATTTGAAACATTTTTCTGTATCTTCAACCCACATTGAGTTATCGACCGATTACGGAGCAGTGGGACACCCTGTAGAAGAATATGGATAAAGAAAATTCAACATTCGTCATTTGGTTGAATCGGAGATTTTGAAATTACCTGAGATTAACTTAACTGGCCAATCGATATTTTGGAAATTTATTAAAGTAGTGGACAGAACGAAAGCGAAAGCTAATTAAATCAATAACATTTTTGGAAAATGGGTTTCTTTAATTTGAATTGACTAAAGTTGATAGGATCCATAATGTGTTAAATCTCGAAATGGGGTAAAGTGACAAAAGGAAAAACCAAACCTTGCCCATGAATTTATATTTGTTGCAAAAAGTTAAAAGTCTGAGGATGACAACCAGATGTTGTCGAAACATGTAGTATGCGATTATAATTGAATTTAACTTAACTTTATTTTTAATTGTTCAATTTAAATTTTTCCAACTTATAAACAGAATATCAACAATGCGGAACTTTTTCCTTTTGAATTGACTAGAGAAGAAATTTGTTTAGTCTTGCAGTCATGACACAGTATTCGCCATTTACATTGTGCCAAATTTATTTTAAAAATGTATCAATGATTGTGCGTTGGTTAAGGGTTAATTGTTATAAAACTCAAACAACTGTGAAATACATTAACATACAAATTATGACACAAGCTCTATTTAAAGGTTGTTATGTGCATGTTTTAATTAGTTTATAATTTGTTTTCTCACTGATAATGATGTACTCTGCTCCCCTACAGATTAAATCCTAAAATACTACTAAACTCACTTGCAATCGTCGTTTACAAGACTATTTTATTCCAAAAATAAGGAATGGAAGTTAGCAACGAATCTTACGAGGGAGAATTGATTAGTCCACACGCTAGGTAACATCCTGTGTTTTTCAGAGGTCCACGACTTATTTTTGTGGCATTATGCTGTCTGAGACATACATATTTAGTATCATTTGGTTAACAGGCCCAAAAATGGCCACTTTGGATTTAAACAGGGTGGTCATGTTTTAAAACTAAAAATATGGTATTCGCCATACAATGTTCTTCATTTACTCAAGATGTGAGTTTGTATGTGTTGTCAGTGTGGAATAGAATTTACAATATGTATATCTATAAAATATTTATGCCATTGGTATTATAGACGGTGGTGCAAAATATATACAGGGTGGGCCATTGAAAAGGAAACACGCCTGTTTTGGGACATTTAGACCAGTTTCTTAAAAAAAACGCTCGGACACGTCGATTTTTTATGTTTGGGGGACAACTTTTGATGTCAAATTTGATATTGTCAGGTCAACCCCCTAGCCCCAGTAACCCCTAACTCAAGAATTTAAATAGGGAAAGGGAGTCGAGCGACCCCTCATTTGAAGCGTTTTTTAATTCTCTATTCGACAGTATGAATGAAAATTAGTTTCATTCAATTTTTTGTTCGCCCCCATGAAAAGTACCCTCTAGATTAACTAAGGTGGGGGTGTTGTTTAGGAAATATCCTGAAACACGCAACCTTTGACCCTTTGAACGGCACATTTCAGGATTTTTCCTAAACAACACCCCCACCTTAGTTAATCTAGAGGGTGCTTTTCATGGGGGCAAAAAAAATTGAATGAAACTAATTTTCATTCATACTGCCGAATAGAGAATTAAAAGACGCTTCAAATGAGGGGATCGCTCGATACTCTTTCTCTATTTAAATTCTTGAGTTAGGGGTTGCTGAGGCTAGGGGGTTGACCTGATAATGTCAAATTTGCATCAAAATGTGCCGTTGCCTTTGCGAAAGATGTCAAGGCGGTCTTACCGTCCGACATATAATTTATTATAGAGTGCCAAAATTTAGAAGAGGCGAAACGAGTCACTCGATTCAAGGCAAGTCAATGCGAGATATTCTCAACTACAACCCGCAAGGCGCAAAGAAAATTATTGCATTTTTGGAGTGTCACCTCCTGAACAAGATATAATACATAAAGATTAAAAAAAAGTGAAGAATTCTAATGCCCGAGTTCGAAAAGTGCTAATAGCCTCAGTTCGATTGCCCTTTCAGATGTACCTGTAACAGTTATGCTAGTAAAATGTATTTCAAAAAAAGCATATTCATTTTGACCTTTAGCAAAACTGCCGAAAAATTTTACTGGACTAGCACCAAGAGCACTACATTTGGTTCCAACTTGCTTGTATAATCTGCACCAGTCAAATGGTAGAGTTGGAAGAATATTACACAATTCTGAACCGTGACGTTCAGCCATCAAGCTCTCAAGTTCTCAAGCATTAAAAATAAGTTCGTGTTGAGCATCGTGCGTCACGTGCCGGGACAAACAATATTGCCACATTAAGTATGACATATTTAAACAAGTATCAAAAGGCGCAAATCCTTATAGAATTATAATTTCAACCAACTTCAAATCTGCAACTAATTATGGCATATACCTACTATATAATACAATATATATGTATATAACTGTATATAACTACCCCTCACCTCAACATAAGCACCCGGGATTCTGCACAAATGAGTCATTGTTTTTCTTTCCACCCTCAAGGGAGATGGGAGCGGAGAGGGTGACGGACAATTTGTAAATCACGAAAAAATGTTGGAGGAAAAAAAGTAAAAAAGATCGTTTTTCTCCCCCTTTCCACCCCCAAAAAAGGGGTTGCAGTTGGGGGTGAAATTTGCAATTTGAGAATAGTTTTTTATGCAGAATCAAAAACTTCAATAAAAAGTAGGTGCTCCTATTTAAGTTTTCAAAACTCACCCTCGCTCCACCCACAGGGGGGTGAGGGTGATGTTTACGTATGACTCAATAGGTTTCAAAAATAAAGGAAACGTGTTTTTCCTTTTTGTAATTGGATGTGTCGTTCTCGAGATATTCAAGGGGGTATATTTTGACTTTAATGGCGTCCCGACGGCGAACGGGTGATCCGATAAAAAAATTTACCAGAGATTTGGAATCAGTAAAGAATTTCCTATAAGATGATACCACTTCCAGCTTTGTAAACCCTGTAACATCGACCAATGCACAGACACAAGACGCACAGACACACAGACATCCGCACGAATTTAGTAACCAACTTTTTGAAGTTGGTTGAATATATGGGCAACTTTGTATTCCTATTTATTTTGAGTTTTGTGGTCTAGAATTTATTTTAATTGCAGTTAATTGTAAAAATGATGGAATTAGACCTATGTTTACCATGTAAAAGGGCTTAAAAAAGAAGTGACCATTTTCAAGGGTGTTAACCTGAAAAATCTTGTATTGTAAACCTTAAAATTGACTCTGCAAGTGAGTTATGTCGTGGACCTTGAAAAAAATACAGAACGATAGCTAGCGTCTGTATTAGATGAGAAAACTTTTGATTTGGTCTTTTTCAAAGTGTCATTTATCCGGAAATTGTAAATGTCTGGTTGAATATCTAAAAAATACAAGTTTAAACTGAAAAATACCACATTACATGATAAGCTTTAAGATAATTTTGTGTAGCCTTGACGAAATCAGTTTCGTACACAACAATGTCGATTGTAGATAATTTTTGTGTATGTCATTAATTGTGATTACATAACGCGGAAGGAAAACCACCGTCTGGGGAAATATGTTACTGCAATGATAGCTTGTCCTACATTTTTTAACTATAGACAATAAAATGCAACGATGCGTTAATTATTATTATTTTTTTGATCTGTACCGTAATCAATAATTATTTTTAAAAGTCGGTAAAGTAATCAGTTCTCAAAGTAGAGATTAGTAAAAGTATTATGGAAACTAGAAGGTTATACGTTGGATCTATTTACTTTAAAAGTCATTTTTAGTAGCTACCCAAATTTGATTATAATAGGCTAAAGAAAAACCACAATACCCGCAAGGTCGCAGACGTGTATGATATCATAGGTTTTTGTGTTAATTGCAATGTACATACACGCCAACCATTTTCTAAGGTCGTATGCATGTCTGTGGGTGACGGTTTTTCTTCCTGTTGAACTATTTAAATAAAACATTACGTGACTGTATGAGTAAACGATTTAATTATAAAGGTTATGAGGTGCCAATAGTTAATCTTTAAAAAGTGCAACTTTAAAAAATCGAAAGAGGTCTATCTCTTAAAGTCGTGTGGGTGGCGCCATTGTTCTAGTAGGGGTTCTTAAAGGGAAAAGGGAAATAGACGCGTCGCGTCTAAAAGAGTGAAAGTTACAGCGTCGCTCAATGATTCTCTCTCCAGAATCGAACGATTTCGTAACTGTTTGTACTTTAAATTTAAGATAAAATCATCCTGCGCGATGTTTAGCGAAAAAAAAAAGGAAGGATGTGGGTAACGGAACTTACATAAAATGCGTCGAAAATACCTTACGGCTTTTACAGGATGTTCCACATTTTCTAGGTCAAATTTCCTAATAGACAAAACATACTTGTTATAACATGATTCACTTTTCAAACTTCCACCAGATGATAATGTATATATACATACATGTCGTTGTTAAAATGGAACGCTATAAGTAAAAGCATATCAAAATACACATCATTCAACCCAGTTTTTTATGGTGCATTCAATACGGTAATGGATTTTCCGGTTTGTTTGCAAAGTATTTGAATGTATATTTTGATAAATCTCAATTCCGGAGAAAGTTGTTGACGAAAAAGATCGCATCTGCCATAAGAAATGTAAGTGAAAACTGGCATTTGGATTGGAGTTTGTAAAACAAACACGAGTACTACTTAAATACTTATGGCATGTCTAAAGAAGATGTCACTAAATTATTAGCCTAATTAAGAAAATAATTTTGGAAATGCCTAATAAGCGCAGTTACAAGATTTGTTTTTCGTATGCGGCACAATACTCCTAATGACAACATTGGGGTGGGGAGTTCTCCAAAAGTATTATACTTACAACAGGCGTTTTTGCTATGTACCGGGTTATTCACTATAAATTACCCACCCCTTATTATCGTTATTGTTGCTCGTAGAAAAAAAAGTTATATGTATATGATAGTTATATGGTTCTAACTGAATTTTTTTAAAATGCTATCAATAGTTCAGGGTGCCAGTTCGATATGCAGTCTACCACGTATAAAACGGTGTACCATAGGGTAGCTGGTTCAATATGCGGTCTACATAATGTGGAGACCAAATTAGGTGAAGTATTGCGGTTCAATAAGCGATCTACCGTCAAAAAATTTATTTCAAGATTTTCACTTTGGCTTCTAACCAGGACCTTTCAATTCTTTGAGTATGTGTCCCTGTTTGTGGGTCGCCTGTTGAATGCGCGTAACCTAATTGTGCCAAATTGGCATACGCTGCCCATTCATCAGAATGAATCGAAGAACCAACTTCAACTTCCCTTTATATGATAGGAAGTAAAGTAGCCCTATCTCTTCTTTCGACATAAAAATATCGAACCTCATCTCTTAGCCTTAACCCAAAGATCCACAGACCATCAATTCTCCGATCATGGTTTCGATTATTTTCGATTTCAGCATCACTTTCATTTGACTCTGCTGGATGATCTCCATTTAACATTCTGCCTCACCGAATAGTGAAAAGTAAACATAGATACTAATTACCCGAGTGGGAATTAACGATGAGGTTATAGGAAAAGTATGAATAATAGTTAACTACAATTAATAAACAATTTAAGGTTTACGTCGCTTATTGAATCACATACTTTACCTATATGTGGGCCTGTAAATCATAGTAAACCCATTCATACATAGTAGACCGCATATTGGAATTGGACCATCTACTCTGGTAGACCGGATTATACATGGTAGACCGCATATCGAACCAGATACTCTGTGGTAGACCGCATATCGAACTGGCACCTACTATCGGAGTAAAAATGCAAGGCCTCTGACTTTAGAAGCTTGTATCTCAGTAATTAGCAATCATAATTTAATGAAATAAAGTGCACTTAAAAGACCATTTATTTCTACAAAAAGGTGTACAGTTTTAGATTTTTACAATACATCGTTAATTTTCTGTATCAGTGTATGTGAGAAAAAGCGCTAATTATGACTCAAATCGCACAAGCGCTCCACTTTAAAAATTAATTACGGCTATATTATTGAAACTGAGTGGTAGATACTTATATATTTGAAAAATGTATACTTTTTTGTCAATGTGAGATGCTTTTGAGGCCAATTGGTTTATTAGTCTTAAAGCTATAACGAAAAAAACGACATTTGTGTAACTCAGTACCTGAACGTTCGATATTAAAAATATTGACAGTAACATAACAAGGTTAAAGCAATTATATTGTGGTCTAACACGATTCACAAAATAATGTCATTATACATCGTTTTTTTTAAAAGAAATTTCGAAAAAAGGATGCATGCACCAGTTGGAGGGGAGAAGCGCGGCGCGCGGGGTAGCTGTTGTCGTATACTATTGCTATAAAGCGCATGGTTTTGTACAATGCAAAAGAATAATCACATTGTTGTGGGTTGCCGCTCGCTGCTTACGATGTGGTAAATTACCTCTCGCGGGAATATGTGCGTCTTTCTTTCGCGATAAACATAAATTTACTTCGAATTACAAGAAAACAAATTTTATTTTCAATAAGAGAATAATGCAGTTAGATTTAAGTAATATCAAATTTAGCATTTTAAACAAGAATTTTTTCTATAACTTCCGTAAATTGCAAAATAGCACATTTTCGGTTAGGGCTTATAAAACCAGTTAATCATATGAATAATCAATATTTATTGGCTGTCGACTTTTGAGAAGTATGTGTGCTACAACATTTGTAAATTTGGTAACAATTTATGAAACAATAACAATTTTATGATAAGTTAAAACTGACCGTCAGCCAGGAAAATACTAAATACAGCGTTTTTATTGCTGTTAATTAAAATAAAAGTTAAACAACCGATTCTACCATTTTGGTTTTTACACATGTTAAACATATATAAATGACTAATGTACTGCCCAAAAATGAAGAAATTTCACCCCTCAGTTTTTTTGTTATGATCACTTAAAGTCAGAGGCCTTGCATTTTTACTCCGATAGTAGTTCAGTTACTCGCCGTTGACAGGACAAAACAAAAATACGATATATTTTTTTAATGTAACACCTTGTATATTATTAGGTACATTTTTGAAAAGATCTTTTTTTTCTGATTTCAAAAATATATCATATATTGTCTTTATCTTGAGCCGTTATTGAGTTATTAATCGTAGAATAACACAGTTACTTAATTACGGAATTGTTGTGACAAATGTTGTGTTTGATAATTGACATAAACCATTTTGGTGATTTAATTAATGAAATGTCAATTATCAAACACAACATTTGTCATTTACATGACTTACTTTGACAATATTAACAATTCCGTATTGAAGTAACTGTGTTATTCTACGATTAATAACTCAATAACGGCTCAAGATAAAGACAATATATGATATATTTTTGAAATCAGAAAAAAAAAAGATCTTTTCAAAAATGTAGGTATCTAATAATATACAAGGTGTTACATTAAAAAAATATGTCGTATTTTTGTTTTGTCCTGTAAACGGTGAGTAACTGAACTATTGATAGCATTTTGAGAAAATTCAGTTAAAACCATACAACTTTCATATACAGGGTGATTCAATATTCACTCCCCAGCCCTCGGATATGTATTCTACAACTAAAAAAAGATAAAAATAAAGAATAGTAAAATCCCGAAAGCCTAACCGTTTTCTAAACGTTCGGCAGCACGGGCGTTACCATTACAAGCGTCTAAAATATTTATCATATCGAGGTATTCTCTGTTAGTATACCTTTCCATGATTAATTTAAAAGCTTTTCCAGCTTTCAATACTTTAACGTCAAAGTAAAACAAAATAACGACAAGTAAATGCATTGCAATTTGATTTAAAATTTTAAATTATAAAACAATAATTTTAAATTGTTTTATTCTTTATTTCAATTTTACCAGAAAACGGTTAGGCTTTCGGGATTTTACTATTCTTTATTTTTATCCTATTTTTAGTTGTAGAATACATATCCGAGGGCTGGGGAGTGAATATTGAATCACCCTGTATGTATAACTTTTTTTTCTACGAGCAATAATAACGATAATAAGGAGTGGGTAATTTATAGTGAATAACCCTGTACAAGGAATGAATTACTATTAATTACATTGAGATTGAATACACAATTTATGGAGTTAAACTATAACATATTTATGAGAATATTAATTTCCAGTAAGTACATATTTAATTTTTATCTTTTTTACTAATTTAATTAGTAAAACATTTAAAAAAAAGTTCGTGACACCATTTTGAGAGTATAAACATCGAAATTGGTGCAGTGGTTGAAAAGTTGTTTTCGTTTCAAAATGGAGAAAAGTATGTAATGAAAAATAGTTTCTTGGGCTCCGTCTAGAAAAAATGATTTTCCATTCGCCTAAATCGTCTTGAAAATGGCATTCTTCTGCCTACTACACTAAACAAGAAAATGAAACAGGGATTTTGAAAGATTTTGGATTGGTACCACTGACTCACTGACGCTACTTGCTGAAATGTCAACACTTATAAATTCAGGAAAATAATTCTGTGGGACAACTTTTTTGGCAATAAATTTTGAATAATTGCAGTTTTTGCCACTTTTTGAAAACGTGCTGGTATATTTTCTTTATCCATTTTTCAACAAAAATGCAATTGAATTTTGTTCGTAAAAGTTTTAATTTTACAAATGTCATAAACTAATTTTAAATTCAGATCATACTCCTGTCCCTGTGCTGAAGTCCTGTAAAAATTTTGGTACTGTAACCAACAGAATTGAGTAGAGGACATACAGGAGAGTAAAAAAAAGTTGGGTAGACATCACCATATTCTGGACCGGGTTTTTTAGACGCCATTTTCTAAAATGGCCAGCACGAATTTGATTGTTAATATACAGGGTGTCCATTTAGTAGCCCGTTCTTCAAGTACGGTTTTATTGTTAAATTTACTAATAAATAAATATACGGGATGGCAATTAGGTTGGATGAAGCATATTTGCAAATTAGTTAGACACATACAGAGTGCCTCCAAAAAGTATGGTGCATAAAACGTATATTTTTTTAAATGGAATGACCCACTTTTTTTAAGCGCAAATATAGCGCCTTGTGTGAACTTTTTAGTCGTACATTATTTTTGTATAAATACACGGGGTTGCCTAGTTATTAATTAATACATATTTTTTGCTAAATATCAACCCTTCCATTATACGCTTGTATTTTTTTAACGTCTTGTTTTTGTTTTTACGTAAGTTCGGTGGTGGACTTGGATTGAATCAGAGTATTTAACCGTGACGAAACATTAAATTATTTCATACAGGACGCTCACTTTTTTTTGCTCCAAACATTGACATTTTCAAACTAATTTTTCTTCATTTTTTTAAATAACACACCATATTTATTATTGCATATTTGGAATCCCCGATAAATTTTAGTGCAATTTTATTAAGCTTACCTTATACCTAAGTGCGATAGTTTTTTCGTAAATTGAGATTTTCTATTCCTTATGGCAGTAGATAGTGGAGCCACCACCGAACTTACGTAAAAACAAAAACAAGATGTTAAGAAAATACAAGCGTATAATGGAAGGGTTGATATTTAGCAAAAAAATATGTATTAATTAATAACTTGGCAACGCCGTGTATTAATACAAAAATAATGTACGACTAAAAAGTTCACCCAAGGCCCCTATATTTGATGCGCTTAAAAAAGTGGGCCGTTCCATTTAAAAAAATATACGTTTTATGCACCATACTTTTTGGAGACACCCTGTATGTGTCTAACTAATTTGCAAATATGCTTCATCCAACCCAATTGCCATCGCGTATATTTATTTTTTAGTAAATTTAACAATAAAGCCACACTTGAAGAACGGGTTGCTAAATGGACACCCTGTATATCTGCTCCTGTGAAAGTCAGATTCATCATTTAGGTGTCTAAATATATGTTTTTAAAGACAAGCGTTGCGTCTCATAAAACTGGGGGCAAGTATAAAGGGATGCTGCCCAGATTTGTGAGAGAGTACATACAGTCCACTCAATAGAGAAGGTAAAATAAACAAGTGGAAAAGTTAAGTCAATTGTAATTCATTTTGGTGTCTAAATATATGTTCTTAAGGACAAGAAATTCATTAAGATGGTTTGTAAAGTTGCCTGATAGCTATTTCCCACTACTAAAAGTTTTACAAGAGTCCTCTATTACTGCATTCAGAAAACAATTTACTTCAAGCAACTAATTTACTTTCATTAGTATATTTATTTGGCTTTTTTTTAAATTGTGGAAACGAAATTTCATTGTGAAAAGTACTTTTATTTGACTGAGTTTGTCTTTATTAATGTTTTCTTTTCGTATGGATGATGAACAAAGGATGGGAATATTCGCAAGAAAACCAAATGTTTTGCTTGACAAAGAGAAGTGCATTATTTGTCAAGCTGTAGACAGTAACAAGACTGTATTACCACAGTTAATGGACGAAAAAGAGTTTTTGATTTTAATATCATGTTCTTCACGATCCCTACGGATTTTTTTTTTATTGTGCAGTTCCATACTTTGCTTTAAAGAAGCAACATGCCTTTCTTCCATATGTTGTAATTTAACACGATGCTCTTCCATCAAACATCTTTGTTGTACTTCCATATAATTTGTTTTTGAATTGGTCCATTGTCCAAGTTTTGTCTTGAGGGTATTTTCTCTCCTGTAGGTTTTTTTAGCTTTCAATTCTGAAGATTGAGGAGTTTTAAGCATTTTTGTGGTTTATAATGAGACCAATCAGCTCGATTCTCGTCTTGGTTAACAGTTCTCCCCAATGATGTCCCCGCACCCGGACTCCTTGATGAGTTTGGTGATTTTTATGTTGGTGTGACATCTATATTTGATAATATCTTAATTTGTCCAATTTTCTTTACGTTATTGATAGCGGGACTTCCATTTGATTTTTTAGATTCGTTTTCATTTTCATATTCGATTTCATCTTCATGGACTTCACACAATCCCCATCTAACTCAGAATCTAGCCCCGTTATTTGGGAACCGATAATTTCTTCAATATCATAATCTACGCTGGTCTTTATCATTGTAGGATTATTATTTTTTGGCGAACCACCGCTTGTCTTGTACATACAGGGTGTCTCCAAAAACACCTTACAACGCTTTAGGGTAGACTTATGGGGTAATATTAGACCGATATAACCCAATTTACCTCTATGCAAAAGTGCACCATTTCAGAGTTACAGCTCTTCAAAGTTGGTGTTTGAAAAACGTTTATTTATCATAAATGATAAACCGTTGAAGATAGGAATTTGAATTTTGGAATAATAATTACCCTTATCAAAGACTATAATTGTACAAATTTTGGGGAAAAAAGACATACAAGAAATAGACCATCGGCATTACCGTTACTGTTAACAGTAGAATAATTTTTTAGTTCTTTACTAAAATGTAAAATTCGCTACACCAGATGAAAGGAAATTTCAAGATTAATAACTTTCGCCTCTTCACATTTTATCGTAAATTATTTGGTTTTCCAGATAAAAGGAAAAATTAACGCTAGGTTTTTCTAATAAAAGTGTGCGCAAAAGTGCAGTTTCTAGCCTAGTGATACAAATAACTATTGCAGTATTATTAAGACAAAAGGGGAGAACGCTGCGCAAAAAATGTGTGCTGTGTACGATGAAGGTACTTTATCAAAATCTGCTGGGCGGAAATGGTTCGCTCGCTTTCGTTCTGGTAATTTTGATGTGAAAGACGGAGTCACGCTCTGATCGTCCAATCACTGAAAAGGCTGATGAAATTCTTGAAAAAGACCAGCAAGATAAGCATATCAGCAGTATCGATATTGGTATGGAACAAGGCATTGACCACAAAACGGTTGTGAATCATTTACTCAAAGCTGGCTACAAAAAGAAGCTCGATGTATGGGTTTCTCATGAGTTCAGTGCGAAAATCATGATAAATCGAATTAACATCCGCGATGCGCTGTTGAAATACAACGAAATCGAGACATTTCTGAAACGTATCATAATCGGTGATGAAAAATAGGGTCACGTACGACAATCGGAAGCGCTAAAGAACGTGGACAAAGGATGGTGAGCCGTCACACGAAGCCAAGATTGACCTCAAACAAGGCGATGCTGTGTGTGTGTGGTGGAACTGGAAGGGAATCGTCCATCATGAGCTACTTCCAGTTGGTCAGACGATTGATTTTCAAGCCTATTGTGGAAAACTAGCGAGATTACGCTAGGCAATTGAAAGCAAACGGCCCGAATTGAATAATAGATCAGGTGTTGTTTTCCATCATGACAACGCTCGACCACACTTCTTTGATGACCCGTCAAGAATTGTGACAGTTTTGATGCATCCACCGTATAATCCAGACATACTGGCTATTACTTGTTTCGATCTCTGCAAAACCCTCTCAGTGGAATTAACCTGGTTTCAAAAGAAGCCTGTCAAAACCACTTGATTCACTTTTTCAACCAGAAACCACAGCAGTTCTTCCTCGATGGCATCATGGCTCTACCCAAAAAATGCTGGAATAATGTCGATAATAATGGAGCATATTGGGTTTAAATAAATTCATTTTCCACTATAAGAAAACCAGTTGAATTTACCTAAATAACGCCCGGACCTTATATTATTGTAATCAACTAATCATACTAAATAGGATCAAAACGCAGATTGTTATCAAACTTGCACTATAAAACAGGTTTTTCACCAAGACGATTACCACTCAATAAACAACATAATGTACTAAAATAGTTTACCAACTACTTCCATCAATTGTAACGTCAAATAGTTCGCTTATCTTGTTACCTTTAATCTTTTTTTATTTATGCTTTTCATTAGCCTCGACCCATATTGGCCCATAAACTGAGCGACCGTGAATTTAACTCTGAAGGAAAGTTGAGGTCACATTCTTACCGTAATTGACAAAAAGGGGGGTTCAACACAAACACATATTTAGTAAATTTAACTTCTTACCGAGATTAGTTGCGTACCTATCACTATCAGTATAATTTTAAATGGGCAAACTTTTGCAAAAAATTTTCATTTTGCTGTATGTGTGAGATACGCTCTAATTTACTTATAAAAATTGCGTTCATTTTTCAAAAGTATATGAACTGAAATGGCGTAATCTAACTTGCGTAAATTATGGCTTTTATAGGGTTACTCTTTTGCTTATTACAAACCTCAAAGTAACACGTATAATTTATAAAGCGGAAAAAATATTATTACGCTCCAAATTTTGCAAATAAGGTCGTCTGCTTTATACAGCCGTACTCGCTACAAATTTTTATTATACGTTGTAAAAATTTGCTTAGACAGGAAAAAAAATTTCAAGCGGTAATATTTGAACATGGATAAAATAGATAAGAGGGAAAGAATGCATTTTATAAAAAGAAATAGCCTTGAATGGTGGATAAAATAAAATGTCATGGAATTTTTATGACATTTTCATTTTCCATAAGTACAAACACGCTAATGACATAATTCTAAGCAAAAAAAGGAACAATGTTAAAATAGGTTTTTATTACTGTGTAATAATGTGGCCTTGCATTCAAAAGCACGTGACTTTATTAACCATAAAAAAAAGTCTAGACTATGAATAAATATTGATATTAAGTATTAAGTAAAACAATGCTATGTTCTTTACCCAAAAAAGTGCGCAGTACTTCACCGTATAAGACAAATTGTTAATAGAACCATAAATTACAGTGACGTAGTCACACTACGCTTGATGCATCCCAAAACAATTTATACGTAATAAATTTTGTCTTATACGAAAATAGTTAACCTTCAAACGTGATAGTTACGTAAAAAGGATGCACTATGTAAATAATGTCACGTTATAAAATAAAACATGACAACAAAATTCTATACAAAAAGAAATTGGCACAAGCTTGTCTAAAATGAAAATTTCAGTGCACAAATAAAGAAAACAAAAATGCAGTCGAAGAAAATTATTATTATTATTAATGGATCTATTTAAATGAACTGAATTAAATAAGCAAGTTCCACATTTCTCGATTTGACATTTAGTTGGCCTTATTTGAAAATGTGTGAATAGGTAAATTTTCCACAAGGTTTCGACTTTGTAATAATCACTACTCGTAAAACGTATTTTTCCCATTTATTTTTTACGTATTGAGGATGTAAACTACTATCGGAGTAAAAATGCAAGGCCTCTGACTTTAAGTGATCATAACAAAAAAACTGAGGGGTGAAATTTCTTCATTTTTGGGCAGTACATTAGTCGTTTATATATGTTTAACATGTGTAAAAAGCAAAATGCTAGAATCAGTTGTTTAACTTTTATTTTAATTAACAGCAATAAAAACGCTGTATTTAGTATTTTCCTGGCTGACGGTCACTTTTAACTTATCATAACATTGTTATTGTTTCATAAATTGTTACCAAATTTGCAAATGTTGTAGCACACATACTTCTGAAAAGTCGACAGCCAATAAATATTGATTATTCATATGATTAACTGGTTTTATAAGCCCTAACCGAAAATGTGCTATTTCGCAATTTACGGAAGTTAAAGAAAAATTCTTGTTTTAAATGCTAAATTTGATATTACTTAAATCTAACTGCATTATTCTCTTATTGAAAATAAAATTTGTTTTCTTGTAATTCCAAGTAAAATGTGTTGTTTATCGCGAAAGAAAGAAGCACATATTCCCGCGAGAGGTAATCTACCACATCGTAAGCAGCGAGCGGCAACCCACAACAATGTGATTATTCTTTTGCATTGTACAAAACTATGCGCTTTACAGCAATAGTGTACGACAACAGCTGCCCCGCGCGGCCGCGCTTCTCCCCTCCAACTGGTGCATGCATCCTTTTTTCAAAATTTCTTTTAAAAAAAACGATGTATAATGACATTATTTTTGTGAATCGTGTTAGACCCCAGTATAATTGCTTTAACCTTGTTATGTTACTGTCAAATTGTTAATATCGAACGTTCAGGTATTGAGTTACATAAGATGTCGTTTTTTCATTATAGCTTTAAGACTAATAAACCAATTGGCCTCAAAAGCATCTCACATTGACAAAAAAGTATACATTTTTCAAATATATAAGTATCTACCACTCAGTTTCAATAATATAGCCGTAATTAATTTTTAAAGTGGAGCGCTTGTGCGATTTGAGTCATAATTAGCGCTTTTTCTCACATACACTGATACAGAAAATTAACGATGTGTTGTAAAAATCTAAAACTGTACACCTTTTTGTAGGAATAAATGATCTTTTAAATGCACTTTATTTGATTAAATTATGATTGCTAATTACTGAGATACAAGCTTCTAAAGTCAGAGGCCTTGCATTTTTACTCCGATAGTAGACAAGTGCATAAGTTACGTTATTATGACGTATAGCGAAATTTGCAGCGTCTATAATTATGTTCAATAGAGAAGAAGGTTTTTAGATGAGAAATAAATGAACATAATTATGTCCATCTTGCACGGTCTACTTCTTCGTCTGTCTTTAGACAGTCAGATCAGAGAGAAACTGCTTCGTTTAAGGCTATGAGTGGCAATGCAAGGAGTTCACCTTAGAACAAGTTTTGAAAACTGTATATGGAGACCTTAAGGTTAGCAAAATTTTTAACAGAACTATACACTCCGTTCCTAGAGAGAATAATCTGTTCCGCTATTATCACATAAAGGTACAGCCGTTATGATAATGTGAGAACCTCAGGATCATTAAGTTTCGGTTTCGAGATTAATGAAAACTCATGATTTGGATTTTTGAATTTTGCTCCTGAAACATTTCAACAATGCAATTTAGAAATTTGAAATTGAAAGAATCTAAGATCTTAAAATCTAAAAAAACTTTCGGTTTCCTCTAAGAGGTCATCAGTTAAAGCCGTTAAAGGTTCTAAGAATTTGTAGGTTGTAGCATTTCATGTATAAAGTTTGATGATTCCGAAGGGTTCGTGGGATCGTTGAACTATCTAAATGGTACTGTTCCCTTGTCTACATTGAGAAACTCAATGGAATTTTATGGAAGATTATTTGAGACCCTCGGGAATTGTGACGAGAAAGGGCAGCACTTCACTTTGAAGCAAGAGAAACAATAAGTTTTAGACACTGACAACTGAATCCAATAAAATGCGAAGACACTCAGACCTAAAAGAATTTGAAACTGAAGATGAATCTTCATGGCAGTAGATTATTATTATTATTGATACCGCACTGTGACCTTTTGGTCTATTGTGCTCCCCGGTGTTGTCTACCCTTCAAGAATACCTGTATCTTTCACAAAGTCCAGAATTTTACTAGGGCGAATGGTAGTAGATAATTACACCAACTCGAAAAAAACGTAATATACACAAGACGTAATTAGGAAAACACCTTCTACTTCCCAAACTGACGTGTGCATAAATAGTGTGATGGCATCCATAATAGCCTAAATATCGAAAGCTGTCTAGAAAACAAAAGGCTGGTGGGCTTCAGTCCTGGAATTTTCGGTCATTCTTAAGTAATAAAATTTATTTCGTGTTTAAGGTCAGGAAATAAAGCATTTCACTGTCGAAATTTTGGCAGCAAGAGGGAATTGGACGTGCTTGGGCGCGTTGGATTCGTCATGAAATGTAGAAAAAATGCGACATTCAATAATTGTGTAGAGGGGCTAAATTGCATTTTTATAGGCGAAAAATGCATTTTTTCGGATGCATTTTTTTAGATCCACAGAAAAAAATCTTAATTCGGTTATATGTAAGTAAAAGCCGCCAAATTGCGTTACTCTGGGGTTTTCGGGGTCGCTGATCATGAATCTGATGTTAAAAAAGATCTACCGCGTACCTGAGGCTCAGAAACCGAGTAAAGCTCATCTCCGAGAAATTTCCTATAATTTTCTATCTATCTTGATCAAAATCGTTACTCGGGGGTTTTTAAGGCCGCTGAACAATATTATGACATTAGTTTTACTGTACAACAAATCTAATAATAATAATAATATTAATTTTTTAAGGTAAAATATCTTTTTTACCGACTAAGTGCTTTTTTTTATTTCGAATTAAACAAGTTCCTACTATATATATTTATTTATTGTAATATATTATCATACTTACACGTTACCCTCTTGGAGTATATGAAATATGATGACAATCGTAGAATTTAACTTTAACAACAATCACTAACAAATTATTGCAAGTAATATAATTATAATATAATTATCACACAAAATAGAATGCACAGAGTATCTCACGAACGTGTGGTTTACTAAAAAATAACCGTTAAAAATGATGCCGATAAGAATAACAGCAGCAACTACATTAGAGAAAATTTCCCGGAGATGAGCTTTGTACCCTCGGTTTCTGAGCCCCGGGTACGCAGTAGATCTTTTTTGACATCAGATTCATGATCAGAGACCCCGAAAACCCCAGAGTAACGCAATTTGGCGGCTTTTATTTACATATAACCGAATTAAGATTTTTTTTCTTTGGATCTAAAAAAATGCATCCGAAAAAATGCATTTTTCGCCTATAAAAATGCAATTTAGCCCCTCTACAAAATTATTGAATGTCGCATTTTTTCTACATTTCATGACGAATCCAACGCGCCCAAGCACGTCCAATTCCCTCTTACTGCCAAAATTTTCGACAGTTTGCCCTTTTTTTGTGCTAATTTTCCTGGACTATATGGTGTATTTCTTTTGCATTTATGGGCAAAACGCCCCCAATACTATTTTTCACTGGCCGCCGTTAAAGTATACTAAGTGTAACAGAATAGTAGTAATCCATGTAAACATTATGCTAGGTATTATAAGAATTACAATAAAATAGTAATAATATTTTATAACAACACTAATTTATATATTTATGAAGTTCGACAACGAAAATTTAAATAAAATATAGGCTTTAAGTGCAGCTTGTTCAATTTTCGTTAAAGAAATAGAAAATTGTTCTTACACAGTTTTTGAAAATCACTAAGATTTTCATGGGGACACGATTACTAGCAATGGGACACCCTGTAAATGCTTATAATCTGGACTATTTTGAGTTATTATAAATTTGACGATTTGTATGTTTTCATAGCAGGCATTTGACATTTTTCCAGATTTTTCTATTGTGAGCACTAATGGTTACTGGTTTTACACATTTATTCAAAGCACATTTATGCATATATGTATAGTGAAAAAATCACTACCATACACCGATTCAAATGTTACCATTATTTTTTATTTTTTCATGTCATCTCACCATGATTAAATCATTATTTTGTATTTGTTTAGTACTTTCCCTTTTTTGAAGATAGTCATGTGTACATTAATCAAAAGCATCATTGAAAAGTAAAATAATATGGTGCCCATAAGAAAATTAAAAGTTGAATATAAGTATGTGAAATCCAGAAAAATGAAATCATTTTCAAAATCCTCATTGATTCTGAACATTCTGTTTACCTATTTATAAAAACAAAAGAATAGTTAAAGTGCACCTTTAACCCTGTATCTTTCAAATGGAGCAGATTATTTAAAATATGAAGTCTTCCCCGATTAACAAACACTACATCCCTTACCATTTGCAATCTTAGCTGAGTAAAGGCGCAGGTTGGCCGTTACAAAATTTGCGTACAAGTACATCTTTACGTCAGACGATTCATTGCCATAGTAAAACACCTTGAGTAATGTAACATGCAATTGTTAACACTTACAGCTTTGGAACATATTACACTTCAAGGAATTATTGAAGCAAATTCACATGGTTACATAGCGATACTACAGTTTGGTTCATTTTTCAAAAGTTTTATAGAAAAGTGTTAAATATTTCTATCTAAAGTAAAACCAAAATTCACAATTGGACGTTATCTCAATGCCTTGCCGTTTAGTTGTACAATTCTTTTCGAAGAAGGAAAAAACAAATTATCCTCAGTGCTCTTTACAGTTAGTATTTGAAAATGGAAATCTTAGATTCAGAATTTGGTGCCCGTACTTTCAAACTCAAAAACGTTTCCATTAATATTTCTTTTTTGATCATCAATCAATCAGATCTGAAACTTTTCGAGTTAGAGGAATTTAAATTTAGAATTTTAATGATTTATATATAAGTTTTTTCGGAATTGGGCTTTAAGTCATATGACCTATGACAGAATCGGCTACGCTATCGCTAGAAATAGTTGCATGGACGTCTGATCTGAGATTCGATATACAAGGGAATATTGAAGGATCCTCAGCGTTAGAATCACTTATTTTGATGAATTTTGATATGTTTTGGTAGCCTACAATTCGTTTATTGGACACCGATGCAATGCGTTTGGACATTTTTCCCCACCAAATTTCTGCACAAATAAGGACTTTGGGTAAATTTTGCTGCACACTTTTGACTTGGGCAACCGATGGGAATTATATTCAACAGTTGCGCATATAAGGACCATTTAGTTATACAGGGTGTCTCACTCGCTATCGGCCCAAGATTTTCGCTTACAGAAGTCAAAATAATGGTCATAATTTAATAAAATTTGGTACTTACCAACAATTTTGTGTGGAAAGCATGGTGGCATGCCTGAACACGTCTTTCCATTTCGGGACCCTTCCGTAGGAAGGCGTATGCGCGAGTCGACCATACTGAAGTTCTTTGCGCTGTTGATGTGATGCAGGTGTGAGGTTTTGTCACTTGTCACACTTCCAAAAGCAGTATGGATGAAATTGAGTCTTTCTTTGAAAATCGAGGCATTTCAAACGGAGCCAAGATTGCCAGACCTCACCCCACCAGACTTATGGGGCATGCTGAAAGGGAACGTGTATCGAAACAAGCAACTGAAAGACAATATTCCGCGGAAAATTGATTCTGTGAATCCCGAAATGTTGGTGGCAACCTTCCGTAACATGGAAAGACGTGTTCAGGCATGGCTGGATGCTCATGGTGATCACTTCCAACATTTTCCACCATGATTTCCATACAAAAATGTGGTAAGTACCAAATTTTATTAAATTATGACCATTATTTTGACTTCCATAAGCGAAAATCTGGGGCCGATAGCGAGTGGGACACACTGTACTAAATTCTAAAAATTTTTCCCGTTCTCGATCCACACTAACCCCTGTTGATCTAGACATCTGAAAATCAATAGCATTCTTTGTTGATCTATGAAATTTCGACTTTTAAAAAGAGTATCGGGCACACAGACGGACGAAAGGACAACAGTACAAAATTATAATGGATCTGAGGATCCTTGATAAACTAAGCTGTAAAACTTTACCTTCAAAATGGGGCATTTCCAACACGGCGAAAGGTAATCAAGTCTGTAACATAAAACGTGCGATGCATTAAGAACAAAGCGATAATC
Source organism: Pyrocoelia pectoralis (assembly GCA_036250285.1). Taxonomy (NCBI): domain Eukaryota; kingdom Metazoa; phylum Arthropoda; class Insecta; order Coleoptera; family Lampyridae; genus Pyrocoelia; species Pyrocoelia pectoralis. Next base: position 14,767,389 of record CM070079.1, read on the forward strand.
AAGGACTAAAACAATTCTCAAAAAAAAAAATCAAAATAATAAAAAATCAAAAACGGCGATCACAAACTCGTTTAAAAGTGGGAAAAAGTGCCTATTACAGATAGTAGACAGTACCCTTCATATCGTCCCTTACTGTGTGCAATAAACATAACACAAACAAACGCTAGCTGAAAAATAAAATTCTGTTTTACCCATCCGATAAAAATCTCCCCCTGTGTTTAAACCACTTGAGCAAAACTTTGTATGTGGAAATTATCCTGACGTAGAAAAACGTTTAAAATGAAAACAATTATTATTTCTAAACAACACGGAAATTGAATCAACTAAACTATAATAAAATTAAGGAGTAAACGAGGGAGTCATCCATTGGGTATTTTAAATAACACCTGCACATATATTACAAAAACTGACTACGTAGTAACAGTAGTAATTAAATCAGATATAACAATTACTTAACTGAATCACGAATGCAATCAAGGCTAAATATTTTCCATCGCGTTACGTAATGTCAAACTGCACCTCAAGTTCGATACGAGAATAAAAAAATTGAAAAGCCTTTTAGATTAAAAATGTTAATGTATAGACAAATTCTTGAATATAAATATAAAAATTTTACGACGCTGTAAATCTTTTGGATTTTTTTTTCTAAATGTGTGTATTATTCGAATAATGTAAAATTAAAAATAGTTTAAGAATATTAATGACAACCACGTTGTGCACGTGTCGGTTATTAACAAAATTCAATTTTCATTTTTTTTTAAATGTTTATAGATTATAATAAAAGGTGAGGATAATTTGATCTTAAGCATTATATAATTAAAAAATTAATTTTATTGAAAATAATGAGCGTGTTAAGTTCGCTGTACGAACGTTTCATGACTATTTCGTGGTATCTTCAAAACCTTGTTTTGAGGGTTTTTTGAAAAAAGAATTCAAGTGTTAGGGATGATTCGATTGACAGAAAAAGTGATAAATATTGTTTTCATCTGAGGGATTTTTCTCTCCATAACATTAACAAATTTACCAAAGATCCAGCATAGCCTTTAAGTAATATTTGGTTTAGAATAGCAACAATAGAAGCCTATACTTAACTTAATGAGAGAGTTGTTAATTGTTAAAGTTTCTGTTTCAATCATTTGGTTACGAAAAAGCTAAATATGGAATTGTACGCAGCGATAAAATACCTTCCGACCAAAGATTTTTCACCTGTGGATACGAAGAAGGGGAAAATGTTTGTTCATACGGACATTACGGACATTCTTGAAGACGATCGACGGGGTGAGAGTACCCGAAATTGCAGAACAGGCAGTGGTCGAATTGGGAAATAAATAGCGGGGGTATGGGTCAGTGTTGTCCCAGGCTTGCGGTCCAGGGCGATGCGTATACCCCCCCCCCCCCCCCCCGCAACACAGTTTTTCCAAAAGGGAGGACCCAACATTCCAAATTGTCAATTCTAGCGATATTTAGCTATTTTTTATTGTAAAACTCAATTTTTGCATTCATCAGTGATTGAATTTAACATGAAAACTTGAACTCATGGGATTTTTCACACCACATGAACCTCTTATTAATTTAAGATGGCTTTAACGAGAAAAGAAAACATTATCATTCACGGTAAATTTAAATCTAAAATGGTTTCGTTCTCGCATCCTCGGTTAAGTTAAGGATCGTAGGGGTGAGGAGGTTAATAAAGCTCCCCCTCTATCTTTTTTACAAAGCATTTAAATTTCTGATTCTCGTTTAACAAAACTGATATCAAATTTTGCTTAATGGGAAAATTAAAATCTTTTCGCGATTACAGTGCCATCTGTCACGAACTTCAAAAAAAGTTTCAGACAAACAGTTCATATTTTTTAACACAAACAGAATCCAAATCTGCATAAAAATCTGGGGGATTTAAGGTTACGAAGTTGCTCCCCTCGGAGGTGGGGGTGGCGACTTCCGATTACTATCATTCAATAGAGCCTTTAAAAAATTCCACACGCGTTTTTCTTTTCTCAATGCGTTTTGTATTTTAATTAAAATTAATAAGCAATACTACTTGATATTAGATATGATTCATATGATTCATTCACACGATCTGACATTCTGACAATACTATGTGCGATGGTGCGTTCCTTGTTGCGAAAGGCTAAAGATAATTTGGTGTTGCCAATCAATTTATGGCCTTTAACTAAACTGAAAAACAAACATTCCATTCGCATTTTCGTTTCTGTCGGTACACGTGGCAATCAATAAAAAATTTTCAGGGGGGGGGGGGGGGTTGAGGTAGGTTTGTAAATTAAAGAAGTGATGATAATTAATAAAACAACTTAAAAATAAAGTGATGGTATGCAATCCCCCCCCCCCCCCCCACACACGAACAGCGTTCCCCGGCGGCCCGCGTCACCAAAAATAAAAATGTGACGGTATACTCCCCCCCCCCCCCCCCCCATTCGAGCACTGAGAACAAATCAAGACTTATCTCTAGAAGATATCAAGCGATCGTCACAAACGACCTAACGCTCTGTAAAGTGCACGTAAACTCGAGTAAACTTGGTCATCCTCCTTACAACGTCCTGCGATTTACATGTCCATAAGGACAACGATATGAAGATGAAAAGGGCATGGAGAGATTCGTGCGCAACCAGCCTCATTCTACGAGGCGCATCCAGAAAGTAAGTTTCCCTATTTTTTTACTTTGAAAGTATGTACACGCATTTAGGGCAGATCTATTACGTATTAATCATGTGCCGACCGGACAGATCCCGCCGAGTGCCAGTAGCGCGGCAAACGTGACTCGAAATGGCGTCGCCGCCTGCGAGGTTCGGTCCGTGATAAAGTTCCTTAATGAACAACACTTGTGCCGATCAAAATTCATCGTCAGATCTACGGACCAAACGGATGGTGCGTCGCTGGTGTCAGCAATTTCCCGAAGGTAGTCAAAGTGTGCTTGATGAAGCGCGGAGTGGGAGACCATGCAACACATCACTGATGACCTTGCGTAACTGGTGCGGCAGACAAGCATCGCCTCACGATAACGGAACTCAGCAGCCATTTTCCGCAAATACCGCTGTCCTTGTTGCATGAAATTGTCACAAAATACCTGCTGTTCAAGAAATTGTGTGCCAGGTGGGTGCCGACACCCGAGCACCAAACAAACACTTCGGGGCAACGCTGAATTTTCTGCAGCAGCAGCGTTATCATGATGACGGTCAGGCGTTACTCGACAGGATCGTAACGGGCGATGAGACGTGAATTTGTGCACTGTGTTCTTGGCCAGGAACGGCATCTAGCTCATTGACTTCTTGCCCAGAGGTGAAACAATTAACGCTGCCCGTTACTGTGAAACATTGCAGAAATTACGATGTGCCATTCAAAACAAGAGACGCGGCATGCTTACTGCAGGTGTTGTGCTGCTACATGACAGTGCTCGTCCACATACGGCAGCGGCGAACAGCAAGCGTTCTGCAGGAATTCGGCAGGGAGCTGTTTGAGATACAGTCCTGATCTCGTACCCAGCGGTTTTCATCTTTTCCTGCATCTGAAGACAATCCTGTCTTCCGGTCAGCGTTTTCACAGCAACGAAGAGCTGAAGACGCTGGTTCCAGTAATAGGCGACACAGGTATACAGCGGTTGGTACCACGGTATGACAAGTGTCTCAATTCGTGTGGTCGAAAAATAGCTCAAACATTGCTGTACCTGTTGCCAATAAAGTTTTGCACGTAACTATGTTGTCTTTTATTTCACAAAATAGGGAAATCTACTTTCTGGATGCGCCTCGTACGATGATGAGGTACAAAACCTTCCTTCTCGCTGGGAAAAATCCATTTCGAAAACAGGGATGTATGTAGAAAAATAAATTTTATTTTTCTGTAATAGTAGTTTACGTAACAAGTCCCGAAAATGATCTTTTACTGGACAAGTAGGCAAATTACAGGACGAGCCGCAGGCGAGTCCTGCAAGCCTACGAGTCCAGTAAAAGCACTTTTGGGACGTATTACGTACAATATTTTTTTTAAAATCGGCCAGAAACGGGAAGAACAATTGACCATTCTAGGCCGGAAAGTAAAAATGAGTCCGGTAAAGTAAAAATGAGTCCGGTAAAACTTTTACCGGACTATCACAATAACTTTCCGGCTCAGTCCGTCAAAATGACATTTTCTGGCCTAAAAATAATCCGAAAAGTACTACTTTCTGGCCGATTTTAAAAAAAAGATTTTTTTCACACACACCGTTACTGCGATGGATTGTAAATGATTTTGACTTTTCTAATTAGTTTTCCTCTTTCTTAATTGGGGTGCCATAACCTATACATTTTTTTCAGTATTTTCTGGCACCATTATTAAAAGGTTACGGTATTCTTTCAAAAAATGTAAGAATTTTATTGAATGAAGAATGCGAGGCAAATCATAGATTAAACCATACATCAAACTTATCGTGGAGACAAAAATAACACTCATCTATTTTTTCCTTAGATCTTGAACTTTTTGATAAACAACGATAACTATGTGTGTTTGTCTGAAAATAATATCGTCCTTCATTCGATAAAAACCATATCAAAGTGGCAATTATTTGCACAAAGTCTAGCCATAAATGCTAATATTTACCTCATTTAGTTAGCTAGGTACGTGTACATTTTTGTCATCGTTTATTTTTTTTCTAATAGCGGAAGAATGACCAAATTACAAGTGGTCTTTGAATTGTAATAATCATTCAAAATGATTTATGAAACTTTTAAGCAGAGTATCATCCACATTTTGCAAATGGTATGATTCAATCAACCCTAAAATAAGAAAGGGACCGTCTGTTGTTGATTAATGAGATTTTTAGTCATTTATTAAGAGTAATTTGAGTTCACAGAGTCTTTACATAAGAAGCGTTTCTTGTTCGTAAAACTGATTTACACTTAAGGAAGAGCCTTGTCAGGTGCACTTTTTATGGTTGTAAACTTAAAGAAACTCACAACTCTCGTAATTCTAAGGCTGTTAAAAACCAATTTTCGTTGAAGATACTGAAAAATTTCGCGGCAGTATATTTTCATAAAAATGACTTTTATGTTTCAAGTTTTACTTACTACTGTATACATTATTCAATATTATAGTTAACAATGCTTGTTGTGTATACTGACAAGCTCACTTCCAAAAAAAAAGTAAATAATTTAGGTTATGTAAACCGTTTTCAAATTGCGTAGCGTACAAATCATTTTACTACATAAACGAGAAAGTTTAAAGGAAAATTGAATGAGTGAAAGTTTAACAGACGCGTTCCTTTCTAGTTTTCTGTAAATTGTTTTGATGAAAGTGTAAAATACGTAGTGTTTACGGAAATAATACGAGTAGAACATTGGTATATAAATAAGTAAAGAGAGAGAGGTAAATAAGGGATATGTTTGCCCAAACGGTTTGTTTCCATAGAAAACAGTGGCGTTAATGTAAAGATAACTAAAATTATGAATTATAAATGTATAATGTGTACACAACCACTGGAGAACTGTAAATAATTTTACTTGTATCCAAATACGCGTTGTTAGATAAATAGTTGGCAAAGGCCCAAAATACCACAATAAATTAACGTCTGCACTAACTCGACCCGCATACAGGTATGCAAATATAAAACATTGTGCATACGATAAAGCCAACAAAATTGAAAATTTTCATTTATTCTCACATCATCTGTTTAGTTGTATGTGGCTTGATTTATTAATTTAATACTGTTATAATAAACAGTTTCCTAAGCAAGGTTAATTACATATCAAGGCTGTATCGTAAACAGACCACGAGGTGCACTCCAGACATAATAAAAGAACAAAACGAATTAGTAACAAAATGCCATTTTTGTATCACACAGAGGTTACCTGAATGATTAATGTTTCTCTCATGATTTATTAATCATTTATTTATTATTTAACTATGTGTCACACGTAAAGGTTATGTTTGGGCCACAAATAAAAACAATGAGTAACGTCTCAGACGAATCCCAATTGAGTGGGTGCGTCTAGTAATTGATGTCACTTTTTCAAATGATAATAATATTGATGAATTTTCACCTGCCACACATACGTTAATAAATAATTTATATAATTTACCTGGAACGGAATATACTGACACATCCACACAATTTACTACAAAAATGTATAACATTAACGTAAATGACATGTTGAAGGACTATGTATTTATTGTTTTTACCTCTTTATTTTATTCCAAATTGAGGTCTTTTAAATGAAATTGAATGAAGATCAATTTCGATTGTTTTACATCTCTATCAGAAATTGTTTTATTCAAAATAGAGTTGGCACGTTCCTCAGTTGCACGGAGCACATCGAGTAGCATTAAATATTATTACGTTAAAACAAGACTAACTACCTTTTTTTTTATTAATGTTGATCGAGTGGAGTGGGAGAGAATTCAGGAACACCCTAAAATTTCGAAAAAGAAGAAAAGGCGCAGAAAAGAGAGAAAATCGACCAAGGAATAAGTATTGTTACATTTGTTACCAAGAATAAAATAACGAACACTTTTTGTTGAGAACAAAATTTACTGTTTCAGCCTAAAAAACACAAGAGAACCCGACCCGAATCTAATCAAGCTGATACAGTGACAACGTATTCCAGAGACAGTTTGCTCATGTCAATAAGTTAATCGTTACAAACAGTCCAATAGATTACGCTTTACAAAAGAGACTTATTTCTAAAACAGTGGCATTTACATGGCCTTATATACTAGCGGATAACCTCTAAGAGCTTCTGAACCTAATAGATAACTCAGGAACTTGTAGAATACTCAAAAGGGGGTGGATAATCTATAAAAGGGAAATAAAAGTTAACAAAAGGTGCACAATTCACGATTTCTTTGAAAAAGAACTCGTAATTGTAAAACCAGCATGCGCATAAATATTTGTTGGAAATTAATGATCCATTTCACATGCATGCGCAATAGCATTGCTTGTAAATATCGACCCTTTTTAATGTTGCGGAACGGTATTTGGATTTTTACGATAACGTCACTAATAGACAAATACGCCAAGTTGTGACATTTTGCTAATATTTATTTATGCGAATTTTCAAACAATTTAGTGACTTATGGTCATTATGTTATAGTTTTTCTTAGTTGTCTGGTAATACTCTCTTATAGGGGAAAAGTTGAAACGGCTTGGTATATGGCCCCGGATACTAAATAATTACCCTATTTACCGTCCACAAGTATGGCCACTACTATGACCCAAGCAGTCAAGATTGTGATACAGTCTGCAGCCTTATTGTTCAAAAATTTTCTTTTTAATAAGCAACACCTAAAAAATGCACAGTTGAATAATGTTAAAAACTTAAATATTCGGAGTAACCGCCCTTTAAGCAGTAACACTCAATCGAAATTGAAGCCTAGGACCATCCAAAATTTTATAATCTGAAAGGTGTGTTAAGATAAGATTGTCCTTTTGCACCTTAACTGACTGATATTTAAGTACAAATAACCCACGTTGGGATCCATTCGTTGTCGTAGCCGATTGCATGAATTGATGATGCCATGATACAAACTGTCTGGTAGTAATTACAGTACAGATTGGATGTGAACTGTATTTCCTGTATATAGGGTTAGGAAAAAGAACTGGAACGGTCAAATATCTCCGTTCCTAAAAGTCGGATTTTGTTAATATTTGGCATTCAACGATGATCGAAATTGGTGCCTATATTTGCAATGCTCCCATATTTTTATGATTTCTAGAATAGTAGGAAAAAATTCCAACTCAATTTTTTTAAATGGGACGCCCTGTATATTTTTAAATTCAGAATAAAAACCGTATTCAGGAACATATTTTGAGTTGTGATCGTCACGAGAAAAATAATATGGAGAAGGTGGCCGTACGTGGTGTAGTGGATATACCGTTGGTATATACGAATAAACTAGACCTGGCGGTTTCGGGTTCGAATCCCGACCGGTTGGTGATAAAAATACCTCCGGACATGGATGTTTGTAAGCGTATATGGCTAATGAACACAACTGTTGATGCCCTCAACCCCTTTTCGTGGGGCGGAAATTAAAAAAAAAAACATGGAGTAGGAAAATATATTAAAAGTCCATTCGTTCAGATTCTGTAAGTATAAATGCAATTATCTCAACAATATGCTCAATTTACACAAGTAATTTTTTGTTCTGAATTTGAAAAAATTAAATCTAATACAGACTTTTGTGTGTGAACATATAAAATAGGTAAGTACATAAATAATTTTTTTTTCTATTTAACATTAGTTAGATGTTTAGATCAACATAAAACATTTAAAAATATGTATACAGGGTGGATTCGTTAAAAATTTAACTTGCAATTTTGTCAAACTAATCTGCTCTGTTACGTTGTATTAACCTTTCATGTTTTATTTTTTTCGGTTCCTTGATGAACACAACTCAAATATAAATACGTTTTTTACTCTGAATTTAAAAATTCAAAAATGTACAGGGTGTCCCATTTAAAAAAATTGAGTTCGGATTTTTTCCTACTACTCTAGAAATGATAAAAATATGGCAACAATGCAAATATATGCGCCAATTTCGGCCAAATATTAACCAAATCAGACTTTTAAGAACGGAGATATTCGACCGTTCCATCTCAATACATTTGTGGACAAACTCAACTAATTACAACTTCTATGATACATCGAAACTTGAAAAAGACCTGCTTTAACCCATTTATGTTTGTGTGTGAAGAGTTATCTGGAAATCTCCATGGCCGTACCCAGATTCGAACCGAGTATCAGTCCATCACGCACTTTACGGTGGTGGTTAACGAATGTAAACTGCTTCCATGTTTAATGCGAAATTTCTGAAGGGGTAAAGCAAAAGAGTGTACAAACAAATTACTAATCGGCTTTGGATGTTGCCAACAAAATGTGACAGTAAATAATAAACTTGTCGATATTTTTTGGTACACAAATAAATTACAAGCGCAATCGTGTAACGGTTTTAAACACATTAATTAAATATAGAATCAGATAGGAAACGTAAATAATAATTACACAAATCACATTAAAAAAAAAAGCTCTATCCGAGCGCAACAAACGCAACATAAAATTTACATTTACCTACTTAAAATAAGTCTGCTTTACACGATCAAGCTTTTAACATGAATGGTTGAACCTTTACGAGTATTTAATCGATTAGTTAAATGTTGTATCATCCGAAAAATTTTAATCTTTGTCAAAAGAAACGTTACAAAGTGGTGTCTTGTTAATTAGGTACTAAGTTAATTTTATGTACGGGTTTCTGATTACGGGTGCAGCGTTTGCTGCACACATGTCGGTCTAATTAGCAATTAGGGCTTATACTCGCCATCAATCGCAATGCTCACATCCAACGTTATTCGATAGGTTGGTAAATTACCATGTCTATCCACTATAGTGCAGTGCGGCGGATTAATCATCCTTTGATCGATGCCGTGAACGTTGGAATACATAATTACGACGACGTATAGGAAGTGGTCATTTCATATTATCAAGGGATTGTATTGAATTCAATACAAATCGATGATAAACCCGACCGAGCTTTAAAAAAAGGGGATTACGATCGTAGTAATTATAGGATATTCATTTTATAAATAATAATTAATAATTATTCAATTAAAAAGGCTTACCTTAAATATTGCGAAATAAAGCACAAAAATGGAGGAATAATTGTTCAAAAGCTCATCATTTGGTTTTAACACACCGACACCTGCGTACTTACATCGTTGACTAATTACAACTCCCTATAATCTATTTGACGATAATTTATTTTTCCCTACTCAATCCCCACTTGCTATACGTACATTAACGGAAGTGGAAGGATAGTTAATACGTATAGTCATGGGTGATAACATAATATAAACAATACCTGCTTATAATCACACTGGCGCGTTCCACTGATTAGAAAAAAAAGGTCATTGCATCCGCCACTTAAAAATCATAGAACAAAACTATGCCTTTTGATATTTGTACACAAACATTGGAATGGAACATGCCAAAATTTTACCCTCCAAAATAATTACTTATTTGGACACTGCAACAGGTTGTAAACCACTAAATATAGCAATCATTCTGTTACATCTAAAACTTGGTACTATTTTTGTAAAGAAAATACTACACTTTTTTTTTGACTTGGCCAATCTAAAATTTTTCTATTCAAATTATACTAAAGATTTCAAGTATGTATGTAAATCTAAAAAATCTAACGAGTACACACATCTGTTACGAGGTTCAAACCGGAACATTTTTAATAAGTTCGGCTCAACACATCACACAATAGCATCTAACTCTGGGAAAGGATGTGTTCCGGAGAGAGGGGGCAGGTGACTGGATATATCCAAGATAGATAAGGGAGAAGCCCTTATCCTGGAGGCCAGTTTGTTTATTCTAGAACTTCAACAGGGATTGGGGAGAGATCACTGTTTTCGGATTAATGGCGTTCTTGTCGATCTTATTCGCTCAAGAATTATCGTACCAATGGTATTTTTAATTTTGCGACCGTCTTGATCTGGTATTACAACGATGATGGTCCGAGAGACCGCCTTCATAGTCTCCTCCAAAAGGATCTCGACTCGTCTATTTAGTGGAGTCACTAGGGAAAAGAGCGATAGCGACTTTAAACAACCAAGGCATCTAAAATTGACTAAAGTTTCTAATTTTGAAAGGAATTGTAATATCTTCGTGAGCTTGGCTAAGCTGTCGCTAGAGAGGGGAAACAGTAAGTTCTGGATAGGAAAGGTATTGAACAGTTCTGCGTGGGGTGTCCTCCTTTTCCTCAGAGGGGGGGGGGGGGGGGGTGCACGGGACACGATATAGCAGTAATACACCGATATGGCGAATTTTTGTGAGATACTATGCCCAAAACTTTTTTTTATCTATAGTAATGGTAGTTTTATTTGCTGTGAGGAATAATTCGTTGTAGATGTGTTTCACAGCAGCAGTTTTCTAGTCCCTTAGCACCCTGGATTGATCTCACACTGAGTCACTGCTTGTGTCCAGATAGCCTTGTTAAAAACCTATAAACGATATTGTGCGAAGAACTATTCTCTGAATATTATTATTACTTTTGCATTAAATGAGAATGAGCGTCTTCTCACTGTATTGAATAAAAAACGAATGCATAGAAACAATAGTAGCGGGGTTGTTATAAATCGTTTCACTACGAAGTAACAAAATTTTGGAACCCTTATCAACGCAATTCAACAAATTTTTCAAAGGTTTTATTTCACTGTAAGTGTCTTACTCAATAATACTTGACAAATTCCTTCTATCAATACAAAAAGTTCGAGGATTTGAGCCAATTTGTATTGCACGAATATGAGGGTGTTCAAACTTTTCTTGATATTCAAACACTCAATGGTTGCGTTGACAGCAAAACGTTGTATTCAAGGCTGCTTCTGGTATACAAAGTAGTGAGGGGGGGGGGGGGGGGGGCAAATTTTAGCATCAATTTGTACAGTAATGCAACTTTGAGACCATCAAGTGGCACCAAGGTGTTATAATCCCAGCTTTCTGTTTGTGTATTTTTGAGGAAGATACATACTAAAGTAACATAAGTGCACACAAATGAAAAAATGTGTTAATAGTGTCACTTACGCCAGATTCGCATAAAAAGGAGGAAATTTATTGCATTGGAGTGCAAAATGTGACGAATCTATTGAATTTTCTTGCAAAATACAGTGAACAGAATGTTGCATTGCCGGTGAAATGCGCGCAAAAAAAAAACAAGGGCACAACACCAAAGATAAAGACACATCTATATTCTCTCATCCAGCCAGGACAGAAATGTCCATGTTAAGGAAGTAGAATAGCCGGTGTTTCTCAGTGTAGATATACCTTGTGTCCCACGCTAGGGGTACCCCATGGAATTTGACATGGGAAAATTGAAATTACTTTTTTCCTGCTTCCCAAATTAAAAAATCCCAAAAATTTTGACGCAGATTTAAAGTGACACATAAAACGTTTCTAAAAACAATTTTTTGATTACAATTTGATAATTAATAAATTAATTACAGGCATTTGAAATTCGAAATTTTAAAGGTTTTTCGCGCATGCGATTCAGATCGGCTATCTTCGGTTTTTAAAGCAATATGGATGCTAAAATTAAATTGTAGCCGAAGATAGCCGATCTGAATCGCATGCGTGAAAAACCTTCAAAATTTCGAATTTCAAATGCCTGTAATTAATTTATTAATTATCAAATTGTAATCAAAAAATTGTTTTTAGAAACGTTTTAAGTGCCACTTTAAATCTGCGTCAAAATTTTTGCGATTTTTTAATTAATTTGGGAAGCAGGAAAAAGAGAATTTCAATTTTCCCATGTTAAATCCCATGGGGTACCCCTAGCGTGGGACACAAGGTATACATATAACGTTTTACGAACAACGGAAATGAAAATATAGAGACACATATCAAGATACACTTTAGGTAAATGATAGACAGCTAAATTCGAAAATACGTTGAGAGTGTTAAATATCTAGATGCAGTCAGATGAACAAGAGCCCTGGAACGATAGTAGACAGACAGATAGTAGAAAGATATTATTTATTAATTTATTATCAACTAGCCGACCCGGCGCACTCCGTACCGCCATAAATTCCTAAAAGATTTATTTTACTATTTATGACCGCCTCGGATTCACACGGGTAGCGTACAGTCGTGGACTAAGGAAATGTAACACTTCCTGTAAATTTAAAGTACATAGTTGGATTATCAATAATTCCATATATTTATTTATTTTATTTATTCATGTTAGGGGCCGAGATCTAGGAACAGCGAATTTCCACGCATCAACTGCTTTGGTTATTAGCACTAAATACCCTTAAATTTTATCTGCCTAGGAATTTCACCCTCAACCAAGGATCTTTATCGTACCAAATATCGCATCGACACGGGACCTACGATTTTACTTCCTATCCGAGAAGAAGACGCGTTTCAGTTTTTCTCCGCTCTCTCCGGAAATGTTACATTCTATCATATCTGAACGCCAAACGTTCATAGGTAATTGTTACGTTATTGTATACGAATTAATTAATTATGACGTATGGTCTCTTTAAAGTTAACAAATGCTGACTAAATAACTGAACGTCAATCTGAGATCTCTCACAGTCTTCTGTCTCATTCACTTACTCACTTTCTCACAGTTTTCTGTCTCATTCACTCACTCACTTTTCAACCAAATTCAAAAAGTTGGTTACTAAATTCGTCCGGATGTCTGTGTGTCTGTGCGTTGGTCGATGTTACAGGATTTAGAAAGCTGGAAGTGGTGTCATCTTATAGGAAATTCTTTACTGGTTCCAAATCTCTGGTAAATTTTTTGATCCATTAAAGTGAAAATATACACCCTTGAATATCTCGAGCACGACACATCCAATTACAAAAAGACGACCGATATTTTGACGCCTCACAGGTGGCATAATTCTTATTAAAACAATAAAGACGACAAACCTAAATACACATAACAACACACGAAACACCTTTTAATTATGACATATGGTCTGTTTAAAGTTAATAAATTGCAGACTGAGAGATTTATCACACTCTTCTTTCTCATTCACTCACACTCTTTTTAAAAACTTTTGTTTTATATTCGTTTTTATTGATATCAAGTATCGTAGCTGAGGGATAAATATCAGGTTTCGAGTTCGAATCCCAGTGGCGGATTTCGTATTTTACATTTTTAAATTTGGATTTTTTTAAAATTTTTTTTTATACAAACCTTCTCCTTAAAATAACGAACACAACAAAAAAAGAATTATCTAATTTCGTGCAGTCGTTCGGAAGTGATGCGCTTACATACATTTCGCAGATTCATTTTTATTAATATAGATATATAGTAATTAAAAAGGGGTGGATCGCAATTTTAAGTATAATTGAGTATCCGTACAATCATACAACAAAAATTAATTACCTAACAGAGTTCAATTCAGTTGAAAATATACGCGATATTCCTGATCAAAAATTAAAAACGTTCGTATTTTACAGAATTGTTTTACGTCATTAAGTGCCAATCAAACCTACATTTTAATAATGAATTGAAATGTTTTTTTTTCTATTTTGCTGTTAAATTTTCCATTCGATATAATTACATAGTAGGTAGCTCACATTTACTTTTAGGAAAATTTATTACCTATTAATAGCCCTTGATATAAACGACATAAAATGGAATTTCGATTTGTAATATGCTCAATTACGGCTATTATTTATTCATCGCCTAATTCCATTCCATTAATGTATTAAGTATATGTTTATTTAAATATTACACGTGTCTAAATAAAATTGAAAAATGAATGAATTCCAAATATACTCATTAGTCATTATACTTATTATAAAACGAATTCACAGATGTAAAAGAAAAAACATTGAGGGGAGTCTTGGAATATCATCTCAAATGAAAATCAAGCAACTTTCCAGATAGATGGGTTCTCATGTGAGCAAACCTTTCGAAAGCAAATAATATTGAAAATTGCATGGTGGCAACAGGGCAAGTAGTTACAATTTCATTTCTAAACTTTACATTTTGCTGTTTAAAAAAACGTGAGCAAATATTAGTTATTACAATCTGAATTACCATTTGATGTTAAAATACAGGGTAGTCCAATATTTCATTCAATATCATACGGATTAAAAAAATAAAAGTTGTAGGATACGAACCATTGCATATTTGTGAAATATTTATAAACATACAGGCTCGACAAATATGCGTTTACTAATTTGTGTACCAACAATTGACTCAAAATTTTAAAACTGAACGAGCCTAAGCATTTTTTAATCAGACCATGTTTTTCCAGAAAAATCGTGGAAAAAATTCATAACTTGAGAACGCTGCATTTAAAACAAAAATATGGACATAGAACATTTTAAGGGAGCAATCGGAATATAACATATCAAATATAGGGTGTTCTATTTAAAAAAAAACAAGTCGTCACGGAGCCACGATTATTCGAAGCACCCTGTATGTTAATAAATATTTTAGAAATATGCAATGGTTCCTATCCTACAACTTTGATTTGAAACATTTTTTAATCCGTATGATATTGAATGAAATATTGGACTTCTTCGCACTAATGGGCTACCCTGTATACATATACAGATTTTAGGAAGAATAATTAATTGAAGCTACCAGAAGGATTTTATGGCAACCTGACGGGTATTTTCTATGGGAGACTGAGCAGAACAGAATAAGAAACGGCAGCTAAGGTGCCAGGTTCTTTAAATAGTGTGCGATAGGAGTTTAAATAGAGACATTGTTAGGAATCAGATTCAATTCTTAAATTGTAATAAATTGTTCATTGAGTATATGACTTTTCGTCTGTTCTAGAACGAAAAAGGGGATGATCAGTTACCCTCAACTTTCATAGTAAACTTGATATCGGAATGTTGGGTGTTAAGATGATCAACAAAGCGCCATAAACGCGTGGACAAATTACAAAGGTATCATCGACGTTACCTATACCAGACTTTGGGCTGAAAATGAAAGGATTCCAGAGCGACTGATTCGAAAGACTCCATGAAGATGTTGGCTACCGCCGATGACAGCGGAGAACCCATGGTAGCACAAGAAACTTGTTCGTAAAACTTGCCTTGGAACCGAAAATAAGTAGATGATCGATTTTGTGTGTTTTTATATCTATTTTTGTTTTTTTCTTGTCCTGTTGAAGCCCCTTATGAAAGTGCGCAAACCATTGACTTTTCGTCGATCATAGACACGGTCCAATCTCGGAAGTCGATTTTATCTTATTATCCTTTCAAGATAATTTAAATAAAATTTGAAATTCCAAAGATAAACGTAATCTACACAAAAAACAAAAAATATAGCGTTCTATTATGACTTATGAACCACATAGTGCATAATTATGCGAAAAATTGCTCAATGTACTCGTATGTATTTATTTATGATTATGACCATAGTAAATTATCGAGTGTAAATTTATTTGCAACGACACATTTGCTGACAAGTACGACTGATGTCAATCATACTTGTTAGCAAATGACGTTGATATAACTACTATGCTTCTATACGGAATAAATATTGAGGGAAGTTGTCTAGCATCAGTGCATAACAGCGCTTTCATTTTTGTTATTTGTAAACTCCCTAAAAGGCAATGGAATTTACAGCTGTAGTAGCTGCACAATTTGCCTTGGAAAGAGAAATAACTAATGATTTCAAATGGATAAAAGAAGATTGAGACTACGATTAAAAGAAGAATTATAATATATTTGGTATTTCACAAGAAGACAACAATTTTGATATCATTTCAGTGTCTTTTTTGTATTTCAATTTTGGAGTGCCTAGACAATTTTTGAAAGCGGTGTAATTAAGAACATTTTCCGAAGTACAGTGACAAAAGAAAATTTAATGGAAGTTGATTCGACAAACAATAGGTTTTTATTACCTCCGTTCAGCTGCCCCCCCCCCGCCGCGGGAATTAAAAAAAATTACAGCTCACAATTAGAAGCTATTTAGGAGCTTTCAAACCCCGCAAGCATCAAATTTTGGGCTCGATCCCCTTAGCAGAAATTTTCATTTTAAAGTAGGGGGAGGGGCTGTTTCAACTTTCACTCCTCCCCCTCCACCTCTTCAAAATGACAACGGAAGATCGCGCATAGGAGCTCTTAAACCAGATTTTCGAGCTCCACTCCACACCTAACAACCCCTAAAACTAGTTTCGCTGAAGAGGTAACTCATTAGAAAATACAATTAAATTTATAATTTATTTAATGCATGTATGTCCAGCATTATTAGGCTACAAAAATATGTAACACTTCATTTCGAAGTTGCGACCCCTTTTCTCGATCATTTTACATAGTCTTGAATGTTTGACACAAGGTTTGGTTTTTCTGCTGAGGAGTTGCACCTTGGAAATGAAGTGTTATATATTTTTGTAGTCTATTAATGCTGGAGCTACATGCATTAAAGAAATTATAGGTTAATGGTATTTTCTATGAGTTACCTCTTCAGCGAAAGTAGTTTTGGGGTTGTTTTAAGGTAAGGGGTGGAGCGCGAAACTCGGAACTAAAAGAGTTCCTAAATATGCGCAATCCTCCGTTGTTATTTTGAAGGGAGGGGGGCACATGAACGGACGTGTTTTTATTTTACGGTACAAGAAAAAACCACGCTATTCAAGAATCGTAAGAACAACCAAATAGATTTATTCCTCATGTGGAGTAAAGGAAATAAATTGAAAGTAAGTTCCTCAAAAACCTCCCCCATAGGAATGACGGGCATGAAAGGAACTAGTTTCGTCCTAAGGCGGTTATCTTCAAGTTTACAATTTTACATTCACGATTACATCAATTATAATACCTACTATAATTTAATATCGGATGTTAAAGTATGAAGATGTTTTCATGTTCGTTATTCTCATTATGGCCACTGTTATGGGGGAGCTGAGCTTTGAATTCAATTCTAAAATTACATATCGTTCAAAGTATTTTCCACATATTTTATCCACGAATTCTAAGTACAACAGCAAACCGATTTACAAGAACGTTATTATTATATTCAAAGAAGATTTATGAACGTCTGTCTGGGTTGGCAAAGGCCATTAAAGTTTCGCCCCAGTGCCCCATTCCGAGTCAAAATTCCAGGTACCGTATTTAACCTGCAAACTTAAGTGCATCGATGTTATCTCACCGCAAGCTCTAGATTTATTTTATGTAGGACAAACTGGTGGACGCGATAAAATGTTGGAACAACGAACCCGTTTTTGCATATTTTTAGGTACCTAAGGTGACATTGTTGATGCGGCGATAGTTTGTTTATATCTGTAATTACAATCCCGCGACGAAAAAAAAAATTAATGATAGTAATTTAGAATTAACGTAAACGGGAAATGCCACACCATCAAAGTTGATAGAAGGGTATTTTTTTGCGCACATGAGGATGTGGTCAACCTTGACCGATATTTTTATGCACCAATTCTGAGAAGTGCAAGATGCAGGAAATTCCAAACGGTAAAAAAAAGTCTAGTGGGATACATCTTCCACGAATGCAGTCTGATCGGGACCAAAACAGTTTTTTTTTATGCTAATGAATAATTTTAGATTCTATAATTATCCCTCTTATTTATACATAAAAATGATGAATCGTGTTGGGTTCGCCTTATTTACATAATCGTTCACGAAATTTCTTTTTAATTTTCAATTTACGTATGAGGTATCATCATGGTTAAACCCTTTGTGAATAATGAAGATCGAACCCTTTCATGTGAGAACAATAACAGCTTTAATCAGAAGGCGTCTGGAGCGATTCGCTTTAGAAATTCTGTGCAGACAGCGAATGCAACTACTGAATTTCTAATTAATGAATTAATTAAGTATGAAGTGTGTTTACTTACGGGTGCAGTGGTCGGTGTTTGCCCGGCGTCGTGCGGGTCGGCCGCCGTGCCCCCGCGATAGTGGCTCAGCACGCACGTGACGAGTCCCAGCGCCACCGTCAACACCACCGCAGACACCACTAAAACCAGGATGGCGGATTCGGTGCTAACTGTAAAAATAAGAAAAAAAAAACTACTTACTCTCCCCTCTCAACTTACATGATTTTATAAGAGATCAATTACATATTCCTCGAAGTACCCAACGTACAGTCTCATTACTTGCAAGTTTGCATGTCTGACATTGAGCTCTTGTAGGGTCAGTGTAGAAAAAAATAAAAATTCAGATTTTATTTTGTCTGGGCCGGGCAAGTTTCTGTTATATGCAAATACCATGTATTCTTTTATAACGAAAAAGAGTTAAAGGAAAAGTAAAAAGACCGGGGAGACGTGAAACCATGAGAGTGCATTTACGATACGCATTCGAAATACCGATACATGACGGATTTTTTTTTTAAATAAATACATACACTTTGCATTCGAATTGAGACCTTTTTTTAACGTTGAAGAGTGGAACAAATCAACGATAATTAAATTTGACCCATTTATTTGCACAAACATGCACCACTTAACACGATTACTATCACAATGTAAATATGAATCAAATTCTTTTTACTTGCGTCGCTGTGAGACGATGTGAAACCGATAAAGCAATAATATATAATCTAGGGAAAATCCATAGTCATTTTTATAAGGAATTAAGCCAGTTAAATGCGGTATAAGCAATAATACGATACCTTTATTACAAAACTGATATAAAATGAAATGGGGAGTACATACATATACATAGATTATATTTTATTAATCTTACTCTTTTATTATACCTCTGAAAAATCCATATTTCCCGTCCACTCAGCACCCACGCTGAAAATTTCACAGCGAAAATTAATTAGTAAGGGACTACGCATAATACCCAAACCGAATAATTCAATTTTGCCGTATTCTACGTTATTAAATTATGAAATTTCAGTCTTAATATATCTAATTATGATTAAAAATCAATATTTTAGTTTATGATACGCTGAAAGCTGCTACTTCCTCAATTTTATTAAACATGCGATTCATGGTCGCACATAATTTTAGAGGAGTTTTACTTTACATAAAACGTGCTCTGCAGAAGCTGACTTAGTCATGCCTGTGTGAGACACCTGAGTAGCTTACTGAATCACACAGCCATAAAGAACGAAAGATGCGCAAGCTACCCATATTCCGACTAAGAAGTCTAATCAAAAGCTGGAACGAATAGGTTACAGTACTCTATTAGCCCAGTAAAATGGGAAAATTTGGATGAAATAATGGTTACAGCTTTGAAAATTTGGGAACAGGCTTGTTTTGTGATGCCTTTGAAGTGTTCAAAAGTCCCCATCCGTACCCCACCTCCGAGAGAAATGGGGGGCGAAAAAGTGTAAATAACTACCTATGTTTAATTTTTAGAGAAATTGTAGCTACTTTTGAGACGAAGAAATGGTAGTATAAAAAATGTTTTGACTTTTCCAAGTATCAGAAGTTATTGTCTGATCATTTCTGAGTAAATTCATCATAGGATCACATTTTTTATACTACCTTTTCTTCGTCTCAAAAGTAGCTACAATTTCAGTAAAAATTAAACATTACCTGCATTTTCAATCGTCAGTTTCTCGTCGCTGTTTACAGAAAAACATACGCAACAAAGTGTTCTTTATAGGAAATATTGTAAGCTTTCAATTAGTTTATATAAAAGTTTGTCGTAAAATAAATGGAAACGAAGATATTTAAGAAAAACTGAATACAAATATACATTTTAGCTAAATTCTGTGAAAATTATAGTTTCCAAGATGTATTTTTACAATAAAGTGCAACTTGCGAACGATTTATTGTATTGTATTACCTTTATATATATATAAAGTACTGAAAATAGGATAAAACCAATTTTTAACAAAAATTTAACGTCCATTTTTTAGCGAAAATCAGGATTCTTAATAGAATGTCAATTTTTGAGTATACCTTCAAACAGCTGAAGGTAACTAGCGAACTGTTTGTCGTACGAACTTCTGCCGACGCTCATTTTACAGGTCCATTAATTATCTTTAAAAAACTATCAGGCACTTTACTATCTACAAGTAGTCAAAAAATAGTTATTTGCAAAGAAACGCTTGAAAATGAGAATTTTTTTTTGTAGCTACTTTTGAGACGAAGAAAAGGTAGTATAAAAAATGTGATCCTATGATGAATTTACTCAGAAATGATCAGACAATAACTTCTGATACTTGGAAAAGTCAAAACATTTTTTATACTACCACTTCTTCGTCTCAAAAGTAGCTACAATTTCTCTAAAAATTAAACATTGCCTGCATTTTACTGTCTACAAGTAGTCAAAACATAGTTATTTACAAAGAAACGCTTGAAAATGAGAATTTTTCATTATTTCTTCCTCCATCGCCTCATAAAGATTACCAAAATGATATTTCGTGTATACATATAGATTCAACATTTAATTCTCTACCACTTTCGTTATATGCACTAAGACGTAGAATCAATAGTTTTCGATTTATTATTGATTTTATTATGCAAAACGAGCAGCGATTGTGTCTTAGAAAAAGGTTTAAATGATTATATCTCTGTTAATATTAATCGTATGGAAATGTTTAAAAAAGAAAATTATTCGTAATTAAATTCTCTACAACTTTTATTTGAAGCGTTTTGCGATACGCATGGCCATTCTCGAGATATAATCGAAATACGCGCGATGCGCGCACGTGTTACCGTTTCGCCGCAAAACAGTCAACATTTAAAAAAAATCTATCTCGGCTCCTATTGGTGGTAGAGACAAAAATAAAACATCAAAATGTGCGGAATTTTGTCAGCTACAATTGTCTTAACGTTTTTGTTTTTGATAAAATTGATACTTTTTCAGTTATTTACGAAAATCTCTTTTTTTGACACTGCTTCGCTCACCATTTCTCTCGGAGGAGGAGGGGAACGGATGGGGACTTTTGAACAAAGGGAGCACAAAACAATCCTATTCCCAAATTTTCAAAGCTGTAACCATTATTTCATCCAAATTTTCCCATTTTACTGGGCTAAAATGTAAATTAAATAAATCCACATAAAATTCAAAAATTTCGTATTCAAAATAGAAATATGAAATAAAAAATTGAAACTTAAAATATTAATACTAATGAATCCTAAGTTGCAATATGAAAATTCAAATGTCAAAATTCGAAATGCAAAATATTACTACTACCTACTAAAGTTAAAAAGTTTAAATGAAATTCAAAATTGAAATTTGAAATAAACTCGCAATTATAATTTTGTAAATTCAGTTCAAAAATTAAAACGTAATAAAGAAAATCGGCAGTGCCATTTGAAAAATAAAGTTATCGTTTATAGAAATTTTGCCAATTGACGTAGTAATTTCTCCGAACACAAGAAGATTTCGGATTTGACCGTTCTGGTTTACGATAGTAAAATGTTTTAGTAATATCGCATCGTCACGGCCTTCTAAGTTATGTGATCCCTGCGATATTCAATTTTTTGGACACATGCGGCCAAACGATTTGTATTAAGGCACTATGCGTGATACATAAAGTCGCACTAGAATTGACAGGGGGTTCCATTAAAAAAATGTAACTTTGATACAAACCATCCTGTATAAACTTTGGGATACAAGTGAAAATATTTTAGATTTGTAGCCTTACCATATCCCATGAAAGAACTTTCGAAATATTCGTTAATAAACCAACAATCTTCCCTTTACACACTATTGTCCCACCCAATATTTTGCACTATAGTAGTTATAAATATTCTTAATCCAAAATATTTTCTACTAAAATAAAATTAAATTAATACCGAAATACCGGTATTTACGTATGAATACCAGTTTTAAATAGTGCATCAATTTTCTTTGGGATCCCGGTTTTCGAAATTCCGGTATTGTAAGCTTTAAACCTAACATTGAAATATATTACGCCGTTCATCAAGATCTACATGACCATTTCAATAGAAATTTTAACAAGTTGCTATTGCCACAGAAACGTCTTTTGAAAAATCACATAGACGTTACAGTAAAGCTGTACAATAAACTACCAACGTCTTTTCTTTTTGAAATATTTAAAATAATAATGAAACAACTTTGAATTAATAATGCTTTTTCTTCATGTGCTTTTGTTCCTTTTTTTGACGTAAACTATATCTTTAGTGGTTGCAATAAATTATTATTTAATCAAAAGCCTTGAAATTAGTTTACTAACCAAAAACGTTGGAACGTTCAGGGAATATCTACAAAGTAAAAAGAAGTAGGTACATAATAGTGGAAATGAATAAATATGATGATGTGAATGTGATGAAAAACTTGACGATTGTGTGCACGTATCGTCTGGAGTGAAGAAATCATCACGAGCAAAAGAGGGATAAAGAAAATGCTAAAACGTAGAATAACAAATATCGAATATATAAATAAGAGAATACTAAAAGTAGAAATTAAAATACAAAGGAGAAATATAGTAGTACTGGAAATTTATGCACCAACCGACGACACAGAAATAATAAAAAATGATTTCTATCCTACACCTATTGAAACAATTAATTATGTTGAAAACAACACAATTTTATTATAGCATCTTAACGCTAAGGTTGGGGATAAAACGGAGAAACGATTTGGTGGGGCCAATTTGGAAATACCAGATGACCATCAATAGATGTTCAAATGTGTTTACTATTTGTTGATATGATACGTCATTGCGTTGTGTAGAAGTCACATTCAGTGAATGCGGACATGGTTCCCTCTAAATTAAAAAAAGTAAAATTAACCGTCGTTAGAGTCACGAGAAGCCGAATACAGTCCATTATCGAATATTATCAAGCTAAACCCATCATGGTAATATATGTATACGAAAATACAATGTAGTTGGATCAGACCATCATTGAGTCCTTTGTAGACCACGATCAATATGGGTAAATGATGTAAAGGGGAAACGAAGTACTAACTGCAGAACAGATCATTATCCGATCATCTCATCAAAACAGAATGTCTTACCAATGTGATAATATTTAGAAATTTGGGTTAACCCCATCGAATATTATTTTGCTTTTTGTTCCCTTTTCCACACGAGCTTACTTTACTTACTGGAATAAACGTGTACTTGCGTTTCATGTTTTCCTTGTTTTACACAGATTGAATACATCCTAACGTCGCCGTCTGACAGCTAACAAGCTGCCAGTCCAGCTATTTTAATCTTCTGTGCTTTCATTTTGTTTTTAATATACTCTGCATTGACTGTTTATAGCTCGCTTACAAGAATATTGATTCCACGTAAGGTCACAGTGCGGGAACCTATTGGGACCACCCCTACTATCAATAATAATAATAATAATAATAAATATAACATGACTTCATTTCTAATTAATACAGTTGAAGAAATATACAATGAGAATGAGGCATTCATGAAAATAGGAACAACAACATCAAAATCTTTACATAAAACGAAAGGTCTGAGAGGTAAGGCTGCAGTTTATCACCTACACTTTTCAATCTATACCTGCATTCCGTTTTGAAGGAAAAAAACATACCAAGAAAGAGGGATAGATAAATATTTAGGAAATGAATTTTAATGGATAATAATATAGGTAGAAATCGAACAGGTGATCGTTTCAAATGTCCGAAAAGAAGATGTGTAGAAGAGGCCAAACAGAGCGCGGAAAGTAGAAGAAAAGTCATAGGGGGGCACAATGCAGTATGGTGGTATAAAAAGATTTCAGAAGAAACCAAGAAACTAATAGGCAAGCTTATGTGGAATCAATACTCTTGTAAGCGAACTATGAACAGTCAATGCAGAGTATATTAAAAACAAAATGAAAGCACAGAAAATTAAAATGGTTCGGACGTGCTACGAATGGAAAAAAATAGAAAAAAGGATGTTTCAATAGATATTACTAAGTTGAAGAACAACAAGACAATCCAGAAGGTCGTGCATTGAATATATAAGAGGGTTAATTCCTCTAGAGGTCTCTTTTTTATGAAGAACTACTCGGCCATCCATCAAATAGTACATTGTGTATCGAGTAGGAAAAGCGTAACATTCCCGGGCGATGTGAATATTGTTCGGTCCAGCCTGGTGGTCAATCAACCAGACGATCAGTGCAGTGGCACACAATTAGCGGTCTGTTTAGCACATGATAAGATGGCGACTTCACACAGAAACATTTTATTTTTATTTTATTTTATTTTATTTTTAAAGATTATCTTAAAATTGTATTCCCAACATAATATTATTGTTGTTTTTTAACAAACAAGTTGAAGTCAATATAAATGGAGGTCAGGTCGATAGGCCAACAATTTTTTTTTGTTTCAGCTACTTTTGGCAACAAAACGTAATTACCACCGGAGGAACATAACGGAAAGGTACTGTAGTGCTTATAATACTCTGATATTGAATTGTCACATGATGAACAAGTATGATACCAACGATTTTGAAGACTAGAGGACAATTTTTTTTTGTTTCAGCTATTTTTGGTAACAACGGTTGCGGACGGAGAAAGATATCGAAAAGTTATCGCAATGCACTATCGGTGCATGCCGAAAAGATCACACATCAAGAAGTCAAGAAGTCATATACATAACTTTTTTATCGAAGACTGTTAACCTACGACCTGTACATACCATAGATAACAGAAGACAATTTGCTACCAATTAGTAAAAGTTGATCGTATTGTTGTTACTCAGCGGGATATCAATGGCGAAACCACACATAGTGAACAATTTGAAAGTTTCTCAAGATCGCACTAGGTAATGACTGCAAGAAGTGTACAACAGATAAGGCCATAAGAAGGGCCATATTCAACAATTCATAAGGATAAAGTTACAATCGAGACACATCGTCTGAATTGTGTATTTGTTCAGTTACCAAGCCGTTCAGTTCGACTCTGACTGTGAAAATTTTGCCTAAAGACAGGTCGAATTATTAATGAAGACACTGAAAACGTCGTCAGGGGCGCAATGAAGGCAAACACAAAGAGGAAAGGGAATGATGCGTCGATAGTTAGGACAGGTACCCAAGATTCAGAAAGAGTTTGATCACGTAGAGACAATATCCTACTTAACAATAAATTTAGGACGAATTTTCACAAATAGTAGCGTGACTTTGCAGACAGATAGAATAAATGTGCTTGGTGCGCCTTGTTCTTGAACGGAATAAAAAGCTTCTTTGAGAGTTTCAACACTAAAGGACCAAATTGGCTACCGTATCTGTTCCAAACAGTGAGATGACTACGAAAACTTGTTAGACAGATGAGAAGGTAGTTACAATGCATTGAATACCGGATTCGAGATTTTCAGAAAAGAGCTACAGGATCTGAAATACTATGTCATTCAGAACACATCAAAAAGAGTTTTCTATATAAAAAAAAGGGCCGTTTCAAAATGTGCATGTTCGTGGTGAACATGAAATGAACCAAGGAAAAAAGTATATCAAAATGTAAATTCCCAGACTTAGAAATTACAATTCTTCCACTAACAAAGTGCACAGCAAGACAACGATTTTCCGCGCTTAAAACAGAGCGATAATAGATAACGACTTCCTGTCGAGGTTTCTGGCAGAACTGCTCACTCTTCCAATTACTTTAACATCTTTCTAATAATCCATAATCTTCTTCTGTGCATTTCTAAATATCAAGCTTACAATATGTGTTAGTGACTATTAAATTGTTCTTCTCCGGCAAAATCTTTTATTAAAAATATTGTTCAGAATTTGACTTTCACTTCCATTTCATAATTTTCATTAGGTGGTTCACACGCCCCGTGTTTCTACTTTAGGCTTTTTTAATCCCAGCAAACACACATATAAAATATACATACAACATATATAAAATTGAAGTAAATACCCCTACATATGCTTTTTTATATATCAAGTATGTAAGTATTTTTTAATAAAGTTATATAAACCGTATGTCACACAATTACGTATATTTTACATAATAGTATAGAAACTTTTACGGATATTCTGTATACAGAAATTCATATAATATATACATATAGATAATTACATATCACTCATGAAATTCATGTGCTGTCATATTTACATGATTAGATTTATGTACGTTATATGTAAAATATTATATGTAATATTACTTATTTTTTATGTATGCCTTCTGTAAATATAATTAGAAATTATCATTACATATGGTCGAAAATAAAGCCCGTTTCTATTTGCGGAGCATAAGTAATCGCACGCGCCTGTTTTCTATAACGCAAACAATTGTAGTTCACGTACCTTTAATATTAGATCCGTATCGACTAAAATGCGTCTAATTTATATACAAAATAAATAATATAAAATAAATTAAATCTTGGTCATTTTTAACATAAAGTTAAAGATAGGTATAATTATTGAATAAGACTTCACTCAACGGTATAATCAAACAAAATTTAAACTAATAACGCGAAACAGCGCAAAGTTACGAAGTACGAAATAAAAAGAAGGGATGTTACAGATTAGCGCAGTGCTACAATGTCGGATACAATAAAACACATGTTGGATTTCGGAATTTGTAACGCCCGCTCCCAAACGTTCGAATCCGGTTAAGGGAAATTTTCAAGAAAGTATATCATAATAAACTGTCGGCTTTCAGTTCAGGTAAAAACGGGTTCGTGCAAGAATTAAGTTAAATATAATTAAAAGTACAGTTGCACGTAAAATGTAGTTTTTCCATTTTTTGTATGGAACTACTTAAATAATTTTTTACATTGATAATAATTACATTATGCTCGAGTAGCTGCCATTTTGGTCATCGCAACGCTTTTACAACTAATATTTTTTATGTAAATATTACATAAAATATACATAAAACGTATATAAATTCATGTAGAAGATTTACATCTAATAGACATATATATTATTTTGAAAATTGCTGACATCCTGACATTAAATATCTCTTATTTTTCTTCCAGTTTTATATAAATCTAAAAAGCTCTTACATAATTTATATGTATTTTATATATACAGACATTTATTAAATAATAATAAATGGCACCTTCTCAACATATTGAGTTGCATAAAATACAAAGGATACTAAACAAATGAACATCAACGTAAAAATAAAAATAAAAAATAAATGTGTTTGCTGGGATAGCGCCCTTTGGTTCACCAGTTTCAAATTCTTAGTTTACTGACAGTGCATCTTACACTGAACACGAAGTAATTATTTCAATTAACAACACCCTACACAATTTCCAAAAAATGGTTCGATACCAGTTCGGCGATTTCAGTTTACATTTCATTTCTTTCAAAAAGAACCAAACCAACCAATCACCTTTGACTCATTTTAAAGAGTGCCACCTCGTATCCTAACAGTAGGTACATTTTTATTTTTTACCATAGAAATGTCAGAAGTGAAAGCGAAGTACCTACTCCAAATTGCAGGATTTGTAAATTAGTAATTAAATTTAAAATGTACGAAAGTATAATCTCCTATTTACAATTTCAGGTTAATCATTTACTCATAATTAATGATAAAGTTATATTGAAAATTAAGTAACTATCACAAAGTATGTTCATTGCACCATTTTTCAAAGTGGTAAGGGACCAAAAGTTTGGAATAATCGATTTTGTTCGTTTCCTGTACGAAATATCAAAATGGTAATGGAAAGCATTTTGTGGTGTTTTCAATGTTCCTACCCCCGCCCTTCTGCGCAGTGATGTCATCAAATATGTATTTATGGGAACACCCCACCTACACCTTCAATAGAATAAAAAACGATTATTTCAGTAAATATACACATTGTACCTTTTAAGTGCAGAGTTCAAGAGGTATTAATTTTTTTAAATAGAAAAACGAGAAAAACATCAAATAGTGTTAACAAATAAACAAACATTATTGCAAAAATAATGTTAAATTGTTTTTTCTTTTAGTATGTTTAGTAACAGGGTTGGAACATTGAAAACTATCGCAAAAATGTTTTCCATTACCAAAACCAATTTGACCTGTCTAATAGTCCAAAAAAATCCATTATTCCAAACTTATCACTATATAATAACCGAAAGATGTGTATATGTATGTGTTGCTGTGCACTTTTCCGACAGTGGCCGAATCCTGACGAATGCGGATGTGATATTTTAAAACCAAAGCTATTATAAATTTATAACCTACAAATTAATGCTACAATTTAGACACCCCCGCAAACCACGTAAATTTCTGCACTAATTTTTTTCAAAGTAAGTTTTAAACATTTTAGTATAAAAGTCCGTCATCTTATTCAAGCGCTATTTGTGTCTAAATATATTTTCTTTACTTAGAAAATACGTTCAAAGTTTCCTTATGGAGATTACGTGTAAATAGAATTCGCTATTTGTACTTATTTTTGGGTGAAAATTTTGTGTAAACATGCAAAGTTTGTCTGTCTGTCCGAGGTCCTTAACCCATTTCGAACATTAAAACAATGCCAGAAAGTATTTTCCCGAAAATTTTCAAAATGACAAGTATCGGAAACTTTTTCTCGCTGACATGGAAATTTAATTATTTCAAGTTGAAAAGTTATTCAAATGATGAAAAATGATTCTATTATACCTCGCGTTAACATTTTCATCGTTAAAATGATGTAAAAAGTAGTAACAGCATTCATCGTAGACTAATTTATGTGTCCCGATACCTTCTTTCGGTAACTTTCGAAATGTACATGTTTGTATGCTCATTTCGAATTTAGAGATTTTGAACGATGGACGATGTTGTAGGTAACATATATAGTCGTATGTTTTCACCGAGAAAAATGTTTTTGTCTACATATTTAACTTAATATCTATTGATGAAAGTAGGTGGCAAGTGTATTGTTACGTTACACTATACCAAAGAGAATACCTATACTTTGACTATACTTCTAAATATACAACTTATATTGTAATTAAGAGGAAGTAAAATCCATATCTACTGCTATACATATACGTGTAAATGATGCCTTTAGTTAGTGAAATAAACAAAAATTTGAAACTGTTTAAGGCAGAGAAGGTCTTTCTATAAAACAGATGTTATGCAACGTTAGACCAGCTTCTATTTGTACACTTTATGTTTTATGGTATTTTTAGTTTTACTATAGTTAAAGATGAATGTTAAAACGTTCTTCCTAAGGCCATTCGTATTCCCAAAAAGTTGCCAGTGTCCAAATTGAGTTCTTTTACATTCAAAATTCATTCTAAACTATCCTTATGAAGTTCACACGGAATTTGTTATATTTTCGTTAATTTTTGGGCAAAGACTATGTGCAAAGACGTAATTAACATTGTGAAAGGGCCATTATGTATTTTTGGTCTCAAATCTATTCCAAAAAGTTTGCATTTTACATTTTTTTTAATAATTGGTAAAAATTTACTATAGGTAGGAACGAATTCGTATATCTTTACCAAATATCAACCCATTTTTGTGATTTTTACGTCAAATGTAAGCAAATGTAATCCTTTATTTTAGTTACTTTAATAACTTGCTAAATTACAGATACCTACAGGGTCAAAAATCTGAAAAGGTACAATAATTTTTTTTTCTTTTTTCAAGCAACTAAGCCAGCTTAACAAGGTGTGATATTTTAAAACAAAAGCTATTACAACCTACAATCACAGATACCCCCCCCCCCCCCAAAGTACGCAAAACGCGAGAATCGCGTGTACCCCCGTTTATAAGTAAATAAAATAATAATAACATGCCATGGTCAAATTTCCAACCGATTAATTTGATGTTTTAATGACAATTAAAGGGCTAAAAGCTTACCTGTAACACGATGCGCTTTTTAGGTATCTTTCGCACTTAAAAGAAAACTTGGAAGTCACTGAAACAACGGATTAGTTTCATTAACCATAATTTTCTTAGACGATTTAGTGCATATTAAATTGTTAAGTAAATGGAAATATAAGGGTTGTGGTGATAGGAGCACTATTACCAAATTTTTTTTCAATATTTATATCAAATACGACATTAAAGAACGATGCTTAACGAACAAGTGAGGATTTCTAGGCATAAAGGACAAAGGCAAAAGAGTCCTGTCAAATCGTATTTCAGCAACTTGAACCAAGCTTCAAATTAAATAGGTACTCCAAGTCAATACGTATAAGAAGTGCCAAAATGCAATACATATGAAACAAAAAATTTCATTGTCAAGCATATCGTCAATACCTCATTTCTTATTGAAAAATGCCAAAAGAAAAACTTTACATGATTTGAGGTTATTTATTTAAGAATGATTCGTTATTTGTTCATAAAACCATTCCTTTTTGTTTATTTTCGGCATCCTTTATACTTATACTTTGCGATTTGGTATTGAGTAAAAAACGAGTCAAAACATAGGACATCTTATCTAGAATGAAAGAATACGAACGATTTTGCGAAATTTATAACATAAAATAAAATGTTATTTGTGCGCCTTTTACCAAAATTAAATCTCGAGAGAGAAAATATCATGTAGTACTGGAGGCGTTTAAGCCCAATTACTTTCTTGAAAAAAAATAAATAACGAACATGTTTTATCAACACATAAAAACAAGTTTCAAACATAATCTCATTGAGTTAATTAAACGACGACTATAAACAATGAAAATGAAAACGTTGTTTTGAAAACGTATTTTTCTTATTTTCCAATTAGACGCTCACGCGATACGATTTCGTTGTTTTTCACGTAAAATACGTAGGAATTGTTCTAAATATTTTAGCTAGGTTTACACAAAACAACGTGATTTGTTTCACTCAAGTCGAAGCACGCGCTTATTTACATACAGACAATAAAAATAATATATTAAACTCTAATTCCAATTAACAATGGCAGCGAAATCCTCATTAAATGGCTAATTGGGGTGACTTATGACCTTTTTGATGACAAAGATACTGTTTTATTATCAGTCATTTTCAGAATAATATGTTTACGAAATAACACTTTTGTCATTTGTGCGTTTAATTAAAAGAAAACACATTTTTTGGGCAGCGCAATAAGAATTTTTATTTAATATTAAAATAAATTTGGAGTTACTGTGAGAATTTTACCGATACGCACTTAATTAGAAAGCTACGAATAAATTAATAATTTCCTTTCATGGGTCAATTAGGGCATTGACTAAAGAGGATTTTTCAATCAACGATTAGGGGCATACGGTTGTAATTAAATAAATACCAAAAAACAAAGTTGTCTTTTAAAGGTAATAAGCAAGTCAATGAGAAAATGTAAAATGACCGATGATTTCAATATATTACTTGCGTTTATTCGCATTTTCTCAAAATATCATATAATTTAACCATTGTCTTAATGTAAATTTTTGTCTGATGATATGCAGGTGAGCTTAATTACGACTCAGCGGTTTTCAAAAACAAGGTGTCGAATGATGCACACTGAGGATAATGTACTGCTTTACATTATGTAAATTGGGTTACTTTAAGGAGCTCAACGCCTTTTCGTAGTAATATACTCATCAAAAATGTTTCTTAATTAATTAATTTTCAACTTGAAAGACGAAAACTTTCACGTTGGCAGTGCAACATTAACTATTGAACGAAAAAAGTACATACTGAAAAGCTTTGAATAGATAACTCTAAAAGTATATTTGTCTCGAAAAACACAAAAAGAAACCATACTATAGTGCATTTGGAAAAGAGCCGGAGTAATAAATCAGCCTGTCAGGCAGATTTCAGTGTAGTAGATGAGAAAACTATATATTGTAAATAAATTCTGATTTATTAATTGTATGAAATGTTATTGTTCACTCTTTTATAAATTACCCACTTTCTACACCTATGAACCCTTTGCCGAAGGATTTAGCTGGGAGCTTAATGAGGGTTTCCTATTGTCAACGCGGTCATTTTTAAAGGGCCTTCTATTGTTTGGTGGTCTTAGTACGAAAGAAGCGCATTTTCATTTTATGTTTCCGATATTTGCAAAATTTATTATTGAAAACTGATGTGCCGCTCGTATAGCGAAAATACCATACTATACTTGAAGTAGTTGATTTATTACTCCGGTTCTTTCCAAATGCACTATAGAATCAAATCGGGGAAAAGAAAATTTGCAATCGATTTTCGTTCGTTTAAAAATATTAGCCAGGAATCCACTGTTTGGAGGTCAATCAATTACTTGGAAAACAAAAAGATCAATGGGACAGATTTTTGAGTTCAATAAGTAACGAAAACTATCATCAGTTATAGAAAAGGTGCAAATATTCTCTTCCCTTTCCTTTTTCTTTGGTTCAGTACTGTTCTACTTATACCAATCTAATTTTTATCTTTAGGATATTGAATTACCTTTTCATCTTTTGTCAGTTTACATCACTCTCAGTCTCATTTCTAACTAAATAATCACACAGACGGCTGTATGTCAATGTCATATTGGTGCCAAAATGCTATTTCTTAGTACAAAATATTCATAATTCCATAAAAATTAGACTGCGGTCAGTAGAAATTCAATTCATATCAAGTCTAGGCTAAATTTAGAGGTTTTCCTCAATATATTACATCTCGTCGACCTCGACATTATTATTATTCTTTAATTTCGTTTCACGAATTCAATGCTATTAAAAAGTACAGAGAAATAAAGGTCTATTTTTAATCGTTAAAAGATTTCGATCTGTCCAAAATAGTGCTTTTCCCGACATCGAAACTTAAGTGTCAAGAAACATTAAAATTTCATTGCATCATCATTATTCATTATACATTAATCAGTTAACTGAAGCAAATAAATCATTAAAATCCACACTAACATTTTAACAGTCATCAATAACACAATTGAAGAAAAATCTTACTGTGCCGCGGTTTTTTTTAGATAAGCCAGGCCTTCGACAAGGTATGGCACGAAGGCCTACTATTCAAGCTTAAGTTGAAGTTACCTCATCCGATCTTCACTATCCTAAAATCATACTTCAGGAAAGATAGTTCCACGTTAAATACCAAGATGAACTAACAGAATTAATGCAAATAAAAGCCGGTGTCCCGCAAGGCAGCGTATTGGGACCTTTTTTATACCTCATCTTCACATCAGATTTACCCACTGACAATAGCGTTGAAACGGTGATGCGGCCATCATGTCAAAACACCCAAATCCGGTAAATTCTGTTCAACATCTACAAACGAATTTAGATAAAAATTTAAATAAAATCAAAGTGAACAGAAATAAATCGGTTCAAGTCACTTTCACTAAATGTAGAGGACACTCTCCAGAAGTAAATATGTACGATCAACCACTACCACAGTCTGATAGTGTTAAATACTTAGGGATTCATCTGGATAAAGGACTTACATGGCGAACTCATATATGAAAGAAGAGAGAGCAGCTTGGACTGAAACTAAAGAATTACTACTTACTGGTTATTAGGTAGAAACTCCTAAATATCACTTAAAAATAAACTCCTTATACATTATACAAGGTAGCTTCTGAAACCAATTTGGATATATGGGATCCAACTATGGGCCACTGCCTCTAGATCTAACATCGACATATTGGAAAGGTACCAATCCAAATTCTTACGTCTAGTAACTAATGCCCCATACTACATTAAAATCCAAAATGACTTAAAATGGATACCGTTTAAAAAGTTTAGTGTCAAGTATCTAAATAAGCTAGAAGTGCATGCTAATCCGTTGGCAGTTAATTCACTAGTGACTAGACAATAGTATCCAAACGCAAAGACTTAACCCGCTCGATCTACCGCATAGATTTTAGTGCTATTTAATGAAATAAATAATCAATTTTATTAAGTAAACATAGGTGGGTCGTTATTGGACGAATCCTCCATCACTGCTATATACGACCAACAGAATGACTTTTGTCAGATTGTAATTATGTAATAAATACATAAAAAAACATTTTTCCTTTTAAGCGGCGTTTCCCGTCGTTCCCATCGTTCAATAGGACAAGTCCTGCCAATAAATTTGTGTTTATTTTGATGAAATCTCTCTTACATCTTGAACATCGATGGACGTTGGTTTTACTCTACAAAAATGGAAAAGCTATGATCATTTTTTAAAATTTTTTGTTAAGAGCCCCAAGTCTATGTAATTATATTATATTATATAAACAAGAAAATGAATAATATGTGACACAATTGAATTGGTTTCAATTAAGGCCCAACATTGTGTAGAATCGATAATATTTTTGAATATTTGTGTCGAAACACCTTTAATTTTTGCTTAAGCAACCTCAATTGTATGGATGTCATATGGATCAGATGTTGACTTAATTAATAAAGTTACTTATTTACTTATTATCAGGATTTACATTTTCAAAAATTAATCCCGCTACTGAATTATGGTGAAAACGAAAAATTTGCGTTTTCCGAAAACCTCCATATTTTATTTATACATATAAAAGATACATTAATCGCACTGTTAAGGCAGAGGTAAGAGGTAATGGGGCTTCAAAAATGATTCTAGAGATCTAGATAACCTCAGTTTTACACAACTATATGAAACTTTTGTTTTTCTTATGGGCGCTATATGGGATTTTTACATTTTTGAAATATGCAGTCATAAAAAGAGCTTTTCGTTCATGCAGAACATCCCTATGTTCGGTTTGAAAAAATAGGGACATTTCAATAGATCGAGTATTCCTGAAACAGACTACTGTTTCCAGTGCTATGATCATGTCAGTTACCTGTCTATAGTTCTCGGCATCGGTATTTTTCTGAAGGTGTCACCCCGTGAAAATCTTGCATGATTTCTTTCATAGAAAATAGACATTTATCTTCCCTATGTAATGGGTAAATGTGTTTAAAGCAGCAGTTACATTTTCTTCATGGGGTCTCCCTGGAGTAGTTGTTGAGGCAAAAAACCTCCTCATACAATACTGATGGTATGTTCCATCGCTTGCTACGAAATCAGTCACTGCCATTGGCATAACTAGTGGGGTGCGAGGGGAGCATAGGCAATCCCAAATGGCTGGCTTGCAGTCCCAGAATTCCCGTACTTGTAATTTTTTTAATTGATACACTATATGTATACATACATAATCGAAACCTCTTTAGGGTGTCGAGGGGCTACTATAATATCTAGTTGTCATTAAGTATATTTAATCGTTATTTCTTCTTTTAATAAATTTTCTCCATTCTGTCCTGTTTCTAGCTAATTGGTCTGCTTCTATCCATGTCTTCTCTCTTTTATTGAGTATTTCCATGATGTCGGTGTTCCAAGTTTTACGTGGCCTGTCTCTTCTCATTTTTAATTGATTTTGTTAAAATAATACGCGCCACTGCTTCTCGTAAGTTCTTGGACACTTTTCCGGCTGTCACGATATCGCAGTAAAGATTATAGCAGTAAAAAAAAAGAAAATTGTATACATTGCCTCTGGGGGTGCCGCATTTCCGAGGATTTCGGGGTTTTGATATGCATTGTGGAGCGCTGGCCGCTGGGCTCCATCGTCGCTGTCCTGCTAGCCCGCTGCCCTGCAGAGATCAGCAATCTCTTCCTTTCCAAATTCCTTTCGCCATCTCCCCTCGGGGCTAGGCCAACAGAAACCGAGGCCCACTGTTGCAACAACGCCAGCGAGGGCGCGCGGCGACGGCGACTTCACCACGGGACACGGACAGTTGACGAGTTGCCTCTTGAGGACAAGAGGAGCAATTTCGATGATCATTGGAATTATATAAAATCCTTCGCCGATAAACATGAAATTTCTCTGGAACCTACTTGTGTCTCAAGAAAAAGAAAACAGTTACAAAAGTTGAACGATTTCCTGACAGAATCAACTCTTGGTAGAAGAAATCTCGTGGAGCTGCCACTAGACACAGAGGCCATCACATACTGGAAAATTAACGTATTCAACTGCGTAATGGACAATGTCGTCAGTAATATGAAATCCAGATTTAAAAATCTTCCTTTAGCAAAGTCTGTTGATTCGTTTATGATGTTAGAGCTGGACCAAGAGCAGGATTTTATAAAGAATTATACAGATGTTATACATTCAGTAGAGGGCCAACACAGCGTTTAAATTATGGTGAGGTCCACCAATTTCCCGTGGAGAGGGGGGCTTTTTAACGCGATAGGAAATTTGAAGCGATCGGTGTCAGGGCCCATGCACCCCAAGAAAAAAATCCTAGTTACGCCAATGGTCACTGCGGCTAAGCGGGAACCTATTGGCCTTCTCGACTCCTATAATAAGAGGTTAGATTAACATTAACTACTAAGTGAAGAACTACTACAGGTATTTATTATAATTTCAGTTTGCAGGTTCTGTACACGGTAGGCAAAATTTACGATATTTCAAAATTAATCACAGGATATGGATATAAACTGGATACACCCAAATCATTGCGAAATTATTGAATTATGGAAACACCAAGTGTGTGGTGAGGGTCAAGAAGGGATAACCTTATCGTTTTCCCGAATTAATTAATCCTCTGAGTCTTAGCGTGGTAAACCACAGTTAAGAATTTGACTTTTTAGTAAATAAAGAATTGAGAATTTAGGTTATTCGGTAATGCAGAGAAACAAATTAATTAGGTCTGTGCTAATTTTATTCTGTCCAAGTCAGCATTTGAACCAGTCTAATTTAACTTTTAATTAACATTGATCTAGGGAACTGTTTATCCTTTAAACAAAAGTTTGTGTATACATGGAATACAAAGTTAATTGAATGATATTAGGGGTCTCCTAACTGCAGCCTTCTTATAGAGTAGAATTAATGGTATATGAGCACAAACGGAGAACTTACCCTAATACCGTTTAACCCTCACTGGTCAGATTGCATCACGATCTGCGGACTACCCCGGATATTATAATTCAGCACAAGGATCAAGTTTTATCTCTGAAAATTGCAAAATGATAGGGCTGTATGAAAAAAACACGTTTTATGTATGCGAAACTAATACATTACAACTATGTGTTGTGGTCAAAGTATATTTTCGTGCTTTGATTACATAATGAAATTATTATGGAATATTCGTGTTTAATTAAGCACACCATTAAGCAAATACGAGTGAAAACGGCATTATAGGAAAAGCACTTTCCCAAACGATGAATTTTAAAAGGTCACCACCCAACCCAATTGGGTTTCACTTTCATCTCGAATTTCGTTAAGTTGATTGCGTCCCTACCCAATCTAATTTACAATTTTCAGCCAGGCTTAACTGGAAATTTCCCATCTAAAGGAAAATGGGTTACTTAAACGAAATGGTGGAAATGGGTTCTTTGCACATGTATGGTATAACGTAAACAAGAGTTAGTAATGAGGTGAGTCATCAGTTGAAATGTTATAAATTTCCATTTACCATAGAAAAACAATTATGAAACGAGTAGAATTTTTAATGCAAATTCGTAGTCAGTATTCAAGAAGCAATTTTGAGAAAATAAATGCGCGCAATTTAAATGTTGCGGTTTTTAGGTGTTGCCCCCGAGGATTGAAAATAAAACAATACCACAAATATGGAAACTTTTATCTTGTCTAGACGAACACAAATGGGTGTGTGATTGTATAAAATTAATATTATAGCCAAGTATAAGTTATATATTATGTGTGATAGCGAGAAGTGTGTCATCGAGGTAGCTGTAGGTCACATCGTCTGGCCGTCGTCGCTCCAGTGGCCCAGACTTATTGATTGAGGTAGTCTGCCTTATCATGTCTATGTGCTACCATTATCATACGCTTGGCTAACCTTTTAACATTTATTTTAAATCAAATACTTTAATTTACCATTTACTTTACCTGAAATACTTAACCTATTTCAGTGGTAAACACGATTCGTACACAAATACTGATTAGAAAGTAGAATGACGTGTGTCAAAATACTTGATTAGTTAACGTCAGAAAAAAATATACTTATGGAGTTGTTAGCCTTCGCGTACATAAAAATGTGATCGTATCATTTGCACCTGTGAAAGAAGGGCGGCGAAGAAACTGGAACCCTTACCATGTCTAGACAAAACATACCTAACACTGGTGGTGCAACATGCACTAAATAACAAGTACGTAATATGATTATAGTCAATAACCATAAAGTGCATATCAGGGATTAAATAACTTCCTATTTATAATGTGTCGTCTAGACGGCGGGTCGATATCAGAGGGGCGAGGCGTGCTTATGACGTCGATAGCGTCGTTGGTGGTGAAAAACCACGTGAACAAATGTTAATGTATCTAACGAGTAGTTACGTAATAGCCGTCGGTTTTATTTTAAAAAGTTGACCTATACACAAATATTTTTCAGTGTCTAATGAAAAATGGGTTCTGTCCCGATTTCAAAAGTATTGTAACCATTGTGTTTTTTTTTTTGGCTTTCGTTTGTACCTATCTATAGCTAGAGTGTTATTGTGTTTGCGCGGAAAATATATTGCTGCAATCCATTTGAGTCTTTGTCAGCGCCAAAAATAGCAGATCTGTAACAATTCCCTTAATAATTATTAAAGCCGAATGTAATGCCATTTGCGTTTTCATTCCAAGAGACAAAAAAGGGTTCACTAACTACAATTTTGAAAGATTAAAATGAAGCATAGTATTAATTACTGCTGTTTATCTGAATCAAAAGTCACTGAATTTCTGACACAGTTTGGAGGGTTTAAATAACGCAAGTTTTTACATCAAGAAAAATTAGTCTATTTTCTGACAAGATAGAAACAAAAAAACAAGTCGAAAATAAATACATATAAGAAGTATGAAGTATCACAAAACACTGTTTTGAGAATAATATTGCTTATCTTATAACTAAATAAATTGGTAAATGGTTTTATTGTTCTTGATAATGGGTGTTCGAATTTGGGGTTGATTTTTAAATTTGCCGCCATTTACATTTTTTTTACTAAAATATTATTTGAGAGATGACAAGTCAAAATATTTCGGTTCTTAAAAATGGAGATATACCGGGTGGCCGATTGAAAAAGAAACACACCTGTTTTGGGACACTTAGGCTAGTGTCTTAAAAAAATTCTCGGGCTGGTCGATTCTTGATTTTTGGGGGTCAACTTTTGATGTGAAACTTGACATTGACACATCAACCCCCCCAGCCCCAGCAACCCCTAACTCAAGAATTTAAATAGGGAAAGGTGATCGAGCGACCCCTAATTTGAAGGTGTCTTTCAATTCTCTATGCGACAGCATGGCCGAAATTAGTTTTATTCAAATTTTTTTTCGTCCCCATGAAAAGCACCCTCTAGATTAGGGAGTGTTGTTTAGGAAAAATCCTAAAGCACGCCACCTTTGACCTTTTGAACGGCACCTTTTGATGTCAAATTTGAGATTGTCAGGTCAACCCTCTAACCCCAACAACTCCCGACAAAAATAAAAATTACGGTAAGGTGGTCGAGTGGACCTCATTTTAAAGGTCTCTTGATTCTCTAAAAACTAACTTAGGCCATGCTGTCCCATAGAGAGTTGAAAGGCGCTTCAAATAAGGGTCGCTCGACCGCCTTTCCCTATTTAAATTCTTGAGTTAGGGGTTGCTGGAGCTAGGGTGTTGATGGGTCAATGTCCAGTTTGACATCAAAAATTGTCCCCCAAAAATTAAGAATCGACCTGTCCGAGCATTTTTTTAAGAAACTAGTCTAAGTGTCCCAAAACGGGCATGGTTCCTTTTCAATGGAACCCTGTATACGATTGAACAAAGCGTGTT
The DNA here is from genome assembly GCA_036250285.1 of Pyrocoelia pectoralis. Taxonomy (NCBI): domain Eukaryota; kingdom Metazoa; phylum Arthropoda; class Insecta; order Coleoptera; family Lampyridae; genus Pyrocoelia; species Pyrocoelia pectoralis. The sequence continues at coordinate 14,807,262 of CM070079.1, forward strand.
TATTACCAAAAATTATTTTAAATTTGGTGAAAGTTATGCAGAAGTTGGAAGAAAATTTCGAAACAAATATGGAAGAGAGAATTGTAAGTGAAATGTTGGCATTGGAAAAATTGTTAAAACGTTTGTGGAAACTGCTTCAGAAAAAGATGAAATAGCAGAACAATTAACATCGTAGTGGACGTTCAGAAAAAAATGTTATAGCTGTTAGTGCTAGTATTGCTCAACAACCAAAAAACCACTTTATTCAGAATTTTGCATCTTCATTTAAACTTAAAGGCTTACAAGCTTCAACGCATTTATAACCTCGTTATTCAATAAACATGCTCCATTCAAAACTAGTAGAATCACCAAACCAAAAGCGCCGTGGCTTACTCCTAATGTGTTAACTCTTATGAAAAAAAGAGATTCTCTGTTGCAAAAATTTAAAGCTACCCGTTCTGATAGTGACTGGCATTCGTATAAATTATCTCGTAATCACACGTTAAGCATGATCAGGAGCTCTAAAAAGAATTACCTAATTAATTCCAACGTTAATTCTCCATCTAAGCTGTGGTCTGATTTAAGAAACCTCGGAATGTGTAAAAGCAAGCAGAATACTTTACCCACTGAATTATCTGATCCTAATAGGGTTAATGATTATTGTTCGGAATTCGTAAAAAATTCTTCAAACGACTGCCACCACAGCATCGCCTATTACTCTACTAATTTTTCTAATGTTGAACTGTCTTTTGCTTTCAGATTACTTAATCTTGAAGAAATTGAGAATAAATTTAAATTATTGCGGTCAAACTCTATTGGTAGTGATGATATCTCGCTAAAGATGTTAGCCTTGTGTACTCCATTCATTTACATATATTTGTTACATGTTTATAATTGCTGCATTGGACGAAGTTATTTTCCAGCTTTATGGAAAAATTCGATTGGTATTCCAATTCCTAAAAAGACTAACCCGTCTGAGTTTGCTGATATTAGAATTATAAGTATTCTACCCACTATTTCAAAACTATTTGAAATGCTATTGCATGATCAAATCTACGCTTATTTTGCCGACAATAGGCTCTTCCCGCCCAATCAATGCGGATTTAGAAAGGGGTACAGCTCTGCAATTGCTCTAGCTACCGTTACCAATGACATTTTAGCTGCAATCGATCGTGGGTTAGCCACAGCATTAATTCTGCTTGATTTCTCTAAAGCGTTTGATACCCTCAACCACACCTTACTTTGTTCGTTACTCAAGTTCTATGGTTTCTCTGAACCCGCAGCTGACCTCATTTTTTCGTATCTGCACGACCGATATCAACAAATTCGCATTGAGGATAATCTTTCTTATAAGCTTAATGTTACGGCTGGGGTTCCTCAAGGCTCGGTATTGGGTCCTCTATTATTTATAGTTTACACCTCCGAAATAATCAAATCTATATATAATTGTAACGTCATGGCATATGCAGATGACACTCAGGTTTACACAAGTTTTCAAATAACCCGCTGGCAAAATACCTTGCAAGATATTAATACCGAATTAAGCAAAATAAAAAAATTATCTGATGAGTTTGGACTTAAGCTTAACCCCTCAAAATGTGCTTCGATGCTCTTTGGCCGTAGAAGGCAAATCTCACTAATTCAAAACGATTTTGTGGTTAAAATAGATGATTTTGTCGTCCCATTAGTTAACAAAGCTAATAATTTAGGTGTTGTCTTTGATTCAAATCTTCGATTTAGAGAACATGTAACTAAACTTATTCAAAAGTCTTATGCTGCTCTAAAGGTGATATATGCTAACCGCCATTGTCTTCCGTTTCAATTAAAAAAAAACTTGTGCGAATCTTTAGTTCTGTCCTGTTTCAATTACTGTGACTTTATTTATGGTCCTTGCATAGATTTTGTACAAAGAACACGTATTCAAAAAGTTCAGAATAGCTGCCTTCGCCTAATTTATGGAATACGTAAATTCGAACATATTTCCTACAAACTGAAGGAGATCGGGTGGTTGAACATGGAAAAGCGTAGAGCTCTCCACCTGGCTAATTTCACTCATCGCCTATTAAGCGATCATAGCGTTAATTCAACTATCAAAGATGAATTCAAAATAAGGTCTGGAATTCATAATCTAAACACTCGATTCAAGACATCTTTTAACATCCCTCGCCATTTTACAGCTATTTACAAAAGGTCGTTTGTGTACAGTGCTATAGGGTTATATAACAGGCTTCCTCAAGAATTCAAATTACTGAATATTAATAAATTTAAATATAAATTAAAAGACTATCTACTTCATAATCCAATTTAAATATTTTTTATAGTATTAAGTAATTCTCTTTTTTTTCTCTCTCTCTCTTTTCTATTTCCTTTTACTTGCTGAAGATACTCTGCAGCTGTCTCCTTGCTTCGGAAACTCCCTCTAAATTTTGCTTAAAGTAATCCATATTATCACTCTACTACAGACAACATTATTTTATTATTTAAATTTACGCTACTAGCCTAGACAATTTATTTTTTTAAGAGTTATCTGTCAAACGATGATGGTGAGGTTGAGTGTGAATAGCATTCTGCTAGACTTCGCCTACACCATCATCGATATATATTTTCATATACATATTCCTTTTTTTTCTTCTTTTTTTCAAAATAAAGTCCTTATTATTATTATTATTATTATTACAAGGTTCAGATAACACAACGAAGTCAACAGACTTTGGCTTACGTCGTCAGTTCGTTAATTGGACCATACAACAATAAGTAAATATCTGATACAAATAGTGTTATTGTTTGTTGCTTCCTTTAATTTTATTTTCAGAATTGGTAGAAAAAACAAAATAATTCAAACTAAAGTTATTATCTCGGAAACTATTACCTTTAGATATAGGACATATTTAACAAAAATCAAAGCTAACTTAAAAAGCAGTTCATTCATGAAAAAATATATAGGATGTTCTATTTAAAATAGTCAAATTTTGGCATTTCATCTGTGGTTGTTAGAAAAAATTCAGCTGCCAATGATTGAATAGTTATGATTTTTTTACTGATTGTTGATTTCAGGGACGATTTTTAAAAAACATTTATTTTCTCCTAAATGAGTTGACTTAAGTAGGCGAAAGGCCAAACAAACTTGGTCTAGAATAGAATATGGATTTCAAAAATATAAAAATCTATAGAGTGTTCCATTTAAAATAATCGAGTACGATCCTATATACTTAGACGAAACCGAGAGCAGTGCAGGCCTCAAAATATTTTTAGATTGTAAATAAGGAACATCTGATTAAAAAATGCCTCTTGACTTTTTATCGTAAAATGAATATTAAAGGTACAAAATACTATCAAAGAACGGAGGGCGAGTGGGCAACCCTGTATACCAAACAGCGAAAAGAAGTCGTCGATTGGTGAATTTTTTGGACGGTAGACCACATTTGAAATCGTACAAAGTTATGACAGGGTAATGTTTAGAGTTTTACGTCCATATAAAGAACTCGAGTGGCTGTCTGGCGCGGAAAAATGTTGATACGGAATACTAGGCATTTTTTTTAAATACACCACCAAAAAACGCACATTTAAGAAAACGAAATCGATGGTAGGTACTGAAGGGTATTTTTTGTTAAAGTAAAGTGGAAATAACAATTGTTTCATTTTGGCAACCCTGCACTAAGGCCCGATTTCCGACTGACGTGACGTCTCCAACAAGTCAACAACTGTAGTAGATGTTGTATTGTGGACCGAGATCTAGGAACAGCGAATTTCCAATTTTGTCTCAAATTAAGGGAGCTCCACATAGAACAAAAGACCTTTAACATGCTGCACATCATATCGAAATGGAACCTACGTCCTATCCAAAAAACGTTTCAAGCAGCGTCATCCACGCTTACCTTTAGACCACCACGGCATCTGGTGACCTAGTGTTTACAATGTTCATCTGTGGTTTTCTTATTTACTAAAACTTTCAGAACTAGGAAATAAATTTGGTTTAGTCAGATTAAAAATCATAGTGAGAGACATTGGAAGAAAGTTTTGAATGTTAAATAAATTGCAGCAATGAGATATGATGTGGTAAAAAAGGCCTCATTTTGATTTGCGTTTCGGGGAGAGAGATTATTGAGATTATGGCGAAGCAGATTCTTTTTTCGTCTAGGCCCTAGGCCTAGGGTATCAAAAAATCTGCAAATGGTCCTGGTTAAAAATTGTCGACTACACTAGTATTGGATTCCTAAAACGTTACTAGCAGCCTATGTAATACCGAGTGTCTCCAAAAGGTTGGGACATAGCTTAACTAAAGACTTCTGGAATAAAATACGAAGATTTAACCCAAGTTTCCTATATTCAAAATGGACTCGTTAAGTCTGTACAAGACGAATAGCAATACTATCTTCATTCCATTTTTTTTAACATTATAAACTTTTTCTTCTCCTTCGCTGTTCCCGCGTCATTGAAGATCAACTTTTAAATAGTGCTGAGACGTAAATACTGTTGGTAAAATATATCTCAGTAACTACACACAACTCCATCATGTTCCTAATGTCGGACGTTGAATCTGAAGACGTTTGGGCAGTCGAAAAAAAAATGGAAAGTAACGTGGGACACTCTTTATAATGATTAAGATACTCGGGTACATACCAGATCGATGGGAAATAATATGTTCTTCGACGAAAGATAAAGAAGGAAACAAGAAAATGCGTTTCAAAAATTTATGACAGAAAGCGTACCATACAATACACGTCTGGCACCTTGTACCGGCCCGATTTTGGAGTGGGGGGCGTTTAAAGGTAAACGAAAGATGGGCTACTTACCCAACAGCCAGATGGTCGATTTCGGTCTTATTTAATTTCGTCGTCACGTACTGTGATAGGAAATTAAATAATCAAAATGTCAGATTAGAGTTCTTACAGTTCATAAAGTTACTCAAAATAAATTCCGCAACACGAAGTTCTTTGGTGTTCGTGAAAACATTAACCATAGTATGGTGTTACCCTTTTTCGATACAATAATTATACGCATGTTTTAAATTTTTCTTTTCCTAAATTCGCCCTTTTCTCTTTAGGAACTTGAAGATTCAAGCAGGGAACTTTTTAGAGGTTTAATAAAGGTAAAAGAATTTAAAAAAAAACTAAAAATAGCCCCTTCGGGTTTTGCAGGTTTTCATGTACTAAAAAAAGCAAAGAAATAATTTGTATCAAGGTTAACAACAACCCCTTTTTATAAAAGGAGGAATGAACTCCTCGACATTGAAAAGTGATCAGACGAAAAAACCTATATTTAGAAAAAATCCAAGGGCTTTAGGTTATTCTCGTGTAGTTGACGTAAAAACAAAATGAAAATCAATATCTTAGCGAATTTTTCGTAGCATGAAATAAACCTTAGATATTAAATAACATCAAAAGGGTAAATGCTTGGTGGAAATTTCAAGTTATTAATGATGAGTTCGGGAAAGTAAATGTGTTACTTTTCGTAGAATCCAAATTAATCTTACTTGTTAAAGAGTTTCAAACTTTTTTCCGAACATCATTAACACGAACAATTTATAAAAATACGCTTCGCAAACGACAGAAAGGCGTTTGTGGTCCGATGAATTTACATAATGGGAACTTCCTAATCGCGTAAGTCCTTTCCAGAGGTTCTAAGGAAAAAAAAGTTAATTTTATACAGAAAAGTATTAGGTCATTGAAAATAAAAGTTTCTGCGAGCTTGTTATACCTCAAATATGTAAGAAAATGAAGAGAAAAATGTAAGAATATTTTTTCTTAAAAAATAAGGATATAGAATTTATAAAGCGCAAAGATCAAAATGCTTTGGCCCACAAGACAAGATGTCCAAAATCGGCTGCTCCATTCAATCACGTAATCTTCTTCTTTGGTTATCATCTACTATCATCATACTATTCTTGCAGTTCGGAATTTATCGCTTTAATACTGTGTTTCTACTTCATGCCTACGTACACTAACAGTGAATGTGTGGAAAGACGAATATGATGTTAAAGAGAATTAAAGTTGAACATTCTTCCTCTATGGATGAAGATTTTCTAATCAAATGGATGAAGAATACTACTGGCACAACGTCTCGAACTGAGTGGTCGTAGTGGTTCCGTTTCCCGGGAAGCACTCTGGCTTGTAGTGAACGATTTTCCAAGTTACTCTCTATATGGAGGAGTATCCTACTAGTTACTGCAAAGAAAGAGTTAATTTTTTCATGCTTCTCCAAAATATGTAGGTATCTTTTTTTTCAAGTTCCACTAAAGAGACGAAAATGTGAATCTGTAAGTTTGTCAAATTCTCGTTGGTCTACGTGTGATGCTTGTTGTACAAGCTTTCACAAGGATAGAGATGAACTAGTAGTAATAGCAATTACAAAGGACGCCATGGTAAATTCTAACGTCAAAAAGAAGCTTTGGCGCGATTATGACAATAATAGAGCCCAAAAACTAGAATATTTGAGTACGACGACGACACAACCAAAAGAAGAATGAAACCAAGGAAAACAAAACTCAGGTGTGGCCGAATTAGAATCAAAGAAGAACACTATCTAGTCATTGTTCACTGAACACCGGTTCATGATGAGATGAACATAAGGTGTTTTGTTTTTGTAACCAAACGAGTCGATATTAATCGTGACAAATGGGTAGCAACGAATACTCAGATAATTTTGCAGATGCTTGTACGAATGTCACCATTTTTTTGGTTTTGCCACAAGCCTCGATCTTTTAAGTGTTCGGAAAGAGTGGAATGAGTAACTCCTCTGATTCAAAATGATTTGAGGAGTGAGCAAAAAGGACTATTAATTTCTTGCAATCTCGGTTCCCTCATTGTAGATTCTGATCTCAAAGATTGCGTGTCGCATTAACCAATGTGGGTTGGCCTATGTATGTATGTACTGCGAGCAAATTTGTTGGTTAGTTGCTCTATTGTTGTAACTGAAAAGGTTCAGTGAGCAGCAATTTTACTAAGGTTTCTTAGGTTATTCATCACGATCTTTATAATCGGCACTGCCGTAGCAATATTGCGCGTACGTTTCTGTCGTGGCCGAAGTTCCATGGGGGAGGGTATTGAGAGCGTAGTCGAAACTCAACAGTTCATAATTTTCTGAATACCTTGACTACCCACACTACTACACACTTGTTTTTCTACTCAAAGTAAATTGGAAGAAAATTAATTCAGGGGAAAGTTGTGTTGGTCTATCATAGCTCGAACTCTTCGCCCTTTAACGTAATTAACAATTGTACTTTTATGTCCATGAACTATAGTAGTTCAGTAAGTGGCCACCTAACCACTTTTCATACAGTTTACAGCTGCTCTCTCGTTATTTTGAAAATGTACATACGAACATGAATATTATAATCTGGAAGAAAAGCTGCCTATAGATTGAGTGTGGATCAGAGCGCCAATGGAAAGAGCTCGAACCAGCGCCAGCGTCCCTATAAGGTAATAAATTTGGTGGGTCCATAACTTATAGTTGGATCTTCGAAGTGGATATAATTGATTCCTACCGCCATGGATTGATTCTTTCATCCTTAATTATTTATTCCCCGTAAGTATCCAAATTTTGTCTGGATTATACATAACCTCTTTACAGCATGTTCGTTTTCGCTTTCTGGTTGCAACCCTCATTTCTCATCCCCCATGGTTTGTAATCATGTGATGGTAAGTTGGTTTACTGTAGTGCCAAACTGACGTACATGTTTTTAGAGACGTTTAGTCTGGACGTCTCCAGTCTTTACATACATTTACAATTTTCAATGTTCTCCATGTTATCAACCTATTTAAATGTAAGTTCTAAATTTGTAGCAAATGACCTATGTTAATGTGTATAATTTTAGTAATGTAGTAATAAGTATCGGCCTGAAGATGATAAATTGTGTTTATCGAAACTAATAGTTGCCGCGTATGTAATCCTCCGTTTTAATTTTGTGAGCTTATTACGCACCTTTGGTGATATGTCCAGTAACCTTATACTTCAGACCTTGCATCAAATCCGGTAGTTCTGATTTTTTGCTGACTTATTTATTATGTTGGTTCAATGAATAATCCAAGTTTGAGACCTCGAGCGCCGAACGCAACCATGGCATAAATCGATAAAACCGCGACATTTTCGACTTTATTTCAGTTTTTGGCCATTTTAAGCCTAAAGGACTAGTTTTTCGATAACACCTACGCAGCAAGTTTTTAAACTAGACTAAATTTGCTACAATATGAGACTAGAACTGTCTCTATAGACCCAATAGTTCCCGAGATAAAGCTTTTCAAAGGTTATCATTTATTTCGAACTTCGTAATTTTTAGCAATAATCTAATTTGTCGTTCTGAAAGAATTTTGCCCCCCCCCCCTCGCCCCAATTAAATTTTAGTGTATCCTAAAGAAGTTTGAGGAGCCCGCAGATCCCCCCCCCCCCCTCCTTTTACATTTCTGAAATATACCCCTGTTATATGTATTATTGATGCCTTGGTGGGATGTTAAAAAAGAAAATGAGATGTGCCAAGGATGATGTGTAATGATAAGCTATGAATAATGAAATAAAAACAGGTAAGTTGGTACAACAAGAGTTAATAGGTACATCAATTACCTGAGTTAATATTGTAATCAATTGTTCAATTGAGTTATTCAAGATAATCAATAAATTAAGATAATTTTGCGTTTGCCCTCTTGGAAGGGCCCGTCCGCATCTGGATCATCGTATCGTGATGGCATATCCCTATCAGAGGATGGCGATGTATCGTTGATGTCTTGTGCCCGCAAGACAACCTCCATGTCGACAGATTGTCGCCTTCTGGGGAATTGAAGTCTATTTCTACTGCAAGATCCGGTACGCTGTGAAGGAGGCCCCGCTGCAGCGCCTGCAGACTGATGGGCATTCCATTCCTGTCTTCCTGCAACTGCACGCGTTCCCACAACACCTTTTGCAGCTTCAAGAAATCATCCGCAAGAGGTTTTGTGGGGCTGCATCTTTGGATATCATTTTGGGGCAGAGGTCTTGTGACTTCGATATCCACCCTCAGGTACGGTGTGACTCCCAACCAGGCCTGCACCTGTGTAGTTCCAGGAACCTCTGATAGAGATAGAGGCCGCTTGTGTTGCTTGAGTGACGTCTAAAATATTGTTAAAAATTTCGAAGTTTGAAAAAAATGATAAATTTTGAAAAGCTTTATCTCGGGAACTATTTGGTCTATAGAGACAGTTCTAGTCTCATATTGTAGCAAATTTAGTCTAGTTTAAAAACTTACTGCGTAGGTGTTATCGAAAAACTAGTCCTTTAGGCTTAAAATGGCCAAAAACTGAAAGAAAGTCGAAAATGTTGTGGTTTTTTCGATTTATGCCAAGGTTGCGTTCGGCGCTCGAGGTCTCAAACTTGGATTATTCATTGAGCTAACATCATAAATAAGTCAGCAAAAAATCAGAACTACCCGATTTGACGCAAGGTACCACCTCTTTCAGGCGACAAGGTTACTGGACAGAAGGTATATGGATAACGGCAGCTTAGCAACGAAATAGTTACTTTATGCACCTATAAAGAAAATAATCTGCATGAAGTCAATGTTGTATCAACAAGCATAGGTACCTTGAAATTCCGCCAGACTGGTCAGTTGTGGATGGATCAATAAAGAAGAACCTCCTCAAGGTTAAAGTTAACTTTCATACGTTTTCCTCCCCGCGTGTGTCAACTAATCGATTAAGTTAGGATTAAAGTGTCGCTAAATAAGACATTCATGGCAGCAACAAAGCTTAAAGAATGGTAGGTACTTGTTTCGGTTCAGCTTAATTAATTATATCAGCCTATATGAGAAAAACTATAGAATGATTTCGCAATGAAAATGAATTTACAGATTCGACTGTGACGTATCAGTACAGTGCTTGATACTGACTCACTTTTTGGGATACCCTTACACTTTGGCAATGTAGTTCGTATTTAAACTGAATGATTCTGAAACTTGAAATGAACACCTTTTTGCCAAATTCATATGGTATTTACGTAGAAGAAAATGATAAAAGAACATAATATCGATGAAACGACATTAATCATTCAAGCGCGATCGAAAAATAGAAAAGTTTGCTAGATTTCGGAAAAAGGTAACATCGCAATGACACCTGTCACATTTCAGTGAATGATGTTCTGTAACAATTGTCAGATGAATAACGACGACACGCGTATTATGTTGATGAAATAAAAAGAAATGATGAATGAAAACAATGCTTGGAAATGTAATCTTTTTGATAGGGTACAGCAGCTGGAAAAATTCATTTTAAATCTTATTTCCGAGGTTTCTTTTTTTATGACATTTCTTATTAGTTGAATAGCGGTTGTAATCCACTAGTAAATCTTTTGAAACTTTAAATACCGTTAAATAGGATAACAAAAACATCGGTCCACATAAATTCCTTTATAATAAAGAAAATTTAAAGAAGTTATTTTAAAGTTTTTCGTAGCAAAAGAAAGAAAGAAAAAAAAATGGTTGGAATCTAGGAAGAGAGAAGGAAAGTGACTAAAAATAGAACTTGTATACATCATATAAAATAGGTCAAACCTCATTTTATACCTTAATTACAATATGCAAACAATCTCGTGCATTTCCAAAAATAACTTTCCACTGTTAGTTGTTTTTATGCGCACACGTTGTACTAATACTGTAAAGATTTATTACACACGTCTAACGTATTTTTCTTCGTTTTTTTTTTTCAAGAATCGACTATTAAAGTATCTAATTTGTCTAAATGCAAAATCAAAGTGGAAATTTTTTTTTCTCGAATGCATTGAATCTAAAATATCCTATTTAAGTACGTAGTAATCTCATTAAAGTGACTATGAAGTTTTATAGTTTTTAAATTAGTCAGCTGCACCATTCGAGATACATAAATTTTTATTTTACGATACAGAGAAAAGTCCAAACTAAATTTTAAACAATCTTCGCCTTTTAACTGGATGATGAATTTAAAATGGTTTCCCGAGTGCGCATAATACATATAGAATTATGTAAAATTAAATGTTTACATTCATCATATTTACAAGAGATGTAAAGAATTTGCAGCCGTGAAACGCAAACATGCATTAAATCAGTTGTCTCTCCATTCATCAGTTTCAAGGGCGTCTTTGAATTTATGCTGCAACGTCATATATAGAAGACTTGAAAAATTGACTCTTTGTACATTCCAGTTACTTTTCTATATTTTCTTATCGTGATGAGAAGATTAAGGTCATTCGTGCAATCATTCATTCATACCATCATCATTCATGGTTTCGGGACGTGGATTCTATTTTTGCTAGAGGCCATATGCAATTCGTTATATCTTTCCTTGACGTTTCCTACTCATCATAATAATGTGCAATAATCATTTTGATTTCTGGTTTTTAATTATTAATCCATTCTATGGACTCCCCGAGAGGCGAGGGAGTTCTGAAAACTCATCCATTGTATATCTAGTTCTAGATATTAATGAAGCAATAGAGTGTCTTGATCTGAACTCTGGATTATGAATTATGATGATGGCCAGAATGTACAGGGAGATTCCTTAATATTGTATGGCTTGTCTCAATTTATATCGTCTTGAAACTTATCTCGTAAAAGGATTTATTTTCAAATCTGCATTGTTAGTAGATAAACAAGTTGTAAATGCCTACCAGCCCACTCAGGGTTGGGTTAGGTATGCGTCACCCAGTGCTATAACAATTCAAATTAATAATTACTAATTAGTAATTAGTATCAGTCGTTAAGGATCCCTGTTGTAAGTATAATACGAGTAATTTGTATATCGTATAATTTAGTTTAAAACTCGTAATTTATTTAAAATAAAACGGATGCCTTGAAAAGAAGTTGCTGCTATATTAATATTTTTATCTTAGTCCGCCTCTGATGCCCTGTCACAAAATACCAAGAGGTCCCCTTTGTTATGTGAGTTATGTCAATGAGGTAGGCATTTACAAATTACAACGTGTTTATCTACTAACAATGCAGATTTCAAAATAAATCCTTTTACGAAATAAGTTTCAAGACGATATAAATTGAGACAAGCTATACAAAAATTTAAATCGGGATTTCTTGATCTGATGACGCTTCACTTCTCAAATAGCATGGGATCATTTTCAAGAACCTTCCTTTCCCATTAGTTCATAGGTTTTCGCATTAATGCATGAATTTTATTTCATTATTCTTATTGCGAAATTAAAAGTTGTAATGTAATTAAAACAATATTTAAAAAGAATTTTTAACTCCTTTTCATTCAAAAATAAAGTGAAATAAAAAAGGATTCCAAAAATGTTTGCGTTACAATCACCCAAAAAAACCATAATAATTGCAAAAAAACACCTAATGGCTATTTTTGCAGATAAATGATCAATGTGCCTCGTAGGACCGTCCCAGGATCAACCGTAAATAGTCAAAAAGGCAATTAATGAACAAATTGTTAAATAGAGACTAAAATTGGTCAAACCGTTTTTTAGGATAGTAGGTATTGGATGGGTTTGGTCCGTGGACCAACCATAAATAGTCAAAAAGGCAAATCATGAACAAATTGTTAAATAGAGACTAAAATTGATCAAACTGTTTTCTAGGATAGTAGGTACCTACTGGATGGGTTGATTTGTAACCCTAGCGTGTATCATTTATTTGCATTTTTAGTAAGATTTTGTATTCTGGATTAAGATAGGAGAGTGGACGTGGTCTATGCACACGTAGCAATTAGTGCCTATGGGGCAGTCCTGTTGTCAACTGGAAATTCTGATTATTTTGTTGTCTGCTATCCATAAAAATATATTTTACGACAAACGTTATGGCTACCAATTCTGCCTGGAATGTCAGATTGGAGCGCCATCTCAAGAGAAATTTCTCAGGTTGAATCATTCCCCAACGTTAGATGAAGAATTTGAAGAATATGTTAATGACGATTGGAACTCTCATTGGATTTCACATCAGTACCAGAACGTAACGAAGAGGAAATCGCAGAAGAAAGTGATCAATGTATTGATAATTCCGATGATGGGAATCGATTTTCACGACATGTGGTTTCAAAGAACCTCTTTCAAGAATGTACTTAGGCATTCTACGCGTATTTCCTGTCCTGGCAAGAATTTAGGAGTATTTCAGTTGTTTATTTCTTCTAATACAACAATAACAGTAAGTATGACGAAAATGTCATTTGGAAAAATGTCAATGAAGTAGACATTTATGGATCGTTGATATGCTCTAGGGCCTAGGCCTAGGGCATTGAAGAGCAATAAATAACAAATCATAATGCTTGTGGCACAATGACTTAGAGCCGCCGTACACGAGCCACATTTTGCAGTCGGACCGACCACACAATTGCGGTCGCCCCATAAGAAACTACAGACGCGCGTTTCGACTGCAGTGAACGCCCGTGTACGTATGGTGCAGTATTTCTTATGGGGGACGGCAGTTCGCCGGAACGCGACCGCAATTGTGTGGTCCGGTCCGACTGCAAAATGCGGCTCGTGTACGGCCGCTCTTACACATTCAATAGGTTCAGCGACAATGCCTAGAATACGATTCTGTTAAGCTTCCAGTTGGGTGAGGGAGGCACGTACCAATAAGGATAAATTGGATCTGGAGTCTGAAGTAACAATACATTCGTAAAATGAATAGGAGATATCACCCTCATCTGAGAAAACCTTGTAAATATAGCAACAGTATAGACCAGTGATGGGCAATGTACGGCCCGCGGGCCAACTCCGGCCCGCGAAAGTATTTAATCCGGCCCGCCGCCGAGGGTTTATCGACGCTACAATTACGTTTTGACGGTCGAGAAGTTTAATGTGGATTTTACTTAGAGCGGCCGTACACGAGCCGCATTTTGCAGTCGGACCGACCACACAATTGCGGTCGCGTTCCGGCGAATTGCAGTTCCCCATAAGAAATACTGCACCATACGTACACGGGCGTTCACTGCAGTCGAAACGCGCATCTGTAGTTTCTTATGGGACGACCGCAATTGTGTGGTCGGTCCGACTGCAAAATGAGTGACCAAACAACTTAGACTAGCGCGATCCAATTACGAAAACACCATTATTGCCTCCTCCCTTCCCAAACTTTTCTATAAATACATCAACCGATCACTAAAAACCCGAGTATCTAGCATCACTGTCAGAAACCCGACCACCAACGAACTCGCAACATCCCCCACTGAAAAACCCAATATTTTTGCCCAGCATTTTTATGCTACTTACGTTCGCGAACCGCTACCTAGCGTTTCATCACTACCTAAACATACCAGAATAGCCGCCTCCCTCACCGCAATTAACTTCACCCAACACGATGTGTTAAGAGAACTTCGCGCCATCAACCCTACGGCATCTCCAGGACCGGATTCTGTATCACCCTATCTCCTAAAAATGTGTGCCTACACCCTATCGTCAGTCATTTCCAAAAATATGCAGCAGTCCCTTATGGAAGCTAAGTTACCAGACGAATGGAAACTCGCCACAGTTATCCCCATATTTAAAAAAGGAAGTAAACTGCTGGCCGAAAACTATAGGCTTCCTTCCCGGTCGATCTGTGCTATCCAACCTACTCCCATGCACTGACTCATGGACGAAGGCGTTCGACGCCAATATTCCAGTTGGCATCGTTTATCTCGATTTCCAGAAAGCCTTCGACCGCGTCCCCACTGAACGCCTCCTGTACAAACTTGAACACTATGGCATAAGAGGACCACTCCTCGAATGGACAGCCCAATTCCTGAAAAATAGGTCGTTCGTAGTTCGTGTCGAAACCTCCCTGTCAGCCCCCTACCCAGTGTTAAGCGGTGTACCACAGGGCTCAGTTCTGGGGCCCATTATGTTCCTGGTGTATATTAGTGATCTGGCGGCCGATATCGCGTCAACCTGCAGTTTCTTTGCGGACGACTCCAAATTGTACAACTTTCCCCTGTCCTCAGCTACCATACTTCAAGATGACCTGATCATCATCAACGAGTGGTGTAAAACGTGGCTGCTGTCCGTCAACGCTGATAAATGTTCCGTCTTGCATGTCGGCCGAAACAATCCTCAACTGCAGTACTCACTGGGAGGTACACGTCTAAAACAAGTGAGTGATCAAGTAGACCTGGGTATCACAATAACATCTGACTTGAAATGGGGAACCCACATCTTCTCAGTGGTTAAAAGGGCAAACTCGCTGGCTTACTTAATCTCACATACCTTCAAAAACCTGACTCCTCCGCTATTAAGAAAGCTTTTTACTACGTATGTGCGCCCTGTTTTGGAGTATGGAGTTGTTGTTAGCAGTCCGTACTTCACAAAAGACATCGACCTGCTTGAAAAGGTGCAGAGACGCTTCACCAAGCTTGCTCCCAGTCTTCGTCAATTGTCCTACACCGAACGACTGAGATCGCTAGGACTTACGTCTTTAACCCAGAGACGACTTAGAGGTGACCTCATCGAAAGCTACAAAATTGTCACTGGACACTACAGTTGCGGTCCACCTTGCATACTACACCCTAGCCACAACACCACCCTACGAGGCCACCGGTTCAAGCTGGTTAACGAGCGCTGCAACAAGCTACCCAGACAACACTTCCTAACCAACCGCATCGTTCAAAAGTGGAATGGTTTGCCAGCGCATGTCGTCGACGCGCCCAACTTGACCACCTTTAAAAAACTTCTGGATTCGCATATGTCGTAATTAATTGTCCTTATATTCTACGTTTTTCTTTTTTCTCTTTGTATTTTAAGCTTGTCACATGATTGTTGTTATTTTCCTTGGACTGTAACGTGCCTAAATGTATTGTGAGTACCATCGGCCTGTGGCCGCCTACTCTTTGTCTCGAATAAATGTAAAAATGTAAAATGCGGCTCGTGTACGGCCGCTCAGATAGACTAATTTTGATTCTGAATCGCTTATCAAGCGACGAATAAGTAATAGTACCCAAAATGAGCAAAAGAATATCAAAAAATATTAATATGCTGATTGGGAACATTGATCCCAAACTTAACCAGATTGAAGCAGATCCAAAAGAGAGGCTAGCAAAAAGACCAGGGACAGTGCCACACTTGCTTAAGGAAGAAAGATTGTAAGCCAAAGTCAATATGCTGTAAATATAAAAATCACCCTTAAAATATGTAGGTATAGAATAAAATAAATGGGCATTGCATATGTCAATTATGATTACACAGTATTATACATTTGGGAATTATTCTGGTTGAAGGGTATGGATTCTGGATCAAGATAGCAGAGTACAAATTTTTCTTTGAAGAATGTCCCGTGTTTGACGGCGAATACTGTTCCGTACTTTGCACATTGGAAGATTGACTATACAGATTTTTCTCCATGCGCATGTGGGAGTCATATCCCGACACTTTGTGCCACCTCCTACGAGATAGTGAAGAAACAAAACCCATACGGCGAATAAGCTTCTTTAGTTTACAGTGCCCAAAAAGTATGCCCACAATAAAGCGCCGGTTCTTCCTTAACAGTCCTGTGCGAGGTGATTGCTTGAAGGGCTTTTTCCCATCACAATGGTCCAACATGTAATGGGGCTTGGGTGAGTTATTAGGATTTAGGTTAGTTATAGCTAGTACTGTAAGTGGACGAGTCGGATCCAGATCATAAAACACATTGAGGAGAGGAGTTAACCTGTTCGACCATGCTGTTTAACCCATTGGAGCTTGAGAGTATTCATGTTTTCTACCTACTCTAGTGTGCGGTGACATTCAGGAACGAGTCGAAAGGCTATTTTACAGTGGGCGAGTGGCTTTCAATTACTATTATGCTCTATGTTATTCATGAGAACTTTCCTTGCACTAATCGATATTCCTACCAGTTCTGCCGGGAATCCAGTTGGAAGTTTGTTTTAGTGCTTGCTTGATATGGAAGATCAGTTTTAAGGATAAAATACTAGTTGCTTTCATTGTTTTAGATCAGACGGAGATGCCATTTCCGTATCAAAAAGTTATAGGTTTTCCCTTTCATAAAATGGGGAACGAAGGAGTTCGATCCAACTCCAGGAAAGGAACTTCCAGATGAGGTACAAATGTGTTGTATTGCGATTAAAACACTCTCAGAAGAACAAATTACAATTTCTTTCACAGGTACACCTTGTGTAATAAAAAGTCCCATTAAAGAGAGAGAATTAAAGGCAGTACCTTTCACTTGATAAAGCTTAGAATAACTTTGCATAATAATGTAAATTAATGAACGAATTCGCTAGATCATTTATTCCTATAACAGATGGTGGTTAGCTGTGCACTTCCAGCCCTCATTAATTATTATTAAAAACAGTGTTAATACATTGAATTTTAGACAACACACAATACACTAAAGTACATAATATGAATAAGTACAATCATTAATTATTCTGTAAACTTCCCTCATATTACTTCCTGTAAGAATATGTAATAAAAATGCCATTCAAACAATAAGCTTCAGTCGTTGATTTATTGATTCATTCTTCCACATTCTATGTGTATTGTTGATAATATAGAATGGCGAATAGTAACACAAATACGTAAACGTCTGTGTAAATTAAAGATGACAAACTCTAAAAATACGACTGACTCTGAAGAAAAGCAAACGAGAGTTCCAGCTACGAACATTTGTGCTAAACTGAATATATTTTATCTATGATTCAAATCCAAAGCTTTTTTTAAAGTCATACCAAATGCCATCAATCTGTAGACTCCAGGAACTGTTTCAAAAATTCATGGCCTTTCAACGTTTCAATGATATTGTTAAAATGGAAAAGTTTTTTTACCATTCATTTCGACATTTCGAATCCTATGTTGCAACAACTACTGAAAGTGTTAACCTCAAATAATCTCCAAGAGATTGGATGAAACCCATTCCCTTTTTAAATTGATTTTGACAATTCTTGTAAATGTCTGGGGCTTAACCATGGGGATATCGAGTGGACTATTACAAGAAGTGAAAGTCCCCAAAGCAGCAGGGTGTTTGAACGACACAACTTGGAGAAATAAACTTCTGAAGAAGTACAAGAGACAATGTGCCAACCAGCAGTAAGACTTATAACGATGTAAACGACAGAAATAAGAACAGATACCGCAAAAACCAGACGAATGATGATGGAGTGACAGAAATGAAAAGCGTACGCAGAATGACAGGAAAAACTTTATTGGGCAAAGAAAGAAGACATCAATGATTAGATAATGAGCAGAAAGGTTGAATGACAGACGAACGAAGAGTAAAAATTGTAAGTGATAAATAACCACAAGGACAGACGCCAATACAATAAAAAGTAAAAAGTCTCCTACAGTTGAATTCAGTAGTGAGTGTCTTCCTGGATTGTACTGGAGTCTTCTACGGGAGTTGGTGACTTGGTTTTGCTCTGTACTTCATTAAGGTCGACGTTTCGGCTGGAAGTCTAGAATGTCTAGATGGTACCATCTTAACGTTCATGAAACCCGCCTTCTGTGGTGTAGAATATAGCGAGCGCATTGATACATTATACATTTCAGTGTATGTACTTAGCGGTGCCCGGTGCGTTGAACTCTTATTGCGAGAATTGTATCGGAATTAGTTTTACGGTGAACGGCTTATCACATGCGAAAATGTATGGCAAATATTTTTCGTTTATCACATTTTTTCATACGATTTCAAATTTAGAAAATAATGAGAAAAACTACAAACCACTCCTCTTTTTACTAGCCTTGCTAATGCAACAGACAAAGAGGATCACACTACAACGGGCGTGGTTGCGCCAATGAGACCACCTTGTACCGGCAACATAACTTCAAAGGTGCCGACGGAGAGTGTCGCTTCTGTATCACTTGTGTTTTATTCTGTGGTATAACCTTACGATGCAACACTCTCCAGCTCCGCTTCGACTGTTTCGATTATCCCGTTCCCTCGAAATATTTTTTGGAGTCAGTGGAAGTAAAGTGGAATCTGGACCGATTTTAATGAAATTTAAACTAAGGCCTATGAATAAACTTCATCGGTAAAACAAGCTTCTCATCAAAATCGGCCCAAAGGGGCCAAACTAGGGGCGTTATTTTGAGATCAAACATTTCAATTTTAATCCAAACTAATTTCTGTTGGTGAAAAGTTAATGGACATGGTTACAAGTAAAATGCCGTTTTTCGTTTGCTTCTAAATTCAAAATGGCGGCGCTAGCTCAAGAACCGTCTAACTTAATTAAAATTTGAAAATTGGAAATTATAGCCAAAGGATGGCTAGAACTTTTACTTATAAATAATTGGTAAAGAACAAAAATTAAAAGTGGCCAATTTATTGGTGCCCAAAATTGGTCAACAATTAAAAATCGATTTTCTTAAAATCCGCTCCAAGTTTTTTTTTTATTTTTTGAAATGTTATACACATAGTTCGTGAAAAACTATTGGCACTACATTTATTTCTTTATTTCCCATAGGGGAAGGAGGATGAATGTTTGAAGTTAAAAATTTTAAATCTTCATTACTTTTTTACTGTAATATTTTTTAAATATTTCAAACTGAAACCAAGAAGTTAAACACATTTATTTATCAAATCATAATATTCAAAATCAATTAATCATTAAGTTATTTATTTTTATTATTTTATATTATATATTTTTTTATATATAATTATTATTTATTACAAGAGGAAGAACCTAACCCTTAGCAAGTATAACAGGTATCCATTCTAATCCTTACATTGTTTACTGAACAAACAACTGACCATTTATTTTAAATCCTCCTTTACAGGTGATATTTTAAAAATACGTATAAATTATGAGTCAGAGAGAAATTCACCATACATTTTCTGTAACGTTCAATACACGTACATATCTAAAAAAATAAACGTGACACGTTCTCACCACTAATTGGGATAACCGGGCTCTACCAATGCACCTTGTTTTCATGTTGTAATTCTTATAACCGTTCACAATACAATAGGGCATTTGAAAATCGGCAAAATATTTTAAGAAAAATATGAGAAGTGCGAAATATTTTTTTACTTTCCAATATTTATTAAAATATTTGTGTATTTTTTTGTACTTAAATATTTTTAAAAATATTTCGATATTTAAAAAAATATAAATCCGAGCCCTAAGTATAAGCGTTTAAAGTCAGCGAACTATACTTTTTACTCCGATAGTAGTGAATTTTTTTGAAAATGTTAGTCGAAGGTAGAAACAGGTCCGTGAAGTTAGCAATCGATTTTGTCGGAGCACAAACGAACGAATGATACCAAACTTTTCGTTTGTGCTTCCAACGACGCGTGAACTTAGCGCCCTCCTGGAAAATGCCGTTTTCTCGAAAACGTATGGGGTCGCAATCGATTTTGTCGGAGCACAAACAGGCACAAACGAAGCACTAACGAATGACACCAAAATTTTCGTTTGTGCCTCTGATGAGGCCGCTAACTTTACAGACCTGGTAGAAACTACTCTCTGTTTATTTAACAAAAATAGTTAAGCCCCTCCCCAAAAATGACTACCACATTTAAATGCAACTTTTTTTATTGGTCGAATTTTCTAAACTCGGAACACAATCACTTGCTTTCAATTATTGTAGTTGACTTAACTGAATTGACATCTGTAATCTGTCATTAGGTTTTGGTGTTTGAACGAGTGTCTATAGTACCTAGGTACCTATTTACATCGTCGTGATTTGTTTCAATTTGCTGTTAATTCGATTTATTATTTTTTATAATTTTGTGAGTGTAAAACTGCTTACATTAGCCAAAATTAAATGGGAGGCTATTTCTGTTGGATAAACAAAGAGTTGTCCTGTAACGGACTAATCGAATAATCGTCGATTGGCTAATTAATCGATTCATCGATTATTATGACCTTATGATTAGGTAGTCGACTATTCGATTAATCGACTAATGATAATGAATAATTTAGTCGACGAGTTCATTAGATAATCGAGAAATCGATTAAGCCGATCGAATTAATTCAAAGTCACTGCCGAATAAATATTTTCATTTTATTATTCGAGCTTACGAGTTTGAATTAAATTGATCGATTTTGACTATTCGACTGCTTTAATCGATATCCACTAATTGACTAGTCCATTACTCTGTTGGGTATCAATGTTTCAAAAACTGTGAGCAGTGGTTAGTCGACTAATCGATTAATCGAAAAAGCGACTAGGAGAAGCATGAGTCGAATCGTAGAGAAATAACAGAAGGAGCAAACCTAGGCGAACTTACGAACTATATCCCCCCCCCCCCCCCTCATCTACAATCATTTTCGCTTTTTGTTTCTACTGCTGTTAAACAATAAGTATTTAATATACTCACAAACTAAAATATTGTCATTTTTCACATGATTTGAATTTGTCTAGATGTCATTTTATTATTTAATTTTACTTAATTAACTCCAACTTTTGCCGCCCCCTAGGCTATTGCCTTTTTAGTCCTATGGTAAATCCTACTCTGCAAACATACAGAGTGTTGCTAACAAAATAATTGCAATCAATCTTTGTCATGGGAAAATGGGGATTTAAAAAATTTGTGTAACACGAATTAAGATCGCAAAAGATAAACGAACCTTAACTTTACAAAGTAAATAAGGAAGGGAACGAAGTTAAATATTTTGGAAAAGACGAACAAGGTAATGATTGACGTTAAAAATTAAGCTTCTCAAAATTTAATTAATTCAAAAGTAAATTTACAATTATCTCACAGAAAACCAGACAACAATAGTTAAAAGCAAATGGGATTATCTAACAAAGGCTAAATTATAGTGTAGATAAAAACAATTTTAATTAAATGCGTTTTTTCTACAACATTAAATGTGATTATGAATAATAAAATGTAATAATACGTAAATGGAATAGGTGTGTAGGTGTTAATTAATAATCCTAGTAGATGGACAAATGCGTGTGTATTATTAAACAGATTTATTGCTATTTCCAACGGGATTGAAAAGCATCATTTTCTAAATAAATTAAATCATTGTAAGTACACGCTTAAATTCGCTCAGTCGTGGAAATAGAATTTTCCGATTCTGTAAAAACGACATTTATTAGATTTTAAAAAGTAAGTTTAAAAGCATCCGGTAGATTTTGCACACATTTTCTAGCTAGAACAATCTAGTTTATTTTCAAAGCTGATGTTCTGAGAAAAACGTCTACAGTCTACAGTCATTGCTCACGTATAGGACTCATAGCACGATACACTTGGCGAAGTTTACCTGCTCTGATTACTAATGAACTTAAACTTTGTTACTTCTGTATGACTTGAATATTATTACCTTACCATCTCTGCTTTTAGCTACGTGAAAATTCGGATAGATCGCATTATAGAAATCAATAGTATAAGTAAGCTTTTAATTTGGAAAAAGTGATCACGATTTTTCAGAAGAGGAAGTGAAAACCTGGGAGTTTGGATACAGCCAGACGGTGTATAATATCCAGCTCCGAGAGTCGATAGTGATGCAGACAAAGACCCTACGCAACCGTCTGATCAATACTTACGCAGACTGAAGAGTGCGTGCGCTCCAGACTGATGATTCCAAGCATCCCCATTCATAAATAAAAATCTATTAATTCTAAAAGTTTGGACGTGAACGATTTATTAGTAAATTAATTTTACTGGGATTGCGCAAAGTTTACGCTAATCGTGAGATGTTTTAATCCAAGTTTGTAAAAGAGTCAGGAGAAAATTTTAATTTCGACTTTATCAATATTAATTAAATTCCATCACATTTCTTAAATCGGAGAAAAAAAAATATCAATCGGCAAAGGAATTGGCAAAAACTCGTCCGAGATTATTTTCGTAACTCTGTTCCATTTTTAGCAAAGTGAGGGTGTTATTTTAGAATTTAAGTAACTAAAATAGCTTTATAAATATTTACGTGAAATGAGTTTAATGAGTATAATGTTCGTTATAATGTATTTTAATATCGGCGCCACATTCAAAAGTATACACTCTACCGAAATTATTCAATTCAGAAAGCGTGGGTGTATGGTTGGTTGCGTATATCGAAGTTTAATTCACAACATTTCAAACACGTGCAAATATTTATCTTGCCCCAAATATTTTCGCAAATTTAATTCTAACATTCCAGCAACTTCCTTAATACATTTGGCACTACGTAATCAACATTTACTACCTTACAAGCTTTTTCTTCACAGTTCAATAAACAATACTGCGCATATTTTTACGTTTTTTTTTACGTTTCGGTACTGCATTACCCGCAATATGAACTTAGATTTCCGGCATCAGACGTCGTATTATAAACCACAAAATTGTTTCACCAACCAAGATAACGATAATAAATTAAAAACTAACTAACTATATGGGCGTCTCGCGTAAAGAAAACTGTTTATGCCGCTTTATTCGGAAAATCGGAAAGAAAAATGTCACTCTACCCATTATCTTATGATTTTTCCATTTCTCAAAATTACAAAATATAAAATATAGCCAATCAAATGTAAGAATTCGACAACAAAATCAAATTTACGTAACCTTATTCAACGGCACGAAATCAAATTGCTCACAATTTACTTTTTTCTGCTAAAACCAATCATCAGAGTTGTGAGCGTTTTCTAACATAAAAATGAATGGGGGGGGGGGGGGGGGGGGGGGGGGGTGGTTCGGAGAAACTAAATTGGCTGAAATCAACGAGAACCAGCCAATACGAAAAAAATTAATGTTTCGTTGCGAAAACAGTTCCACAGCTCTGTTGCATACGTCTCTATAATTCCGCTCGCTTGATTAACGGAAGTCCTGCAGGATTATGCTCAGAATCCTTACTTGACTTCGATCCGTGTGGTTAGTTGACCGGGTTTAGCCTGAGTATAGATAAAAATCGAATATAAACAATAATAATAAAAACGATAAGGTCGCGGGAAATGAGGTGTCCCAGGTCCTAATTCAGGAAATCCTTCTCTCAATGAAACCCAACATACAATGCAATCAGTGGCGTTGTATGAAAAGCATGAAAATAATAATGCAACCACCAAAGCAAGTTCTCCCACGGCAACGCATAAAATGGGATGATGAATAAACCAGCGTTGCTACTTCATCCAGACCTCCACATCCAAACATCACAGAACAAAACTTAATGGATGTATCAATGGGAAAAGGGCCACAAGAGTCCATACTGGGTCCCGTACTATAATCGTCGCTACTATTACTACTGGTAAACTCCGTTACAGAACGATCAGCGCAAATTCTGAATGAAGCCGACATCTGTTTCACAGAAAACGGTCTTCTCACAAAAATATAAAGAATTGAATAATCCACAATTCGTCAAATTGTTAGGCAAGTGATATGCGATAAGTTAGCCCAAAAATTATCTAGAGGCATATACCTGCTGCGAGGAAGACAGAGCAAACGACATAGACAGCAAAATAAATCCGCCAACCAGAGCAGAGATTATGGAAACAATAGAAAAAATTCTGGCAAGAGAGACTTCCCTCGTATTAACACTTTTTCCAAAAAATAAATACTACTGAATTCAGAAAAAAAACACTCTTTTAAACATAAAAAAACTGCAATTTTATCTTATAAAAAATGAGTGCCGCCATTTTAGCTTACACCGGAAGTGACGTAATCAAAGGTAATATCAGCATTTTCGTTCTTGGCCCGAATGCAATCGATTGGCGAAAACCGCATTTCGATAACTTTAATAATTTCTAAGTATAGAGCGTTGCAGTCATTTTTTAAAAATGATTTTTTTAACACTTTTTTCAAAAATTACGTATAGTACAATATTTATTGCTGAATTCAGAAAAAAATACTCTTTTAAACTAAATAAAAAAAAATGTAACTTTATCTTATAAAAAAAATGAGTGCCGCCATTTTAGCTTACACCGGAAGTGGCGTAATCAAAGGTAATATCAGCATTTTCGTCCTTGGCCCGAATGTGATTCATTAGCGAAAACCGCATTTCGATAACTTTAATAGTTTCTGAGTATCGAGCGTTGCAGTCATTTTTTAATAATTATTTTTTTTAACACTTTTTTCAAAAAATAAGTGTAGCACAATATATATTGCTGAATTCAGAAAAAAACACTCTTTTAAACTACATAAAAAAAAACTGCAACTTTATCTTATAAAAAAACGAGTGCCGCCATTTTAGCTTATACCGGAAGTGACGCCATCAAAGGTAATATCAGCATTTTCGTCCTTGGCCCGAATATAATCGATTGGCGAAAACCGCATTTTGATAACTTTAATAGTTTCTGAGTTTAGAGCGTTGCAAGGAATGTGTACGTACAGACTACAGACTACAGACAACAGACTACAGACAACAGACTACAGACGACAGACGGAAATTTTTTTTTTCATATTTTGAATCTACGTATTCAGAAACGCAAAGATATGTAAAAATTTGCATAGGTCAAAATTTTTTTTTTGGAACACTAATACAATACTTCCCTTTTACTTCGTACTCGGGAAGTAAAAATGAAGAACGGCAAGGCACCGGGAGCAGATGGGATAAAGATAGAACTCATAAAACACAGGAGAGAAGCGGTCAAGGAGAGAGTGTGTGACATGATCAGAAGAGTGTGGGACGAAGAGAGAATACCCAATGAATGAAGTGAAGGATAAATAGTCTTAATTAAAAAGAAAGGAAACGCTGAAGAATGCGCGAACTATAGAGGGATCACGTTGTTAAGTTCCGTGTATAAGGTATTGACGACAATAATACACAACAGTCAATACGGTTTTGTCAAAGGAAGCTCCACAGAAGATGCGATACCAAATAATGGAAAAGTGCCACGAACATGACATAAACCTGCACCTGTTTATCGATATGGTAAGAAGAAGAAGAAGAAAAGAGCTGTACAACACATTAAAAGAAGCGACACCAAGGGCAGGGGTGTTACACAGGGGGATGCACTGTCGGCGGCATTGTTCAACCTTGCGATAAATAAGATAATGAAAGTAATAACATGCGAAGGACTAACAACGAAGAAGGAAGCGAGAATAATCGCGTTCACTGACGATATGGTAATAGTATCAAGAACGAGCAAGAGGATGAAAGAGATATTCAGAGGAATGACAAGAGTAGACGAAAAACTTGGATTGAAGGTGAATGCCAGCAAAACGAAATACATGAAGTGTAGCATAAATGAGGCGGACGTGAGAAGAAGTTTGGAGGTGAACGGATACGAGCTGGAAGTCTGTTACTCTGTTAGCTGGGGGCGATGATAGATAGAACAGGAAAGAGGAAAGAGCTTTCTATGCGAACAAGAAGATGCTAAAGAGTAGCCAACTAGCGAGGGACACAAAACTGAAAATCTACAAAACACTGATTAGGCCGGTGGCAACATATGCAGCCGAAACCCTGTGCTTGTCGGAAGTGGAGGAAGAGCGGCCAAGAATATTTGAGCGCAAATGATGAACCAAGACGGCGAATGAGCTGCGAAATCGAAGAAATTATGAATGGAGAGGACATACTTAAGGTGATTATGGTCCAGAGAGCCTCACGCTGGCTGGGATATGTAATGAGGAAAAGAAACACTTAACACATAAAAGAAATAACGTTGTGGAAACCAGGTACGAACAGAGCGAGAGGCAGACCGAGATGTTAAGATGGTGGGACCAGGTAATGTAGGACCTTAGGACCATGAAGGTGAATGGGTGGAAGAAGAAAATCAACGACAGGAAAGGATGGAGAAACATCGTGGAAGCAGCCAAGAGATACATACACAGGACTATGAATGGAGGGAGAAATTAAAATGGGGGCGAAATGTATAATATGTAAGAAGGGGATTAATTCACCCCAGAACACGGATTTGTAAATCTCAGTTAGAAAAATTCAATTAGAATGTAATGCTGAAAATAAAAAAAAAATAAAACATACGGTTTCGGAACAAATCTTAAGAATTTAAACATTTGCTTGCATGGGGTGAGTGGCAAAGAATCTTTCAACTCCAAAGCAAGGCTGTGAAAATTCTTGCTCAGTTATAATACAGATCTGTTTGGGAAACTCAATTCATAAGGCTTGGAATTATTATTCCACCCAGTCACTACATAAGTAACGTATTCAATCTTACAAAATCAAATCTGGAAGGGGATTGGGATAACATTATTCACAACTATGACCTATGACACACGACTAAGAGATAATATAAGGATTCCAGCAATTGGACTAATAGCCCAGGAATAATAGGACAATTCCCATAGGGAACCTCAAACAAATTAGATCACAAGGTTTTATTTTTTTATCTTGTAGAGGTCATTGCCCTATGCAAAATTACAAAAGTCCCCTCCCGTACCTCTTTTGCGTCACCCGGAAATGACGTCACAACATGGCGGTTAAGTGCATTCAAATAAATGCCAATATCTCTGGATCCACTAAACCAATTTTTATTTTCTTGGTCTCGTTTGAAAGGTATCTAAACGCCCTTTATTTTTTATTCTCAGAACTATATCGCTAAATTTAATATTTTCCACGTTATAATCAATTTTATGTAAAAATTGTCTTAATTTTTTACATTTTTTGCTTGTAGCTCAAAAAATATTAGGAATTCAGTATACACTATATCGACTTAAATTATAGATATATTCAATACTTTTCTAATGAACAATAGTTTATTACCAATAGTTTTTGAAAAATTTCAAATTTTGTAATAGCCCAACTATCGGGGGAAAATACAATTTATTGTATACGTTAATACTAGTAAAAGCAAACATTAGAATTTAAGCATGTTCAACATCATCTTGAATGTCCGGTGGTTACGCATTAGTGCAATCTGTGCCTTGGCATTCCGAACATAATCGTGAGCAGACGAGATTGGCTCGTCTGCATGCGCATCGAGATGATCTGCATCCTTTCTTGCACCCGCAGCTGATCAGGTTTAATAGACGCTCAGGTACAATTGGAACCTCCATAGCGTTTGGTTCCAAAGAATTACAATTCTGTTTCCGTCCCCAGTGAGTTGCACGTAAGTTCTTGCCCATCCATATCTGTACCTACATGTATATTGTAAAATTTTTACCAGTAGGCTAATCATCGTGTAATATTCGATATAATGGAAAAAATTACTCAATACTTGCCTGATTATAAACTTGCTATGAATGCTGCCTTTATGCATGACTGGTTGGAGGCAGGGCTACCAGCTTCCGCAACCATTTGATGAAATAAATGCAATCTCATCTAACGATGTGAGCGACGAAGACTTACTACATCACTACATAGTTTAATCAGCATAATCTCTCCAGCTCTTGCTTTCTCATCATAATTATTAGCCTGTGGATTGTAGAAGATCTTCATTTCAGTTCGTAGCTTTTGAGCAGACTCTAAGAGCTTGAAGACTTTTCTTTTGCGGAAGTTGTACCACATGCAGAGATAGCGTGCACGAAGAGAAATAAGCTTGTCATGTCTTTCAGAGATTTCTGCATCTTAGCAATATTGTATACTTGAATTGACTTGGATCCACGTGGCCTTACATTGAAAAAGTTATCTGAAGCTGTAGACGGTGCTGTGGCAGTTAAAAGTATCAGAATATCTGTGCCATTTGCAACTACTGTAACTGGATTTTTTATGGCGTAGTTAATTGCAGTTGTTGCAATTAGTAAGTCAGCATCGTTTTCTGCCTGAATCACTGATATTCCCTTTTCTAGAAGCTTGATTGTAAGAAGTGCAATAATTTTTTCTTTATTTCTACTATTTCCTAAGAATTCAGGGGAAGAAGTATACATTAGTACAGAAATCTCTGAAAGACATGCGACAAGCCTACTTCTCTTCGTGCGCGCTATGTCTGGATGTGATACACAACTTCTACTCTTCAAAAGGCAAAAGAAAAGTCTTCAAGCTCTTAGAGTCTGATCAAAAGCTACGAACTGAAATGAAGATCTTCTACAATCCACAGGCTAATAATTCTGATGACATAACAAAAGCTGGAGAGATTATGCTGATTAAACTATGTAGTGATGTTGTAGTAATAAGTCTTCGTCGCTCACATCGTTAGATGATCTGAAATTGCATTTATTTCATCAAATGGTTGCGTACCAAGCTTTAAGCGACGAATTCAAGCTGTTGCCCTGCCTCCAACCAGTCATGCATCAAGGCAGCATTCACACCCAGTTTATCATCAGGCATGTATTGAGTAATTTTTTCCATTATATCGAATATTACATTATGATTACACATGTAAGTACAGATATGGATGGGCAATAACTTACGTGCAACACATTGGGGATGGAAACAGAATGGCAATTCTTTGGAACCAAACGCTATGGAGGTTCCAATTGCACCTGAGCGTCTATTATACCTGATCAGCTGCGGGTGCAAGAAAGGATGCAGCTCATCTCGATGCGCATGCAGACGAGCCAATCTCGTCTGCTCAGGATTATGTTCGGAATGCCAAGGCACAGATTGCACTAATGCGCAACCACCGGACTTTCAAAGATGATATTGAACATGCATAAATTCTAATGTTTGCTTTTACTAGTATTAACGTATACAATAAATTGTATATTCTCCCGGTAGTTGGGCTATTACAAAATTTGGGATTTTTCAAAAACTATTGTTAATAAACTATTGAACTAAAGTTGATTAGAAAGGTATTGAATATATCTATAATTTAAGTCGATATAGTGTATACTGAATTCCTAATATTTTTTGAGCTACAAACAAAAAATGTAAAAAATTAAGACAATTTTTACATAAAATTGATTATAACGTGGAAAATATTAAATTTAGCGATATAGTTCTGAGAATAAAAAATAAAGAGCGTTTAGATACCTTTCAAACGAGACTAAGAAAATAAAAATTGGTTTAGTGGATCCGGAGATATTGGCATTTATTTGAATGCACTTAACCGCCATCTTGTGACGTCATTTCCGGGTAACGCAAAAGAGGTACGGGAGGGGACTTTTGTAATTTTGCATAGGGCAATGACCTCTACAAGATAAAAAAATAAAACCTTGTGATCTAATTTGTTTTAGGTTCTACCAGTAGATAACGGACACCTCACCTTTCACTTTTTGACCTTGAGACTTTTCAAGGCCACGTGGGGGACGTATTTTTGACCTTGGGTATGATTTGACCTTGGTTTCAAGGCCACGTGGGTGACCTCGGGGTTTGACCTTGGGAATTTCCTGGTTCTGGATGCTGGATGGCTTTTCTGGATGCTGGATGTCTTTTCTGGATGCTGGTCCACGACCTAGGGATGATTCTGGATGACCTAATTTATCCTTAGGGATGACGTAATTTATCTTTAGGGATGATGCTGGATGGCTTTTCTGTGTGCCCTTTTGGTTTTCTGAATGCCCTTTCGGCTTTCTGGATGCTGGTTGACTTTCTGGATGCTCTGGCACGTAGATGGCTCTATTTGACTTGAGATCTGGTTCTGAACTTTGCTAAATTTGGTTCTGACCGTTGCTAGATTTGGTTCTGAACTTTGATAGATTTCGTTCTGACCGTTGATAGATTTGGTTCTGAACTTTGCTAACGTAGATTTAGTTCTGAACTTCGATATCATTGGACTTTCCAGGACTGATTACGTCATCGGGGAAAAAAGATAATATAAATAAATACGTACAATTGAGACTAGTTAATTAAGTTCTGTTTGAAGATCGTTGTATTTGGACGATTATTATTAATTATCGAAAGTTTCTAGTTCTATTTGAAGTGTGTTACGTTTGTTTGTTTTTAGCCGTCATCCATGGAGTCTTTAAGTGCATTTGTCGATTTACAGGGGTTCCGCGGTGAGGATAAAAAATTCATACCAAAAGAGTTTGCTGTTGTTACGGATGATTGTAAGTTAGTTGTTTTACTGATTAAACCGCCTACTACGTATTCGGTATTGTCGGCATCGGCAAAGAAAACTGTAAATTATCTCGAGAAACGTCACCACGGTATTCGTTGGAGTTCGGGATATGTCCCGTTTCAAGATTTTGAACGAGAGACTGCAAAAGTTCTGGAACCTTATCGTAAGATTTACGTAAAGGGCCTTGAAAAGTGTCAAGTGTTGAGATTTCTTAACAAAGCAGTCTTAAATTTGGAAGATGCTGGCTGCACATCGCTTACAAATCTGAAGAACGAAACGCAAACTTATCGGTGCGTCTATCATAATATCGAGGAGCCAGTGTGTGCATTAGAAAACGTTCTACTGCTTCAAGATTGGGAACGTGCAAATTCTCAAGATGTTGTACGTGGATGTGAAAATATATAGAGTTTTTGTAAATAGGTTTTGAAAACTGTATAATGATTGTTGTTGTTTTTATGAAATTGTAGCAAAATAAATTCCTTTTTAAATAATTGTATGAATTTCTAAAACATAATGCAG
This sequence comes from Pyrocoelia pectoralis, assembly GCA_036250285.1. NCBI lineage: Eukaryota > Metazoa > Arthropoda > Insecta > Coleoptera > Lampyridae > Pyrocoelia > Pyrocoelia pectoralis. The sequence goes on from CM070079.1 coordinate 14,838,375, forward strand.
CAGCGGCTCCTACACATGTAAGGGTATTTCACCATCTCCCTTACACCCATTACTTTAAATTATACAAGATCCGTAATAAACAAAAAGCCTATAATTCTAAGTAAGCATAAGTGGGTACTAAAATGCAAATTTTGAATTTTGCATGGCTGTATATTTGAAATGTGGAGTTCTGATTGGTGGTAGATTCGGACGATTTCGATTTAATAAGGAATTGGTGCTCGTTAATTTCCGTCGATCTATGTATATACAGAGTGATGCATGCTCAATCTTATATAGCAATTTGAGATTTGATTATGAATAAGATGCTGTAGTGTCCGTTTAGATACGACTAGCAATTTGAGATTTGTTTAAATAAGATGCATTGAGATTTGCTTAAATAAGATGTTGTTAGTGTAATTATGTATGAGGATTTTTAATTACCTACGGAATTAGAAATTTGATTAAATAAATAAATAAGATATTCTGTACTGCCCTTTTAGATACGAATATATTGAGATTAAGTTCTGTAATGTTGTATTAGCAAAAAATGAGTGTTTCATTTCGGAGATTTTATGTAACTTAGGTGTATAATTTAGAGAACAGTATGGAAATGTTCAATTTCGTAATAACGATATAATTTGTTATGCCTAAGGGCAGGAATTGATTACATGCAATAAGGTCTAAGGCTAGAAAAAAAAAATATTAATTAGATTTGATTAAATAAATAAATCATTTAATGTCTTTTGGTTTCGGATGTATTTACAGACATGTATTTCAGTTTTTCAACTTGTACAATTTAGAGACAAATAGACAAAAAGAATTTATTTTGCTAAAAAAGTCTTCAAAATTGGTATTAGGTACTTCAATACGAAAAATTGATCCAATGATCACAAAAGAAAACAAGGTATCTTTTAAAGAAAGCATAAATTTACTGTATTATCAGAGATGTCATAAAAATACGACTAAACACATCCTTTGATTTTAGCGATTCATTAAACAGTGTACGTGTATGACTCATTTCGGTCTGTATTTGCAAATTTTTGTTTGTCAAATTGTATTGTTTACGTAGGTACCTACGATGCGTTATTTTTATTTATATCTCTCTCTATCATTATCTCTTATATACATTACATATTAATGAGCGTAATGAAAATTACTAAATTTGTATCATTATAAAGGCCTTTTTGGTCTTCCTGGATGACTTCCTCAATGCCCTTTTGACTTTCCTGGATGTCCCCTTTGGATAACGTCCTTTTGGCTTTCTGGATACCTTTTTGGCTTTCCTGGATGTTTTTCTTAATGCCTTTTTGGCTTTTCTGGATAATTTTCTGAATACCTTTTTGGATTTCCCAGATGATTTCCTGAATGTCTTTTTGGCTTTTCTGGATGCCCTTCTGTTGCAAAACATTTTATGCTTTTGTATACACTTTGTCATTTTTGAAACAAAACAAAAACATCGTATCTCCTGAATTAGTTTTCTTAGAAGTATGTCCACGAATCAAAACTAAGAAACAAAAATACTTAAGTCGGAATCTATTTCTATTTTCACCTTAAATTGCGAAATGTTTGTAATTCTTTACGTTGTTGCATACTTCCTTTTTTCTGAAAATGTTGTGAGAAAACAATTTTTTAAAGTGTCTTGATCAGCCATTTTTTGTAAACAATGTTCGGTGCGCACGACAATATTTACGTTGCGCACAATATAATTTACGGTGCGCACAACAATATTTTCGGTGCGCACAACAATACTTACGGTGCGCACAACAACATTTACGGTGCGCACGACATAATTTTCGGTGCGCACAATACCATTTACGGTGCGCAACACCAAATTTTCGGTGCGCACGATTAGCCATTTTACTTTTGGTGGGTTTTTTGATTTTTGCAGCCATTTTTGGTTTTGTCGGTCATATTTAATGGGCAAGCAAGCTGCTGCATACGTGAACTTTGGAAAGAAATACAAGATTTAAACTATAAACAATTGTTGTATCAATCAATCAATTGAAGGAGACACATTATGGTAAGCGCGTGTGGCCAATACAAATTTCCGATGATCGTTTTCTAATAGCGGTATTGGTAAAATTTCGTACGAATTTCGTAAAGTTTCGTACGAATTTTGTAAAATTTCGTACGAATTTCGTAAAGTTTGGCTGCTTTTTTGATATGTACAATGTGAAAAATATAAACTAAATCATATGTTTGAAGCATGTTAGGTACATTTTGCCTTTTTGGCTTTATGAATGCCCTTTCGGCTTTTTCGGATAACTTCCATAAAGACTTTTCGGGTTTCCTGGATGACGTACTACGTTACTAGATTATAGATTAGATTAAATAAATCGGATAGTACCTTTGTTTGGGTTTGAGGAAGAGCTTCCTCAAACCCAAAAAAAGGTACTACCCGATTTATTTAATCTAATCTATAATCTAGTAACGTAGTACGTCATCCAGGAAACCCGAAAAGTCTTTATGGAAGTTATCCGAAAAAGCCGAAAGGGCATTCATAAAGCCAAAAAGGCAAAATGTACCTAACATGCTTCAAACATATGATTTAGTTTATATTTTTCACATTGTACATATCAAAAAAGCAGCCAAACTTTACGAAATTCGTACGAAATTTTACAAAATTCGTACGAAACTTTACGAAATTCGTACGAAATTTTACCAATACCGCTATTAGAAAACGATCATCGGAAATTTGTATTGGCCACACGCGCTTACCATAATGTGTCTCCTTCAATTGATTGATTGATACAACAATTGTTTATAGTTTAAATCTTGTATTTCTTTCCAAAGTTCACGTATGCAGCAGCTTGCTTGCCCATTAAATATGACCGACAAAACCAAAAATGGCTGCAAAAATCAAAAAACCCACCAAAAGTAAAATGGCTAATCGTGCGCACTGAAAATTTGGTGTTGCGCACCGTAAATGGTATTGTGCGCACCGAAAATTATGTCGTGCGCACCGTAAATGTTGTTGTGCGCACCGTAAGTATTGTTGTGCGCACCGAAAATATTGTTGTGCGCACCGTAAATTATATTGTGCGCAACGTAAATATTGTCGTGCGCACCGAACATTGTTTACAAAAAATGGCTGATCAAGACACTTTAAAAAATTGTTTTCTCACAACATTTTCAGAAAAAAGGAAGTATGCAACAACGTAAAGAATTACAAACATTTCGCAATTTAAGGTGAAAATAGAAATAGATTCCGACTTAAGTATTTTTGTTTCTTAGTTTTGATTCGTGGACATACTTCTAAGAAAACTAATTCAGGAGATACGATGTTTTTGTTTTGTTTCAAAAATGACAAAGTGTATACAAAAGCATAAAATGTTTTGCAACAGAAGGGCATCCAGAAAAGCCAAAAAGACATTCAGGAAATCATCTGGGAAATCCAAAAAGGTATTCAGAAAATTATCCAGAAAAGCCAAAAAGGCATTAAGAAAAACATCCAGGAAAGCCAAAAAGGTATCCAGAAAGCCAAAAGGACGTTATCCAAAGGGGACATCCAGGAAAGTCAAAAGGGCATTGAGGAAGTCATCCAGGAAGACCAAAAAGGCCTTTATAATGATACAAATTTAGTAATTTTCATTACGCTCATTAATATGTAATGTATATAAGAGATAATGATAGAGAGAGATATAAATAAAAATAACGCATCGTAGGTACCTACGTAAACAATACAATTTGACAAACAAAAATTTGCAAATACAGACCGAAATGAGTCATACACGTACACTGTTTAATGAATCGCTAAAATCAAAGGATGTGTTTAGTCGTATTTTTATGACATCTCTGATAATACAGTAAATTTATGCTTTCTTTAAAAGATACCTTGTTTTCTTTTGTGATCATTGGATCAATTTTTCGTATTGAAGTACCTAATACCAATTTTGAAGACTTTTTTAGCAAAATAAATTCTTTTTGTCTATTTGTCTCTAAATTGTACAAGTTGAAAAACTGAAATACATGTCTGTAAATACATCCGAAACCAAAAGACATTAAATGATTTATTTATTTAATCAAATCTAATTAATATTTTTTTTTTCTAGCCTTAGACCTTATTGCATGTAATCAATTCCTGCCCTTAGGCATAACAAATTATATCGTTATTACGAAATTGAACATTTCCATACTGTTCTCTAAATTATACACCTAAGTTACATAAAATCTCCGAAATGAAACACTCATTTTTTGCTAATACAACATTACAGAACTTAATCTCAATATATTCGTATCTAAAAGGGCAGTACAGAATATCTTATTTATTTATTTAATCAAATTTCTAATTCCGTAGGTAATTAAAAATCCTCATACATAATTACACTAACAACATCTTATTTAAGCAAATCTCAATGCATCTTATTTAAACAAATCTCAAATTGCTAGTCGTATCTAAACGGACACTACAGCATCTTATTCATAATCAAATCTCAAATTGCTATATAAGATTGAGCATGCATCACTCTGTATATACATAGATCGACGGAAATTAACGAGCACCAATTCCTTATTAAATCGAAATCGTCCGAATCTACCACCAATCAGAACTCCACATTTCAAATATACAGCCATGCAAAATTCAAAATTTGCATTTTAGTACCCACTTATGCTTACTTAGAATTATAGGCTTTTTGTTTATTACGGATCTTGTATAATTTAAAGTAATGGGTGTAAGGGAGATGGTGAAATACCCTTACATGTGTAGGAGCCGCTGCTGCATTATGTTTTAGAAATTCATACAATTATTTAAAAAGGAATTTATTTTGCTACAATTTCATAAAAACAACAACAATCATTATACAGTTTTCAAAACCTATTTACAAAAACTCTATATATTTTCACATCCACGTACAACATCTTGAGAATTTGCACGTTCCCAATCTTGAAGCAGTAGAACGTTTTCTAATGCACACACTGGCTCCTCGATATTATGATAGACGCACCGATAAGTTTGCGTTTCGTTCTTCAGATTTGTAAGCGATGTGCAGCCAGCATCTTCCAAATTTAAGACTGCTTTGTTAAGAAATCTCAACACTTGACACTTTTCAAGGCCCTTTACGTAAATCTTACGATAAGGTTCCAGAACTTTTGCAGTCTCTCGTTCAAAATCTTGAAACGGGACATATCCCGAACTCCAACGAATACCGTGGTGACGTTTCTCGAGATAATTTACAGTTTTCTTTGCCGATGCCGACAATACCGAATACGTAGTAGGCGGTTTAATCAGTAAAACAACTAACTTACAATCATCCGTAACAACAGCAAACTCTTTTGGTATGAATTTTTTATCCTCACCGCGGAACCCCTGTAAATCGACAAATGCACTTAAAGACTCCATGGATGACGGCTAAAAACAAACAAACGTAACACACTTCAAATAGAACTAGAAACTTTCGATAATTAATAATAATCGTCCAAATACAACGATCTTCAAACAGAACTTAATTAACTAGTCTCAATTGTACGTATTTATTTATATTATCTTTTTTCCCCGATGACGTAATCAGTCCTGGAAAGTCCAATGATATCGAAGTTCAGAACTAAATCTACGTTAGCAAAGTTCAGAACCAAATCTATCAACGGTCAGAACGAAATCTATCAAAGTTCAGAACCAAATCTAGCAACGGTCAGAACCAAATTTAGCAAAGTTCAGAACCAGATCTCAAGTCAAATAGAGCCATCTACGTGCCAGAGCATCCAGAAAGTCAACCAGCATCCAGAAAGCCGAAAGGGCATTCAGAAAACCAAAAGGGCACACAGAAAAGCCATCCAGCATCATCCCTAAAGATAAATTACGTCATCCCTAAGGATAAATTAGGTCATCCAGAATCATCCCTAGGTCGTGGACCAGCATCCAGAAAAGACATCCAGCATCCAGAAAAGCCATCCAGCATCCAGAACCAGGAAATTCCCAAGGTCAAACCCCGAGGTCACCCACGTGGCCTTGAAACCAAGGTCAAATCATACCCAAGGTCAAAAATACGTCCCCCACGTGGCCTTGAAAAGTCTCAAGGTCAAAAAGTGAAAGGTGAGGTGTCCGTTATCTACTTCTACCCCTATTATTCCTGGGCTATAAGTAGAGTTTTCTTTTCAGGAATCAACCTGCTTGCCACCCTCAAAGTTTTCTGAAACGATTAAAGGACTTTTTACAGCAACAATAGGATTTTTAAATCAGAAATTATAATACGAACATTTTGAACTGTAGCTTGTAATTTTTTATTGTTCTAGATGTATGTACTCTTTAAATATTCATATTGTATTGCTTTTTAATATATTATGTAGGTATGTTATAATTCTCTTATTGCAATTGTAAACACGATTCCGTGTAATTTACATGATAATAATAATAATAAAATTCTCTCACACACAACAGGGAATTGAAGTGGAAATACATACAAATGTAGTTAAGTTAAGTGGCATGGAATAGAACCACAAAGCACTTATTTTCAACGAATAACAGTCATTACATTTAATAAACAACACATACCAGCACAACAAACACAAATAAAAGCCCACACAAAACCGAAATAGCAAACAAGATTAGAAAACAAAATCAACAGCATATGACAAACAATTCGAAAGTTTACACGATATACCAAAGTAAATCAGTCAAAACATACTGAAAAATTTGGAAAAAAATACAAAATGATAATGAAACGCCCATTGAAACACTAACCAAACAAAAACTTGTAGTTTACACCATACGACGCGACGCGCGACGGTACAAAAAATCACTACTTATAAAAACCCTAAACATACTTTTTAATAGAAATGAAAAATTATTTTACAAGAATTTAGAGAACACAAAAAACATAGAGTATAATATCCCGCCATCCATTAAAGACAAGATGCTAAACAAACTACAAGATATATTTAATAATTATACAGGGTAGACCATTTTAAGTGATACACTCGAATATCTCGAAAAGGAAATTTTTTTTCAAAAAATGTTTCAGACGAAAGTTTTGTGGTTTTGAGGGGGAAAGATTATCATTTTAATTGTAGATGGCGCCACTTTAGAGATTTCATCATGGCAGCAATTTTTTTAAATGGGAGTTGATTTTTCTTTCTAAATGAGAGTTGTAGCTGGCAATAAGACGAATACAACAGTTTTTTGTTTTTTTTTCATCGGATCATTTTTCAGTGAGGTACGGTGTTCCAAAATGTATAAATTAATTAAAGTTTCCACCCCCATAGTATACGTATTTTGTAATTCTGCACCTCTCGCACTAATCAAGTACTCCGAATAGTAAGAGGCAAGGGGACTCACGCTAATCAAGCACCCCAAAGGGATGAAAATCCCGTCACGTTCACGTCGTTCATCCTGGGTAATGCTAAGCAGTGGAAAATGCGTGTCAATCAGCCTGGACCTGGTTAACTATCAAACAGAATCGGTCCAGATAACGGATAGGAACAACACAGAGAAGGGAGAGAAATGCAGAGTGGTGTGGAGTTACAAAATACGTACACTATGGGAGGTGGAAACTTTTACTTAATTTATAAACTTTGGAACACCGTAACTCAGTGAAAAATGATCCGATTACAAAAAACCAAAAACCATTGTATTCGTCTTATTCGTCTTATTTCCAGCTACAAATTTCATTTGGAAAGAAAAATCAACTCCCATTTAAAAAAATGGCCGCCATGATAAAATCTCTAAAGTGGCGCCATCTACAATTAAATTGATAATGTCATCATCTTTCCCCCTCAAAACCACAAAACTTTCATCTGAAACATTTTTTGAAAAAAATTCTCCTTTTCGAGATATTCGCGTGTATCACTTAAAATGGTCTACCCTGTATAATGGGTGGCCGATATATCTGAAGGCAGTGAAATAACTCGAAAACTACAGATCGGATCAAAAAAAGTCACGAACGAAATTTGTTCGCCTGGAAAAGAGTCTTCCAATGATATTTTACCTCCACCCTCTCTTCCTGGGGTAGGGGCTGTGAAACTGAACTGAAACTGTGAAATCTTAAATGGGAACCCCCATTTTTTATTGCGGATTCGGATTCTCCATAAAAAATAAGTAAGGTTTATCAGAAAAATTTTAAATACCAGCCTACTTAAAAATTTAGTTTAAGTGGCTTTATATATAATTATTAAATATATCTTGTAGTTTGTTTAGCATCTTTAACATTATAGTTATTTGTTCTTGGTTTGTAAAAAAGTCACACAGTGTATGAGTTTGTTAAAAATAATTATTATTACTTTGAATAAAAAATTATGTCCTAAAAAACGATTTTTTGCTGAAAAGCAGTAAAAGTGAATAATTTGACCCCACATGATATACTATATCGTTGGAATCAGAAAAAAATTAGTAATTTTTTGATGCCATAACCAACTACGCGTTCCAAATAAAAAAATACAACTTTATGCTATAACTCGAATTTCAAGAATATTTTTAAAGAATTGATTACACCACTGCATTCTTATCAAAAAAGTGCCTGAAGAACGTTGAAATTATTTTTTTCTATTTTTATAAATAAGCGAGATATGGCCATAAAATGAAAATTCGAAAATCTGAATTTTTCGCCATAACTCGAAAACAAAAGACGTTAGCCAAATTTTAAAAACGCCATTGTGGTTTTCTCAAAAAAAGAGATCGAGGATGCGCGGTTCATTTTTTCATACGACCTATAGTTTACGAGATTCCCTATTAAAACATCGATTTGGCCACCCTGTACAAAATTTCAAGATCACGTGTTAAACAAGTTCCTACCTCAAAATAAACCTTAACTCTCTAAATATTAAATTACACTTTTAAATAAAGTTTTATTGAAAAATAAAATTGAAGTGACTGCTACATTTGTAATAAGAAAAAAACAAAGATTTTCTTATATAAAACAACTTACTTTAATTTGAGTGAGCGTACTGAATAATATATTGCTAGCTTTTTAAAACTTTTTTAAAGGTAGCACCAGAAAGCAAATACATGATGTGATATTTATGTTGCATAAATGTCTCGTATATTAATTATTAGGTAAATATTTTTAAAAATTTAAAAAATAAGTTACTATATTCTCAGTCCTGGCAATTGCCCTCATTGCCCCTCGCTGGACCCGCCACTGGCTAGTTCTGAACCTATAATGACCATACTGACTATACTGACCTCATATTGTATCCGTACTGATCATACAGATACTGAATGCATAAAACCACTCCTACGAAATTTGGTTTATTACAATATTTTGAGCGAAATGCCCTTCTTCTTCATTATATGTAATCGTGAACTGTATTATTTATTTAAATAAAAATAGTATACACAATTACACATTTATGAATTACATATTATAATTTGGTACGTTTTCTTCGCACGTAGAAACTTTTGGTACATGATTTTTGCAGAACAGTCACTAAAGGTAAATTAATACCGAGTTTGATAAAAAAAGTTAAGATAAAAATACACCCATTAGCCATTACCAAATAATGTTTTTGTTAAAAAAAGATATCATCAATAAGCATATTAGTATATCAAGCTGGAAACATTGTTAGTAATAAAACAATTTTAAATATTAATGTTAGCCTTGGAACACCTATTTTTATTGCATTTTTCTATTCTCCATAAAAACTGTTCTCAAATTGCAAATTTCACCCCCCCCCCACCTCATGCCCCTTTTTTTGGGGTGGAAAGGGTGAAAACTGCATGTATCTGCGGTCTCTGCGGAAAAATGGTCTTCTTTACTTTTTTCCCCCTAACATTTTTTTGTTATTTACAAATTGTTCGTCACCCTCTCCGGTCCCATCACCATCCCAGGATGGAAAAAAACAATGGCTTACTTGTACAAAACTTGAGAACGGTGTTTTATGGAGAGTCCAAAAGTGCAATAAAAATAGGTGTTACCATTTAAGTTTTTAAAACTCACCCCCCTGGGGAGTGAGGGTGATGTTTACGCCTCATGACTGAAAGGTTTCAAAAAATAAAGGAACACATGTTTTTTCTTTTTGCAATCGAGATATTCAAGGGTTTCCATACTTTTTCGACACCCGGTATATTTCTATACAGCTAAATTTCATATGATTAACTTGAATACGATCAGCACAGAAAAAAGCAAATATGCCACGGCGATAAAACAGTGCCCAATTTATCACGTTTTCAAACGTAAACACCCGACATACTTAAAATGTACTGAACCAATAATGAATGATACTGAACTCATACTGAACTTGTATTGAACATACTGAACTTGTACTGAACTAGTATGTGTACACTATATTTAACGAGTGAGCCACCCCTCGGTGTGCGCTCCCAAACATACTCCACCGCAGATCATAACTCAGCCTCCACCAGAAGCAACTGTGGGAGTGAAATTAAATTGGATTTATCTTTCTCCTCGGCGTCTCTATATTTTTTCTCACCCTTCAATCGAGTTTATACAGAAACGGTTCTCGTCCGAGAACAAAACGCGACCCCATTGAGCGATATCTCATTCCTGATGTTCATGCCAAAAAGCAAGTCGCGCTACTCGATGACGTACCGTAAGTTTTGAAGCTTTTGCTGGTACGTATGAACCTAATTCAACTTGTTTCGAGTCTTCTTCTTACCCTTCTATTCTGGTCTGTACTGCTGTATGCCGCCTGTTTCTCAAAGTTTGGAGTACTATGAAACGATCAACCCTGGCTGTAGTTGATCGTTTTCTGCCTTGCCTTCTTCGTCTCACGTAGGAGCTTAGAAGCTGTAATATGACGAAAATACGAGCAAATTTTCAATCTTTTCAAACTTTTTTTTAAAACTTTGGACAGCTGTCAATTTTGTATAAACAATTGAATACAAGGTAACTAGATTTAAAAATAATATCATACTCAACGATGACCCAAATACACAAAAAAACAAATATATTTTTTAAGTGCCCCCCTAATTTTGCCGGTGAGTGTATTTAGTTATTTTTTCACTTTGAAGGGGTGTTTCTTCTAATTTTCTGCTAATCTACTTCGGCAATCAACTTGGAAATAAGGTAACAAATTAGAACATACTAAATGCTCGAAAATGCTAAATCGTTTTCTTAGTTGAATATGTAGGTAATCAAAATGAAAGTAAGGAAGGGGTTACCGTGCCATGAGAATTAAAATTAATGTAACATTAAGAAAAATGGAACATACGTAAATGGTGAAGTTACGTACCATTTTGTATTGAAACGCAATCGAAGCTCCCTTTTTACCAAAAAATAACCATTCTTCCCTCACTTTATTTTAATAACATTTAAAACTGTAGGATAGTGCGAAACAAAATAAATATAATTATACTAAACTATGATCTGTCAACATGTCGAATAATTAACCTTGTATATTTGTATAAGTGTAATTATTTTTGTGCAAACTTTATTTTTTTCATAGAAAGCGATGATAGAGCGACTTTTACACCTGCAAAACTACAACAACATGTAATCAGCAACCTTGAAAAAGATGCCTACTTGCAAAAGTTGCGACGCAGTTACATAACAAGTGCAAATCTAAAAGATTTTAGAGTTATAGGTTAAATAATGCATTTCAAGCTAAATTATCATACAATTGAAATAAAAACAGTTTAGCAAAATTTTATTAATAAGTACATTGTCATCGAATCGAAAGACGTGACAATAACTTATTTCGTCTGCAGAAAAAGACAAGTTTAGAAAATAATGGAGTAGCAGTAGGGTTTGTCCCTTTAGAGGCAATAGAAAATTTTGCATACGAACGACCTTCGCCCTTTATTACAGTTTTAGACTTGCTGCCTGATGCCTCACAAAGTTTTCATTTTGATAATTGCAAATGCAATAATAAGTCGTTCCATCTCCTCCCAATTTTAAAAACGACAAAATGCGGTTATAAAAGTTGAAATATATCATCCATCATGAGATTTTATTGACCATCAAGGGGAAAAGCTAACGAAACCCATCACCTTGGTGATCTCTTAATGAAATTACGCTCGTTAAGGTGACGTAAATGTTTCGAAGTTTGTAACGAGGAACGAAATGATTTACAGCGTTTGTAAAGCAATTTTTCTCGATCATAGGTTAATTTTAATTCCGTTAAACGTTCCTACTGATATAATAATTTCAAATTGTATACGCTCACAACTGTTATTTTACCACAGCAGGAGAGAGAAACTTGAACGGCACCTTTGGGACCAAAGCGATCAAGTAGTATTGAGTTGAGGAAATTTATCGAAGGGTACCAAAAGACGAATGTTGTTGATCTACTGAACAGAACGAAATTTATCTTGCTGAAATGTGAACACTGAACATGCTAAATGCATTCCTAACCAACACTATGACTTTTCAAGGAAAACTTCACATAAAATTAATGGAATTTCTATATAATGGATTTTGTAACAAAACTTTCGAGACCAACTGCACGAAAACACGCTTTTATGGAATGCAATCGGATAAGTAGTTGAATTTTTTCAGTTTTTTCTTTTAATGCAAAATGATATGCAATGAATGGAAACGCGGTTGATATATCAAATTGTAATTTTGTACTACAAATACCTTTTTTTGTTGAAAAAAGTGCAAGAAACATAATTCCTGATAAGTTCTTAATTGGGGATTCAAGAACGTCAGGTTATTCAAAAACGGATAAACTATTATAGTCCAAGAGCTGGCCGCAAAAAAGCTGGCCTATCGAGTAACAGCATGAAATGATTTTTAAAAGCTAGTACTTATACAGACCATCCATAAAATCTTTGGCTGCCTGGTGCCTGGGCGGAACTTGTGCTGAAATTCGCCATGCCCTCTCTCCTGAATATTTTTTGGCACGTTACTGTACCTATCGAGTAACAGCATGAAATTACTCTTAAAACATAGCTTTTATACAGTTAAAAAAGACAAAAATTGTCTGCCTTGTTAAATCTTGTGCAATGCCTAGGCAGAAAACTTTTTTTAATTTTTTTTTGGCACGTTTCTGTACCTATAGAGTAACAGCTTCAAACTATAACCAAATTATAGTTTGAACATAACTCTATAAGAAAAATCATGGCTGCCTCGTTAAATCCTGTGCTAATGCCTAGGCAGAAAACATTCTCTTTCTCAAAGTCTTATAACACCACTAATACAACTATCATAGAAGTACTTAGGGAGAAACAAAGAATCGTCCAAGGAAGAATTATAATGATTTCGACAAAACAATGTTATAATATAAAATATTTAGTAATAGTACACAGGGTGTTTTTTGGGAGCTTTAGTTAGTCATTTCTGGGAAAGTTTTATAGATAGGTTTTTGAAAATTTGAACTTAGGGGTTATTCTGAAAACCGAATCGATGTAAAATATTTTCAAAATGGTAGCACTTTCGGAAATGCCGGAAGTAGCTGGAAACTTGGTTTTTTTAAATGGGAACTATTGCATTTTTGGATTCTACGTGACATTTCAGTTCTTTTAATACCCACATGTCAATATCTACAAGTTATGGTTTTTAAGTTATTTTCACTTATTTAAAAAAAAATTGCGGATGCAGACGGTAATTTAACAATTGATTAGGTACTTGAAAACTGTTGCAGCTGTGGCAACCGAGTATTCTCCAAAATACAATAAACCTCGAGCACTTTTGAAATACATCTCGATTCAAAGGATTTTAATCGCACCAGCAAAGCGAATTATGGCGATTAAATCTTTACTAAATTTGGCCCAGTCTGACCAAACAAGGTTCTCAAAGAATCTTCCTGGTTCCTCAACATTAGATATTCGCAAAACTCAATTCGTCTTGAGAGGTCAACTGGTTGCATCAAATGCCCATTATGATGAGAAAACGAGCGATAATGGCAGTTTTTTAGGGTTTTTTGATACAACTAATATTTCCGCCCAAAGAAATTACCTAGTGAAGCACGCCGTGAAATATCCAAGTACATTAATAATTTAAGCTTCATCTTCAACATAGGGTCTTAATCTAGGTAATTGTTTTGGTGGTACAAAGCTTCCATTATTCGAACAATTTCATTTGGTCAGTTTCAATTGTTGGTACGTTCACTAGGACGCGGTCTTTCTGGATATCGTTCAATGAACGTATGACAAGCATGTGACGCGATTCTGTCCATTTCATCATAAATAACAATTAGATTCCAAAAATCTTAATATGTAAAACCATTGCGCGCCATTTTTTTCCATTATTGAAAAACTTATGTTAACCTGTAACAGGTGACGGTTTAGTATCACTTGATTTGTTCAAAATTCGATTACCATGGTCCATGTCACGGTCGACTACTAAAAAAATCCAAAAAACTGGTATCAATGCGATGAAATTGGAATAAGTCAGAAACTATTAAAGATAGGGATAGGAACATGTAATACCAAAACATGCCCATTTTGATTCTCTATCAAATGCAATAGTAAGAAACTGGTCATTTCATTTAAAAATATGAGTTTTTAGTCTTTGAACTTTCCTAAATTTGGAGCCCCATAGTTGCGAGCTCATACGCAACTTAACTTTCTTTAAGTGTACCAAAAGAAAGCCTTATTCCTCCTCTATACGCTAGAGAAAACTTGGTTGCCATAGCTACAGCGGTTTTCAAGTAATGAATTCCTAAATTACCGTCTGCATCCGCCATTTTTTTTAAATAAGTGAAAATAACTGAAAAACCATAACTTGTAGATATTGACATGTGGGTATTAAAAGAACTAAAATTTCACGTAGAATCCAAAAATGCAATAGTTCCCGTTTAAAAAAGGAATTTTCCAGCTACTTCCGGCATTTACGGAAGCGCTACCATTTTGAAAATATTTTACATCGATTCGGTTTTCAGAATAACCCCTAAGTTCAAATTTTCAAAAACCTATCTATAAAACTTTCCCAGAAATGGCCAACTAAAGCTCCCAAAAAACACCCTGTATACTATTACTAAATATTTTATTTTATAAAATTGTTTTGTCGAAATCATTATAATTCTTCATTGGACGATTCTTTGTTTCTCCCTAAGTACTTCTATGATAGTTATATTAGTGGTATCATAACACTTTGAGAAAGAGAATGTTTTCTGCCTAGGCATTAGCACAGGATTTAACGAGGCAGCCATGATTTTTCTTATAGAGTTATGTTCAAACTATAATTTGGTTATAGTTTGAAGCTGTTACTCGATAGGTACAGAAACCTGCAAAAAAAAATTAAAAAAAGATTTCTGCCTAGGCATTGCACAAGATTTAACAAGGCAGACAATTTTTGTCTTTTTTAACTGTATAAAAGCTATGTTTTAAGAGTAATTTCATGCTGTTACTCGATAGGTACAGTAACGTGCAAAAAAATATTCAGGACAGGGGGCATGGCGAATTTCTGCACAAGTTCCGCCCAGGCAGCCAAAGATTTTATGGATGGTCGTATAAGTACTAGCGTCTAAAAATCATTTCATGCTGTTACTCGATAGGCCAGCTTTTTTGCAGCCAGCTCTCGCTCTATTATAGATGGTTTATTTTTCTCGCATTAACTATAGAAACTGTCGAGCGCAAAAAAAACAATTGTAATTAATTTTTTACTTTTTCAAGATACTTGATTTCGGTTTGATACCGCGCGAACATATCATTTCTCTCCTGCGAGATTCTTAACCGCTGATAATATAATAAAGATAATAATCTTGGAGTTTCTTCGGTTACCCTCCGCTTCTCTTTGGGCGCTGAGGTACGAGAGTCTTGGCAATTAGCCTTTGTTCGTCTTCTTGAACTTCTGCAGCCTCTGGATCGTCCTCTGGTGGTGCTTCGTTTTGAGTAGCAGGTTCAATAACCTCTACGTCTTCTTGTGCTGTAGGAATGGCTGTAGTTGGAATATCATACCATAAAGCTCAGGTCTCACACTGTCAAGAGGTGTCCGCACTTTCAACTCCTTGTAGAAGACTTCGGCAATTGTTTGCACCCACGGCTGTTCTCATTGCAAACAGGACTCGAACAAGTCTCGTTCTCTTGTCTTTCTTCCCCTGGAATTTGTACCATAAGGACTTGAAAGTGCGTACCGTGTTCTCCGCTAAACCATTTGAAGGTGGATGGTATGGTAGCAAAAACCGGTAGGTAATTCCATTTTTGTCGAAAAATTCGGCCAATTCTTGGAGCGGCGAACGTTTCTCGTAGTGTTTTGATTACTTCAGCTGCACTCATCAATAAAACCCTCTTGACAACTGGAAAGTTGGAGAATACATCTACGAGTATAAGGAACGTCTCGCAACCTGCAAAAGGCTTTTATCTCTTCTGTCACCTTTGAAGGCCAACAATTCTTCACATAGTCCTATACTTTGCTTAAGATCGGATCTTCCGTTGTAGTTGAAGAGATTTGTTGCCAGGTTACTAAGTTGGACTTGAGATCGAATAGGTGGATGCCAGAAGGTTCTGGGAATTCTTCATTGGGATTGTGCTGAAGGGGTAAAAGAGATAGAGCGTCTGCATTACCGTGATTCTTCCCTTCTCTGTACACGAAGACGTAGTCGTATGCGCTTAAAATGATGGACCACCGTAACATTCTGGGTGATAAGTGCTCTGGCGTGATTGCTCCTTGTTTGAACACCCCCAAAAGTGGCTTGTGGTCTGCAATGAACAGATCTCCCGAAGATGGACTTGTGAAATTTCATTAAACCAAAAATGAAAGACAAGGCCTCGTTATGGATTTGAGCATAATTTTGCTCAGTGCGAGACGCATAGCCTATTGGCAATTTGGTACCATTTTCCATGATGTGAGAGAGTACTGCTCCTACTCCATATGGAGATACGTTTTTTTTGACACTTAAACCTTAAACGTGAATCCCAACCTCGCCGCCAAAATGATAAGCTCTTAATTGGGGATTCGAGAACGTCCGATTATTGAAAAACTGATAAACTGTTATAGATGGTTTATTTTTCTCTCATTAACTATACGGTATAATAATTATAAACTGTCAAGCGCAAGAAAACAATTTATTATAATTATTTTTTACTTTTTCAAGATTTTAGATTTCGGTTTGATACCGCGCGAACATTAAATTCCTAAACATTAGATTAAAAATCGAGAAAAAATTGTCCAAGAAAAGGTTGTACTTACAAGATTAAAACAAAAATATGGCTCACATTCTGTTTATTTTCGAGATAAAAGCTTGTTTGTAAGGTAAGGTCACTGCTGATAAAGCCATAAAGAGCCATTGTTACATTCCGGAAGATAAAATAAAAATAGTTTAAATGGAGATCGACAATAACCCGTTAACTTTATCCAAATATTACAACTACTTCACCATCAGCTTTTTATTACATTCTCGTCCTCAAACTCAATTATCTATATTTTTGATGATTTCAAAATATGATACTTGCGCCCATAAACACATTTCACCATCCGTTGGGGATACTTTCAATCCTTCTTTTTCTGATTTTTTTTTCTTATTTTCTCAAAATCAAATCAAATCAAATTTGCAGCTCTTCACTTAAACCACACAGATCAGATGTTCGGGAAAATGTTTCCGACTTCTGGATTACTTTAATATGCAAAATTGCAAACCATTTCAGTAATGTCTGCTGCGGCTAAATTGGTTCAATATATTACGCCATTTAACTATTACGGTTCAGCATCACGTGAAAATCGTGGATGTTTTTTTTTTATTAAAATGAGTGTTCGATTTCGAAAATTGTTATTATGGATGACCGTCAAACGGAAGCTACAATTCGGAACCTAATCCATAAATTTGAACAGATTGGATCAGAAGCAGACCAAGCAACTCCTGTACGTCAACGAGGAGTCAGATCGATTGAAAATGTGCTGTTTCTGACAGTGTGCGCGAGAATCCATATCAATCAATATGCAGTCGTGCACAAGAACTAGAGTTTACTCACGGATCAGTGTGGAATATTTTGCATCGTGAGTTCATTCGCTAATTGCGCTCTGAGCCATCTTTTGATGACTGTGTTTCTCAGTGAGCAGAATTGCCGTAAATATGCAAAAGGACATTGCAAACTAGACTGCGTGTCGCCAAGCGGAATCGTGGCGGAAATTTGACCAATAGTATTTTGCATAAATTGGTTCACACAGTTTATTTTATTTCATTTTAAAGTCTGAGCGCTACAACCTGCTATTTACGATTTTCAGTCATTCGTGTATTTTGGGAAATGTGAAAATTTTGTCAAATTATCTTGCATCGGTATCTGTACAAAATTTTGCAACACCAAACACAACATGAATCCCTCAGCAGAATTTTGGGCTTGACGTGACGACGTTAAGTATTCAAAATTATTTTCGTTTTTTTCACAACAAAGATGGCAGTACCGTTAAAAGTAATTTTTGCTGTACAAGAAATGTAAAAAGTTTTGGACAATAATAAATAAATAACAATCTCCTTTCCAAAGATTAAAGTTTAGTCTATAGGTCTATCTTCAGGCAATCAAGAGAGGGTGTAATTTTTGATCCGAAGAACCTCTTCCCTCAAGACTGAAAGAAGAAAAATTACAAAATAAATGGTGCATTTTATCTTGTAACAATTCTGCAACTCGAGTAATAGACGTTTTTGAAATTTGTAAAAAAAATTAAAATGAATAAGGTGAAAAAGTGAACATTAATAGCATCTGCCCGTTTTATGTATTAGTTTAACATTGTCGTGCTATATATTCCAGTCCTTGAATTTGAATTTTCGTTTGACTAACTCTGTTCCATCATCAGGTTAGTGAGGCAATAAAATTAAGGAGATGACATGACCAATTGTGCAATGTGAGCATAAAAATTGTGGCTTATGTAGACTGGTGAAATGCTCTTTTCTATGTAATAATGAGCTTGCATTTACTGAGCTGAGATAAGATCTGTGTTCGTGAAATATACTAAAAGAAAGTTTTCAGGTTCGCATTGAACCTATACAATTTAGGAAAATAACTTCACAAAACCTTCCCCATAGACAAAATTGTATTTAAGTTAAAGTTGAAATTGATTAAAGTTGTAAAATTGAAAAGTAAAATTTGAAGGTTAAATACTACATGTTTCGACAATGTTACAAATTGTCATCTTCAGGCTAAAATAATGGTGGTAACTAGCATTTTAGCCTGAAGATGACAATTTGTAACATTGTCGAAACATGTAGTATTTAACCTTCAAATTTTACTTTTCGATTTTACAACTTTAATCAATTTCAACTTTAACTTAAATACAATTTTGTCTATGGGGAAGGTTTTGTGAAGTTATTTTCCTAAATTCTACGTTCCGCCCCATTTAGTGCCCTCATTAACACCACGATGGATCCAATCAATTTGAACCTATACAGTTTGCAATTTTTTGGATACCACATAGACGAATAGAGGAACATTAATTTTACACAGACACTATTCTCACAGCAGTTATATTAACGTCATTTGCTGACGAGAATAATATAATGGTGCGAAACTTAGAAAAATCACGAGTTCACCTAGCTGAAAAGTGTCCTATTCCTAAATATAGACCATTTAGAATGATGCAGGAATTGGAGGCTTATGGTAGTTCAGTTTCACAGAGCATTACCCAAGTGAAGTAAAGGTCCTGCGTTCAAATCCCTGTCACGGGCAAAATTTTTTTATATGTATAAAACAATTATAATTCATGACATCAGTCACTGTAACCTACACAAAAAGTAAAAAAATTACATTTTGTAATTTGCCGACACCCTTAATCACGGCATAACAATTCCACCCCCATCATACAAAACCTAGACCCTTCTTAGCATGGTTCTTTAATAATAATATTAATAATAATAATATAACTTTACTTACTCCTCCTATCTCTGATATTCAAACGCCTAAAAGCAAGGTTTTCACATTCATTTAAAACAAAAACAGAATATTACGGGAATGAAAGATAAAAGTTAATTAACACTGTTTTGATATTTAAATTAAAAAAAAAATCCTTTTTTACGAAATAATTTAGTCGAACATACGTATAATACTGACGAATTTGCAGTGGAGGCTAACACGGGAATAATTTAAAACGGATCTTGTGTAAAATTAAATTATAAAATATGAAATCGTCTAATTGACGTCTGAAAATTTAATTAATATAATTTTAGTCTCGCCGTATCATAGAAAAGAAAAAAAAAGAAGCTTCTGGCAAAGGTGTTAATGAATCTAACGCTTCATTAAAGTCTCAAAATTTAATTAATTCCCCCCCCCCCCCCCCCCCCCGGGTATATTTTGAAGAGAAGAAAAATGCAATTTGATAGATTAAGGGTTATATGAGTGATGTTGTAAATGTTCTGTAAACAATTTGTTAAAACGTATAAATAACTTGAAAGATTTTTAAGGGACACTTGTCTTTCGCCTTCTCATTTTTCATTATTATATTTTTGGCACGCGGAGTTTATTTTTGGTAGAAGGTATTCGGCGTAAATATGCTTATTATAAAAGGACATAAATTTTGTGGAAATCGGTTACGGATTTAAGGATGTAAGTAAAGTTTGTTCCCAAGTAGCGGTTGGTTCACGTGATCCGTTTACTTTTGGCAAGAAGGCGTGAAAATTTCACAAGTGTACGTCACTAAGACGTAAACACAATTCATTCTAATCCTGGCAATAGAATAGTACTATTTCATCAAACGCAGTTAGAAACGTGGTGTGGTGTCTAGACATCGTCTGACTGTAATCTAGTGACAAAATTAGCTTGTTTATTGTTGTAATGCTAACATTCTTGTAGACTACACACGCTTACGCTTTTTGATTACTGACTGTCGACTTCAAGATGAATACGACATTGACGTCTGACATGTATAAGTATACTGTCATACAAGTAAGTCTCTAGTGAAGTGAAAAGAAAATCCGAGCACAAATTGAAGGATTTAGAAACCTACATGAAATGTGCTACATTTAGACATCTCACGTTCTAATAATTGATTCTTGTATTACGTTATATTATGTACTTGCAACCAGTTACCACGACATTATTTTATTCATGTTATTCGTTTTTCATTTATATCAATCAATTTGCGAGTCTGTCAAAGAATACGCAACTTTTTCCAAAATTCATGGTCACGTCTCCATTCAATTACCTATATACTTCTGGCAATTCTTGCATTTACTTTTTGTTTCTGTTCCAATAACAAAGATTTCTAAAATTAAAGAAATACGCCCAAAAAAAAAAGGTCACAGGTGTAATCTTCTTACGGAAAACATTTTCAGAATGACAGTAATGTGAGCATATTTGTTATTTTTAATGGAATAGTGACGGTTTCAGATTTAATCCGACTTTCCAGCAGTAGGTAAAAATGTCAAAAACGAATTTTACAAACAAAATGACATAATAATAATAGCAATAGAAGACGAAAAAATTAATTAATATTTTCCATAACTTTGGGCGATGCTGTTTATTTCAGAAAATTTATATGAACATTACTACAGGAGTGACCGATATGAAAGGAACAATCCGAAATTACACCAACTTTTATAGTTCGATCGAACCCAACCTTTTACAGAAAATTTTGACCTTTTGGGCAATTTCAGCGATAATTCTCAGTATGAAATGAAGTTGTAAAGGTAGGTATCCGATTATGACCAAATTTGTGCGCCAGTCTTAAGGCTGATACTTAATTGTACCTACAGTAGGCGATATAATTTAACGCTAAAAATCGACAATTCCGGTTGTGACTAAAACTGGAATTTGAATTGTGCTGTGTTATGCGGTTTGGCCATTTGGGCATCTAGTCCCTTCTGCGCAAGTCCTGCATAGAGAATTTTAAAGTTCAGTTAACATCTTAAGGCTGATCATGATGAGGTCCAGACACACAAAGGGGTGATACTCGAAGAAAATTAAAGGCTTACAACCTCCCCTTGAAATATATTTAATGATTGAATTGAAGTCAAAGATTATAAAGTCATATGCGACATGTTTCGGGATGCAACTGCTCCCATTATCAAGCGAATTACAAATGTCAAACGTTAAAAGTAGAATATTTAAACTAGAACAATACACTAAAATAACCTAGGTTAGAATGATATTCACAATTTTATTAAACTAACCAAATCACACAAGATTTTATAAAATATAATAAAATTTAAAGGGTCCTCTCAAAGAGGAACCCGAGTTGGCCTGAAGGGCAATGGATGAAGGGGGATGAATTAAAATATGAAGAAAGTTAAGGTGACAGCAAGTGAAACAAGATGAATCTCATTGCCCTTCAGGCCAACTCGGGTTCCTCTTTGAGAGGACCCTTTAAATTTTATTATATTTTATAAAATCTTGTGTGATTTGGTTAGTTTAATAAAATTGTGAATATCATTCTAACCTAGGTTATTTTAGTGTATTGTTCTAGTTTAAATATTCTACTTTTAACGTTTGACATTTGTAATTCGCTTGATAATGGGAGCAGTTGCATCCCGAAACATGTCGCATATGACTTTATAATCTTTGACTTCAATTCAATCATTAAATATATTTCAAGGGGAGGTTGTAAGCCTTTAATTTTCTTCATCTTAAGGCTGAGTAAATAATATTTTGCACGAAAAATAATCTATTGATAAACAATTAATACAAAGTGAATTCTATACTACAAACGAAATTATTTCTAGCCGTTTAAATGTTATTACTTATCTGTGGTATAACGATGAACAATAGGAAAGTAATAAATAATGAAATTTTTATATTTTGTTAAATACAGGAACTAATTGCGGCCTAACAAGACATCTACAATTATTTGGTGAATAAAGGTTATACTAACTGCCAAATTTGTAGTTCATAAATTACGTTATTTGTTTTTATCCGTCGGAATATAAAAATTTTTTGGACAACGTTTCGCCAATTTGGCTTTTTCAAGTCAAGGAATTTTGATTATTTTTAAATTATAAGATAAAGAAAAATAATCAAAATTCCTGACTTGAAAAAGCCAAATTGGCGAAACGTTGTCCAAACAATTTTTATATTCCGACGAATAAATACCAATAACGTAATTTATGAACTACAAATTTGGCAGTTAGTATAACCTTTATTCACCAAATATTACCCATCTGCCGTACAACAATTATAAATCTACAATTATATCTAAAACGATCTTTAATAATTAAAAACAAATAGTGGTCACATTGAAATGATCGTCAAGAGCTTTGCGTAGCGTAGATTAATGTACAGATTTTAAACAGGCGCACAAAACAAACAAAATTTTGGTATCAAATCAAAGGCCTTTGGTTGCACATAAAATGTGGTACTAAGGGCGTAAAATGAACGTATTTTGAACGCCAAGAGGTCGCGATCCTCGATCCTTAACATTAAGGTCGTTTAAATATGAAATATGTTGCGCACAAACATCGGACTATGCGCAAAAAGCAAAGATAATTCAGGCATGAAGACTCGTCGCAACCACAGCAACGAAATATCTGTACAGGGACTGGCGCACAAAACATAGACCATCTGTGAGTCAAATCTGCTCGTAATCAGATACTTTGCTTTGTAAGGTTCAGGTGCAAGGCCAACAAATTACTTCAAGTTCATGGTATCGGTTCTTGTCAAGTTGGACCTACCAATTCACATAGTAGTACACTTTCCTGCTATGTTTCTTGCAGGCAGATGGTTGAATTTCTGTGGATGGCTCCATATTATGAACCGTTGTTTCACGAACTTTAATGTGACGGTCCCCATTCTGCGTTCCGTTCATCCACCTTTAAATTTCATCAACCTCATACTGCGAAGGTTTTACGGTTATAGATACTATTCAGCGTTTCCCAAACTTTTTTGACCGCGACCCGGTACGAGGTTTTAAAATTTTTGGCGACCCATCTTATGAAAAAACCCCACTTCTTTACAAAACAAATTTTATTTTTTAATTAAAAATCTAGTTAATTGTTTCAAAATAATTATATAAGAAAAATAAAAGTAATTAAAAAATTGTATTCATTTAAAACTAGTAAATGAAGTAAACTAGCAACGTTAGCAGCACAACGCGCGGACGCGAGCGATAAAGCTATGTGAAAGAGTGCAAATGCACACTTTTCCACTATTCCTAGTGTATAACGTATAACTGATGTAAAAAAACTAATAGGCACTAATTCTTTTGTTGTGTTTTTACTATTTTTTTCCGTGACCCGGCAAAATTTTTCTACGGCCCGGTGCCGGGTCGCGACCCACACTTTGGGAAACGCTGCATGCAATATGTCATGTGTGTTTGCTTCGTGAAAGTTACACTGACTACTGCTAGTGCTCCACGCATGAAAGTACTAAGTTCAGGGCCGGCGCAAGAGATTGTGGCGCCCTAGGTAAAAGTATTGTGAACCCCCCCCCCCCCCACCAATTCCAAACCAACCCCCTAATCAAACTACCAACTACGGTAACTATCAACATCAAACTTCCTGGACATAATCACAACTTGATTCTAAACTAAAGTTGATTTAATTTATATTTTTTAGCGCCCCCTCTTAACAACGACTGTGATCAACGCTCCAGGCGCCCCTCAGCCCCTGGCGCGCTGGGCGGTCGCCTAGTTCACCTATACGGTCGCGCCGGCCCTGACTAAGTCAATGGTGACCATTTTATATAACATAATTTTCTAATTTCTAATGAAGAAGCATTTTATGAGTCAAACTGAATTGTAACAAAAATGTACAATGAAATGACTTTGGTATAAATGACTGATAGCGTAGACTGGCCACTATATACACTCGGGTGTATGTGAGCAAACAGTAAAAATTGGTTATTTGTGAGCAGCACGGTCATATTTTCAGGCGGTATAAGCTTAAACATATTGGACTTGGTCATATAGAAAAGAGTCACGACACACTGCCTATCGGAACGCGGCAATCCTTCTCCCCCGACAAATAGGAAAACAATTTGAACGTCTGTAGTCTGTACCCATGTAGCACCGTTTATTGGCGTTAGCTTGGCAGAATATTGGCCTAATATAGAGAGATCGGGGCAATATTGTCGAACTGCAGCCACTATTGAGTGAATATATTTTTGTAATATTCTACAAATATTGGAAATACAATATTTAGTGAATATAAGAACAATATTTGCAATACTAAATATTGCTATTTAATATAAATTCAAATATTGCACACACAATAATGTACCAACATTCCGTGTACAATATTAGATACTAAAATAATATTGAAAATCGATATTTAAGTAATATAGCATAAATATTTAGTAAATATGTATTACTATACAATATAAAATCAATATTTATTTATCAATAACATAACAATACTGTGTTTTCAATATTACTGGATATTTAAAATGATAGATATATTTAGGCAACACGAAAAAAATATTCGCAAATACATAATAACGTTATGATACTTTCTCAAAATCCGCCGAATGTTAGTTTTCGCCGATTTAGAGATATCAAAATAATCAAAATATAATATACACGCCCTTCTCCATATATTATACTTGAAGCAAAAGCTTTTTTCAGCATCACCGATCTCCTCCTAGTCTGCACGAAGTGAATGGAGATTCTGGGGAAGGAGCCACAGGACCACATGGAGTCCCACCGGGGCTCCGCACTGGGACATAGTCCTTCGGAGCAGTTAGGGCAGGTCACCTCCTTTCTTTCTATTTTGGGACACATTACAAAACGATAATGGGCCAATATTGTTTAAACATTTTCCCCAATATTGAAAGACTATCGGTTGGTAATATTTAGCCAATATGTAAAATTGTTCACATTTCAATGTTGGGACAATATTGTACATTCATATTCTACCAATATATTTACAATGAAATGCCAATGTTACACCAATATTAAATGCTACATCGGTAGACACGGCAAGTAAAAAACGTTTCGCGATTAGTGAGATTTAAGCTAATTATGCCTAATACGTTTTACGAAATTCAAAATAACGTAATCTTTTGACTTGAGGTATGTTTTTTCAATCTTGATGTAGAATGTCAATTTTTGCAATGTGCATAATCAGCACGACATTCCTTTTAAGCTAATAAACAGGGTGTTCCGTACCGTTATATTCAAAATACAGAAAGATATGGAGGTAGACAAACAGTTCCAAGAATGCAAAACTTTTCCACAGAGTTGTAGCAAATGTAGGTCAACAAATGCTACATTGTTTTAATTGGAATCAAACTATGTACTTCGAATTATCAGGCAATTTAGTATACCACAAACCGGCGCTGGCTGGCAAATTTTCAAACACTAGGGCTTACATTTCGCTCATTATCGGAATGTTGAGTTGAGGAAGACCACCATCGTTGTCTTACTTTATTATACCTACCCGAATATCAAGAAAATCTTTGCGCTCCATTCATAATCTATAATCTTCCATCTTTCTCCGCATTCCGTATTGTTTTCATTAATTTCGGCACAATTTACGTTTAAATTTGAAACTCCACTCTCCCCCATTTAAAATCAAAAGTTAAGCTTATGTTTCTCTACGAAAATTAAGCTTTATGGCTTCAAAGGGTAAACTCTAATTATAACAAAAAAGCGTAGCTAAAATGAAAATTTCGATTTTTAATCCAGGCAAAATTTAAATTTATAACCATCTCAACTAAAAGCGTGAATAATTCATATCAATAACTATAGCTCTAATCGTTTCGCGCTTTCGTTATTAATGAAAATGTTGAATATTTAATTAATTTCAAATTACTTCAAATTACACGCAATCTATGAAAAAAACGAAAGTTCTGCAGTTCTCTTAAATGAAAGAGGAATCCATTAAAATTTAACATTTTCTAAAAAAAGGAAAAGTTGAATAATTAATTATACATACTTGAAAGGCACTTAAACTGCAGATCTAAGCAGCGGCGTACCGACCGTTTTGTCATTTTACTGAAAAATCACTAGAATACATTATTAGTCCATGGGTTATAGCCGAAAATGACCATTTTTGGTACCAAACAGGGCAGCAAAGAGCGCTACAAAGCGGTTATTGTAACTAGAAAAAACCATGATAGTCGTCTAAAATGCATAGCTTTTCAAAATGGCGAACATTTCAAAATTGCGGTTAGGCTTAGTTTTAAATGTTTAATATCTTCAGTTGTTTTAGTTTTAGTTAGTCCCTTCTTACAATGCAATGTATTTTGTACTATAACCTATAATTTTAAGTTTTGTACATTTTTGCCTATTTTCCGAGTTTTCGTACTTCTGTCTTGTACCCATACATTTTCCCTAATAAGGTCTGCAAAACTATACCAATTACAAAATTACCTATTATAACAGCCATTCACTAGTACTGTTGGTAGTACCTACTCTTGTAATATTTGGAAAATTTTATTGCTCAGTTGTACTTGTGATCAGAGAGAAGAAAATGGCGTGATGTATCTGTTATCCTTAAAGGTCAATTTTATAGGATTTATTTTATCTTCTAGGTTTTAGAAAGCCAGACAAACATTTGTAAGAAGAAAATTATAGGATATTTCATTATAAAAAGGTTCGCCAACAAAGCAGGCGTGATACAAAGCTGTCTCATAAGTCCACTTCATTTCGCCTTGTATCTTAATGGCCTGGAAGATGAACTTAAGGGAGGGTGTATCTTTGGAGGGGTGAAAATAAAATTGTTGACCTATGCGGACGACTTGGTGCTCCGCGCTTCCAACCTAGCTTCCCTTCAAAGAACGATGAACCAATTACAGAAATTTTGTACCAGGTGCAACTTACGAGTAAATTTAAATAAATCGAAAATTATGGTATTTAGAAATTGAGGGAGGCTGGGGGGGGGAGCGCTGGGGGTACTCTGAGCAGCAGATTGAGGTGATCGGCAGCTACAAATACCTGGGTGTCACTCTGACGCCGGCCTGACTCTCTCATGGTACATTGACGTTAAGTTGAGTTCTGGTAAGTCAGCACTTCACTAGTTAGAGTGGCCCTGTTGAATGTAAAAAGTCGGTGTTTCAGACTGTTCAGCGGGCGATATGTGCTATGGGACTCAGGTCTGGGGATATCGAGCAGGTGGAGAGGCTGCCGCGCCACTTCATTAAAAAACTGTATGGACTGCCAATGATCTGTCCAAACTACGCCCCGTATAACGAGACTGGGGGTCGAGTTGCTTTTTTTTACACCTTGGTTCAGAGCAGCAGAAACTACCTGCTGAAAGTGAAAGACATTTCTGACCATCGCTATTCCAAAATATTGTTGAGGCAAGTGCTTGAGAAAAACCTGTTTTGAGCTGGTGTCCAATTTTAATGAACGTTGGGAGACTGCAAGTATATGAACAGAGTACAACTCAATAGTTTAAATGAGGCTTCTCCGTCATTTTGAAAAGCCGAGCTTAACCTCCAATAACAATGACGTTTTGGTGATCAATTTTGCTACTCATCAGTTTTTCTTATTCTTCGACAAATTATTTCATATTATATTTGCAGCACGCGAATTAACCTCATCGAACATAATTCCCAAGAGCCAAGACAGACGATTCTGCAGACCGAGCACGCTATAACCTTGAAAAAAAAAAGAGAACCAGGATGTGCAGATTGACGATCCTTGCAATTAACAATATTTCTTAATGAAATTGAACGTACTGCCTACTGTCCAGTATCATATCTATGGAAAGTAGCGTTCCGTTCGAATTTTTGGACTATTATCGTCATTTAATTACGATTAGGTACTTCATTTATAAATTAATAAGGTCGAACTACATATTTAGATTAGGTTTAATCCCACATGTGATTTATGAGACGATTTAAAACGAAATTAAAATACAACCCACTCTCATTTCTATCATAAATCTAATAGAAATTTTCTCAGGAAATCAAGTCTAGACAATGAACAAACTTTAACAGCCTGTTTGATAAGATAAAATCCTATTCACCGTTGTGTAAATGAATGCGAGTTGTTTATAAATAATTATATATTATAAAATATGCGGATAATACATAATTTACAAACTAATTATATCTACTCTACAAATTTTCCCTCGGAAAACAATAATTTATAAGCCTATCAGTTACTTATATGAAAGTTATATTCGAATAGTGTAGGCCATAACCGAAATTTGTACTTTAAATTGTTATTAATATTATTCTCTAATCTAAGAAGAATTTATGGCGGTTTTAAGCCACATACGATGCAGATAACGGGTAATATTTATGTATAAAATTTTAAATGCGTTAATAAAGCAACAAAAAAGGATACCCAGGAAAGTTGATCAGTTGTTCTTGTAGATAATGACCAACCATTTACTAGCTATTCAAGTAACCTCATAATAATATGTTACAATTGGTTTTTAAATGGTATTTAAGTTTTTCTTAGTCTGTGCAAGGTGACCTAAGCCAGTATTCCAAAATTTTGGAAAACATTTACGTACCAAACAAACAATAGTTTATTAATTATAATAACATTTATGCACAGATACATCATAATGAGGTTATTATAAACTTGGTTACCTGAACATAAACAACTCTTTATGGCCCGCGGGCCTTTGGGGTTCGGAAAAAACCCTGGAAAAAAACCCCGGAAAAAAAAACCCGGAAAAAAAACCGGAAAAAAACCCAGGAAAGAAAACGCGGAAGAAAAACCCCCGAAAAATAATTATAGATGGCTGTGAATAAATATATAAATATACAAAGTTTGGAAATAAAAGTAATGCCAAACTTTTTTCAATTGATACAAAATGGCAACATGACACTAAACAAAGTTTGGAAGTAAAAAAAATGCTAAACTTAAACGTAGATTGCCACTAAGCGCCTAGGTTGTTTGTAGGTTTAGTCTATTTTTTTTCAATTGATGCAAAATGGTAACATGACACTAAACAAAGTTTGGGAATAAAAGTAATGCCAAACTTAACGTAGATTCCACTAAAGCGCCTAGGTTATTTGCAGGTTTAGTATATTTTTCTTCAATTGATACAAAATGGCAACATGACACTAAACAAAGTTTGGAAGTAAAAAAATGCTAAACTTAAACGTAGATTGCCACTAAAGCGCCTAGGTTATTTGCAGGTTTAGTATAATTTTTTTCAATTTTCGGGAGTTTTTCTTCCGGGGGTTTTTTCCTGGGTTTTTTTCCGGTTTTTTTTTCCTAAACTCGGGCCTCTTTATAGCCCGCGGGTCATAAAGAAACGTCAATTAAAATGACATTAAAATGACAATGGAAATAATACAGTTTTTGAACAAAATTAAAATGGATACCCTTGTTTACTGCTTTTACTATGGCAACGTATTTTAATATCTATAGCAACATACTTCAAGCGGCGTCATAAATCGAACTCAAGTTTAAGCGATATTTAAATTATTTGAGATAAATACTTAATCTGTGCATAAAATAGTGTATGCATTTCTGGCGTAACTTGCTTTTATGGCCCTACAGCCTTTTTATAGCATAAATAACTATTGTTCTGTTCTATTATTGCTTTTATTTCTGACCGTGATATTATAAGCTTATATCGTCATAGCTACGATATTAATAAAGAGTGTCATAACTCCCTTGGGATATAACAATACGTCTCTTTATGAACAAGTAACCTAGCAACAACCAAAACTGCAATCGACGATACCTGAATCAGATATACCGGAAATGAACAAGTTTTATTAAACTCGATCAGAAATAAAATTATCTATGTACCACGGGAATTAATAGGTCTTAATTACCTCGTGCAATTGCTGTCCCTCGGGCCAAAGGCCCTCGGGAGTCGGGACGCAAACTTTACCCTCGGTAATAAATAAATATAAATATTAGTTCCGACAGGTATAAGCTTATATCGTCATGGTTACGATATCAATAAAGAGGCTCATAAAGATGCTATAATTCCCTCTACGTCTATGTATAAACAAGTAACCTAGCAACAACCAAAACTCTAATCGACGTACCTGATTCAAATATACCGGAAATGAACATTTCATTAAAATCGGTGAGAAATAAAATTACCCATGTACCACGGGAATTAATAGGTCTCAATTATCTCGGGCAATTGCTGTCTCTCGGGCCAAAGGGCCTCGGGGCGCAAACTTTGCCCTCGGTCAGTTAAACCCTTATAATTCCCTTGATACATAAATAACTATTATATGGACGGTAGCATTGTAATATAGATGAATGATCATATTAAATTAGGACCTGACACACTTTGAGGAGTAAAGTACAGCAAAGGGGTAAAGTGGAAACAGTTCCATTTTTCATTCATTGGTTTCACACGAGCACACCTGAACCTTTGACTTTCACCATAGTTCAAGGTCATTTCGATTTTTTAGAAACCTAAACTTTTCGAATTTGTGATATCAGACAAACATGCGGAAATAATAGTAAAACCTACAATCAAACTCCAAATATTTTTATCATTAATCATTCACAATCTAACGACGGATGTTTACATTTTTGCATTTGTAAAAGGTTCCGAAAACAAATCGGCTTGAAATGAATCAAATTAAAACATCGTCATTTCTAATAATGAACGATATTCAAGATGCAAAATTCGAAAACCCCCTCGTGGGCAACGCTGTAACCAGACTGGATTCGAATCTTCTTCTTCGCTTTACCGCGATGCAAACTTGAGAGCGCAAGTGCGCGCGAACCCGCGTTTATTATAAAATAAAATAAAATATAAAATAAAAAAGCGATTCCTTGGGTGTCCGCAGGGTTCTAGTTTGGGCCCGCCCATAATTATTTACTTAACATAACTTATTACTTTTCATGACACAGTCACCTCAAAGACCAAAGAAGAATCCACTTGATTTGTCAGTATGGAAAAAAGAAGTGAAAACAAAACACCGAAAACGCTTCAAAAATAGGTGCCACTAGTGAAACAACAACAAAACTTTTCGAGCTATGATATATTTTGAAGAGATTAGTAATTTGCCGTCCAGTAAGTTTACAACGACATTGGAAGACTTATTGTGTGATGGGTCATATTCCTACTGAAGTTTTGAATCTAGCCCAACTTGCCGGTATTGATCGGTATTCTCTGGTTCCGGAGGTATGGCAGTTTGCAGTCAATATAATCATAAAATGAGTTGGACACAACATTACCAGTCGCTTTAGAAAGAATTTGGAACCTAATAAAAGCCAAAGTGACAGCGATAACAAATCCGAATCTGAATGCAGTGATAAGCCAACACTAACACGTTTGGAAAAGGAAAAAGGCATTAAAGGTCTATCATGTGCCTTATAAATTTTGTATAATCTTGCGCAACCTATGTACAGGTCACCTGTGAAAGGATATTTTCTAAATCGAACATTGTCAAGACTTTTTGGCGTTTTATATATTTTTACAGAAACAGATTGATGACACAATTTCGACAAAGGAAAAATGATTGATTTAGTTGCTTCGTCTAGAAATGATTGCGTAAACAGTCAAAATAATTGCATTCATCTACGTCTGTTTTGCATGTTGTTTTATACTCGTTTTTACACTGATTCCTTAATTTTGAATATTTCAGTTGTCGGCCTCGGATAGGAGTTCCGCGTGGCTCTCAAATTTGGCCCCTGTTTTGTTATATTTTTGTGAATAATTTATCTAAAACCTTTATGTTCTTGTGTCTTCTTTATTCCGATGACTTGAAATTATATAACTCAATTGCTATTGGGCAAGGTGATTAAACCCAAAATTTATTTCACTCATCAGAGATGTAAAAATTTTATCAAGTTTTGTAACCAAAATGATATCTTGTGATAATTTAATTTCCAACCTTACTATACCTTTATTATTTTAATATGTAATGTAGTTGTCCATTATTTTAAAGCCCGATGATGACGATCTTGATTCTTTAATTATTATCAGTCAACGTCCTTCATTCACTTTTTACCAAAGCGACGCAGTATTGTATATTTTGTTAAAATTTCACTGCCCTTCAGCCATATTTCGAAATCTAGAATTAAATTAATATTTTAATTTTCTACGGTTAAAATTTTTCCTTTTCAAAGTTTGTTTTGAAGTACTCTTCATTTACTAATATATATGTTCTAACATAATAATAATAATGACACAAAAAGCAATTTGTATTTTTCATCGAAGTTTCTGTACAAACAGCTTATTTGCTATGAATAAAAGAAATCTCCTTAATTGATTAGTAAATTGAAAAAGTTTCGAAAAAGACAATGAGAAGCACATTTAAAAGTTTTGTGGGCGATTTACATGGCCAAATGAAAGCTGTAAACAACACGAATTGGAAAATATTATTAAGGTAAATATAAACGTCAACAGTATCGATTATTTATGAGTGTACTTTTCATCTTATTCCCAATTAAAAGAACTTTCATTCATAAAAAAAATTGTCTCACATTGTTTAAACGGAACATAGCAATGATTCAATTAGTCTAATTTGAATGATTCATTTGCGTCGGAATGATTCATTCAATGTAAGAAATACAATAAAATTGTTGGTTACAAATAGATACACTTTAATGACTAGGTTCAGTGGTCACTGATCACTATATAATAACCGAGACGTGTGTATATGTTTGTGTTGCTGTGCACTTTTCCGACAGTCGCCGAATCCCGACGAATGCGGATGTGATATTTTAAAACCAAAGCTATTATAAATTTATAACCTACAAATTAATGCTACAAGCTACAAAAATTATAGATACCCCGCAAACTACGTAAATATCTGCACTAATTTTTTTCAAAGTAAGATTTAAACATTTTAGTATAAAAGTCCGTCATCTTATGCAAGAGGTATTTGTGTCTAAATATATTTTCTTTACTTAGAAAATACGTTCAAAGTTTCCTTATGAAGATTACGTGTAAAATAGAATTCGCTATTTGTGCTTATTTTTGGGTGAAAATTTTGAGTAAACATGCAAAGTTTGTCCGAGGTCCTTAACCCATTTCGAACATTAAGACAATGCCAGAAAGTATTTTCGCGAAAATTTTCAAAATGAGAAATATCGGAAACTTTTTCTCGATAACATGGAAATTTAATTATTTCAAGTTGAAAAGTTATTTAAATGATGAAAAATGATTCTATTATGCCTCGCGTTAACATTATCATGGTTAAAATGATGTAAAAAGTAGTAACAGCATTCATCGTAGACTAATTTATGTGTCCCGATACCTTCTTTCGGTAACTTTCGAAATGTACATGTTTGTGTGCTTATTTCGAATTTAGAGATTTTGAACGATGAACGATGTCGTAGGTAACATATATAGTCGAATGTTTTCACGGAGAAAAATGTTTTTGTCTACATATTTAACTTAATATCTATTGATGAAAGTAGGTGGCAAGTGTATTGTTACGTTACACTATACCAAAGAGAATACCTATACTTTGACTATACTTCTAAATATACAACTTATATTGTAATTAAGAGGAAGTAAAATCCATATTTACTGCTGTACATATACGTGTAAATGGTGGCCTTTAGTTAGTGAAATAAACAAAAATTTGAAACTGTTTAAGGTAGAGAAGGTCTTTCTATAAAACAGATGTTATGCAACGTTAGACCAGCTTCTATTTGTACATTTTATGTTTTATGGTATTTTTAGTTTTACTATAGTTAAAGATGAATGTTAAAACGTTCTCCGTAAGGCCATTCGTATTCCGAAAAAGTTGCTAGTGTCCAAATTGAGTTCTTTTACATTCAAAATTCATTCTAAACTATCCTTATGAAGTTCACACGGAATTTGTTATATTTTCGTTAATTTTTGGGCAAAGACTATGTGCAAAGACGTAATTAACATTGTGAAAGGGCCATTATGTATTTTTGGTCTCAAATCTATTCCAAAAAGTTTGCATTTTACATTTTTTTTAATAATTGGTAAAAATTTTCTATAAGTAGGTAGGAACGAATTCGTATATCTTTACCAAATATCAACCCATTTTTGTGATTTTTACGTCAAATGTAAGTAAATGTAATCCTTTATTTTAGTTACTTTAATAACTTGCTAAATATTACAGATACCTACAGGGTCAAAAATCTGAAAAGGTACAAAAATGTAACTTTTTTTTCTTTTTTCAAGCAACTAAGCCAGCTCAACAAGGTGTGATATTTTAAAAGAAAAGCTATTACAACCTACAATCACAGATACCCCCTCCCCCCAAAGCACGCAAAACGCGAGAATCGCGTGTACCCCCGTTTATAATAAATAAAATTGAAATCGACAGATTACCGTGATCTGGAAGTTTCTGCAATACCAATGGGAATAAATTATTGCGATGACAACTGATCAATTTTGGTACTACAGAAAACAAGAAAAATTGACATAAGCATGGTAATTGGTAATCGTCCGAAAAGCAACCCACTAATACTTTTTGAACGTGCAACAACTTTAAATTTCTAATATCGTGGCATATTCTTATCCCACAGAAAGGATGCTTAGAATGGGACTAACAACACTGGAACGCAGGTAAGGTCACACAGCAGCGTTGAGTTTCACTCATGAAAACAAAACATGAAAACAAAACAAAAAAACATCGATTTGATTAATGGTACCAACCAAAATGTGCTTTAGTTATCTCAAGATCTGGAAGCATCGTAGGAAGAACTTGCTTCAGTTTGTTTTTTTCCTCGGTTCCTCAACAGTTAAAGGGCTAATATAGCTCTCTTAAGGGCTATTGGAATAAAGTTGATGTATATACATTATTATCTTAAGTATGGCTGTATGCCTATTGAAATGTTTTTTTCCAATTCACACTAAATGACAAAATTATGGATTTAATGCAGAAATGTGTAACCTAGGCTTGGCAGAATAGAAAATAAACGTATTCGTACATGTATAACTTCTGATCATGGTCAGGGGTGCAACTCCCTCGATATTTCGATTAATGGTGCATTAATGAACCAATGTGCCAACTTTTATCACATCTCAACTAAAAACCATTTGAGAGTACGAAGTCCCATGGTATATTTCAACCACCACCAACCAGCAGGTACTAAACAGTGAGAAATTCACCAAATACAAAAATAGCGGCGTTTTGTTGCCACCCTCTCGCTTCCCATAGAGACGACAACGAATTCGAGAATTCAAAACTCGACTCGTTGGCCCGCAGTTTATTAAATCAGTCGAGAAGAAAAACCAAAATATTTGCATCCAATTAAACCAACTATTTTCCAGATTGGTAAAAGTGGAATCGACGATACATAATAATATGAGAAAAAAGGTGGATAACCGAATTTGTAACGAGCAATGAACCAGTCTGTAGCCACTATAAATTTAAGAAATACGCAATGGATTTTAAAGAAATAAAATCAATTAAAATTAATTAAAAACAATTCAAAAAACTATAAGCTTTTAAAGAATATTAAATTTTATATTAAGTTTTTCGTAGAATAATCTTCATAAAAATTAATTTCGTTAATAAAGCATTTATAATGGATACATGAGACATTTATTTTTATTAACGCCATCATATCCTACAAAAAAAAGAGTATCTTCATAGCTATCAATCTTTGACTAAGTTACCAGCTTAGTTTGAGTTCTACTCTAATATAAATATTAGAAGAAAAAAAATAAATTTAAACAAATAATTGGATAATAAAAAGAATTTATCGCAACAGACCAATGAAATCAAAAATCTTGAACAAAGCAATTAAACATAAACATTTAAAATGAATGAATTAATCCTAGTAACATAAAACAAAGAAAAAAAAGCAAAAATTAAACTAAATAATGTTTTTCTTCGGAAAAGCTAATTAGAAATAAGACCATTATAAAAACTACATGAAATTGTACTTAATTACTTGCTCATCTACATCAATTTATACATTTTTAAATTATAGTCTTTATTCAAAATATGTACCTTCTATAAGCACGGAAATGCATCGATGCAGAAGGTAATAACACATAATATGTAGTTACGATGGCATTAGATGAAAAAAGGGAAAAATAGTGACAAACGTATGTAACCGTTATCTCGTATAGGCAATTATAAAATAATTATACATTACTTGCATGAGATCTCTTTTTATTACATAGGAAATGAGATAAACAAGTTCTTTTGCACGAACACAATGAAAGTTGCACTTGCGATGTATAATTAATTATAGGTAGAGCGTTAGATTTTTTTTGAATAACTTATTTACCTACCATTGTTCGTATAATGTGGTTCAAGACCTTCCATTCATGTGAACAACACGAAATATCTACAGTATACGCACTAAAGTATTAGGCGAAATTTTCTACTCGAGTTACGTAAAAATGGACGCGCCAAGGGAGAAACTAGGAAAATGTAAATTACAACTATTAGGCACATCAGAGTTTTACCTATCAAAAATTGCAATCGTCATATGCATAGAAATCGGTTAAATAAGACTAATGTGTTTCACATAAATGCGGTTTTCCCTCTGGTTTCCCGGAATATAACATTTTTTTCTACATTATACAATGCGACCCTTACGTACAGGATGCGCATAGTCAAGTTACAAAATCTTATATTACACAGTATAAATGACATTATCCGAACCTGTTACTTTAATAATAATAGTGTTAAGACCTTTATTGTTCAATTAATAATCCTATGAGCAGGAGATAATTAGTGTAAATTTATGTATAGTAAGAAGTGTAAACATATGCTATGGTATAGTAAACAGTACCCATCAGGTTTGCAACCTGCTGAAAGTTATCCTTTACGATGAAAATGATGAAAATCCTAAGATCCACAACGACACTTTAAGGTAACGCATGGTAAAATATGATTAGAAGAGTTGTGCTTGATATCCTGATAGACCCATGACACCCTGACGCAGCTTATTCATAACAGTAAAACCCTTGGACCGAAGTAACAATCTGGGTATTGTTCATAAATCATAACAAACCATAAAAGTTAAGTTACGAGAAACGAAAAGAGATTTGGGAATACCGAAGAGTGGTAACCATAATGTTTTAAAAAAAGCATAAGTTCGATTCCATTCGTATTCATACTAATCAGTTGAAGCGGTTAGGGGGCGAAAGTAAAAGAAGAGAATTTTGTGAATCAGGCAGACAAGCAAAAAGTAATTAATGGACAAATGAGGTGACGTTTCAAAGAAATGGGATAACTCCCATCATTGGAGGGTACCAATCCGGAAGTAGTTCGGTGGAATAAGAAGGTTACTGAAGCTTTCATATTTTTGCTGTAATGAAAAATCATAGTTAATCTTTATCATGAACATTTTAACGTTTATTGGGGTTGTAAGGTCCCCCCTCGTTGTCTTAAGCTCGACCAATCGAAGAATTTTGGTTGTTAATCTGCCGAAAGGTTTATGGCAACAGATGAGAATACAAGAAACAATTGCGGATGGGCATTTTAAAAAAAATGTGGATCTGAACATCTGAACACCAAATTGCGTGCCAATAAGGACCACGGTCTGCTATCAGTCTTACAGAACAGTTTCATGTTGTCCAAAGATGTAAAATTAACTACTATTGTTAAGGCCTCCAGAAAGTAATAAATTTTGAGGGAACGAGATAATCGAAATAGCAGAAGCGGAGCTGGGGGAAAGTCTTGTAAGGTTATATGTGGTGAGAAATGATTCTCAAAAAGACCACAGTTAAGTAATATATGCATGATATTTTTATTATTTCACTCCTATACATTCATTACCAATCTCTTCTTCGAGATCCTCATCGTCATCAAAAGTAGTTATTATTCACCGGCACCAGAATATTGGTTAGTTTACCAAAAAAAGCAAAGATGTTTCCAAATATACACGCATTCCTCACGTTCGTTGTTTCCATCATCTTATAAAAAAAGAATGAACTTGTTCCCTTCGAGGGGTGGCTAAGTCCCAAAAAATCCGTGCACTATATTTAACTTTTTGATACTGAATCTATTTCGAAGATACTGAATGCGTACCGAATTTACTGAACTTGCTAGTACTGAACCTATAATGATCATACTGAACTCATACTGACCTCACATTGTACCCGTACTGATTATACTGAATGCATAAAATTTTCCATAAAAACTGTTTTCAAATTGAAAATTTGCCCCCACCCCTTTTTTGGAATGGAAAGGGTGAACATTGCATGTGATCGCGGAAAAACGATCTTGTTTACTTTCCCCCAACATTTTTTTGTTACCTATTTACAAATTGTCCGTCACCCTCTCCACTCCCAAGGGTGGAAAAAAAACAATGGCTTATTTGTACAGAACTTGAGAACAGTGTTTTATGGAGAATCCGAAAGTGCAATTACAATTAAAATAGGTGTTATAAGTTTTCAAAATTTACCCCCATCCACTCTCCAGGGGGGTGAGGGTGATGTTTACGTATCATGACTGAAACGTTTCAAAAAATAAAGGAACACGTGTTTTTTTCTTTTTGTAATAGGGTGTGTCGTTCTCGAGATATTCAAGAGTTCTCATACTTTTTCGACACCCGGTATATTTATATACAGCAAAAGTTCATATGATTAACTTGAATACAACCGCACAATCAGCACAGAAGAAAGCAAATATGCCACGGATGACGTCACAAAACAGTGCCCGATTTATCATGTTTTCAAACGTAAACACCCGAATATTGAACATACTTAAAATGTACTGAACCAATACTGAACTTCTACTGAACGGTACTGAATTCACTGAACTCATACTGAACTTATATTGAATCTACTGATACTGAACTTTTATTGAACATACTGAACTTGTACCGAACGTATTGAACTAGTAGGTGTACACCACACTTAACGAGTGAGCCACCCCTCGGTTTCCTTTAATAATAGCTGCGCTGCAATGTCCTTCAGGTACGTACGCTAAAATGGAACAAGATAACTACAAATTTTTCCTACAATAGCTTCAATAAGAATATAGTCATAGGTACAGCGACAAACGCACTAGTGGTTTTTTACTTTCATTTTCTAATCAACTATCGCAGTATCCGTGCCCGCCGCATAAATACATAGTTTGACATTTGCCAATAATTGATTGTTTATTTTAAGAATGAGTCGATTTGTTAAAGTTACGAACGGATTTCTAAATTTCTTGTTCGTTAAATTGTCCTGCCGAATTACACTCGAGGTTTGTATTTATACCGAGTAAATTTGTGTTGTTCAAATTCTAATCGGTTTCCTTTAGCAATTTGACTCGAAAAACTGTCAACCTAAAAATGCTCCACCTTCGGTGTCGCATTTTTATTAGTTGACAGTTTTTCTCGTCTAATTGCTAAGCAACAGATTCTTATTAAACAACCCAAATTTACTCGGTAAAATACAAACCTCTTGTGCAATTATAAGTGACAAATGTACTAGTTTTTTTACTTTCATTTTCGAATCAATTATCGCAGAATCCGTGCCCGTACATAAATAGTTTGGACATTAGTCAATAATTGACTGTATCATTGTGTTATTTTAACAATAAGCCGATTTGGTAAATTTACTAGTCATATTTTGAACTACATTGATGTTTCCAAATTTATTGTTCGTTAAATTATCCTGCGGAATTACACTCGAGGTTTGTATTTATACTGAGTAAAGTTGTGTTGTTTAAATTCTAATCTGTTTCCTTTAGCAACTGGACTCGTTTTTCTCGTCTAATTGCTACGCAACAGATTTCTATTAAATAACACACTGCAAAAGTTTCTTTGTTTTAGTTAAGGTAAACTCATTTGGACGACATTGTTTTTAAAAAGTAAAATCCGCAAGTCTTTGTTAAATTTTCAAACTATAATAAATATTCTATAATAATTACTCATTTGTTTTTAATCTAATTTCAAAATCGAAAAATTACCGCGGGACACCCTAGTAGGTATTATTTTTTTTCAAAAGTGATTTACCATACATTAAAATCGTTTAGCTTTAGATACGTACCTCCCCCCCCCCCTCCCTTCCTCCTCCATGGTCACGAGTAGGGAATCTCGAAAGATATTTAGTCGTTATTACCTCAGAATGTCGTTAATAGAAAAATCATAAAAATGTTAAAATTTCGGAATTTGAAATTTTTAATGCTACGACACATTATAAACTAACAGGAGTCTGTCGTAAATCTTTCAATTGATTTTTTAAATTTTCTCGTTAGGGGGTTGAGCATTTTTGAAGTTTCAACTTCTTGATCTGCCCACAATCCTTAAAAAATACAGCTAATTGAAAAGGAAAAGCGTAATATTAATTTATTTATTATAGGTGCGTGACTTTGAACGGTAACATTCACACTTTTACATAAAATTGCGAAAATATTTTATTTGCGTGCCCCTAACGAATACCAACCAGTTGGCAAGAAATTCCATTTAAATATAGATTTATTGTAATACGATTTGAGTAAACAATGTAGATATTTAAATAAATTTCCGGTTATACGATAAGAAATTCGATATGAAACGTCGTCTGTCAGTTTGAAAACCAAATTAATTCGGCAGTTTACTGATAACAAGTAATGAAATAGTATAATTTTGAAGACTGTATAAATAAAAAATTTGTAAACACAACGTGGGCGATAAATATATAATCACTTTGACTGTTCCTGCGAAAACTGATAATGTAAACAGAAACAAGTAAAAACAACTCACATGTGCAGCATCTGTGCAATAAATTGCATCAAGGACGTTAAACATGTCATTACATTTTTATACAAATAATCAAAAGGAGCAAATGAGTCTAAACACAATATTCAATATGCATCAACAAAGAGCTGCAATTTCGCTCTTTAGAAGGAATAATAAACAAAAAAATTCCTTACCCGTTAAATCACCTGTAAAAAAATAATCCGTAAAAAACACACTTTGTCCTTGCACTTTCACCTTTTCCTAACTTTCGTTTGTTAATAATAAAAATGAGAAAATTTATTAAGGGTGTGATATCGATTCCGTTGTTAGTCTACGTTGGGTTATGCTGGAGAAAACCGATCCTGTTATCCTCTTACGCACGTTTGACAAAGCGGGCTCCCAAATTTATCGAACGGCCAAGAATGGTTCAGCAGCCAGTCAGAGTAAAGCCGCCGAAGTAAACTGCCTACACTTCCTACTTGCGCTCTTATCACTCTAATCATAAAACCGAAAGGAGTTCGGCTACTTTCGCTTATTCTACACATAAAGTTGATATCAAAATCGTCTTTGTTTTCTTATTATAAATACAAATTTATTTATAAGAAAAAAAAATTGTTTTCACTTTTTTACTCCTATAAAGTACAAATTTCAAAGTGGAATTGAGTTTTAGAGTCTGTCGGAGTATTAATTCGATTTCCTTGAAATTGAAAGTGTGTGTAAACGTAAAGCAGATGTAATAGAACCACAGAATTAATTATTCTTGTAATTACAATTTATCCTTTAACCTCTTTAAGAAAAACAGGGTGGAACGAAATATTGTTTTAGAGGAAATACTGAACACTTAACTGTGCAAATAGTCCAGTCAATGAATGGTTTGTAGAATGCGTTGTAAGGAAGAGAATTTTTGACATCGGGACCTTGTTTAAAATAGTTAGTAAGTAAACATACCAACTATCCAAACACCTAACCTGGGGGTCGCGCTTGGGGGAGGGGGACGCCTGAGAAGGTCACATTTTTCGCTTTTTCGTTTATATCGCCAAAACGGTGGGTTATAGGGGAAACAATATCTATAGCAAAATAAAATTTGCTATAAGTTTGCTTCTATTCATTTTTTCGTTATTTCTGATAGTTTCTGAGATACATCCCCGCGCAAATTTTGTGAAAAAAAATTTCACTCTCCGTTTTTGTCAAATTTTCGTCTGTAGCACCTCAACCCTTCATTTTAGAGTAAAGTCCTTACAAAATAAGTTGTAAAGCAATAAATTTTCTTTAAAAATGATGTCAATTTTTTTATTTTATCTCCAGCTTGTCAAAAGTTACAATAATTTGAAAATTGTTGGTAAATTTTGAGATTCCGCAAGAATACTTAATATTCCTAATATTTAATGGCGCCAGGGTACGGATGGCCGGTACACTTATTAGGGGCGTCGTCCGATGGAGAGGGATGGGTAGGTACAAAAACACAAACTCACTTGGCCCTCACTTGCGTCTTAATATCTGTCGATTTAAGTTACTAACGTTGTTAAAGCTTATAACTATAGATACCTAATTGTTTTATACCGGATGTTTCAGACCACCCGTACCCCCCAAATATCTCGCGAAATACAAAACACATTGAAAAAAGAAAAAATACCTACGACTAAAAAATTTTTTAAGGCTCAATTGTTTGGTAGTAATATGATGTCCCCACTCCCACCCCCGGGGGGTTTTGGAAAAGTTTTCCCGATTACCTATGCAAAATTTGTTGTCAGTTTTGTTAAGTGACAATCAAAAATGTTAATGCTTGCTAATGCCCCACACCGTCACTTCACCCCTACGGCCCATAACCTAGGATGGGAGAACGCAACCATTTTAAATTTTTTTTAGATGAATAGAAAAACTCAACAATAACCTATTCATGATTTGATTTGATATTAGTAGCAATCCACCTAATTCACACCTGATGTCAAAAAAGATACACGAGAATCGGAACCATTGCGGCTGATATGAAGAGAGCTTCAACGTCGTCTTCAGAACCAACTGAATCTGTGAGAATGTGGTCTTCATTAAATAAATTTAACTTCAAGGAGAATTGTTTCTTATGTTCGGAGCCTGTTAAGCAGAGTACTAATACACCCGTCGGTAATAGAAGCGTATACTTGTTTGGAGGCTGGCGTGGCAAGAGACGATGTTTGGGGTAAAGAAATTGTCGGACGCCTGGGCTCCATAACAGATTTAGTCGCTGAGGAACCACAACGACTGTTATTTGAAATTTATGAAAAAATTATATAAAGGGACAACATCATCAACTCTATCAGACAGCCATGTTTTTAAAGCAATGGAAGAGATTTGTACCTTTCTAGAGGATAGTGGCGACACCCAGTTTTCCCAGAACGAAATAATTAACGCTGTAACTGGGACTAAAACTATAAAAACAGTACGGGGATCGTCTAATTCTGACTCAAGCACGCAACAGATTCAATGTAATATGTTTCAGAGACACCGGTCACAAACTGCTAAATGATGCGTGGTACGAAAATAAAGATAAAAATAAGAGTGCCGACTCAGAATCGTTCTCAAAGCAGCAGAAATCATACGGCAAGATATTCAGAATGAAATGTTTAAAAGTGACACGTAGCTACCCACTAGGTGATAATTTCTTAAATCAAGCAGAAAATATTTCTGCATCTCTCCTCGCGTTTCTTAAGAATGTTGTGATGAAAAAACCAAAAAAGAAGATCAAATTGGGTTTCTGTGCGTCGTACTATGGAGCCCAAAAGTTAGAAATGTCAGGTATCGCCCACGCTGGGCCAACGTTCAAGAAAGGATCATTCAATCAATTTGTTTTTGACAACGTGGATTTCAATACTTTCCATGCCATGAGTGGAATAAGATGTATTACCCCGTTATATTAGCAATATTAAATATTCTTGCGGAATCTCAAAATTTACCAACAATTTTCAAATTATTGTAACATTTGATAAGTTGGAGATAAAATAAGAAAATTAACATGATCAGAAACTATCAGAAATAAAGAAAAAATAAATAGAAGCCAACTTGTAGGAAATTTTATTTTGCTGTAGATATTTTTTCCCCTATAACCCACTGTTTTAAAGACATAAACGAAAAAGCGAAAAAAGTGCCCTTCTCAGGCCCCCTCCCCCTCTGGCACGACTCCCAAGATTGTGGATAGTTGGTATGTTTACGTCCTAACTAGTCTAAACAAGATCCTAAAGTCAAAAATTCCTTCCAACGCACTCTACTTTTCGGAGTTCTTTGACTGGCCTAAAAGTTCTTATGTCCAGGAAAATGTGCACTTGCGCCCAGATTTATTTGAATGTAATTTTGTCATATAATTTCCTTACTCAAAGATCGATTAAATTTGATGAAATCGACAAGTATATATAGTTTCAAAACTAAATAAAATTATAAAATTAGAGATACTACATGCATACACCGGCGCTTAGAGAGAGAAGCGTGACATTCTAATGGACTGGCACGACACACGCTCGCTGTTTGTAGCCGAAGCGGTGGTGTAAAAACTGCAATTAATTAATTAATTCATATTACAACGAAGACGTTCGTGTAAGTCTAATGCTTCTACGACCTACCATTCCCGAGAATGCAATGTGCTACAATATCGTCTGTAGCGTCTATAAAAATCAAATTTTGATAATACCATTTTACAATCATATTAACAAAGGTTGAATCTACAACATACTAAAATTTTGTTCCAT
Organism: Pyrocoelia pectoralis; assembly: GCA_036250285.1. Classification (NCBI taxonomy): domain Eukaryota; kingdom Metazoa; phylum Arthropoda; class Insecta; order Coleoptera; family Lampyridae; genus Pyrocoelia; species Pyrocoelia pectoralis. The sequence continues at coordinate 14,883,190 of CM070079.1, forward strand.
TTGAGCGAGTAGTTTTGTTTTTATGTAACTCTAAACTTAGCTAGCGTGTCGCAAACTCCGAAAACGGGCATTTTGCATCGTTCGGCCGTACAAATGGCCCTTAAAGTGCATTATTAAAAAAAGTTGTTACTTCTAAATAACGTAGAAATAAATAGGCTTTAATTTGATACCAAGTTCATTCGAATCAACCCAATGGTTATTTTTTTATTCAGCTTCAAACTCGAGTATATATACTTTTTGCGCCAACAGTAGCTATCACTACCAAGGTCTCTTGGTTGTCTTGCATTCTATACATTTTAGTTATTTAAGCACCCGAATTATAACAAAAAAGTCGATGTAGTACTAGTAATTTATCAACATTTCAGTGGCGTACTACTGTAAATATGCATTAGGGTTCCTGTAATATTCTTACTCCCTATATTTACAAATTTTTTTTGGCCATTAGCGGAATTTTTATGTATTATATCATAATGAGCAACTATACGAACATTTCTATTAACTATGTTTAAACTATATTCTCAGAAATTGCTGCACCTACTTTTGAAATATACTTTAGCTAAGTATTGGATACAATGAATAGTTTTACAATCTCTGAATCGTGTAGAACTATTTGTTTGTTTTAGGAACAACCATTTGAACAAACGAACTTCAAGATAATGTAATCCTCACATCGATATTGGCGTGACGGATTACATTAGGTGGAGATTGAGAGAGATAGTCCCAAAGGTTAAAGTAATTTCTAGGTAAACCTATCTATTCTCAATTTCAAATTAAAAAATTATATGTGGCTTTTGGGATTTTAAATAGAATGGAAGGGACAGTAAGTTTCTATATTCTTTTTACAACCCATAGATCTTTAGGTGTAATAATAATAATACCAACAGTTTCAGTTAAAATTCGATTCTGAAAAGAATTATTTCATTAAAATTTGAACATGCAGCATCTCTAAAATATTGTGGCATTGGTCGCAAGACTTTCAGGACATCTGTGACTCCCAGTTATCCTTCGAACATTACTTATACATACTAGGTATACCATTTGTTCTTTCAAAGTTACACAAATAGCGGAACCTACACTACAAGTGGTTTAAATCAAAAAGACTCGAGAACACTAAACAAATATTTGATTTTATATAAATAATAATATAATGTTACTTGTAAAATGTTGTTTTTACCAGAATAGATAAACGATAGGTATCTTATTGCAGACTCTTTACTATCAAAACAATATTTTATAATTATATGTACCTATGTATAAAAGATTTGCCATGTCCTTAATGTCATTCTGTTGTTTATTTTCCAGTAACGTTGGGGAAATGAGACACTAAACCCCCAACGAATACATTGTGCGGAAGTAAAGTAAGGCAAAATGACCTCACATACCTACTATATATAGTTCGAAAACTAAAGTGATGAAGAAAAAATAAAATTGTGGAAAAACTGGAAGGAAAAAAGGAGGTGAACTAACGTCATTTTACTTCACTAATTAATAATAATTATTATAGATTATGGAAACGCTTACGGAAAACAAGGACTCGTAATAATTTATTCTAATTAGAAACATAACGAAACAATAAATCAAAAAGCTTTAATGCTTGGATATTACCTAACATCGATTGCAATATCTTTTATTTATACTGTGATAACAATGGAACAAAGCAAGACAAAAAGAATAGTTTAACAATATGACTTAAGTTACAATCGAAATTGGTAATTGATGTCGCTACTTTTGCATAAGGTCTCCCCGTTTTTCCACAATTTCTGGAAAGCCTTTACCTTCTCGACAATTTTAATGACTCTATTGTTACTTAATACTGGCTGCCTGGTACGTAAACGGCTTAATCAAAACTAATTCTATTGATAATCATGTATTCATTCGAACAACTGTTTTTTGTTGATAATGAGAGTTTTAATGTCGAAACACGTTCGGATAATACGTTGTTATTGTAGTTTTTTGGTGTTTTTGTGCAGTTCTTCCAGCAAGGCCTACAGAATAAAATTCACAGAATGATCTTCATGGGGTATGTTACCTACATATTTGAAAAGATTTATCAATCTTCAAGTTGTTTATTTCACGAGACGCAATCTGGAAATTTTTGGAAAAACGCTGCGATATGGAAATGATCAAAATTGTTTTTTCCATCCCTTGATGATGTTTCTAATGTCTTTAACCAAACAAGACCTAAATCGATTGTTTTGAGGATACCTGAGTAGATCGACCTTGGAAAATCAGTGCATAAAGATGTTATCCTGTCGTTTCAAAATTGTATTGCAAATGATGGTGAAATGAATATTTTAGATCACTTACGAGAAATTGTCCACAATAATTGAGCATTAAATATAAAATATTTTATTCAATAAAGAATTATACACAGCAGGCAATTCATTTACTTCAAGTAAATGTACAAAAAGAGTCCATGGGTTTAAAGTTAAAAAGAAATATCAGCTTATGGTAGAATAAGAGCTGAAAGGCTTTACTATACAGCGATTTTTTTGTACTAAAATTTGTTGAACTCTACAAGAATAATAGCAATCTCGAATACTGACATCTAAATAACTCATTGAAATCAAACATTCAAACAGAACTGAGTAATTTGGTAATGGGTTCATTTGTAGAAACTTTAGAAAGGCGACAAGAGATCTTTGTACTCGAATTCATTTCTCATAGAAAAAATTAACATTTGTTATAAAAACTTTTAGCCAATTTATAGCCCTTTATTTTCCATTCCTACTATCTTGTAATCAAATTTTCAAGTTTTCGAGCAGGTGACACAATATAATTTCCAAATTTTACCATCTGTCCAACGACGTCTAGTATGTACTATTTTTCAAAAGGAAGAAAATTTAAATATGATGATTCTCTCGGGATCAGTATTTAAGAAGTAACAAAGACTGTAAGATTTGATCAAAATAAGGCAAAATGTCCTCATGTAGTTCGAAAACTAAAGTGATGAAAAAAATGTAAAATTGTGGAAAAACTGGAATTGAAAAACGAGGAACGTAGTACAGACAAAGGTTATACCAAGACATGGGTTATTCTTATCGAACAACTTATTCGCGCAAAGGGACCGATCTAGAAGATACTGGACAGGCAACATTCACAATGAAGATTTGCTTGGCACTACACGCAACAGAAACATTGGACCGGAATCACTTGGGTGGGATCTGTATTTTGCCAACTAACTAAGTAACTTTACAGTTATTGGCCATTAATAGGTATCCAGGGATGAAAGAGAGGGAAACGAGACTCGTTCGTGTAGTATTTATGAAGTAACACTTTTTTGAAATCCAAAATCAAGAGTTTGTAAAAAAAATAGATTAAGACCTTTACTTTAAAAAAAAATATGAAATACTGAATGAACTAGGAGCTTTGAAAACTTTTAAAAGAGAAAACATTACGAAACACCTAAAAGATTATTTACATAAATCAAGCGATTCTTGTCCATTGGCTTCGTCAAACCATCTGCAACTTGATTCTTGGAATCCACGTACTCAACATTGAGATGACCCTTTTGAACGACTTCTCGGACAAACAGATATCTTATTTCAATGTGTTTGGTGCTTCGATAAAGTTCAGGATTGCAAATCACCTTAATTGCGCTTTGATTATCGACTTGGATTACTGGAACTTGATCATAGTCGATAATCTCACTGAACAATCTCTTAATCCATAAGGCATGCTTGGCAGCTTCATTACTTGCAACGAATTCGACTTCCATCGTGGATTGAGCTATAGCCGATTGCTTTTTGCTGATCCAAGCAATTGCAGAACCACCGTACTTGATGACAACGCCTGTAATCGACTTTCGATCAGAATTTGAGGCGAAGTCTGCATCGCTGACGATATCTTAGGCCAACTTCTTTGGTGCCAACGAGGTAGCGCAGAATACGCTTAACGCCGATCCACTGGGCTTGGGAGGGGCTGTTGCAGAATTTCGCAAAATGATTGACAGCGAAAACAATGTCCGGACGAGTCGCATGTGCCTGGTACATGAGACCACCAATAGCTTCACGATAAGGGGCTTGTGTAATCTCTTCAACCTTACTTACAGGCATGCTTACGTTTCCTTTTTCCATTGGAGTCGAGACCGCTTTAGCATCAGACATACCGAACCTTTGCAACAAACGTTCAACATAACCCTTTTAGTTAAGAGTTATTGGTCCATCATCTTCACGCTGGAATTCCCAGAAAACTTGATGGGTCGCTTACTGTTACCTTGAACTCTTGCTTTAGTTCGTTCAGCAATTTCTTGACAACTGTCTCTGATGTGGACATGACTAAACCGTCATCTACGTAGATGCCAACGATCAACCTGTGGCCATTAAACTTGCCACTGAACAGACAGGGGCCAGCTTTACTTTCTTCGACACCGTACTTCTTAAGGACAGCCACGAGCTTAGCATTCCAACAACGAGGGGCTTGCTTTAGTCCGTAGAGGCTCTTTTTGAGCAGACAAACTCGATTCGTACCATCATGGAAGCCTTCAGGTTGCTCCATGAATATCTCTTCTTGAAGATCACCATACAAAAATGCAGTAGTGACATCAAACTGACACATCTTAAAATCATGAACTGCTGCTACACTAAACAGTGACCGAATAGTGTGTAAACGAGCGACTGGACTGAATGTTTCTTCATAATCGATTCCAGGACGCTGTTTGAACCCTTTTGCGACTAAACGAGCTTTGAAGCGATCTATCGTACCATCAGCTCTAGACTTTAGCTTGAATACCCAACGGTTCTTTATCGTTGTACGACATTTTGGCAAGATTGACTAATTTCCACGTATGATTATATTTGAGTGCTTTCATCTCTTCTTTCATCGCGGATTTCCATTCAGATGCTTCGTTTGATCCCATCGCCTCTTCATACTTAATTGGTTCATCAATCATTACATGAACTTCTTCATCTTCTGAATTTTCGATGTAATCTTCGTCGATGTAATTTGAATATCGATCAGGTTTCTTTAACTGTTTTACCATTCTTGTAGTATGCAGAGTATTGTAGAGTACTGTATTAATGTCTTTATTGATGAATACAAATATCAGGAACAGATTACAAGTACAACATGTAATAAATTTTTAAACGTCAAAATTATTATTAAGTATTTCAGACTATTTTTTATATATTAAAAAAGCAACCATCTTTTCTCAGAGTGAATTAATTAATTAATCATATCAACAATACAGGGTGATTCACCACTATTCCCTCGGTCTCTTGTGCCTAAAGGGTACAAGATATCAGCTTCATTTTTTGGTGACATATGTAAATTGATAACGACTATTTTTTTAAATTATTTTCACTTATACAGGATGCTTCACAAAATTGTAATATATCAAAGTTATGTTTTTTTAAATGCAACCCCCTGGATTTTATTACATTTTTAGATTATACGTTAAAAACTAAGGTAACTTTATTAAACGTTCCCTATACCTATCGCTTACCAATTTTGAGAAAACTGTGATTTTAAGAAAAATATTCAATTTAAACAACCCCTAATAACACGGAAACCACTTACTTTTAGTAACGCAAATTTATATCGATTTATCTTGACCTTTGAGGCTTTTATTTGCACTACGTAGGATTTCGATATTTTGTACAGGGTGTTTAGAAAAAGGATTCGTATTTTATATTTTTCAAACATCAAAAACTCACTTAACTTAAATGGAACACCCTGTATGTTTTTATTCTATGTTGAATAACTTTTCATTTTCTATCAAAAACTATGAGTAATAGATATGTCTAAAATCAACGATTAAAAAGTTATTAAGATTTTTCTCTAAAATTTGTATGAAAATGGTTTTTGTTTGCATTCTAGTAGGCCATGATTTTTTTTATTGTAGTTCATAATTAGATATGGGATCATAACTTAATTAAAAATGAAATTAATAACAAGAAGTAATCATTTATGGAAAATAATGGTATAGTAAATGCTCAATTTGATGACCATTTTCTTCTATGCACAACCGCACTCGATTTTCAACAGATCTAACGATTCTCAGGATATCTGGTGTTATAGTAGCAAACACATCCTTTATTGTAATCTTTATGTCATCAGCAGTGGTAGGTGGAGTGTTGTGGACCCCTCCTCCTAATCCCTTTATTGAGGAATTGTCTATCTAAATATTTTTGAAAAAAACATAAATACCATCCTTATCACATTCAACTTCACCAGAATTTATATGGACGAGGCTTTCAACGAAGGTTGAATTTTTGTTTATGGAGTCTCGAGAAAGTTGGGAGATGAAGATGAATTCTTTAAATATGTTTTATTTACCGACGAATCCACTTTCCACAACATAACGGCTTGGTAAACCGACATAACTTTCATTACTAAATCGTCACCTGTATCGCACTGTTGATCGCCAAAACTGGTGGAGCCTCAATGTATTTGGGAGAATTTTGATTTTTTGATGGAAACTTGAACGGAGTAAAATTTTTACGGATTTTAGAACAACACTTTTTCGAGTCTTCTTGATGAAGTTTGTTTAGATATTATTATTATTATTATTATCATTAAAAATTTAGTTTACAACACTCCACCTACCACCGCTGATTAGGTACATGAAGATTAGAATAAAGGATGCGTTTGCTACTATAACACCATAACGTTAGAAGATCTCTTGAAAACGAGTGCGGTTATGCATAGGAAAAAATGGCATTTACTACAGTATTTTTTCCATTGCTTTAATTTCATTTTTAATTAAGTTTTGGTCACATATCTAATTATCAACTACAATAAAAAAAATCATGGCCTACTATAATGCAAACAAAACCATTTCCATACAAATTTTAGAGAAAAATCTTAATAACTTTTTAATCGTTGATTTTAGACATATCAATTACTTATAGTTTTTGATAGAAAATGAAAAGTTATTCAACATAGAATAAAAACATACAGGGTGTTCCATTTAAGTTAAGTGAGTTTTTGATGTTTGAAAAATATAAAATATGAATCCATTTTCTAAACACCCTGTACAAAATATCGAAATCCTACGTAGTGCAAATAAAAGCCTCAAAGGTCAAGATAAATCGATATAAATTTGCCTTACTAAAAGTTAGTGGTTTCCGTGTTATTAGGGGTTGTTTAAATTGAATATTTTTCTTAAAATCACAATTTTCTCAAAATTGGTAAACGATAGGTATAGGGAACGTTTAATAAAGTTACCTTAGTTTTTAACGTATAATCTAAAAATGTAATAAAATACAGGGGGTTGCATTTAAAAAAACATAACTTTGATATATTACAATTTTGTGAAGCATCCTGTATAAGTGAAAATAATTTTAAAAAACAGTCGTTATCGATTTACATATGTCACCAAAAAATGAAGCTGATATCTTGTACCCTTTAGGCACAAGAGACCGAGGGAATAGTGGTGAATCACCCTGTATATCTTAATCTATGTGTTTGCTTATTCAACATGAAGTAATACTTTTTTGAAATCCAAAATCAAGAGTTTGTAAAAAAAGTGAATAACACAATATACAATAGTTATTTGTGTATCAAGGTTGTAAAAGTGATCTTTTTTGGCCGAATCTGATGATTGCAGCCGAGGCTAACAAATCAGATGAGGCTAAAAAAGAACTTTTAACCGAGGTGCACACAACATTTTTTAGGCAACTATCACAAAAAGATATAAACTTTAATCAATTAATCAATTTCATAATTTTGACAGTGACAGTTACCTGACTGCCTGACATCATATATTTGATTATTCATTTCACTTACAGAGTGCTTTGCTCAATCACCTGGACAACAAAAAGCGGTTGTAAAGTAAATGCGGCCGTAAATTTGTTTATGACAGATGTTAAAAAAAAGTTGTACTTTACGACTTTCAAAAGATACGTAAAACAACTATTTATGTAATAGCCGCCTAAAAAAAAATTTGGTGGACATTCGGCGGTCGAAAAAAAAAACATAAATGAAATGGATAAAATGCGTGATCGCATATTATATTTTTGTATGTACCCAATAATGTGTATTTTACGATTATCGTATCCATATATAATAATACTGGTAGTAGTATAAGCTCTAATCTCAATAGGGAGGTCTCATGATTTTTGTTGAGGTGATATTTCGATACAATATATATCCACGGTTATAGTATCACCCACTAAAAAAATTAGAAACCAAAATTTACCCTTATAATACGCAATACAAATTTATTTTGCGAGCGAGGCTAGAAAACGTACCTGTAGCGAGACTAGCGTCTGTGACGTCACAAACGCTGCTTTCCTATTAAAAGAGACATAATATGCACGCTTTTTAAGTTAGTGTTGTGAACCTTTGAAACATTCCTGTACGTAAGCGGTGCTTTGTACCGATGTGTAAAAATACAACCCACACAACACCGTATAAGACATTTTGAACTGTCCCGACACATGCAAAAAGGAGACAAAAGTGGTTTGCGGCAGTACCAAGAGATATCACGGAAGTGTCGGAGAAATGGACATTGTATTGTTACGAAGACCACTTTAGGCCGAAGAGGCGAAATCGATAGCTAGCATCACCCCTTGTCGTCGGTTTGGAAGAAGGGTAATCAAGGGAAAGGGTTTTAATGAACAGGCACGCTAAGGGGCTGGTCTTGTTATGGTTCTAGCGTTAAGGAGGATTGGGATTGGGGTATCAACACACATCAACACACTTTGGCACCGCAGCAGAGGCAGACTGAAATACGAGAAGGACATTCAGAAAGATTCAAAATGTAGTCCGGACCTTACATAAGGGGTTGTAGAAGAAAGTTGTAGACAAACAAAAAAATGAAAATTTATTTAAACCGTACAACGGTACACTGTGACGGAACATTAAAGACTAAACTATATTTAGAATATTATTATGAACACGTTTCAATTTCAAACGATTGCGTCGCCCGCTCTATTATAAATTCTCCGAACTCCGAAAACTGTTTATACTTAAAAATAAGAATTGTTGGATATATAATAATTAATTCCAACAACATTGTCGAGTTAAATACTTATAGGTTAAGATCTAAAAATAACAGGGTTCTCGTACTACCGTACCAATAAAAGTAACAATCAAGTTACCAACTAGGAAGTAACTCGACAATGTAAACTTTAAACTCATCGAATTACGCCACAGGCATGAAAATGGGAATAGTAGATTGAACAATTAAGGGGTAGGTTGCGAGTCTTTAATTTGTCTACAACTTTATTCGGAAAGACTCTGATTTTTATTGTAAAATTAGGGGGTGCAAATATTGCGATCACCATGATAGTAAGGAGGGTTGTTACTTGTTAGTTCTTGTTTATTGGTTCTTTGGTATGCGGTAGGTAGTTAGTTAGAAGAGAAAAAACTGAACTTGCTAACTGGTAGAACCCTCGTAATATAATTTAAAAAAAGTATCGGGTATCCAGCAGTTTTGGAGAAATTCACAGTCATAGATCGCCGACTACATATACCATAACTTAACTTGTTTGTTTGAAATGTAGGTAATTTTTTAAGAATAAAAATAAATAAGCGAACGAAAAATTCTTAGAGGGGTAATTACCCCTGAAACCGCCACTAAGTCCATTCAAGTGATCAACAATCCCTATGCTGTTTACACGGCAAGCGGAGAAGGTGGAGCCTAAATGTAGATACTGACGTCAAGCAAATAAGAAATTGTTTTCGGTAGTACCTCCATTTTTGACACAAAAGGGCTTTATTTCGAGCTTAATGATTGTCTATTTACAATTATTTTTTCACCACTAGATTTCTTAAAAGTTTAGTTGTGATTTTAATGTGTAAAAAGTATATGTTACATTTTTTGAGACCTCCCTATTGTTAAGGTTAATATTTACTTACTGCAATTGTCGGCAAACCGTTATAGATTAAAGTAATAACAAGGCTGGTTAGTCATGTGAAAACGTTAAATTTAAAATCTAAACAAACATAGATAAGGAATAACAAGGTAATTGCATTTTAAGTACATACGTCCGGACAGTTTAATCTAATCCAGGTGCAGGGGATCCCCTCTATCTATAATATATACTTTATATCGGATAATAAATATGTACTTGGCTTTTGATTTATTATTATACTGTTTTATAAAGTATAAACAAAATGCCAATTACAGTAATCATGTAAGTATGTGCAAAAGCACTGGATGTTTGTTTATGTGCCACTAATCATTTGGACATTGCTTTTGGTTTTTTATCTGTTACGATACAATTTGTTGGCACGTACCCCAACAAACTCGTTTATATTGTATTATTGTTATACCTCAACCCCCGCTCCGGCAGGTAGGGAGGTAAAGTTCTAGTTTTTAGGAATTAATGTCACTTGACAAACTGTACTCTTCTCGTTAGGTTAACACCAAAATAAATTCGAGCGAAAAGAGAAAATACTCGGTGGTTTTAATTATGAACCGCGCAACACAATTCGTTGAGAGAATTATACGTTTTCCTATCTGCGCTCTCTCACATTTTTTGCACATTTGAAACACTTCTTTTAGTAGAGGTTTTTCATAAATGAGAAGAAAACGTCCACACTATCGCGTCTTCCTTTAATTTACAGCGAGAGAGTTAAGTAAACCACACCACAATTATACGTTTAGTACAAAACTTTGTGTCTACAGGTACATCAACTAACAATTGCAAGTGAAACAACAACGATGTGAAATAAAGAAAATAAGAAGACCTTCAACGTTTTGACTTTAGTAGCTAAAAGCCAAGCTCAAATTTGCGGAATCATGGCCGTTCTTTTGAGAATTTTGCAAATATTTCGCATCATTCAAACTCCAATGTCATCAGAAATTACGTGAAGAAGACAAAGACTGTGAAAAGCCCGGTCTTCTGTTCCGAAATGGTCGAAAAGTGACAGCAAGAAGGGAATTTTGTGCAAAATATTTACAAACGAAGCAACATTCATTCTTCAAAACGACCTAAATATTCAAAATTGGAAGACAGCTAACAACCTACAGAGTGGGCCATCTACATGTGACTCATGTGATTCTTAAATAAAAATTTTCAGGAAAAGACAATTTTATTTTTTTTGCGCAGGCATTTATTTTGATCCAAAGAGACAAATATCAATTACCTTTAAAATATTATTTGACCGAAGTGCTCGCCCTTTTCCCTTATGACACAATGTGCTCTTTTTTAGGCATTTTCCATCACTTGCTCAAGCGTAGCTCTCGGTGTCGCCGCTATTTCACGTTCGATGTTTGCTTTAAGTTGGGCCAAAGTCCGTGGGTTGTTGATGAACACTTTGCCGACTTTGGATTTCAAAAATCCCCACAAATAGAAGTCGGGCGGCGTCAGATCAGGTGAATGCGGTGGCCAGTCAAAATCGCTATGTTTGGATATCAAGCGACCAGCGAACAATGACCTCAATAAATCCATCGTGGCGGTTGCAGTATGGCATGGCGCGCCATCCTGTTGGAACCAGAAGTTACGCATTCGCTTTCTACGCACAATTGGCATAAACAAATCGGTTATCATGGGTCGATAACGGTCGCCATTGAAGGTAAGTGACTTCGATCGCTCGTCCTCGAAAAAGTACGGTCCAATCACACATTTCGCGGTAATACCACACCAAACGGTCATTCTTTGGTCATAGAGAGTTTTCGTGGATTATGTGTGGGTTTTCAGTGGCGTAGTAGCGACAGTTTTGTTTGTTTACCGTTCCATTCGGTGAGAAATGTGCCTCGTCGCTCATGATGATTTGACGCTAAAAATCACCGTCATTCTCGGCCATGTTGACACAACATTTTCCGTATGCAACCCGACGCGGTTTGCCCTGTGGATCGATTTTGTTCATCATTTGTATTTTATATGGGAATAAATTCAAATCGTCATGAATTATGCGTCGGAGAGTGGATCTTGTGATGTTTAACTGCGCAGATCGACGCCGACTCGATGTTTCGGGAGACCTTTCAACACTGGCCTGTACGGCAGCGACATTTTCATCGAAACGCCTTGGTCTTCGTTTATTTGGACGCTTGGCATTACTAAGACTACCACTCGATATAAATTTTTCGTACAAACGATTTTTAGTGTTTTTTGCGGGAGAACTTTTAATTTTATTTTTTAAACGAAACGCACGTTGAGTAGCCACGATTGAGAAACTTTTTTGGATGTATAGCTGAACAATTTCAGCGCGTTCAGGCGGTAAATAACTTCTTGAAATGACGTTTGTCGATTTGACAACGTATGTCAAAGTTATTAAGAGTTTACATGGGTCACATGTAGATGGCCCACTCGTTACATAAGGCAGGATCTCAGTATCCCACAAGAATGAATGTATGGGTTTATTAGGACAACTGGATAACACATTGCTGGACCCTTTTTTTAGAACACCACTTAACAGAAGAACGTTTCCGAAACAAATTGCTTCTACTGTTTAATGACAACCAAGAAATTTGATTCCATATGGATGTTGTGAAATTATGATTCAGAACGCAAAATGAACTAGGTCTGCAGATCTCTCTTTTTTCTTTGGAGACATTAAAATCAAAAATTCATTCTGTACGAATCTTTCAAAATTTAGAAGAATTAAACATTAAAAATTCAAGGGGAGTGCTAATAAATCTCTAATTAGACATTTTTTTTTCCTTTAGATTAGAAATTAGAAAAATCAATTACTAGTCGATATAATGTAAGTACCTTTAGTTCAGCAAATTAGCTAAGAATCTACCATATCACATAGCATTTTTTCTACATAACTTAACATTTATCTATTATAGGTATAATAGAAAGTAAATGGATTTAAATGAGACAATTCTTCCTTATTTGTCACTCGTTCCCTCGTATTTACTTCTTAATCGACTGTCCCAACCAAATCGTCTAAACACCTCCATTTAACTTTAATACCTTCAAATACATAATATTAAGCACATAGCACATATAACCTAAATAATCGTGTATCGAAATTATTTCGTCCTTTGGAAAGCAGTACATCAAATGACTAAACATTCTTCTTATATTTTATAAAGAACGTAAAGGGGACAAGGGACAACTAGCCAGTGATACTTAATAATAGGAATTTGAATGAGTCGCGCGAACCAATCATAGTACAAAGTGTTGATGCTGGGGGGAATACTGGTGATCCTTTAGTTGCCAGTAATCCAAGCGATGTAATCGTGGGTTTCAACATTTTGCAATTTTCCGTAATGGAGCTGGCCAAGAACCAAAGAGTAGGCATTGTTATAAACTGTACAAAACAGCGACTGAAACCTGTCAAATTTTGCCCTAAGCGTTTGGTGATGAAGCTTTAAGCAAAAGAAAGACACCCTCATTGCGATCTCGGCAATACTTCACGTACGGCTGAAGGGGCGTCGATTCCACGCCACAGAAGAAATTCAAGGGGAATCGCAATGGACTTACCATGGCCGACTTGCAAGAATGCCCATTTATGGCAGAAACGCTAGCAACACACTGTGTTAATATGAATAGTGGAGTTTGGAGGAGACAATTAAGTAAATTATTGATTGAAAGGGCAAACTATTGTTTTTATTTAATAATTGCTGGAACTTTTATTATAGGAAACGTTCTAAACTTTGATGAAAGAGGATTTATTCTTTGACGTATTCACCATAAATCATAATTATATGAAAATATTCTCCAATAATTAAATTAAATCCTGATATCATATCGGTTAATTATCATTATTCAAGTATAAACTATGAAACCTTTAACCCCTGTATTTTTTTAAATGCCAAAGACTATTTCAATTTCCGAGAATTTCATAAAATTTCGCACAAATACAATACCCTTCATCGTTTAATAATCTTTTTTACTTAATTAAAAGGATTAGGGATAGCATTAAAAAAGTTGAGTTTGGGGACAAAGTTGAACAACGCTCTGTATAATCCAAATCAGCAAAAATTGTTAATTATTTTATTTTATACACATTTTATAGAAATTTCACAGCTTTAAGAGTTGTAAATTTTATAAAACAAATGTCTTCATAATTCATGTTCATTATAACATAAACTGAACATAACTTTATAAACCTTTATTTGTTTTGCATATTAAGGAGGACTATAATAATAATAAATAAATAAGACAGCAGCCATTACAAAGAAAGTATTTTCCTAGCGATTTGACGAGAAGAAATTAATGATGCATCTGTTAAAACTATGCAAATAATGAATAAGGAAAGGAAACCATGCAGCAAAAGGAATAAATATTTATGTACGTAAATAACGTTCCGGAAAGTGTACCTCCATGACCATTAATTTTTATTTAACTAAAGCTCTTACACTAAATTAAATCTTTGAAGTGGATGTTTGATTTCGCTTATTTCTTCGGTCAATGTAGTCTACAAAGCTTAATGTTCAGAATGAGCAGCTCTTCATTTTTAGGGAAAATTGATCTATTCGCTACACTTTCCTTTAAAAAGGAAAATCTAGATTTCTTTTTTTCGGATATTTGACTTTCGATCAACGAAAATGTCGAGGAACTCATTAAAATACAAAAAATGTGCCGTAAATTCATTTTACATCATTTAACATTTTTTCATTTAATTTCATCTCCAATAAAAATATTTGTCTCATTTGTTAAATTGAGTTTAAATGTTCGTATACATAATAGGTGATCCTGCAACTTATTTTGGGTGCATTAATAAAATTTTATGTTAAAAAATATCCAATTCTGAAATATATCAACATATTCCGCATTCTTATAAGACGATTTACATTTTAAATTGCTTTTTAAGTACCTTTTTTTTCATTTCACAATGGAAAACGGATAATACAAAATAAATTTTTTAACCAATAAGAAACTGTTCAGAAAAACTGATAAATATCTAAACGATGGCTTTTTAGTATTCAAAAGACATTACGCAAAATCTTTTTTTATTGATATGACAATTGGTTTTGATCATCCTTTTTTTGGCAAGATGGAATGGAGCGCTTGCAAATAAAAAGACACAATAAAGTACATAATTTTTTCCTACTTCTCTTAATAAAATAATAGGATGTTGGGTGTATAAAAAAGATGGGATATTTCAATCTATTACGTGACTCGATTTGAAAAATTCGTTAAAGTTTGTAATGTATTTTCGGTTCATACGAAGGAATCTCAAATGTGTACGTATCTGAATATTCATTATCATCATCAGTCCTTCCACTATTTTTATACAAAACAAGGTGAGTATTATGCTCCGAAGAATTACAGCACTTCGTTTCACGGGTTCGTCGATACCATTCATATTTGGAGCACACGTGCCAGTGATGGAAGTTCTAGGGAGTGAAAAGTATGGTAGCAAAAGAATATTACCGGAATTACAAAAAAATGGCAATCTCACTGATGTCCTGCTTTTTGCACATCCAATGATACGATATCCTCATTCTTCAAGGAAAGTGTTTGAGGAACAGTAAAGAATTGGAGAAAACAACTTCTGTATTCAACAACCCAATTGTATTTCTACGATAAAGCCAGTCAAAAATGATTTGGTTGAGTTGAGGGATGTGAACGCTTGTACGAATGTCGGAAAGCAGACTTGATTTGTTCGGCGGTGTATTATGGAAGCCTTGGTTACTAATGTAAAAATACTACTGAACCGGAAAATCCCGATGAAGCTTTTAATTAATAAATATTTTTGTTAGATTTTTTTTGTACCTAGATAGTAAGTACACATAGGTACACAAAATGTTAGCACAATCCGTTGACAAATTTAGATACAATATTGTACCGGGATGATCATTGAATGGGAGGACTCTAGTTAATTTATTATAGTATAAGAGAAATTTGAATTTTATTACATACAAATTAAAAGTAGTCTCCCATGACTTGAATGCACCTTTCCCTTCTTTCTTGCCACTTTGTAAATACTTGTAGCCACTCATTTTGGTAAATATTTGAAAAAAATTCATTTACTGCAGCATCCGCTTCTTCTTCACTTGAAAATCTTTTTCCTCGTAGAAATTTCTTCAGATTTCTAAACAACCAAAAATCACAAGGAGCCAGGTCAGAAAATAGGTCGAGTGAATCATCAAAGTGACCTGGCTTTCTTCGAGATGCTGATGCTGCCTAGCATTATCTTGATGAAAGATAATGGTGTAGATTTGGCGTCTTTCCTGGACAGCCTGGAAGAGTTTCGGTAGGCGAACAGTGGTGTACCAATTAGCGTTGACCTTTTGACCCTTTTCTAATTTGACAACTTTGGCTAAACTGGTTGACCGAAAAAATACTGCGTACATTATCTTCCGAACAAGGACTTCTCTCTTGGGTAAATTGGACGGTTCTTCATCTTCAAACACCCATAATTTGGCTTCCTTGGAAGTTAAATTATCATAAAAGTAAACCCAAGTCTCGCCACCTGTCAGGAATCGGCTAATACCATTTGGTCCCAATGTTCGAAACATTTGCAGGTTTTCTTGGCATGCTTTCACTCGAGCTTCCGTTTGGCTTTCAATGAGGAGATGGAGTACCCACTTGACACAAACGTGTCTCATCCTTTTCTTACATTTTTATGCGCTGATCCGTAAGAAATACTCAATTCTTCGGCTATTTGTCTCATTATTAAAGGTTACAGCTAGCTTAGTTGATCAGATAAATGCCCTAAAACGATAGAGGCCTTGAGTTCAAACCCTGATCGCATACTATTTGTAATGGAATGAATTACTAAGATGATTCGAGGACATTGTGTCACGAAAATGAGTACTCCATAAGCAGAATCGGGTTTCTCATAGTTTCAAAATAAGTGACATTCTATGTTATTTATCTCTACTATATCGCCGAGATCCTTCCCGAGTTCCGCAGTGCCTTCGAAGAAAAGTCTCATCACCGTTTTGCCTCCAGATTATCATCTGGACAAAATAACGTTACGCGTTCTTAAACAGAACGTTACTAAAGGCAAGTCTTTCCTTCCACCATCACACTAACTAAGTACACAAAACAGTCTTACTGACATATTTGTGTGAATTTTGTTGTGATGATATACATATATCTACGCACCAATTGCACGTAGTCCACATATTTTTCTACGATGAAAGTTGATCCTTCGTTAATAACTTGTTGAAAAGGAACATTATGCTCGAACTAGACATTATACGAAACGCAATAAGGCTCCAAAAGAAGGAATTCTTCGAACTGTGAACATATATACAGGGTGTCTCACGGTGACCGTCGGTTGGAAGTATATCAAGAACTGTAAAAGCTAAAAATTTGAAATTTTGCATATGCGCATGGAGTGTTTAATCTATTAAATAAAAATATTTTCCAAATGGCAGCACTTCCGGAAATACCGGAAGTGACCATCAACTTCTTTATTTTAAATACAAACCAGGCAATTTTTTTTCACATTCTGATGTGTCATAAAATGTTTAGTAAGTATGCTTAAAATAATCGGCGTATCAATTTTGATTGTTGAGAAAAAAAATTTTTTTCACTGAAAAATGTCAAAATCTTGTTTAGGAAATAAAATTGAAAATCGAAAGTGGTAAAAGTTAGGGAAATGGGATTTTAGGTTCTCAATGTCAAAAGATTGAGACACAATTGTCTGTAATGGATAATAAAAAATTGCACGCGGTTAAGTATCTATTTGACGTTATTTCCAGACTTAATAAAAACTTTAAAAAGTCTCTTTTGTTAAATGGAATGCCTATTTAATTATCGGCCCATTCGATGCAGAAATAAATTTCCTTTAAATTGATATACCATGTTCCTATACCTAAAATCAATGATTACAGAGTTATTTACATTTTTCTAATTAAATTTATAATTACATACTTTACAAACATGGTTGGCTTAGAAAATTTTCAAAAAATTTTTATTCAAATGTTTCTTATGCTTTTATGTTTATTTAAAATTCTATCTATGCAACTTCTTGACTATCCAAGGTCTCTTTCCGCCCAACGAACAGAACTTTCAGGGAAAACATTAAAATATCCCAAAACATTGGTTTCTGCAGCGTCATTGGGGGCAATTGGCTTTGCCAAATTTCGTGGCGCATTTACTTTGCCCAAATTTAGAAAATTCTTTTCAATCATCCTGATTTTTCGTTCTGTCATTGTAGGTAAATGCGAATATCTTTCGTTAAAGTGTTGAGTGATTCTTTATTCAATAGTTAAAGGTTCTGCAGGTTCGAAAAGTAATACGAGCAGACTCGCCATGAATGTAAAACAAATTTAGAATATCAGCGTTTGTCTATTCCATATTTCCCAATTAAAAACAAATATTAAGCGCAAAAATCAAAATTTAAACAAATAACACTGATAACAAACGTAAATGTAGCGTAAACTTTCAAACTGATAGCTAACTCATAAGAAACAATTGAATAAAAATTTTTTGAAAATTTTCAAAGCCAACCATGTTTTGTAAAGTATGTAATTATAAATTTAATTAGAAAAATGTAAATAACTCTGTAATCATTGATTTTAGGTATAGGAACATGGTATATCAATTTAAAGGAAATTTATTTCTGCATCGAATAGGCTGATAATTAAATAGGCATTCCATTTAAAAAAAGAGACTTTTTAAAGTTTTTCTTAAGTCTGGAAATAACGTCAAATAGATACGTAACCGCGGGCAATTTTTTATAATCCATTACAGAGAATTGTGTCTCAATCTTTTGACATTGAGAACCTAAAATCCCATTTCCCTAACTTTTACCACTTTCGACTTTCAATTTTATTTCCTAAACAAAATTTTGACATTTTTCAGTGAAAAAAATTGTTTTTCTCAACAATCAAAATTGATACGCCGATTATTTTAAGCATACTTACTAAACATTTTATGACACATAAGAATGTGAAAAAAAAATGCCTGGTTTGTATTTAAAATAAAGAAGTTGATGGTCACTTCCGGTATTTCCGGAAGTGCTGCCATTTGGAAAATATTTTTATTTAATAGATTAAACACGGCATGTCGCATGTGCAAAATTTCAAATTTCCAGCTTTTACAGTTCATGATATACTTCTAACCGACGGTCACCGTGAGACACCCTGTACATTATATAAATTCTTTTCCCTTCTGCGAATATGTTTTTTTTCAAAAAGTACGGAGTTTTGCCTGTTCTTTCTGTTAAATATAATCGGACCTATATTATCCAAACGAAATCTTATCGAATAAAATTTCTTACTTATTCCAAAAAAAGGATTTAAATGGGAAAATAATAATTAATATTTTATGGGTACAACAAAGTGATGTATACGCAAAAAAGGTGCAAAACTGTAGCAGCTATTGTGCCGTGTGCGCACGGTAAGTTTTCAAAAAAAAACCGGGGTGACACTGTGACGAAAATTACCTTTTCAAGGACTATACGGAAACTGCAAGGTTTAATGGGATATCCATAGTGATGATGAATATAATTCCTAGATGAACAAATTCTATATACCATTAATGGTCAACGGTATGACGTACTAATTTTTTACGCACACATTTAATGTTATTGATTCTACCCAGACTATCTTTTTTTTTGTAAGTGGCGCTTACGTAACTGACAATTAGCAGAACACTTAAAAGTTTTTTTCAAGGTCGACACAAATACAAAAAAAATGTTAGCGAAGACGATGATGTATACTTAAAACACCATCAGCCATTATAATAAGTTATAACCAGTTGAACCTGTTTGACATTTTGGTATTTAAATGTATGCAGGAAGTCTAGATTGAAATATTATCTCTTCAATCAAATTCATTTGGAATGATTTAAAACTGTTTACGTTTCCTTGAAGCTTGAATAATCACTCCTAATCTTCCTTTACATTTTATTGTGTAAAGGTCGTCGATCGGTTTTCACATTATTCTACAGGTGCCGCCAGCTTTATTGGTCGTCCATAACGAATCGGTTTTTCCAACTCTTCCTGTTTAACAAAATATTTTTATTATTAATTTCTTCCCATTTATAATACTTAAAATTCAGATTTTTTTAGTCTACCTCACACAAAGTAATCAAAACAAAATATTTAGCAATAAAGTGCTGCGAGATCCAAGATTAGCTTTCTATAATTATATTGCAACAGTGGTGTACCCAAGGGAGGATAAGGGGGAGATATCCCCCCAAGTGCTCAACCCTTCCATTCTATTTTACGCTTATTCTTATTAATCCTTAAAAAGACCTATCTTTGAAATTCGAACCCACAGAACAGACATGACCCATTTCAGAAGACGAAATAATAGAGGAACTTGCGCGACAGCCAAGGCGATTGGATTTTGTAATATAATAATATTTATTTTATAACATTCTGTAAAACCAATCTTTATTAAAAATTGTAGATCACACCGCAGGCCGCACTTTTTATATCCCCATCCAAGGCTATAGTCTGTGTACGCCACTGCATCGCAATGAGTTTATTGTTATGTTGGATATTTTAATATTTAACACACACATAGAGAAGACACAGTGGTGGCGTTGACTTCTGCGTTTTTGCAAAACGAATGAAGTTGATTTTGACAATTCTGCTGTACGTTAACGCGACCTATGGCAATTAGGTAACTACTCGTATGTGAAGGACATACAAAACAAAGAACTAGAGAATGGGGAAGCCAACTAACAAAAGGATTGTGCTTAAGCTTAGGTGTGTTCGATCAAGGTTCCTCATCTTCATAGGAGTTCAGAGAATGAAAAAACGTTGTATTTAACATGGATTAACATTTTTAACATTTAACATCAAAAGGTATGGTATATGTATATTTTTGCGTTTGATACCAACCTGCAATTGTTATTTAATCGTTGTTTAAAATGGAATTTCTTAAACTTTTCAGATGCCCCCGTATT
This sequence comes from Pyrocoelia pectoralis, assembly GCA_036250285.1. Taxonomy (NCBI): domain Eukaryota; kingdom Metazoa; phylum Arthropoda; class Insecta; order Coleoptera; family Lampyridae; genus Pyrocoelia; species Pyrocoelia pectoralis. The sequence continues at coordinate 14,903,853 of CM070079.1, forward strand.
ATGTTATTGAATCTTTAAAGGATATGATAAAAAAGTTACAAATAAATTGTCGCTATTACCATGACTTTGAATTGTCATTATTGGTTTAAAATAATACAGGGAGATCCAAAACTTTCCCTTATTAGATGTAGGTATTAAAAGACGTATTCATGCTATCCCTAGTGTTTTCAGAAAGGAGAAGGTGAATCTGAGTTTATGAGATGAGTGTCAGAAAGTACCAACTCAAGTTAGAAAATTAATCTGTTTCAAGACGTCTTTCTGCCATTTGAAAAGTTTATGAGATTCCATTTTAGGCAATGATTAAATAACAATGGAAGGGTAGTATCAAAGGCGAAAACACTATGATTGAAGAGAGATTTACCAAAATGAGGTATGACTAAATACCCAAAGCCATTTTAAAATGTAAGGGGTATCTCCAGTAGGGAAGGGATGAATCTGACGTTTATGACATTAGCGCCAAAAAGTGTCCCTCTCAAGTTTAATGTTGACGACGTTGACGTGTTTTGGCATTTCCTTCTAGTAAGGTGCATTTCTGAAATATTAAGGTCAGGTCCTTTTCAAATGAAGGCAGTATAACTATACAGAGCGATTTTTTGAAAACGATCCGCCTAAGATATTTCAGAAACCAAAAGGAAATTAAAAATTTTCCAAAACAGGTCCACTTATATGTTAAGGGGGAGACGGTTAGACCTATGATTCACACTTTTGATGTTTACTCCTGCGGCTCCACGAATACCTCCCCAAAAATTTTAAATGGAATGACCCATCGCGTGGTGTCTCATATGGAAGCTTATCTTATAAGGATTATGGTGATGTGTCACTTGCCCACGTTATTTATTTTCTCATACATTTTATGAGAAAGTTTATCACTGCTACTAGATGGCGATTCACTACTTGGACCCATATTCATTAATGAAACGCTAAATGGTGACGTCTACTTCAATATGTTGGAGAACATCATCGATCCTCCAATAGCTGAAGAAGTGGAAAACCAACTTGATGAAGAAGGTAATCAAATACTCGACGAAAGTCAATTGTTCTTCCAGCAGGAGGATGCTCCACCGCATTATGCTGCAAATGTTCGTAACTGGCTTAACCGGAGATTTCTAAATCACTGGATTGGTAGAAGTGGAACAACAATCGAATAGCCTCCACCATCACCGGAACTCACAAGTCTTGACTTCTTCCTCAGGGGTCATTAAAGTCAGTAGCATATAAGACTAAACCCATAGATTTAAGTGACTTGCGTCAACGAATTATCAACGAGTGCGGAAACATTCCACGAGAAACTTTTCAGAAAGTAAGGCAAGAATTTGAAAACCGGCTTTACTTTACATCCTAATGTAAAATTGATCATTTCACCATCAAGTGACCCATCACCATAATCCTTATTATAAGATAAACTTCCATTTGGGATACCACGCGATGGATCATTCCATTTAAAATTTTTGGGGAGGTATTCGTGGGGGCGCAGGAGCAAACGTCAAACCGTTTCCCCCTTGACATATAAGTAGACAGCTTTTGGGAAATTTTTAATTTCCTTTTGGTTTCTGAAATATCTCAGGTGGATCGTTTTCAAAAAATCACTCGGTATAATGAAACTGGCACAAAACTTTCCCGTGTTAACAGTTAAAAGTTTCTCGTAAAATCTTTACTTATTCAGATTAATTACTTTTTTCTCTGACAGGACACCCTGTTATAGGCTAACTATTTCAGATTACGATGTTTTGTGGCCAAACAAAATTTATTTGAAACGTTTTTCGTTATTTTGTTTTATATCGTCAATAGAACCGTTTAACCGAGGCTACATTGATAAATTACACTACAATGACGTATAAAATGAAATAGTTTTTGCGTAATAACCAGTGTCGTTTGTAATCAGAAAACGATTTCTGACTTTCTACTGAAATAATATACAGGGTATGTCATGAATATTCCGCCAGACCGGAACTAAATTGGTATACTTATTAGTTATTACACTCGATTAAAAGAATCTCTAATTCAGTGCAATATTTTATTTCTTCATCTTTGTTAGCAAAAAAGTTATGCATTTTTGAATATTCAATTTCTAAAATTCACCACCCTCCTGTGAAATGAAGAAATAAATTTAGTGGCCATAGGTTTTCATCAACGACATACAGGGTGTAGATTGTAGAATTGGCCGATGCGCCATAGGCATTTCAATGTAAAAATCTTAACATTCGATTACTTGCTCCCGCCTAATTATTTTAGACAAAAAGGCTATTTAACATTTTTGTAGATTAAAAAATCTTCACACGTACATGTTGTTCGAATAATTTATTAAATTAATATCTGTCGACAATTTCAAGGCATCACCGATTTTTGAGAAAGTGGAAATTTTTATTTGCTTTCTGAACAATTCAAAATAAAAATAAGTAAATTAGTCGATATTTTCAGTATTATAGTGTGTAGTATAGTTGTAATCAGAAAATGGTTTCTGATTTTCTCCTGAAATAATAAACAGGGTATGTCATAAATATTTTTAATATTTTGTTAATTTCCGATTAGGCCGGAAGTAAGAAGCAAGACATCAACGACAAAGCATATTGCGGGCATCGCATGCTCCGAGACTGCAAAAATTCTTGGTGTAACGATTAAGCACGACCTCTCCTGGTCCCTACACATAGATAATGTATGTAAAAAGTTGCAAACAGGTTGCTATGCCCTCCGCAACCTAAAAAATATACCGTGTGACAAGTTTCAAAGCGGGACATAGCCGAATAGCATGGGAAATCCCATATTTGTAGTTTGCTGCTCACCAATTATATCTACAAGAATGGTAATGATGTCTATCGAAAGAGCATTATTTTCTGAGCCTGTTTATACCAAATTGTTTGGTATACTTACTAATTCACTGCTTTTTTAATAAAAAAATAATTTTCAAAAGTTAAAAAGTATGAGCAGCCATGACATGTCAAATTCAAATAATGTTTAATATTAATTTTTAGACCTGTTGCCTATTTAAACACTCGTTCCTTGTTATAATAACTATTGTTATGTATCATTATTCATGGTTAAATCTTTCAGGAAAATGCCATATTACATAATTGAAAATGTTTGATTTGATAATATTCAAAATTATTCGAATTTGACATGTCACGGCTACTCATATTTTTAACTTTTGAAAATTATATTTTCCTAATTAAAAAAGTAGTAAATAGGTATAAGTACCAAATATTTGGTATAAACAGGCTCAGAAAATAATGCTCTTTCGATAGACATCATTACCATTCTTGTATATATAATTAATGAGCAGCAAACTGCAAATATGTGATTTCCCATGCTATTCGGCTATGTCCCGCTTTGAAACTTGTCACACGGTATGTGATAAACATACACTACTACTATCGGAGTAAAAATGCAAGGCCTCTGACTTTAAGTGGTCATAACGAAAAAACTGAGGGGTGAAATTTCTTCATTTTTGGGCAGTACATGAGTCATTTATATATGTTTAACATGTGTAAAAATCAAATTGGTAGAATCAGTTGTTTAACTTTTATTTTAATTAACAGCAATAAAAACGCTGTATTTAGTATTTTCCTGGCTGACGGTCAGTTTTAACTTATCATAAAATTGTTATTGTTTCATAAATTGTTACCAAATTTACAAATGTTGTAGCACACATACTTCTCAAAAGTCGACAGTCAATAAATATTGATTATTCATATGATTAACTGGTTTTATAAGCCCTAACCGAAAATTTGATTATTTTGCAATATACGGTAACTAAAGAAAAATTCTTGTTTTAAATGCTAAATTTGTATTACTCAAATCGGGCTGCATTATTGCTTTATTGAAAACAAAATTTGTTTTCTTGTAAACCAAAGTAAATGTTATAATTATCGCGAAAGAAAGACGCACATATTCCTGCGAGAGGTAATCTACAACATCGTTAATCGTGAGCGGCAAACCACAACAATGTGATTATTCTTTAGCATTGTACAAAACCATGCGCTTCATAGCAATAGTGTACGACATCATCGTCCAGCTCGTACCGCACTTCGCCCCGCAAATCCAATCATCCATCCTTGTTTCCAAATTTCTTTTAAACAAAACATGTATTATACATGGCATTATTTTTGTGAATCGTGTTAGACCACAATATAATTGATTTAACCTTGTTATGTTACTATCAATATTATTAATATCGAACTATCAGGTACTCAGTTACACAAGATGTCGTTTTTTCATTATAGCTTTAAGACTAATAAACCAATTGGCCTCAAAAGCATCTCACATTGACAAAAAAGTATACATTTTTCAAATATATAAGTATCTACCACTCAGTTTCAATAATATAGCCGTAATTAATTTTTAAAGTCGAGCGCTTGTGCGATTTGAGTCATAATTAGCGCTTTTTCGCACATAAATTAATACCGAAAATTAACGATGTGTTGCAAAAATCTAAAACTGTACACCTTTTTGTAGGAATAAATTATCTTTTAAATGCACTTTATTTCATTAAATTATGATTGCTAATTACTGAGATAGAAGCTTCTAAAGTCAGAGGCCTTGCATTTTTACTCCGATAGTAGTGTTTTACCACGCCCACTTTCACTCACACATCTCGTACAACATAGCGAACTGGGGTGGCAGCGCTAACATAGAACGCATACTAAAAATGCAGAAACGAGCAGTTAGGCTCATCTGAAACCTACCTCACAGAGCGTCGTGTAGGCCATATTTTAAAGAACTGAAGATCCTCACAGTAGTCAACATATATATATTGGAAGCGAGCTGCTACGCATATACCCATCGATCTCTCCTTACTAATGAACACAACCATAACACGCGCCATAAGCGACTCTTGAACCCAGGCAAATTCAGAACAACCCTGTTTATGAACAACCTAAAATACAACTGTTGCAAAATCTTCAACAGTCTGCCAGTAAATACTAAGCAAGCGACCTCACAGAAGCAGTTCAAGATAACACTTAAATCGTTCCTCGAGGGCATGCCTTTCTACAAGCTAAATGAATACTTTCACTACAAACACTTAGACTAGAAACGTTTGTATCTCACCTATGTACCACTCTGTAATCTGTTTTATTACTTAACCATTATTTTTTATGATAATTATTGTGTACCTATCCCCATTCCCCTATGTGGGGGTGTACGAACAATAAATATGCATTATTATTATTATTATTAAAGTGGTATACTTATTATATTCGATTAAACGAGTCGTATGTCCTCTACTTGACTATACAATTTTAGTTCTTCATTTTTGTTAGCAAAAAAGTTATGGATTTTTAAAGTTTTCAACTTCAAACATTCATCCCCCTTCCCATATGGGAAACAGAGAAATATAGTGATAATAGTTATTCATGAACTATATGTACTATAACATTTCAAAAAATAAAAAAATGCTTAGTATAGATTTTGAGAAAATCGATTTTGAATTTTTGACCAATTTTGGGCACCAATAAATTGACGACGATACATTTTTGTTCCTTATCAATTATAAGTAAAAGTTCTGGCCATACTTCAATTTTTAAATTTTAATTAAGTTAAAGCGTTCTTGAGCTAGAACTTGAAAAATAAAAACTGGGAAAATTGCTATATTGGCCGCTTGAGTTTAGAGATAAACGAAAAACGGTGTTTTACTTGTAACTGTGTCTACTAACTTTTCACAGCGTACGTTGTTCCATTGATTTTAGTTTGGAAACACTAGTTAAATGTTTGCTATTTAAGTACATAGTTAATTTACTACACAGGGAGTTTGGTAAAATTAGGTCAGTCACTTAGTATTTTTTATGCCATGGCAAACCTACGTTATACCGAATATAAATCCTTTAGTTTTAGTCCTAGTTCTTTCGAAAACGTTTAGTGTTGTTAATAAATGTGATTGGGTAGAGAAACATACCTGTCTCGCAGTAAACACATTAATTAATGAGTAACATTTGCCATTTTCCGTCTTCAACGAATTTAAACAATGCGTTTACTTCATTTATCATACTTTCAATTGAACGGGCATTAGATGAAACTGAACAAACGTAAATAACAAATTTACTGAAACGATATCACATCATTTCCACGCAAGTGTATGATCCCATAAATATTATAAAAGTAATAAAATAAACCAATGAAAATTATGTAAAATTTTATTGGGCATAATAATATTAGTTATATTGCAAATATTTTATTTTTAAGTCGTAATAAATATTATTAAAATCATGTTTTCTAACGACAGTATGGACATCAAGTGTACAGTATAACGAGGTATGATGACGTAAATTTTAGTAGACACGCTATTGCAGTGGTTGTAAGCGCCATGAAACAAAACCATAAACAGAAGTTACATAACACGTAATAAAACATAAAATTTAAATTATCCATATTTCTTACCGGTCGACGATATTTTTGCAATAATTTTATCTTAAATTACGCTTTTCACAGAATTTTTACGTTAAGCGGAAAGATTAATAAAACTTGACGACGTAATTAAGCGACGAACTTAATTAAATGTGTTTGTTTTTTTTTGTTTCCCGGGTTAGTAACCAAACTATCAGATTGCATATTCGATGTTTGCCGGCCATGAGGATAGCAATTCAAATTTGGCAATTTAAAGCGGTCAATGCACTAAAACATATCATTTATAATACACGTGGAACTTAAAATGCAGTCTTTGCATTCTCTAAAGCTAGTTTTTTGCGTAGAAGATCAAATGTCTTTTTCTTGTTTATAATCAAGCGATGCAAATCGCTTAATGCAAAAAAAAAGGTTCATTACCGACTTAATTTTAAGTTCAATACGATTAATTTTGGGTTTACTGCCATTTAGTGTTGGTTTTTTATTATTCCCTAATTTACAAACACAAATCCAAGATTATTCGTTTGAAGGATTGAGTTAGCCACTATTGAACAGTAAATGGCTCAAATCGTTATAAATTTAACTCAAATATCGAAAGCACGAGGAAATGACCTGAAAAATTCAGTCCAACGGAATTTTCAAAAATATCTGCTTCAATGGCGAATGCAATAACGTTATTTTGGAACAATGAAAATCCTTCTCCTCCTTTGTAGAAAGGCATATTATACAGAAAAAAGTAATATAAAAAAGCACGCGCAAGTAATTGGTCCATTCAACGAAAATATAACTATAATTATGTGAATGTTGAAAAATACTATCAATCTCCACAGATGAGGATCCAATCACCAGATGAGCCTCTATTACGCACCTAAACCATTCTTAAAGTCATAATAAATCATTATGAGAAAAGTTAATTCCATTTTCTCACTACACTTGCGAAACTTAACTTAAAACTATCTTTCCCCAATGTTACTTAATATAAATTAGCAAATGAAGAAGCAAATATGTAATGTCAAATAAAGAGTTGCTCTTACTGAGGCTACATTTTTTGTTTTCCATGGCCTACCTAGTTTCTTCATTCACAATAGGTAAGTAATAACGGCTTGTCCCTCGTATTTTGTGAAGCGTCTGTTGAAATTATTGACAATCATTTTTTAAACGAAACTAAATAAGCCAACTTCTCCCACAATTAATTTATTGGATCGTTAACTGCTGAAATGGGTTGAGCTGATCTTCTTATGAATACACAAATGGACTACATATACATTTAAATAGACTATGAGGGTGAAAAGTTGATGAAACATGCACACTTAGTTGAATTAATTTGAATCACGTTTGTTAAATTTAAAAAACTAAGTTTATAATTAATGTACAAGTTGCCAAAACTAATAAGAAAACCCAAGGACACAACGATTCGAGAACGTTAGAAATATAGAACACAATACTTAATCCTTGCATAAATTAGAACAGGGAAGAAATTTAAAAGTAGACAAACCCAGGTATACAGGGTATATCACGGAACCCGTTCATTAGAAGTTTCTGGGGTCCCTTACTACTTATGAATTTGAAACTTTCAGGTTAAGGATAACCCATAGTTTTCTTTTGTTCTAAAATATTGTCGATGTTGTACAACTTCCGGAAAGACCGGAAATCGCCATTCATCTTCTTATTTTAAATGGAACACCCTGTATATTATTGCATTTTTGGATTATACAATCGATTCTGCGTTAATCTGTATTAGATTATCCTATACATATCTTCAACTGTTTTTGAGATATTATGATTTTTTTAAAAAATTTGCTCTTTGCAGAGGGATGTTTAATAGCCCACCTTTTGCTCTTCTTTGAACGCAAAACATTCATACTTTACAAACACGAAGTAAAACCATAAGGGTTCACAAAATGCATTTGCAAACCTATCACAGATTATACAGGGCGTTCAAAATTAGTGGCAAAGTTAAAAAACTTCAAACACCAAAAAGTCATTTTTTTCAAATGGAACACCCCGTATATTTTCACATATTTGGAAGGCGATTTAATTTACGCATCGATAAACTATAGGTATCCCTATACCTATCTTTAGCGGTTTTGTAGTTATTAACACTTTTTATCTAATATTGATTAAAACTGCACTTAAAACTTATGCACATTTGAAAGTAGGCTGTGAGTATGCGAAAATAAAATACGGCATTGAACGTCTAACAGGGTTGAGTGGAAGAACAGGTCACTACTTTTTTGTAGACACCTGAACTCACTGTGAACCCTTATGGTTTTACTTCGTGTTTGTAAAGTATGAATGTTTTGCGTTCAAAGACGAGCAAAAGGTGGGCTATTAAACATCCCTCTGCAAAGAGCAAATTTGTCAAAAAAATCATAATATCTCAAAAACAGTTGAAGATAGGTATAGGATAATCTAATACAGATTAACGCAGAATCGATTGTATAATCCAAAAATGCAATAATATACGGGGTGTTCCATTTAAAATAAGAAGATGAATGGCGATTTCCGGATTTCCGGTCTTTCCGGAAGTTGTACAACATCGACAATATTTTAGAACAAAAGAAGCCTATGGGTTATCCTTAACCTGGAAGTTTCAAATTCATAGGTGGTAAGGGACCCCAGAAACTTCTAATGAACGGGTTCCGTGATATACCCTGTATAATAAAAACTGAGATCGGTTGAGATCAACAAGAGATTTAATTAGTTTATGTAAAATTACTTACGAGGGATCCTAAGTGGGTGTCCAAAGTCGATCAGGACCAACATTTGCCATGGCAACTCCTTAGGCCATTTGAGGACGCTATGCAAAAAATTAGAGGCCAATACCACCCAGGGCGGGATTTAGAGCACTCAATACATGCAATTTTTAATAATTTTTAAACCTTTTTTCGCACAATATGAATAGTTTTATTAATAATTATCATAATACAATCAATTGTCATCATTTTGGCAAATTCATGTAAAGTACAAATGGTGGCCATCAAACTCAAATTAAGTTTTTTCAAATTTTCCCAATTTGCAAATTTTATTTTTAAGAAGCGATAATATGTAATTAAAAGATACCTCAATGAGTCTTATTTTGAGTCAATTGTGTTTATTTTGCTAGTTATCTTTATTTATTTTAAGTGTTTATCTTATTTTTATTTCTCACCTTCAGCTATTCTAATTTTTATACTTTTTTTTTATTTTCTATTTTTAATGGTTATTAGTTATTAGACTTCTTTTAAATAGATCCTTATACAAACATAATACATTAAGAATTATGTTGACAACTAAGATGTAACAGTGAATTTTTTTTGTTTTGTTTTTTCTGTTATTTTAATGCATAATTTAATAAAAAACATTATTATAATTATATATTCAATGAGATGGCATTCTTTGTAAGTTCCAAGCATATTGAAAAATATCAAATTATAGACAAAAAATGTAAAAATTTTTTAATGGAAATGAAGTATTTAAAATGAGAATAGAATTTAATAAAGATGATAAATCATTAATCGCGCCCTGGGTGGTATAGGCCTCTAATTTTTTGCATAGAGTCCTCAAATGGCCTAAGGAGTTGGCATGCAAAGTTTGGTCCCGATTGGCTTAGGATCCCTCGTTAGTGGTGATTGTTCAGTGTAAAGCACATCGATCAAACTTCTTATTTAAGATTTCTATGCCAAATTGAAGTGAAGCAGTATAGCTTGGGTTAATACACAGAGATCCTAATTTTAACATCAACCAAACTTTTGCAATTCTTCATGCGGAGAGAAAATTAAGATACTTGAAGATCAAGGGCTGAAAGCCGAGCTAAATGTAGACGCAGTGAGATGTAATTATGGATTCCATCACTATTAAGTGAGCACGTGCAATTTTTGTAAAAAATTCTGATGAATGTCAACTGAAAAATCAATAACCTACAGTTTTCCAAGTTACGATGGAATAATGTGGCTTTTGACTTAATGTATTTGCGCAGTGGCGTATTATATAGGGGGGTACCCACCCCCACCGAAGTAAGTTAACAGTTAACATTCTGCACTAAATTCTAAATCACATGGTCAGCCGTAAATTTTCTCATCACTGAACTGGGGATAGTTGACTCGACCTGACGAACCCTCATGCAGACCCCCCCCCCCCCCCCCCCCCCCAAATTATCTATAGCTACGCCCCTCTATTTGCGATTACGTTTTCATCGCGCAAGGAAAGATCCAAAACGTGCAGCTCAAAAGTCACTCCATTTTCAAAGGAAACATGAACTCGTTGCCATATTATGTTAAATCTTAATTAAACCAGCCGAGAAAGTTCGTGATACGATTGATGAACCTAATATGTTGTGTCGTGCAATACATATTCTCTTGAATAAAAATCAAAAGAAACAAGTACATACATAATAATATAAAAAAAAATTCCTACTTAGGTCAAATTTTTTTTGAAAAAACTATGAACATGTAGTGTCGTCCACTACAAGTTTAAAAAAATGTATTTGAACTTGAGTGGATGAATAACAAGAATTTTATTAACGATTGAAAATTTGAACAAGATAAATATAGTAGGATGATCATTAAATGGGGGGACTTGAGACAGTCCACCCATTTAGCATAATTTAGTTTATTTCACCTAAAAGAATATTATTTTTCATAAAAATATTCCAATTATTACCCGAGTTAATTAAGTTGGAAAAACGAGAAGTAAAAGTAACTTTCACATCCCGTGACATTCGAACATTAATTGCCTACAATTTCAAAAAATGAGTGTCACCATCAAATTGTTTGCAGGAAATTAATGAAGCCGTTGGTGAAGATAGTGTTTCAAAGACAAAAGTTTACAAGTGGTACCAATATTTAAGAATGGGCCGAACATGACTGGACCAGGAGACAACTGAAGTCGTCACTGGAGAAATTGTTGAAAAAGTACGGGAAATGATAAGTGAAAATCCTAGATCTACAATGAGACAAATAGCCGAAGAATTGAGTATTTCTTACAGGTCAGCCCATAAAATTGTAAAAAATGACCTAAAGATGAAATACGTTTGTGTCAAGTGGGTACCCCATCTCCTGAATGAAAGCCAAACGGAAGCTCGAGTAAAAGCATGCCAAGAAAACCTGAAAATGTTTCGAAAATTGGGACCAAATGGTATTAGCCGATTTCTGACAGGTAACGAGACTTGGGTTTACTTTTATGATAATTTAACTTCCAAGGAAGCCTAATTATAGTCGGGGAACAGCACCCCGAAATTCGATCATGTACTGTGCACTCGAAGATATACATTTTAAAAAATATGTACAGTGTGGAGAATGATCTTACGGATTCAAATCCGGAGGGCTCCATGAAATTCGTGATTGCAAAAAAGAATAAAAAAATATTTTCCGATTATTTTGAATGATCTTAAAAAAACAATTTTTTGTGTTTAACTCGCGATTGTGACGCCATTTTTTAATATTTTTTCAAAATTCTTTCACCATTCGAACGCCTAATCATTGCAGATTTTAACGATATACACAAAAGATCATTTTTTTATATCTAGAATCTGTCAGAGTATTTAAAAGGAGGGACGGTACCGAAACTGATGTGAAAATTTCAGCATCGAGAAAATTTTTGAACCGTTGAAGATAGATATATGATTAATCGAGACGAAATATGCCCAAATGAGTGGAAAAGTTTTTGGTGAAAAGAAATTTTCACTATTGGTAATGGTTTACAAGATACGATTTTTTGTGTGAAACGCCGGTGCGCACCGACCGCATAGCCCTTTTAACGGCTTGCCAGGGAAGGGACTACCTGACCTGTGAGCTGTGAATAGACGATTCAGTATCTACGACGCCGCCTTAAGAGTACTGAGTATGCAATATGCATAATGTGGAATATCAGGGTTTATGGTGTATGTGGACCACAAACATTGAAATCGTCGTTTTCTGTTACAATATTTAGTCATATTTGTAGAAACGAAGTCCATTGTAAGTTGTAACATTTCATTCCAAAAGGAGTAGCGATCGAAGTAACCTATTCATCAGTTGCCCGAGTATCACGAACTGGCTAGATGTTGTGGTTGTAGAGTTTTAAATTCTTATCAAAAACAAAACCGTTAAGAAAGTTGTAGCCGACAAAATTCCGCACATTTTCATGTTTTAGTTTTCTCTCTACGACCAATAGGAGCCGAGATAGATTTTTTTGAAATGTCGACTGTTTTGCGGCGAAACGGTAAGACGTGCGCGCATCGCGCGTATTTCGCTTATATCTCGAGAATGGCCATTTGTATCGCAAAACGCTTCAAATAAAAGTTGTAGAGAATTTAATTACGAATAATTTTCTTTTTTAAACATTTCCATACGATTAATATTGACAGAGATATAATCATTTAAACCTTTTCTAAGACACAATCGCTGCTCGTTTTGCATAATAAAATCAATAATAAGTCGAAAACTATTGATTCTACGTACTTAGTGAATATAATAAAAGTTGTAGAAAATTAAATTTTGAATCTATATGTATACACGAAATATCATTTTGGTAATCTTAATAAGGCGATGGAAGAAGAAATAATGAAACATTTTCATTTTCAAGCGTTTCTTTGCAAATAACTAAACACTAAAACACTAAACAACACATAAGTAACACAAAGTAGTGGCTACTTTGTGATAAGTAATGCCCATCGTTAATCCAGTAGGGCTAGATTGTGTAATAAGGTTGCTATTGTGAGGGCCGTGAAACGACTGTGCGGTCGGTGCGCATCGGCGTTCCACATAAAAAATCGTATCTCGTAAACCATTAGCAATAGTGAAAATTTCTTTTCACCAAAAACTTTCGTACTCATATGGGCATATTTCGTCTCGATTAATCATATACCTATCTTCAACCGTTCAAAAATTTTCTCGATGCTGAAATTTTCACGTCAGTTTTGGTACCGTCCCTCCTTTTAAATACTCTGACAAATTCTATATAAAAAAAAATAATCTTATGTATGTACCGTTACAATCTACAATAATTAGGCGTTCGTATGGTGAAAGAATTTTGAAAAAATATTCAAAAATGGCGTCACAATCGCGAGTTAAACACAAAAAATAGTTTTTTTAAGATCATTCAAAATAATCGGAAAATATTTTTTTATTCTTTTTTGCAATCGCGAATTTAATGGAGCCCTCCGGATTTGAATCCGTAAGGTCATTCCCCACAATGTACATATTTTTTAAAATGTATATCTTCGAGTGCACAGTACATGTTTTAAATGATCGAATTTCGGGGTGCTGTTCCCCGACTATTATGGATGTTTGAAGATGAAGAACCGTCCAATTTACCCAAGAGAGAAGTCCATGTTCGGAAGATAATGTAGGTACGTGGTATTTTTTCGGTCAACCGGTTTAGCCAAAATTGCTAAATTAGAAAAGGGTCAAAAGGTCAACACTAATTGGTACACCACTGTTTGCCTACTGCAAGTGTTCCAGGCTGGCCAGGAAAGACGCCAAATTCACTCCATTATCTTTCATCAAGATCATGCAGCAACATCAAAATTTCTGGAAGAAAGCCAGGTCACTTTGATGATTCACGCGGCCTATTTTCCTGACCTAGCTCCCTGTGATTTTTGGATGTTTAGAAATCTGAAGAAATTTCTACGAGGAAAAAGATTTTCAAGTGAAGAAGTGGATGCTGTAGTAAATGAATTTTTTTCAAGCACCCATTTCCCAAAATGGGTGGCTACAAGTATTTACAAAGTGGCAAGAAAGAATGGAAAGGTGCATTCAAGTCATGGGAGACTACTTTTAATTTGTATATAATATAATTTAAATTTCTCTTATTAATTAACTAGAGTCCCCCCTATTTAATGATCATTCCAGTTTTGTATAGGAAGAGTGTGAACTAATAGTAGGAATTGAATGAAAAATAAACAATTCATCTGTAGAATTGAAGAAGTACCTATTATCGTAAATATCGTACATACGACGATTTTATGCTAAGAAATCAAATCCTGAAAAATTTGCAAAATGTAAGCCAGAAATTGTTGGAAATACTTTCCAGTACACCAAAATTTTTTGGTTACAATAAGTGACGTAAGGGTTGTAAACTTTGTTACGATTCCATAGACGTGTTTTGAGCTAATTCATGTTTCTATGCTTTTACTAATTTATCTCTTGTATCAATTATTATATTCTCAAATAGCTGTATAGTTTGTACGTCTACAAAATTTACATGCTTACCACTGAAATATAAGCAACCTGGAACGCGCACGGTGTATTTAACCTGTAGGAAATAAACCGAGCGTGCGATAGCAATAACGAAGGGTCATTTTGTCCTTGTTGTACTCATTCACAGTTATTATAAGCTGTTGAAGCATTTTGATTGTTTTACGATTAATCAAATTAGTTTTTGTCCTACACTTTGAAAAACAATCGTGTTATACGATGGTTAAATATTGTTGTTTTACAATCAATAAACAATAAAAACAAAGTAAAATTGCCGCCTTTCATATTGACGATGGAGTTAATTAAAAATTGACGGTAAGCAATTCAATTGACTACTTGTCTTATTGTTAGTAAGCAACTATTAAGTTTTCTCTCGCAGTGTGACATAAAGCCTTGTATGCAATTCGTACATAGGAGGGTTCATTGACTCCCTACATATTTAGTTTCGCGTTTGTCGGAAAATTACTTATACGATACAATAATATAATCAGCAAGACAGAGACCGAATGACCCTACATTAATTCCCTTTCTGTCGGCTCGGCTGTAAGTTAAGCGTAAGCGTTCCAGGTTGCTTATATTTCAGTGATAGTTACATACATAGGTATATTTCTGGTTTCGGTCGCTTTATGTTGAATAATAATAAAAGTTTATGAGCTACGCTGAAATGCAGTGCTTAACTTTAACAATTATAAATAGACACGAGCGACATAAGCATTGTTTAACATCAAAGCCATATAGGATGAATTGGTAATTAAGCTTTTTGTTATGCAATTTCCTTTGACATTTTAACTAATCTATTTTCACAATTAGATTTTATCCCCAACTGCAATCAATGCCAAAAGTAGTACTTCAACGTCAGGCAGTAAGCAACTTATGTTTCCCAGTAGATCAAAAAGCGCTTGTCTAAAAATGTAGAGAACAAACGACTTCCAAGAATGAAAATGTACACGTAAAATTTGTCTAAAAGGGAATGTACACTGACAAAATTTTTGGCATCATCATAACCTCACATGCCACCGTTCGAATATTCTAAAACTTTACAACCCTCATAAATCGCGAACTTTATTTTTCAATTTTGCAAACTCACAAGTCAAAAGAAAAATATATACGAACCTAATAGTTATGCGTTCCCGTTTTACTTTCACGAACAAACCTTTTTTTTTCGACAATTCACGCAGTCAATCACCTTTGAGGTTGTTGATTTCTTTTCGTCTACCACAACCATCACCAGATTGGAAATAATACATACCTGTAATAAGAAAGAAAAATTAGTATTCAGATCAGAATGTGCTATAAAAAGTTGCATACTGTATAAAATGATCGTTCATATAGATAAAGAGTAATTGGTATTTTTGTCTGCAATTATATTTTTGGACGCCGAAAATATGCATTAACGTGTATAT
Organism: Pyrocoelia pectoralis; assembly: GCA_036250285.1. Lineage (NCBI taxonomy): Eukaryota > Metazoa > Arthropoda > Insecta > Coleoptera > Lampyridae > Pyrocoelia > Pyrocoelia pectoralis. The sequence continues at coordinate 14,919,745 of CM070079.1, forward strand.
AAATAGAAACTGAGTAAGAGAGAGAGACGTGACCGTCTTAATAAAATTATTAAGAAGAATTTTAATATTTGAACGTGATAGCGCAAATGAGTGTTTAAATATATAAATATATATAGATTTAATATTACCACTCACGTATTCAATTAATTTGCATCGTGCATGTCTATAATTTGTATAGCTAAAAATACCAAATTGGTGCGTTGTGTGTTGAAAAAGAGAGGACCGAAAGCGGAACCTTGAGGAGCCTGCCGTAATAAATTGAGTTAAGTAAGAGATTATAGACTGTAAAACATAGTGCAGTGGCCCTTAAAAAGACATTTGAAGATTTAATTTGGGATGCCTCTTTCATTTGCATTAATTAACATTCGTATTTTATTCTTGATTATTATCTACCAGTTTCGCTGTATTGAAATAAAAACTTCATACCGCAAGAAATTAAAGTATGGTTAAATACTGTAAGCAAGGACGTAGTAGTTTAAGTGGTAATCTAGATAAAACGTTTAATGCTTTATGATAGGTTTAGTCTGGTTCAAGTCTAGACTTAATAAAAATATCTGCATGTATAATGATCACATGACCGTAATGGTTGATGAATTCGGAGTCGTCCTTGCTCGTAAGATCATTTACTTGTTATGCTTACCGACTTGCTACAAAATGTTCATTTCCTTTCGTTGCGTAAAAAACGTAATTGCGGAAAAAGGATCGAAATTGAAACAAAAAAAAATCGTGTGACGCACATTTTTTGTTAACAATTCGTAAAATATATTATAATTTTATTATTGCATTTTATTCACTTGTTCTATTTTTATTTTACGACATGGATGCGTGCCAAATAAAAAATAATACTTTTGATCTTTAAGCCAATGAATTAAGTCACACTCATTATTTGTTGACAAACAACAACCGTGAATGTTTATTCAAATGTCGAAATTAATAGGATTACTTAGATCAATTATGAATATGAGATCCATTATAAACAAAATACCTTTGACAATCTTATACCAAAATAATTTATCCAGACTTGTTTTCAAATTTTGACTTGAAAGATTCTAAAAAATAAACAATGAAGATCAGATCCACAGTGGGAAAAGAAGAAGTGAAAAATTAAAACTACTTATACGAATAGCATCAGAAATTACTAGAAAAGTAGGATGAAAATAAACTGACTTATCGATAAACGAATTTCTTGTAAAGTGGAATTGATAGTATTTATGAATGAACATTAAAATGAAAATAAAGCAATCAGCATTCCTCTCTTACTTCATTTTAGTTTAAACTTTAAAGAAATAATTGCACTCGATTCATCAGCTTGTATGAGGTTTTTCAATAGGGATTATGGAACGCACTCTCAAATCTGTGAATGTCAAAACGTCAGTCAAGACATACATTTTTATCATGGTAAAGTTCGCGAACGAGTAACGTTTGCAAATTACAAAATTACTACCGAAATTCTGAGTCGGTAGTCGCAACTTTAAGAGCGCTTAATCCTATTTTTTCGATCGTAATAATCGTCCCACCAGAGCAGGCTGCGTGTGCTATACTGTATAAATTCGAGTCAACGTATTCACTATTGAATGTTCCTGTGCCAGTAAGACCAATACCAAAAATATCGCAGCTGTAATAAGTGCTTCAGTCCAAAATGGGCGCCAAAACTTATCCGACTGGGCTTTGTAAAACTTTGAAGAAAATTCTGAATTTCATCAAAAAATTATCTTCAGCGATGAACCTCATTTTTGGCTTAATCGTTTTGACAATAAATATAATTTTGGTGTTTTTCTCCACGATGGAGACCTTCTGAGGGAGTTGTTAAGTGGGACAGTTAATGAAACTTCAACCACTTCATTCAACTTGCCGACGTTTCGACTGGGGGGTCTAGTCTTTCTCAGAGCTCTTTATTAAGTGTGTAATTAGTACATAATCAACTTCAAAGATCTTTGAAATATAGACATTTTTCAGAACACTTACGTGAAGAATTAGAAGATTCAGAAACGGACAAATATAGATATTTATTACATAATTCTGACTAGGAAATCATCTGAAAAGAACGAATTGGTGGGACAAACTGTTTTGGGTATCGTCTCAGTTATCATATTAAGGCTTTTATCTTTGGAGATTTCGTAAAAAATGAGAGAGTGCCCTTGACGATCTCTCCTGGCCGTTAACTCTCAGCCGGTATGCTCCTCTGAGCGCCTCTACCCTAATTACTAGGTTTAGTGGCGGTAGGTTCAAGAGGGTCTCCATAGCTGTAGTAGGAGTCGTTACCATTGCCCCCGTAATTCAAGGCTGCACCTTGCTAAGTTTCTGTATGTTCTTCTGGGTGGAGGTTTTATGCCACAACACCAGTAAGGCATACGTAATAATTGGTCTGATCATTCTGGTGTATATCCAGTGGGTCGAAAACCCGTCCTTGGTCTAGCGTTATGCCCAAGTACTTGCCTTCTCCCACTACCTGTACCTTGGTGCCATACATTGCTATGCCATTTAGCTTTGTCGGCCCTTTTCTTCGCGAGAAGAGAATGAGGTTCGTTTTTGTTGGATTAACAGATAGCCCCTCTTCTCCGCACCATGCTTCCACTAGATTTAAAGCTCCCTGCATCACATCTGATACGGTCTCTTCAAATAAGAGAATAATCTACAAGCACAGTATTTGCTGTATTGAACGCCAATCTGCTTGCTCTTAAAGTTTTACAAATAGCTTGGGTTGCACCTACAGTTTCAAGGCTTTGTTAAAATGAAGTCTGATTTGAAGAATTCCACTGAGTGTTACTGTGGAGCACTCAATCTAATACGTTTAGCCAACATTCGACTAAAGTGGTCCATACCTGACTGTCATTGATTATCTATTACATTCAACAGCCACAGAACGCGGGTAAAAGATATAAATAATAGAATTGATTTTCCCAAAAACACTTTTTAGTCGTCGTCGTGGTGTGATTCAACAGGTCAGAAATGTCATCTATTTAGTGTGAGGAAGTCCAATGACTCCACTTATGAAAGTGGCGACATTTTGCGTACCTAATTAATTACAATTGTTGTCAATAGTAACTAAGTAAAATGTCTATGACGTTACGCCCCGTTATAAAAATTCAACTGTAGATAATTATTTTATACATATCGAAAACAATTGGCGGGGAGAATGTCAATTACCGCTTCGGTAACAACAGTGTAGTTCATCATTGAAGCCTTGCTACAACATTAAATAGCTATAACGTGTCTGCCCTGTAGAACTTTTTGTCAGCTTCTGCAATATTCAGAATTACGATGTGGTATAAGCACGATAGTGAATGTTGCTGAACATGACGTTTTTGTTGGATGACGAATTGGTAAACGACCATCTTCGGATATAAATTCATATATCGATAGCGCTACTGTGTACCAAAAAAGATCCAAGCATAACATGCACGTGTAGTACTGTAGTGAATGGTGTTAGAAAATAAAGAAAGCAGAACATGTAAACGAATAACATTTATTCGTCTATAAAACAGTTCATGGATTGCACTCAAATAAACAAAAAGTACGTCATTCGTGGTATCCTCAAGGCGTGTAGCAGAAAGAAATTCGCAGGCATCCAGTTGGAGAAGTATGGAAGATGAAGAAGAACGATTCTTATAAATAATCTAAATGAAGGAATTCCTTCAGCTATCCTTGCCAAGGAAGGTTATCAGCATTGCCTTCACCTCGAGTCCCTTTTGATCGTTGTTGGCGCAACCTCAATTTAAGTGACAAAAACCTGGGCGGATTTGTTTTTTATGATATGATCATTTAATGTAAATTGACTGTGAAACTGCGCGGAATTTGTATATGGAAATGAATTTGAAGTAATAAACTGTACGAATCATGGCATAGAATGAACAATTTTTCTATGAAACCCCCTCGCAAAACACCGGAAGCACCAATAAACGTGTTTAAATAGAAATACGTAAGCGTAAGGGTTAGGTAAGCAATTTTATTTTTTTAATGTAATATCATTCAAATGACCTCCATGTCACTACTGCCATTCTCGAAGTGTAGCACGAAACCGGTAACATTCAATTGCCTTGACTTCTTTTTGAATATTAATTAAGTTTCAGTTGTTTCTCGATTAGCAAAAACTTTTCCTTTTAGGTAGCTCCAATGAGAAGAAAATCACATGCCTAGAGATCCAGCGACCAGGCAGGTCAGTTGAGATCCTCAAAAATGACACGACTAGGAAACATTCTTCCGATAGACTTCATAGACATCAGCAAGCATTTAATGAAATCTAGGTTTTGACTATTCGAAATGCTCGCAAAAGTCGAAGCAAAAGTTTGTATATTGTAGGGATGACAGTATAAGTTTCAGAATGGCAACAGAAACTGCGTTGACATGAAACAAGTTGACATAAATTGACATTTATTACGAATATATGACGAATTTATGCACTTTTTCCAGTAACTCCTAAAGCATGCAATTTTCGACAACCAACACATGCACAATTTTTAAAGTAAGTACATTAAATTAGCGACAATATAAGCGCAATTGCCGCTCTGTAAGTTGAATCGACACGAAGATTTGGTACTTCGCATTTGCCCCATTTTTTCCAAAAAGTGCAATTTATAACTGTTAAAGTAGTTTTGAAAGTAAAAATTATAGTCATTAATAGGGACTTTAGTAAAAATTAGAGTACCTTTATGTATACTCTAGAAAAAATATGGAAAGTAAAAATTAGAGTCCCTAATAGTAAAAATTACAGTGACAAAGTCACTGTAGTAAAAATCAGAGTCAGTAGATTATACTGACTCTGGTAAAAATCAGAGTCAGTAGATTAATAGAGTACCGCAAGCCTTTGACGCGACAAATGCCGCCCTGGCGGCCATTTTTAGTCCATATACATAAAATATACTTACGAAGTGCGTAATTTTTAATAAAATGCCGTGTTGTTGTGCCGTTAAGTGTATTTTTTTATTATATTCCGAAAAATTTAGTCAAAACATCATCTACTTTACTAAGCGTGTAGTGAGTGAAGCGCGGAAAGGACTAAAAATGGCGGAGGTTGCGGTACTCTATTAATCTACTGACTCTGGTAAAAATCAGAGTCAGTAGATTAATAGAGTACCGCAAGCCTTTGACGCGACAAATGCCGCCCTGGCGGCCATTTTTAGTCCATATACATAAAATATACTTACGAAGTGCGTAATTTTTAATAAAATGGCGTGTTGTTGTGCCGTTAAGTGTATTTTTTTTATTATATTCCGAAAAATTTAGTCAAAACATCATCTACTTTACTGAGCGTGTAGTGAGTGAAACACGGAAAGGACTAAAAATGGCGGAGGTTGCGGTACTCTATTAATCTACTGACTCTGGTAAAAATTACAGTGACTTTATTACAAACAGTGACGACGGCGATTATCCGCCATTAAGAGGCAAAATTGTGGGCGGGTTTATATGAATTCAACGGTGGTATCCTAGCAACGTTCTAAATCCAAATAAAAATCACACGTAAACACAGTCCGGCCGCCATTAAGATGCAAAATATACCACGGCCAATCAAAATCAATACCACACTTGTCGTCACTGTTTGTAATAAAGTCACTGTAGTAAAAATATGGACACAGCGCCACCTGGTAGTAAAAAAAATTAATTAACGAGTACTTGTCAAACTTGTATTTCGGAAGTGTGTATGGGCCTCTAAATCTATACTTTTTCATAGTTTAATAAAGATTATTAACAATAGGTTGGAAGAAGAAATAAACAGCTAAATTCTTTATAAGGCAATTATATAATTGCCAATATATGATTTATTTAAATAAAATAATATTCACAATATTACACTCACTTCTCAACTTACATGCATTTAATTTGTTACAGATTTCACTATTTTTATGATTAAGCCTTGCTATGAACTTGGCGAAACGTCAAATTTTATTTAAATAAATCATATATTGGCAATTATATAATTGCATTATAAAGAATTTAGCTGTTTATTTCTTCCTCCAACCTATTGTCAACCTACTGCACAGCTAGAAAATTTTTCAAAAGATTATTAACATTTCTTAACAATAACTTTTGCCCTTCTTTAGTATCCAAGGGAAAAGCATAGAATTATGTATGGTAATGAAGTAATGGTAGATTATTTTATGTGGAGGAGAAGTATTACTTTTCATGGCGCGCCTATGTTAGAAGGTAAGTCATGAAAAGTAACTTCTCCTCCAAATAACTTATGCTATTTTTTCTTTAAACTTTCGCAAATTAACGCAAAACATTTATTGTTAATGATAGGTTTTTAGGGGATATTATTAGAAGTAATTGCCAAAACGAAAAACACTTGCGAAGAAATCAAATTTTAACTTGAAAAAAGATAGAATAATGAGAAGCAGACGTGCGTTCTACAAATATTTACTATTCCGTTTCGCGACATCGTGACTAATGTGATTTGTTTAATCAGTAAAAGGCGATGTCACAATGAAAATCTAACATAACCTCATGAGTAACAAATCGCGGTTAAAAGGAATGAGATATTTTGAAGGAACGATGTTTTTACATTGATATAGTGACACCAACCCTCAGTAAAAGCTCATACTATGAACACGTCATCGTTGTCGGGAAAGACGTGGACCTCCTACTCCTAATTTGTGGATTGGGCATGGACAATGTCTACTTCCTGAAAGGTGGCAGAGTTGGATCAGAGTACATGCACTACTCGTCTAAAGCGTTCAACAAGGGATAACTTGATGTGCCAAACACTATGCAAAATAAAACTCTTTGCTCCGTATGCGCACTGTTCACTCATTAAAAACGAATAGAAGAAAACAGGGAATAATAACAATAGGAATAAGTGCCTTTATTTAGTCGATTACATAATATCGTTACCTATCACATTGGTTCAGAGGCACCCAACGGCTCTGTTCTGCTCTTCCACTTAACCTCTGTTGCAAAAATATTCGGTATTTATTTATTTATATGTAAGGTTGTATGTTGATAATGAACTATGAGTTGATGTTACATTGCCAATGAAAATTTGAGAGTGAGTTGCCAATAGTTTAGAAATGTATGCGTTATTACTTCCGGAATTGGTTTAATCCTAGGTTTTATTATTTTTGAAGAGGTTTAATTGATATCTTATTAGCTTCGCCCGAATAATTACAGTTAAGTACTCCAGCCAGATTCGCGTTGTATATTTATTAGCATCTCATTTGTTTGCATAATATAAATAGTTACAATGTATGTTCGTTGTGGGAGGCAGTTGCAAATTTATTAACAATATTAATTTGTATAATGCAAAACAACGTTTATATACGATTGCCTGATTGCGACTAATAACGTTATCTATCGTACAAGAACATTTTGGAGCACCGATTTGTTGAATGTTGATGATTGGTGGGAACCAATACACAGATGAAAATGTGCAATTGAAAAACCGTACCCAGGAAGTTTAACATTTATAGAACCGAACGAAATATCTCATCATCTCGTGAAGAAAAAACAGAAATTGTCACAGTTGAGGATTTTTCATTTATTCAAGGCACAAACTTCATGCGTGGCGAATAATGCAAAATAATCTCTTTGGCAGTTTCAAGGAGGATGGTCTATTGGTCTTAGATGAAAATTCTATAACACAAAGGGAAAAATTGGATTTTTTTAAAATATTAAGCGTTCGTTGCCCACGATAACAGTGAAAGCAAAGAAAGGAAATGGTTTTTGTATCGAAAATAAAATATGGAAAACAACTTACGTTACTCTATCGTTGATTTACATGAACACTAAACACAGTAAACTTCACTTGTAACAATTAAGAGTGAGTGCAAATAAGTTCGTACTAGTTGAAATGTTGCTAATAGAAAACTATATCTACGTCATAGACTCGAACAGTCAAGTATTAGAGGATGTAGGAGGAGAACAAACTCAAGGTCCGCCATGATGACATAAATGCACTCTCTATTGCAATAGATTTAGACATGCACGGTTATCCTTGAGGCTTATTAACTAGGTGATGGTTTGTTTAATTCTTGTGTTCCATGCATACGCAAGCCGTTCACTTATGCCTATATTTTATTATAATATCTCAAAATACCATAATCGAACTCTTACGTAACCTTCACTAAACATTATAAAAGGAAAAGTAACTTTATGGTAAAATACTCGGTCGGGGTCGCTAAACGCTTCACATTTTTGATCACTTTTTATAGCAATCGGAATGCAGGTGCTTGACCCCTTTAATTAAACATTCATTTTTAACATTGATAACATACTGATTAATCGCGTCGAGTTCGTTTACCTTTAGTTTACATCAAAATATTGTTTATAATATTAGGTCACCTCTTCCTCCGATGTTTATTCGCCATAAAAGACGCATTTTGTTGTAACGATAATCTCTTTTGCACAAACGTTTTTTTATGTTAATTCAGAAACGTAATTGTGATGTGCAAACAAGTCTATGATTCCGCATTTATTCATTAGCATTGTAAATAAATTACCACAATTAATTATACGATTAATTATTATGGTGGCTGTTGAATTTTATTGTAATAGATAATCAAAATATAGACGAAGTTTTTATGTTTTTTATATGTATTTCCGCTGGTCCGTTTTGATTTATCTAAAGGCATCATGGAACAGAACTACTAGGACCAAATTATAAGTGCCATAAATAATATTCGTTGCTGATATAACTTCCGTTCGTCAATTTCTCAACAATATTAATATAAAGATCTTTGTTAGTAGATATCATTATCCTGATACAGGATAAATAAAAAATGCGAAGCAATCAGGTTTCGTAGTTAATGGGATGCTTATTTCCCTTCGCCAACGGGAAATTACAAAAAGATTCACACTCGATTTGGCAACTAAATTGAATGTAAAATGCACTCATGAAAATAAAATAATATTTTTCCGATTGGTTAAATTAAAACAAAAAATTGAAATTATTTCGTCATAAATAAGAGAGATTTCATTTGTTTAAAATATCATAATAAAAGTAATGAAATGAGAGTCACCCCAATCATTGGTATAAACAAAATCTAAATCCATAATAAAATTAATATAATGTAAAGAAAGGGGGTTGCAGATGCCAACATATTTTCAGTTTACATGTCCATATAGTATTGATTTATTCTTAGAGGTGTCAAAAATAAAGTAACTGTAACAAACTTCTATAGAAAATTAAAAAAATGATTACATAAATTTTGTTTTGGTATTTTGCATAAATTGGGTGCAGATTTAAGCGGCCATAAAAATGTGATATAAAATATGAAATGTTATGGCAGCGTTTTATTTATGAAACTCATAAGATGATCAAAACAGGATTCTTAAAACTGTTTTTGCAAAATTGACTAAATGTCAAGGCGAAACAGGAATTAAAAATGAAGATTAATCGAAGCGTATATTAAAAAAATCACTATATTTAATGACAACCATAAAACATAAAATTACTACGCTTGAAATGTATCTGAAGTTAAATTTTGAAATATAAATCGATTACATCACTATTTTACTTCCAATTTGAGGAGACAGAGCTAAATACTTTTCGTAGAATAAGAATGTAATTGGATCAGAAAAACGGGATTTCATTTTTAAATATTCAACTAGAGTCAAATATAGATATTAAAACTTGTAAGAAACGTTTGGTGAATCTTTACCCAACATAAATTTTTCCGAAATTTGGTAAAGAGTGGAAACTGTAATATTGTACATCATGTTATATTCTATACCATTTATACTTATAGCTTATTTACACCTTTAGATTCAAAATGAATATTACTATCCTTTTATAGAATTTACATTTACAGATCCTATTGAAGAGGTGGATCAATCCTCGCCAAAACATGTTTGTTTCTCTTTTACTGCAGTTTCCTGCAAGAGAAGTATAGTAAAAAGCGAAGAATCGAAACAACAGAAGAACTTGCCGAGAAGATAGAAACATTTAAAAAGAGAAAAATTTTAATGCGAACCTCTCCTCTTAAGGATAACAGGAAGGAAACTAAGAAAACGTCCCAGTATCTCAAGAGCCTACAGGAAGCAAAATGGATGAACTAAAAGAAATGATTATGGCCCTAACACGAACAGTCAAGAGTCAACAACGACTTCTCTGAAAATAAGTCCGAAATAAGAGATCTAAAAATTAAAATCGAAGATAACAAAAACAAAGTGATGGGAATACAGATCAAGATCGAGGAAGTAGATAGCCAATGGAAACAAGAACGACAGGAATTAAAACAAGAGATAGAGGGGTTGAACGAAAAAGTTACAAAACACAAATATGCAATGGCGAAAGTGGGGGAGAAGATGGAAAAATACGAAAGAGAGCAAACATTGTAGTGTATACAGTGTAGTGCAGCCAAACAAAGGAAAAAAAGATTATTCATTGAAAAACTAAACAATCCGGTAATAAGAAAAAGGTACGAGGAGCGAATCAAATCCGAACTTCTTCGAAAGACCAAAGAGATAAACGTAGATCTAGAGTTAAACAACATCATAACGAGCGCAGTAGAAGTTGTTGGATATAAATAAGAAAAAAGGTCTAAAGAATGGTATGGCGATGAATGCACAATATGCACCAAACAAACAAATATAAAAAAGATTGAAGTGGTTAATAACAGGCGAACATCTATAGGGAAAGTATAAAAGAAGCTAGCAGAATATTTAGACAAAAAAAGAATACCTTGTTCGCAGAAAAAATGGACGAGATTGAAAGGAACAACAAGGTTAACAACACGAAAACGTTTCATCATTTGGACAAAAATCGAACCACAAGATAAAACCAAGAGGTATGAGTAACGAAGAGGAGACAGTTGAACATGACTCAGAGAAAGTGAAGCATATATAGAGGAAACATTTTCAAAAACTACTAAACACTCAACAAGAACAAGAGGAACAAAACCTAATCGAAATAGGTAATGACAGCCACGAACTGATACCAGCCTTAACCGTAGAAATAATATCGGTAATTCAAAAAATGAAAAACGGTAAAGCCCCGGGAAGAGACGATATAAACATGGAATTCATAAAATACGAGGAAAGAATGCCCGAAAAATGGAAAGAAAATGTAATAATTCCACTGAAAAAGAGAGGTGCTGACGACAATTACACAAGCTATCGAGGTATAACGCTTCTCAACTCTGCCTACAAAGTAGGTACCTACTCTCCACACTGATTTACAGAAGACTGAAAGAATACACCCAAAAAATTATGGGCACATATCAGTTTGGATTCACTGAGGGCAAATCAACGGTAGATGCAAATACATTATAAAACAAACCTTAGAAAAATTGAAGGAACACAACATGCTATTCGTCGACTTCGAGCACGCCTTCGACAGGATAAAGACAGGAAAACTGTACAACGAGATGGAAAGAATGAATAAACTAATCAGACTAATGAAGATGATGATAGAAGACGGAAGTATACGTTAGAACGGAAGAAGGCGAAACGGATGCATTTGAAACAAAGAATCATTAATATCTAAAGAAGGACATCGTTATCCTAGCAAGAACGCGAAAAAGAATGGAGAAGATATTGAAGAAAATGAGAACAGCTGCAAAAAATATGGCTCTACTCGACATCGAAAAAAAAACAAAATATATGAAATGCAACAATTACAAAACGCGTCAACAGAATGTTGTGCTCATAGATGATTCTCCCTTAAAGAGGTAAACAACTTCAACTACCTCAGAGTACACATAGGCGATAAAGAAGAAGAAATAAGAAAAAGAGTACAAGCAGGAAATAGAGCATATTATGTGAATAAACTAATTAGAGATGGAAAGCTAAACAGAACAACCAAAATGAAAATATAGAATATCTATCTTATTATTTTTCAAAATTAGATAACATCCCACAACCTTACTTCTTTGATACCGATTAAATACTAGTTATAGTTATATTAGCGAACGCAGCAGTAATAAGGTATTTAGCATTGAGATTTTCAAAAATATTCACACCTACACTTTATTATTTTTCAAAATTACCTAAAACCTCATAACTTCACTTTTTTGATATCGATTACCACACCAATAAACCATTTGGTAAAGGGATTTTCAAAAATCTCAGCGATTATTGTCATCATTTCATCAGAATGATATAAAATTCATTCTCAGGACTTTATGGCATACATCGGCCGACTCGAATACTTCTAACTTCTTTGTTTATGTCGTTAGAAAGATGTTTGGGCGGTACAGAACGTAAAAAAAAACCTGGAACGTATAGGGATCGTCAAAAATTTAAACAAGTGGCCGAAAAAATTTTTTAGTCAAGGAGATGTTCGATTTGGTGCCACCTGCTTACATGGACCGGGTTCTTTTGAACCTTTTCGGGGGTAATTTCACGACAATCTTGCAGAATGCGTCCTCGTGCACCTGATTGAGTTTGCGTTACATAACTTTTACTTTTCAAGTGCCCTCATAAGAAGAAGACAGTTTCATAATTGCTTAACTACTGCATTGATCAAACTAATGCGTAAAGGCCATGGACCAAACCATAAGACTTGGCTCAACATACTTCACGTGTTATTTAAAACACTTCCTCACCCTACTCGTAATCAAATTGTATATTATACATACAGGGTTTTTCAACTAAGAGTAGCCACCCTTTATAACTTCTAAAAAAATCAAAATTTGAAAAATCGGCGATACGCGTCTATAATAATATCGAGGGGGACACTTTTTGACATAAGCTTGAGATTTCATACCTTAACCCCCTGGGTCCCACAAACATACCCTTAATTTTTTTAAATGGCAACATGGGTCATGTGAACGTTATTTGAAAGGTCATTTTATATCTTGCATTACTGCTTTTAAAATTTTAAAATCGTTCAATTGGTTTGTGAGATATGTATTTTAATGAGCGTAAACATGATTAAACAAAACAGTAGCATATATATCCACCCATTGGTTAAGTTGATAAATTGTTCGCTTACCACGGGAGTTTTCCCAGACCTTCTAAAGAAAGCTGCGGTTGTTCCTGTCCCAAAAAAAGGAGATCTCAATGACGTAATGAATAAATTATCGACCGATTTCAATATTACCCGCATTCTCGAAGATTTTTGAAAAAATTATTAGTAAACAAATCACCCGCTTCTTCGAAAACAAGAATTTATTTCATCCAAATCAGTTTGGTTTCAGAGCTGGGAAAAGTACGACTGATGCCATTTTGGGCTTTGTCAACCAAACACTCCAGTGCTTTGAAGATGGAGAATATATGAACGCCATTTTTATCGATCTGTCACGCGCTTTCGATAGTGTTAATCACCATATACTAATCGAGAAACTCAAATCATACCATTTCGACAACTGCAGTTTGGACTTAATAAAATCCTACCTTAACAATCGGTGGCAATGTGTGCGCATCAACAACACATGTTCTGATAGTAAAATAATAAAAAGAGGAGTACCCCAAGGCAGCATCCTTGGACCAATACTTTTTCTGATTTACATCAATGACATGCCGCTTACAGTGCCTCCATACGCAACATGTCTTCTGTATGCCGATGACGCAACTCTTCTACTGAAAGGAAGCAACATCGACTCCATATTAGAAGACTCGGCTACAAGCTTAAAATTAATAAGTAAATGGTGTGACGAGAACGAGCTATTCATAAATGATTCAAAAACAAACAACATACTTTTAACACTAAAACACCATGATTATGATACTCCCCCCAATATTAAGTTCTTAGGAGTGCACATAGACCCAAAATTGACATTTGATGCGCATGTCCACCAAGTATCTGGAAAATTTAACAAGAATCTCTTCGTGTTAAGACGGTTAGCTTATAATGTGTCCGAAAATGTTATGTTAAACGCTTACTATGCTTTATGTCACAGCATATTTTCATATGCTCTACTTGCTTGGGGACACTCAACGAACATATATTACTTGTTTAAACTCCAACGCCGAGCCATCCGTATTGTGGCAAATTTACGTTACAGAGATGACTGTCGAAACGCTTTCATAAATTTAAAAGTACTTACTTTACCTTGTCTGTATATGCTATTATGTGTTTGCCACATACGACTAAATGTAAATAATTTTCTACAACAATCCAATATTCATAGTTATACGAGGAATAAATTGCAATATCGTCTACCTTTCTGTCGGTTAAATAAAACGCAGAATAGTAGTGTCATAATGGGTTTAAGGATCTTCAATCGTTTACCTGACAATATAAAGGAACTAAATCATGTGACTTTTAAAAATAGAATAAAATCATTTTTAATATGTAACCCATACTATAATTACAATGAATTCTTTAATAGTAGTATTAATGGCCTATTGTAGTGTGTTTCTCTAATTTAAACATATAGAGCAATAAGTGCATCTCCTCAGACGATTGTGAGTATTTATGTATACCAAGCAAGAAAAATAAATTATTATTAAATTATTATTATTATTATAATTAAAAGTTTTAGAAAACTGATATAATTTGCTTCAAAATGTTTGTTCTTTATTTTTTTATTTAATTTTATAGGAAAGGTAATTTGATACGAAATTCATTGTATTAAACTTTTTTTTATTTACATGAAAATAAAACTTAAAATAAATTAAAAAGTCAGTAATATTTTTATATTATATTATTATAACGACAAATTATATCAGTTCTCTAAAACTTTAAATTAAAATATCTCACAAACCAATTGTACGATTTTAAAATTTTAAACGCAGTAATGCAAGATATAAAATGACCTTTCAAATGACGTATCACATGACCCATGTGGCCATTTAAAAAAATTAAGGGTATGTTTGTGGGACCCAGGGGGTTAAGGTATGAAATCTCAAGCTTATGTCAAAAAGTGTCCCCTTCGATATTATTATAGACGGGTATCGCCGATTTTTCAAATTTTCATTTTTTTAGAAGTTATAAAGGGTGGCTACTCTTAGTTGAAAAACCCTGTATAGAAATAATAATTATTTATACAAGATTACACAGGAAGGTCCGTAAACTTTTGAGCTACAGTATAAAAAAAAATTAAATAGTCAAGGAAGGAAAAGCGAGACTTGATGAGAATTGCACGTGTATTTCTAAAATTAAAGCAAGACTTTTTTAACTAAAGAAACTTTCCGAAATCATCAATTAACATAGAAAAAGCAAGTATGTATACAAATGTCACAACATACAAAATTAAGTGTTTTTGAAAAATTACTTAATATTCATCTACAACTAGATAAGTATAATAGTGTGTAAACTTTGAGTTAAAAATATATCTTGAGTGATGTTCTGATTTAGTTAATATGATATATGGTGATGATGGTGGAAGAGTTTTTACCTAAGCATCGACGATTATTTATGAAAAAGTTGTGACTTTACGTTAAAAATATCAGAAGTTTGTCACAATATACGTTTTTCTTGATTTAGTACACCCAATAAAGGCAATATATAGTAAAAGAGTAAACGATTTTTGAAAACAACCTCATTAATTATACGAGATGTTTGAAAGTAAGTATCAAATATCGTAAAGAAATACAGTTGACCGTGTTGGTTTTGTTAGCGCCACCTAATTTCATTTGGAAATTAATTAGAATACCAACACAATATTATGCGTACAGGGAAGCAAGATTTAGGCTGTGTCACGCATATAACGATTTAAAAATTGTTTTTAATTTATTGATCTCAAGGTCCGCTTCCGTTCTTAAAAATTGCACACAGAGCGTGATTTTCCTTTGACAGAATTGAAAGTAAAAGCAACTGGAAAACAATTTTTCGCTTATTACTTGTTCTTATTTAGAATTTGTTTTACATCATTATATTTTGAGTGGAATGAAATAGTATTATTTTTAATATAGGTACCTAATAACATTTAACGAATAATAATTAATTGGAAGTTTACTTTATTAAGATTGCGCTTAAGAAACGTGCTAAGTAGGTATGTAAAATAATGATTATATAAGGAGAAGAGGTAAAAATTGACGGGTGGTTTCGTTAAAAATACATACAGTATAGCAAAGTGACGAGGATTACATCTGCATCGGAATCAAGAAGCCACATATTCTCATTTCTCTTGCAACAGGAAATTACGCAAGTAGGGTAGGGAATAAAAAAACTTGCCAATGGTTGAATAGTACTTACACTACATTCAATGAACGAAGAAACACTAAAACAACTTTGTCGTATAACAGCTCTTAGGTTGGTTTTACCACCATCTAGAAGTCGCTCTTTCAACGATAAGTATAACATTTGAAAAAAATAATCACAGTAAGGAACTCAAAATATAGACGTTCGAAAGCATCCAGTAGCAGGAAAAAGTAAAAAATAGATCATTACATTTTCAATTTTTTGAACTTTTTCCCTTTTAGTTTCATCCGAGCGGCGCTTTGTGCCGAGATATTAGCACAAGATTTAACAAGGCAGAAATTTTTTTCTTTTTAACTATATAAAAGCTATATTTTAAGAGTAATTTGAAACTTTTACTCGATGGATAGAGTTCGTATGCAAAAAATATTCAGGAGAGAGGATTTCTGCACAAGTTCCACCTAGGCAGCAAAAGATTTTATGGATGGTCTGTATAAGTACTAGTTTGTAAAGATCATTTCATGCTGTTACTCGATAAGGCAGCTTTTTTGAGGCCAGCTCTTGGACTATAAGAAACACAAAAATATGCGAACGATTGTAATGTCAAAGACAATAGCCTGCAGTCTATTGAGTTAAACCACTGGGAGTTGAATTGGCGCCTTTACAGATTTTGAATGCAGCAAATTCACTCACAACACCTACTCCTAAAATACGCGGCTAAATGTTTGAAGAATAACGTTCCCGATGTTTTTTTTAGTACAACTTGCGTATCCTCGTCAATTTCATTTTGGTACATAATTAAAAATTCCATTTCCAGCGAAAGCAAAGTTATCTGTGAGGACAATCATACCGTTTCCTTAAAAAAAGGTAAGCCGCACTGAAAACCTTGAGCAAAATTCTCCAGACCAGAACTCAGAGGCATGTTAACATCGATCGGTTTCGTTAGGTATAATCGTTACACGCCTGCCTGAATTTAGCACTAAATACAACAAAATTACTTCGTTTGCGTCAGAGGTGGACAGCATTCGTGACCTTGCAGGTCCATACATTTCTCAAAAGAACCCATTTCTCCAAATTTTTGGTAAATTTTTCCTTTAGATATAGTCCTTTTAAAAAGTACGAGTTTTTTTAAAACCTCATACCACGCACGCCAGATTTCCAGTTTAAGCTGAGTTTTCAGGGCGTGAATACAATCCGTACAATTGATGCTCCCGTAAGTGCGAGTTAGGTACGTAGTGGTAGTCGATTTCTTCAAGCAGAAGAGTGTACGTTACTGGAAATGAAACCTGTATTACGCCAGAATATCACGCTCAAATGCACTCAAACTCCCCAAACTGAAATTCAACAACAGGAAGATTATGGGTACGGTTTTTGGAACCCAAAAGGTGTTTTGCATGTAAGTTTCTTGAACAGAGGTCTACAATAAATGCAGATGAGTGCGAAGAGCCAATCACAACAGGAGAAGAGAACAGGTTCTGTAGCAGTTTAAATGGATCACTCGACGTTATTTTCATTTCTCACCCGAATTGAAAAAGTGACTAGAAGCTCAAACATTCCAAATCAACGAAGAGCTTCAAAACAAACATTCAAGTCCATCTCAGATCAATAAAAGCTATGAAAAGTAACCAAGTAAATTTTTACACAAACCGTGCCCGCTGAAATAAGAATTGAGAATATGTGGTTGATATCGCTAAATAGAGAGGCTCGAAGAAATAATTTACCACTTTCCCTAATAACACGTCGAGGTAAATATTAAAATTGCGTTTGCGATGAATGTTCATATCAATCATATCGTATATTTTGCGCAGCATTTTTCAGATAAATCGTATGCGATTTACCTATTTTATATGTTCTGGCTGTATTCATTTTATGTAATTTTTCATTGAAACACACTTTTCCATTCGTTCTTCGACAGATGTGAGAGCAACGGGCAATTTTGAATAACTTAGTAATCGATTTTATCACTCAAATATACAAAGCCCTGGGGTACAATTAAAAAAATTCGCTTTATAACGCTCATAACTGCTCTCGAATAACTTACACGAATTTTTAAAATCGTGAAATATGTGTTGTCGCGTTGACGTCTGTGATTCGCTTCTCAAACGTCACGAAAATGATCTATCTTTGAAGCGCATCATTACCGGGGACGAAAAATGGGTTGTATATAACCATGTCAAACGCAAAAGAGATCAATTAAAGTGTTACAGAACACTTACCTTAAGAATTACCTGAGAAACACCGGCTCTGTCAGTCGAAACGTCGGCCTAGTGTGATGAAGCACTTGTCGTCTCACTAACCATATCACTTGGAAAGCTCCATTAGAAGATCTCCACATTTTGGAGAAATCACCCTTAAGACAATTCAATTTCGTTTATTCATATTTTGATGATATTAGTTACTTCTTCTTCCGAAGAAGAACACCACTCACAATTAATTCAACTTTTTAAATTACGCGTCTAGAAGGGAATATGTGTCGATGCTTCTGGGATTGCTGTAGGCGCTTCACTTCAGCAACTTCGAGAGAATAATCTTGAACCTAGACAATTACGTCATCTTGACTACATTGGACAATTTACTAGTGATACCAAGTTCTTCAAATATTCCAGCCGAGATCTGCTCTCGACTTAAACCTATTGAATTATCAGCACTTATATCACTGGGAGAGATCGCTAAAGAGCAATTATTATGCGATGAACTTTAATGACGTCAAAGCCTACGTCTTACAAACTTCAAGACATGCATTTACAATGCGGATTAAAAAATGTGACTTGTGATTCATCTACAGGAAAACTTCGACCTTTCGTTCCATTAATATTTCGAAGAAAGATTTTTGAATCCTTGCACAATATGTTACACCCTGGTGTAGCGGCGTCAGTAAACCTTGTGCAGCAAAGATTTTGTTGGGACAAACCCAAACTGAAACGACATGCGTCGTTGTGGTTCAAGACTTGCTGTCTCTATAACTGATTTTACAGCAGAAACTGTTACTTCTGCGTTATATTCCAACTGGATTGCACATATTGGTTCTTCCAAGTTCATTACGATGGACAGTGGTAAAAAAATTCGACTGTCAGTTGTTTAAAAGTTTAACACAACTGCTTAGTATCTCACACAATAAAACAACGGCGTTTCATCCATTTTCTTCCATAGAACGTTGGCAGCGAGCGAACGCTTAAATCAGCTTAAATGCTAGGTCTGCGATGCTACATTATGCCTCAGTACCAAGTCACGCCGGCAGATGGCGAAACCGCCCGACTGAAAATTGATGTTATGGAAGACCAAGCGATGCTCCATCACTGATAAATAAACTGAGAGAGCAAATACATCTTCAACCAGCTCCATTTAGGTGTCACAGACAAAAGAAACTCTTTGTGCATCCTGACCTGAAAACGACATCACGTCTTCATTCGTCACGATGCTAAAGGAAACCATTACAGCCAACTTGTGATGGACCCCTTAGAGTAATCTCTCGTGCAAATAAAACATTTCAATTACAAACAAAACGAGATCAAGAAATTATTGATAGGCTTAAACCGGCATTTTTACTAATGGAAGATTCATCCTTTTGCAATAACCAGAAAGATCTTCCTATGTCAGCGGCACAACAACAACAACAAATTATTCCCCAAACATACAAACAACCAAAAGAGTAAGATTTGAAGGTAACACGAAGCTGTAGAAAGGTAAGTTGTGTTAATAGCCCAGTAAAATGAGATTAACGATTTGGATGAACAGCTTTGAAAATTTGGGAACAGGCTTATTTTGTGATCCCTTTGAAGTGTTCAAAGGTCCCCATCCGTACTCCCCCTCCGAGAGAAATGGGGGGCGAAAAAGTGTCAAAAAACAGATTTTCGTAAATAACTGAAAAAGTATCAATTTTATCAAAAACAAAATCGTTAAGAAAGTTGTAGCTGACAAACTTCCGCATATTTTCCTGTTTTATTTTTGTCTCTAGGACCAATAATGTAGATTATTTTGCGGCGAAACGGTAACACGTGCGCGCATCGCGCGTATTTCGCTTATATCTCGAGAATGGCCTTGCGTATCGCAAAATACTTCAAATAAAAGTTGGAGAGAATTTAATTGCGAATAATTTTCTTTTTTAAACATTACCATACGATTAATATTGACAGAGATATAATCATTTAAACCTTTTTCTAAGACACAATCGCTGCTCGTTTTGCATAATAAAATCAATAATAAGTCGAAAACTATTGATTCTACGTACTTAGTGCATATAATGAAAGTTGTAGAGAATTAAATGTTGAATCTATATGTATACACGAAATATCATTTTGGTAATTTTTATAAGGCGATCGAGGAAGAAATAATGAAAAATTCTCATTTTCAAGCGTTTCTTTGCAAATAACTAAGTTTTCTCTACTTGTAGACAGTAAAGTGACTTATAGTTTTTTAAAGATAATTAAAATTAATGTACTTGTAAAGTGAGTGTCGGCAGAACTCCGTACGACAAATAGTTCGCCAGTTACAGCTGTTTGAAGGTATACTCAAAAATTGACCTTTTGTTAAGAATCCCGATTTTCGCTAAAAAATGGCCGGAATTTTGTCAGCTACAACTTTCTTAACGTTTTTGTTTTTAATAAAATTGATACTTTTTCAGTTATTTACGAAAATCTGTTTTTTTGACACTTTTTCGCCCCCCATTTCTCTCGGAGGGGGGGTACAGATGGGGACTTTTGAACACTTCAAAGGGATCACAAAACAAGCCTGTTTCCAAATTTTCTAAGCTGTTACCATTATTTCATCCAAATTTTCCCATTTTACTGGGCTATTAAGACTTTGTTAATCAATTTTAATTAAAAGGACATGAGATGTTGTATGGGAAATAGGCCGAATTATTCAAAAATTTAATTCCGTGGAGGTGAATTCTGCATTCATAGCTGAATATTAGAATACGTATCCTTCCTCTTTGCAAAAATGCTGAATGTGATTCCTAATACTGTTCGTTTATTAATTTTGTTGGAACTCGAATACAAACTAATTCTGGAAATTGTTATAAACCATATATTTTGCACCTTCGTGTTTGATTGAATTAAGAAACTAACGCATGTCGTGAGGAGTGTCGAAACATAAATGGACTAATGACAAAAGCCGTTATAGTTGATTAAGAAGAATAAAATTTTTCAACGCACACCGAAAACGCGAAATCAAAAAAGTTTTATTTAAACTTTCTAATTGCGGCAGCAATTGACTTCAATCAAGAAATGTAGATCTGACACGAACTTTACTTCTAGCAATGGCCGTAATTACAAAAGAAAATGTCTATACATAATACAAAAGCCTTCAGCAATTTAGTTTATGCAACAGAACTCTTTTGAACGATCTTTTTAAAAAGTTAAAAAAAAACTTCGACTATTATTTTCTACGCTCATCCTGTATTTAACTTGTTTTTGCTTCTTTAATACCAATAGACGGCCATAAAACGGTTAATGAGATATAAACCTTGCAAGTTTAATAACCTTCTGCATCTGCAAAGGTGTTGTTGAAAAGACATTTCTTTCTACTTTTAAATGCAACGGGATTGTCGTTTTAGCAAAATTTAAATACTTTTACTAATTAAGCAGCTGTGCGCGTTTTAACAGATGAGAGCGATCCGCTTTGACTTGTAAAGAGGAAAATGCTATACCGGTTCGTGGTTTTGTGTGTACTTTTCTTGTTAGAAACGATATTAGCACAACTATTATTATTGGGTGTGTTTGACTTTAGAAGTTTACCTTGGTGGACTTGCCTTGTACACGTGGTTACCCTATGCAACTAACAACGACCTACGGATTTAGCATTAGAAACTGGTTTGATGATGCAAATTGCATACATCGTCCATTATAACATTTTACATTTATAGTCACTTTTATTTATGAATTTACGGGTTTCGTCCTTCATAGAAAACATTCAACGTTCTTACAGGGGGTTAAGCATTTGAAATTTACGTAACACAGCTAACGATAACAGTTTTTTAAAAGCTGTAACTGATGTAGAATTACCTACGGCGATAATAAAAAAGTTCAGTATTTTAATAAACTAATGACCTCTCATCAGAATAGTCAAGGACGAGTATTTTGGCGCCAACTGTATAAAATCTAATGCTTAACTTTTTAGTAGGTAGGTACTCTACCTATTCTCAAAGCTTCAGGGCGTATAGATTATATTGCAAATACATGAATTGGGGCGGCTACATATTCATCTACATAACGGAACGCGAAAATTGAGACGATTACCTTCATTAATTATAAACTTGGCAATACTTGGTTAATTCTGCAAACGAAACCACAACTTATCATTTTATTGATGTTTTGCAAAAATAAAATATAAAAAAGTTCAGATGTTTGACAAAGCTTTACATTTTGGGCTCTAGACTTATTTCATGTACCAACAAATCTTGGATATGTACCCGATTTTTAAGTTGTTGGGTTGTACTGTTTCTGCCCTGCAGCACACAGACTGAAGAGGTACTTCGTGCAACTATTACTAACTTTCGCTACAAAAATTCAAAATCTTGATGTTTGGTATCGACGAAACGCTTATTTGGGCATAATGACAAATCCAAATCGTTACCTATTAAATTAGAGGCGATTTTTCATAAATTTTGTTGCTATAGTAGGACATACCGGGCGTCAACAAATCTATTAAACAAGTCATAACTTCTAGAATATTAGGTGTATCAAAATGAGATTTGGTATAGGTAAATGGTATGCGAAAAGACGAGCTTCCGCATATTTTTCACCGGAAATTGTCTCCGTTTTGAATTTTTAAATGGGCCACCCTGTATATTGTAACATGTTATGACTTGTCTAATAGATTCGTTGACACCCGGTATAGTCTTTGGTGATTTGTAAAACACATTCATGCACAACATTGTTAGCCCTCGAGAAAATGTATAAAAATTGGAAATGTTTGGAAATATTTAGAAATGCATGGAAATTTTTAGAAACGTTAACAAAGTGTTTGAAAATAGGTGGAAATATTTGGAAATGTGTGGAAATGTTCACGAGTTTGTAGTGTGTAGTTCGTATGACTGACAAACGTGTATTGAAACACAAAACAAATTCAGCCTTTGAGGTCGTCGCGAGAAGTTGAAGATAACTCAGTACTTTCTAGCATGTGCAATTCTCTAATTGAAAATCAAACATCATAATATGTAATAAATAGTTATATACTGTTAATGAAAACTGTACAGAACGATGGCCAGATATCTCGGAAAAATTGAAATGATTATTATCAATTAAAATAATGTATTTTTCTGGAAATCGAGACACAAAATATAGTTTGTAACTAAGTTACCAACAAAATTGACAAACTTGATTTTTGTGGAATTTGTAAAAAAATTTTCTAAAATTTGTAAATTTCGTCTTTTTTTGCGATTTCCGGAAAAATTTAATACAAAACACATCATTAAAATCTCTTACTTGGCTCGGAGCTTTAAAATAGGTGTTTTCTTTTTGCACGTTGTGGTAGACCTAAGTCAGCTCCGTCAATAACACACCATTCGTTTTATAAAAATAATTTGACTCGGTTCTCAAAAACCGTATTCGTTTTAAAAGCTTTATTTAAGTTTTATATTAACCGGAGGCAGAAATATGTCTACATGACGCAAAATTGAATTTTCCGACTAGTACTGTAAAGACTTTACAAGACGCAAAATATAATTTGTAACAAAGTTACCAACAAAATTGACAAACTTGATTTTTGTGGAATTTGTAAAAAAATTTTCTCAAATTTGTAAATTTTGTCTTTTCTTGCGATTTCCGGAAAAATTTAATACAAAACTAACAAAACAAATCATTAAAATTTCTTACTTGACTCGGAGCTTTACAATACCGGGTCAAAGTGCTTTTTTTCAATTTCAATTTAGCTCTTCTTCAGTAATGTGACATTTTCCTCACTTTTATGTAATAACAATTTCCGGAAATCGTCTTGGAAACAACATTTTCCTGCTTAGTTAAGCGCAGGAAAATTGAATTTTCCTACTAGTACTGTAAGGACTTTACAAGACGAAAAATATAGTTTGTAAGTATAGTTACCAACAAAATGGACAAAGTTGATTTTTGTGGAATTTATAAACAAAATTTCTAAAATTTGTAAATTTCGTCTTTTTTTGCGATTTCCGGTACAATTTAATACAAAACTCGTCAGTAAAATCTCTTACATTGACTCGGAGCTTTAAAATACTCGGCACAAAGTGCCTCGTATCTCAATTTAGCTACTCTTCAGTAATGTGACATTTTCCTGACTTGTATGTAAATAACTATTTTCGAAAATGGTCTTGGAAACAACATTTTCCTACTTATTTACGCGCAGGGAAATTGAATTTTCCGACTAGTACTGTAAAGACTTTACAAAACGCAAAATATAGTTTGTAACAAAGTTACCAACAAAATTGACAAACTTGATTTTTGTGGAATTTGTAAAAAAATTTTCTAAAATTTGTAAATTTTGTCTTTTCTTGCGATTTCCGGAAAAATTTAATACAAAACACATCATTAAAATCTCTTACTTGACTCGGAGCTTTAAAATACCGGGTCAAAGTGCTTTTTTTTTCAATTTCAATTTAGCTCTTCTTCAGTAATGTGACATTTTCCTCACTTTTATGTAATAACTATTTCCGGAAATCGTCTTGGAAACAACATTTTCCTGCTTAGTTAAGCGCAGGAAAATGAATTTTCCTACTAGTACTGTAAGGACTTTACAAGACGAAAAATATAGTTTGTAAGTAAATTGAATTTTCCTACTAGTACTGTAAGGACTTTACAAGACGAAAAATATAGTTTGTAAGTATAGTTACCAACAAAATGGACAAAGTTGATTTTTGTGGAATTTATAAACAAAATTTCTAAAATTTGTAAATTTCGTCTTTTTTGCGATTTCCGGAACAATTTAATACAAAACTCGTCAGTAAAATCTCTTACATTGACTCGGAGCTTTAAAATACTTGGCACAAAGTGCCTCGTATTTCAATTTAGCTACTCTTCAGTAATGTGACATTTTCCTGACTTGTATGTAAATAACTATTTTCGAAAATGGTCTTGGAAACAACATTTTCCTACTTATTTACGCGCAGGGAAATTGAATTTTCCGACTAGTGCTGTAAAGACTTTACAAAACGCAAAATATAGTTTGTAACTATAGTTACCAACATAATTTACAAACTTGATTTTAGTGGAATTGTGAAAAAAAAATTCTAAAATTTGTAAATTTTGTCTTTTTTTGAGATTTCCGGAAAAGTTTAATACAAAACACGTCAGTAAAATCTCTTACTTGACTCGGAGCTTTAAAATACTCTGCACAAAGTGCCTCGTACTTCAATTTAGCTCTTCTTCAGTAATGTGACATTTTCCTGACTTTCTGTCAAATTTTCACAATCACTGCAAGTTACAAGAAAGAAACGAAAGTGAATTTCTTAATTACACAATTCTTCAAAATAGAAACTGATGAAGAAAACAATAAACGCCATATCGAAAAAGTACTTGCAGAGGTGCTTCGAAGATTGAAAAAGGTGTCGACAAAAGTGTATTATACATTATGTTGGGAGGATGGTATTGAATATTAACCAAATTTTTTGAGAAAAAAGAAAATTCGTGGTATAATGCTTGGAATGCAATTGTAAAATTTAGAATGGTTTCTCAATCTCGACGATTCATATTACAATTTAAGCTATAGTGCATTTGGAAAAGAGCCGGAGTAATAAATCAGCCAGTCAGACAGATTTCAGTGTAGTAGATGAGAAAACTATATATTGTAAATAAATTCTAATTTATTTTATTGTATGAAGTGTTATTGTTCACTCTTTTACAAATTACCCACTTTCTACGCCTATGAACCCTTTGTCGAAGGATTTAGCTGGGAGCTTAATGAGGGTTTCCTATTATCAACGCGGTCATTTTTAAAGGGTCTTCTATTGTTTGGTGGTCTTAGTCATTAGTACGAAAGAAGCGTCATTTTCATTTTATGTTTCCGATATTTGCAAAATTTATTATTGAAAACTGATGTGCCGCTCGTATAGCAAAAACACCATACTATACTTGAAGTAGTTGATTTATTACTTCGGCTCTTTTCCAAATGCACTATAGTGTTTAATTTGGTATTTACGAAAAAATTCGCATTTTCGAGCATTTTTCAATACAAAAGGTCATTAAATTTCAAAGTAAATTTCTTAAACGATGTTCTCAAATCTCCCCCTTTACTCGTAAAATAGAACAATTTCAAACTAATATAACGAAGGACTACAAAATCGGGGGCACAAGTAGGTATCCAATGTTTGATTTGGCACAATTTCAGAAGGTAGTTGAGCGTAACCACCCAGTCTAAAAAACTTAAAGCTGCCCGGACACATCTAATCCATTTAAGCACTTGAAAAATTGCTATACCATTGTAGGTATTTAAAATTTGTGTCTAAAAGAAAATATTCCTTTTACACAAATACACGTTTTCCGTCGGGTGTTAGAGGATTACGGTTTTAAACCTTAGCACTGAAACTGAAATACTAAAATAAAAAAACAGTATGAGATATTTTTATTTATTTGAATTTATGTTTATACATAATAAAGTGGATTTTCGTTTTGGAATCTGAAATAATTTTTGACATGCATTATTTCTATAAAATGGTATGTGCATTATTTATTTAGATGAAATGCAAATTGAATAACATAAACAAACACAATATAACAATAAATCGTAATAATTAGTGAAAATGCTATCGCAGAATATTAGCGTAGCCACTTAACAAATAATTTTGTTGTGTCTTTCATAAAGATAATTAATCAAATATAACTAATTGAAGTTGTCAGTGGATTTTAAATTGACTTAATTCGATATTATTTAGCATAGAACATTCTGTGAGCAAAGTAAATGAAACAATTTATATGTTTATGTAAGTATATGTTTTACGATTTTGCCGATGTTACAAAAAAGAACTAAATTACAACTGTCCAGTACATAGAGGGGCAGATTATATAGAATTCGAGAAGGAATATATCCAGACGAGGCAAAAAACCAAAAATTAATACAATTTTGGAATCACGGAACATATTATGATAAGCGAAGGAAATTAAAAGAAACGAACGCTCTGCAAGATGAATTTACGAAAAGAAAATATTCACTAAAAAACAACTCAAGAATAAATTGGAAAATTTGGATATAAAAAAGGGACAAAAACCATAAGGACACAACAACTTCCTAAAAACAAAGTTAAGATTGAAAATACTGAAGGCTCCATGGGCAAGGTTGAAGAGAAACTGGGAAATCGAGATGAAGAAACTAAGCGATAAATTGTGTGTTGTTGAAACCAAGAAGAATAAATTTCTATAAGGAGATGTCCCAGAAAGATAGAAAAATGAGCAGAGAGAAACGTAAAACAAAACTAAAAATACAAAAATACCGGTAAGGAAAAGAAATTTCACAATCAGTAGGTCAAGAAAACCAATCAGATCAAGATTGGATATTTAGTTTGAGATTTCAATAGTACCTAATAAAAAAACATATTGGTCTTCGAGCCTTTGAGCTAAAAAATAGTGATGAAGATGCAGATGTAACTCTCGAATTAACGAAACGCACCCAAAGTACGGACAGAGCTAAAAATGTTGCAAAGTAGGTTTACATCGAAAGATATACGGGTTTTTCAACGAAAAGGAGCCACCCTTTATAACTTCTAACAGAATCAAAATTTGAAAAATCGGCGATACCCGTCTATAATAATATCGAGGGGGACACTTTTTGACATAAGTTTGAGATTTCATACCTTAACCCCCTGGGTCCCACAAACATACCCTTAATTTTTTTAAATAGCAACATGGGTCATGTGATACGTCATTTGAAAGGTCTTTTGATATCTTGCATTACTGCGTTTAAAATTTTAAAATCGTTCAATTCGTTTGTGAGATATTTTAATTTAAAGTTTTAGAGAACTGATATAATTTTCTTCAAAATGGTTGTTTTTTATTTTTTTTTTGCTTTTATAGTCAAGATAAATTGATACGAAATTCATTGTATTAAACTTTTTTTTAATTACATGGAAATAAAACTTAAAATAAATTAAAAAGTCAGTAATATTTTTATATTGCATTATTATAACGACAAATTATATCAGTTCTCTAAAACTTTAAATTAAAATATCTCACAAACGAATTGAACGATTTTAAAATTTTAAACGCAGTAATGCAAGATATCAAAAGACCTTTCAAATGACGTATCACATGACCCATGTTGCTATTTAAAAAAATTAAGGGTATGTTTGTGGGACCCAGGGGGTTAAGGTATGAAATCTCAAACTTATGTCAAAAAGTGTCCCCCTCGATATTATTATAGACGGGTATCGCCGATTTTTCAAATTTTGATTCTGTTAGAAGTTATAAAGGGTGGCTCCTTTTCGTTGAAAAACCCTGTATGTATTAGGGCCGCTTTTACTTATAATGGTTTGGATGGCATTACAAGAAGGACAAACGAATTAGGAACAAGCTAGTCTGAGGAAGTTAAAGTAAATAATAATCAAAGAGGTATTGTATAAAAATTAGTTTGGGCGAGACAAATAATACCTAAACGTTCTCCTGCGGAAAATTTCGGTCACCTTTAATTTAGCACCTTTCACGCCTTAATTACACGTGCAAATCACTTTTCACTAGCAATCAACCTCATCTGATAGTGGAAAAATTTGATATTGGCACACGTGCGCTTATCTAAGAACTCAATTTTCACCAAAAAGTCACAATTAATGGAAAATATCTAATCCCATGTACTGCTTTTCCACGTCCAAGAAAAAAAATATTTGAAAGACAAATTGCAGTACAGCGTACGGTTTAACTAAAGTTTTTATGATGGCGTACCATACAGGGGGAATTCAAAAATGCAATGCATGTCACCAACAAAAAAATACAAAGGTTATCACTACCCCAAGAACAACTAGAAATTAAAAACATTTTCCCCTGTAATCTTGATGCCGTCCGTTTTAAAAGTGTGGTAATTTTCGCGGTCCCAAGAATTGTCACTCTAAGCCCAAGAATTATTATTTTTACCCCAAGAATTATTTTTTCGACCCCAGCTTCTTAATTATTTTGGTCCCAAGAATTCTAATCCCAAGAATTATTATATTAGCCCCAAAAATTATTATTTTAACCCACAGAATCATTCTTTGGCCCCAAGATTTTATTCATTTTACCCCATGATTTTATTCATTTTATTCAATTGAAAAAAAAATATACTAAACCTACCTCTAACCTAAGCGTCTGAGTGGCAATATACAGGGTGACATTGAAAAAACTACAATGCATATTACCACGCGATAGAGGGCCATGAAATAATAAAAAAAATTCCTATACACTAATGTCATATCGCCTTTTGTTTTTAAGATAAGATAGATACGTTGAGCTTCGGAAGAATTAGAATAGAATAGAATATAATATATTTCTCAATGACACATACATTTCCGAAAAACAAGATAGATAATAATTGAACAAAGAAAATAAATAAAGTTAAAAATAAAATAAAATATTTGGGTTAATAAATCAACGTAACTCACCTCATGTGTCATGAGAAAAATGCAACCCTCCAAGGCAAAGCCCGTGCGGAGGCATGTTTCTATGGGTTAATATTTACAAACGTAGCTATCTTCAATTTACAAATTTTTACAGTAGTGGAGTTATTGTGTGTTCC
Source organism: Pyrocoelia pectoralis (assembly GCA_036250285.1). Classification (NCBI taxonomy): domain Eukaryota; kingdom Metazoa; phylum Arthropoda; class Insecta; order Coleoptera; family Lampyridae; genus Pyrocoelia; species Pyrocoelia pectoralis. The sequence continues at coordinate 14,949,362 of CM070079.1, forward strand.
AAAGTAAATATAATTTTTACATTGGTTTCTTACTTAGCTAAAAATATATACTAGATAAAATTACTCTCGTTATAGTAGTGCTATAGTGAGGCATACGATTAGTTTAACTTTGTTATAAGTACATTTATAATATTATGTAGTACACATATTTATAATTCGACGTTAAAAAAAGTGTTTTCAATGTCTTTAACTGTAAATAAGTGTTTACCAAATAAGTGTGGTGTTCTCTTACTTCTAATTAGTTCTGGTATTTTATAATACATTCTAGGTGCCAAAAAATTAAAAGTTTTTGTAAAAAATGTCTTCCGGATTTCTTAGCTTAATCTTATATGTAGCATTGTCACCAATTTTTAACACCTTATATACATACATGTACCTTAGCGGTAGTATATGGGGTTGACAAAAAAGAGGGAAGGCTGTCTCAGTTCTGTTTTTATTCATTATAATTCTAATAAATCTTTTTTGATATATGCTCAATGGTTTAAGATTTGTTTTGTTGTGTATTATTGCTTAGATTTTTAATGAAATAAAAAATTCTTAAAACATTACATAATTGTTTTTTCATTTTAATTATGTGTAGTTTATAGTTTAATTCACTATCTATTATAATGCCTAGATATTTAATTGATGCATCCCTTATTATTTGAGAGCATTTATCTGAACATTCACTTTTCTTGTATAGGCAAGTGATACATTTATATATAATGCTTCTGTCAGAGATCACTTCTCCTTTTAGGTTAAAATTGATATATTTAGTTTTTTCCGGACTTAAAATCATATTGTTTATTGCAAACCACCATCTAATGTTTATTAAATCTTTATTCATTTGCGAACTTACATCTTCCCAAGAATTCCCTATATAGCATAGTGCAGTGTCGTCAGCAAATGAAGTTATTTCTCCTTGAAACTTTGCATCGCATAGGTCATTTATGTATATTAGGAAGAGTGTAGCTCCCAACACTGACCCTTGTGGTACACCATGTTTTATTTCTTTAAAGTTACTTAACGTTCCGTTAATTTTCACACATTGTCTTCTATTCATTAGATATCTAGTAAACCATTTATGAACTACACCCCTTATTCCACAGTTATACATTTTGTCTAGTAGGATATCGTGATTCACTGTATCGAAGGCTTTTGTAATATCCAAAAACAATCCACTTACACACTTTCCATCATTTATTCCATTTGATACTTTGTTCATAAACTTTAATAATGCTTTCTCTGTGTCGAAGTGTTCTCTAAATCCAAATTTGATCGAGCTTCGCGATAACACATAATCATGTCTCTGTAATCTTCAGACGTGTAGAGAACCATTTTTAAAAGCGATTTTAAAAAACGAGAAGCAAAATAATCAAACAAAAACGTAATCAGGAACACGAGAAACTTGAATAAATTATTACAATATTAATTTGATAGGTGTCATAATTTCGTAGTCAAGATGCTCTATCTTAACAACAAATGGTGATCGGACATTAGTGTATAGGAATTTTTTTATTATTTCTTGGCCCTCTATCGCGTGGTAATATGCATTGTAGTTTTTTCAATGTCACCCTGTACATTTAGGTTGGTATTTTTTTTTAGTTTCAAATACTGTTTAGTATCATATTCCCGTTTGTATCAATTGAACAAAAATATACTAAACCTACTTCTAACCTAAGCGCCTGAGTGGCAATATACGTTTAGGGTGGCATTTTTTTTAGTTTCAAATACTTCTATAAAATAAGTAAATAAATAAAATCTTGGGGTAAAATAAAAAAAATCTTGGGGTGAAATGAATAAAATCTTGGGGACAAAAGAATAATTACGTGGGCTAAATTAATAATTTTGGGGGCTAATATAATAAGTCTTGGGAACAAAAGTCTTGGAACCAAAATAATTAAAAATCTAAAGTAGAAAAAATAATTCTTGGGGTAAAAATAATAATTCTTGGGGTGAGAATGACAATTCCTAGGATGCACAAAATAATATCTCGTTTTAAAATAGTTATTTTTTGCTACTGTAAAAGACGCTTTAATCAGATTCCTAACTAATTTTGAAGAGTCTATTTTGTTGGTGTAAATGTTTCTTACCTAACCATTTAGGTATCTTGGAAAATCTTCCGTCACTAAGGCCTTGTATTTTTCATTGAACCTTCCCTCTCTTATCTTCATCCTTCTTTCCTGAGTTTTTACATCCTCATCTCTCCTTACTATTTCCGAAGTTATATCCCGTCCCGCCTCTCTCTTCCACTTTACCTCCTCTCTTGCATGTCCCCCTCTTTCATAATATCACCTTCTTTCCTCCTGACTCTGCCTTATTTTACCATTCTTCACCTCGTTCCACACGCATCTTAAGGTCCCCCCTTCCTCCCTTCTTTCCATTCTTTCTTCGAAAACCATCGCTCTCCTTCCCGTTTCTATACGTAACTTCCTCATCTTTACCTCTTCCTCCACCACAATTTATGTCAAGAAGCATTTGAGTAGTCTCCTACAATAATTATTGTACTATAAATAAGAAAACCATTACTCCGAACTCCTCAAAGAAGGCTCCACCAGTATTGTAGCTGTAGGAGACCCTCATCATATCAAGAACCATATAATATAGTGTTTGCTTCATATATTTTTAATTGACTTTTGAGTAAAGTAATGTTATCCATTGAGTGTTTTTGAATGCTTCGAGTTTTGTAGCCGATTCACACAAAGAAACACAATACGAAATTTTGCTTAGAACAAGTGTCAGGAAGAATCTTTTTCGACACATTTATGAATAAATTAAGTTGAAGATGGCACGTCGCCATTCCAAGTTTGCTTCATGAATTTAAAATTTAAAAGAGCGTTGTTAATGAATAATGAAAATAGAAGGCCTTTCAACCAAAATCATCCTAGAACTACGCATATCGTCAACACAGATTAAATAGATATCTTTTAAACAATAAATTACTGGAGAGCGACATCCAAAAATCCGAAACGGAATTTTCATTAGACATTGTTATCTGGTATTTTCTTCCAATTAAAAGAATTCATGGAACATTTACAATGGCGTTTTAAATAACAATTAAAAATATTTCTTAATCTTTTATAACAACGTAAATTGTACATGTCAACATTTTTACGACTGTTACAGTCGTTAGTACATCACTAAACAATTATTTCAATTAATTAATTGGACTTATTCGACTTAATTATTTCGATGTTGCTTAATTTTAAGGATGAAGAGATTTTTAAAATGAATGACTCTTAATATTTAAAGTTCTAATTACATTCCAACCTATTATTGTATTTGTTTTAGTGAAATATTTGGGTTAGATAAAAATACGAGGCAATATTTTGGACGACAAGATGACAATGTCTTCATTAATAAACTTGAAGTTAATAGAATTTGAAGATATAAATTTGGTTTAAAATAGACAAACACTGTCCTAGAGAAAAGCCTGAAAACTATCTTTTTTGAAGAGCGAGGTACAATTTCCGCATTTCAGAATATTAAGAAGAACGGAAAGTCAGGTCATTTGTTCATCCTATCACTGTTTCAGAATCCGTTTAGAGTGCAACGGTACTATAGAGAGGTTAAATGTCATTTGAATTTGAAATTTTCCTTTGGGACAACTTCCAGAAAAACTTTCATGCGATCATTTGCTACGGTATATTTAGATGTTACATTTGCAACCACCCCTATTTGCTTTCATACAATCTGATATTTCTCTACACCTCAGATATAATAAATCTTATTTTAGAAACGAAATCTACATTTATACAATGTCAGAAAGGATGATTTTGAACAATATTACAAAAATATGCGTCTCAATGGCAACGCATGTGGCCTTGATTGGTAATTGATCAAAAGAAATTCGTATTTTTCGTTATATCCTTGTCTACTTTGTAACCATTGACACTGAGACAATAGAAAACAGACATTATCACCACAATGTACATTGCTTAGTATCAGAAGAAGTCCAAACGATCTTTTATTGAGCAACGCTACCACAGCAATTTTCAAAGCCACTACCATATAAATAATTTAGTCTCCAACAGACCTTTTTGATATTGTTAGGATCCATAGGTAGTACTGCTACATGTATTTTCCACACTCAAGCAACATTCACTTCATTCACAGGATCACAAAAAATTCCTACACCTGTTTCAACATTTACGATGAACATTGTGAATTCTTGAACATTTTATACTAAACTTACTACTAACTTAAAATAGTTAGTTACAAGCAATTTTTTTTCGGAACTGCAACGACCTCATATTTAGTAATTAAAATTCTGTTATTAAAAAATGAATTATTCACATTATATGGATCATACAAAATTGTAAGGGGTTCTGATCACAAAATGGAGACATCCAAAGCCTTATTTTTTTTAAATTGTGCTGTGCAATTTGTGTTCAAAAAGTGAATAAGGGTGATTAAGGATCACAGATCTTAGCAAGAAGACATTAACTAAATTATGCTTCAATGTTGCCAATTACCATAGCCATAGCACCATTTATTACGTTTCTAAAATTCGGTAGAGCAGGCTATTCACAGATTCTTCTATAGTCCATTCCATACATCAGAGTCAGTATGGCTATGATAGGGCCGTGGAATCCTTACGAGAGATTTCTTGTCGACGTTGTCAGTTCTCGGCAACAAGCGATGTTCTAAGTTTATGTATTTTAGTGAAATCGAAGGTTCCCAATAAGTCTCTCAGCCGATGGTCGATGCCCGCGTTGTAAGATATCTATTTACAATAAATTATAAATTATCGGAGTAATTTTGCCGCAATTATATCAAAAATATCTCATGCGTATTTATTTATTTAGTTATGCCCAATTAATAAATAATAAGTGTTTCATTACAGACTTTAAGGAATGCCCTGTATAATATGTAAAACAAAATTTGTATTAAGCCCTTAGTGTAAATAATTATATGTGTAATTAAAAATATTCGTTGTATTTTTATTATAAATACATGTATTTTTTTAAGTTGTTATTATTATAATTTAAAAAAAAATAAACTACCACCCATCAGCGAGGATAATGCTTTTTAAAAAGGTAGAAACAAATTTAAGCTAATAAGTATGATCAGCACTATTTTTCAATAATTTATTTGTATACCGGTTACAAAATAATGTGGTTAGTCAAGGAAAAGGCATTGTGTGATTATTACCTGTTAAGCGCTCAGGAATACAAAAGCAGCATTTATTTATGATTCGACAGTTGCAAACTTATTTACAAACAGTTTTGTGCTGAAATCTGGCTTCATCGCTTTGCATTAAAGCCCATACTGACTCTGATGTATGGAATACAGTATAGACCTTCTATTGTACTTTTCACACCGAGAATTCAGTATTGAGCCTTATGTAACATGGCTGGGCCGGTCAGGAATTAACCGAGGGGATAATCACCTCTGTAATCCGTTGTACACTAGGATTGTAATATTTTGTAATCCATGTAATCTGTTGTAATCCATGTAATCTTTTGTAATCCATGTAATCATTTGTAATCTGTAACCCTTTGTACACGAATTTTGACCCCCATGATTTTAACGTTATTTATGAAGAATAATCTTGACAATAAACAATACATTTTATTTTTATTAAGTACAATTTATACAAAAATCAAAAGTATTTTTTTATCTTTATTTACTAATATTGGTTGCAAATATTCAAATATAATTTACAACGATTAGAGAGCGAGCCGATGAATGCTGAATTCTAGGTTGTGAAAAGTACAATAGAAACTTCGAATCTACGCATACAGTGAAGGTCAGGTTTAACCACAGATGTACAGAAGACAGAGGATTGCACTGTCATCAAACATAATCCAAAACCTGACTACACGTATATTAAATTGATAATAATTATAAATTAAAATGTCCTTTATTCTTTCAGATTGCGATGGTAATAAGCTTAAATTGTTATTATACTTTATGCGCCAAAATATACAGTACTGGCTTTCGCCTAGCCCGCGCGTCTGCGTGTTGTTGCATCACCATTATGTATTGCTAGTTGTATAACGAACGTTGTGCTCTGTGGTTGGAAGTGACAATGGGTTTCGCGACGGAGGAAAAAGTGTTTATAGTGGAATATCGGAAATGGTTATCAAGGCGTAGGACTGAGTTCCCCTACCCATCCCATTCCCCCGATCTGACATCACCTGATGCTTAGGTGTGGGGACTGTCAAAGGAGAACATTTTCAGCTGTCCAGATCCACCCAAAATTGTGCTTGCATTACGTCAGAAGATCGTCTCGTTTTTCAGGACTCTGAAGATACTTAAATGATTTAAAATCTGCGTAATCGTTATGAACACTGCTTTGAACATTTTGAACACTTATAATATAATCCCGAGAAGAAGAAGTTTTTTTTATAAGTTTTTTTTCTTCTTCGTTCGTAAGACGTACCTTTAATATTTTTTTTTTTGTAATATAGGGTTAAGTGTAAGAGCAGATTATGAAGAGTACTACACTCTTCATAAATCTGAACTTCGCCCTTTTGAAGGCGATTGTGATACTGTGCTATTTTATTATGTTATTTATTGTTTATGTTCTTATGAATTTCTCCTTTATTTTCTTTTGTATAATACCTTTACTGATATTATCCTTCTCCTTCAATAAATGTCCTTTATTATTATGTATGTACTTCGATTGTTATTGATACTCAGTATTATTATTATTATTATTACTAAATAATAACAATAAGATTAACATAGTGTTCAAGTACCTACTGTATATTTTGGCGGATACTATATTTGTTTTATTTACTTCACTCATCATTAAGCACAATTCGTTCCACTTCATCGTTTGCTAGAAGCATTGACAGCCCTTCAATTGGTTAAATTGATGAATAAATGTTTCTGTTAGTATCATGTTGGCCAAATTCAATTCTTTCAAAGCTACCCTGCCTTTGTAAGCAAGAATCTCCAACTCCATCTTGTCGTGCGTCTTCTTAGATCTGTATTTCACCAGAGGGGAGTATTTGACAGGGTGCCAATTGAAACAAAAAAAAACCGAACATACGAAAGCGAATAAGTACCTACTAAAAAAGAAATGATTATAAAACACGACTAATACACAGAGAACCATGCAGCAGAAGATGAGAAATATATCGATACATCATTCCACAATAGTTAGGAACGCTTACATGATGAGATGAACGCGATCTCTCACTCTATGAATCACCGTCGTACAAGATAAAGTACAGCAAATCGTTCTTGGAGGGAGATTAAATTGTTTATTTAATTTAACCGAGTTTATTCACAAAAATTCATTCAGCCATCTATTGTAAAAAATGAATACCAAACAGTACAACACTATCAATGAACCGAAATTTCAGGGTTGCACTGCACACGTAAATAATTATAAGACAGAAACAATGAGCTATGCAAATGAGTATTCGGGAAATAGAATATTTAGTCAATGGTAATTATCTTTAAACAAAGATGTACTTCGACCAGACGTTTCTTTATCATATAACAATAATGTTTACAATAATAGTGATAAACATTTATAATAGTAGTATTGTAAGCGTGTAAAAAATCGTCCCAGATGCTTCTGAAAAAAAAATAATATATAGGTTGGTAAGTTTCATAGTTCTGGTGGTTGCTACCCACGAAGTAGAAACCAGCTTTCACAAGGCTATTGAAATAGCGAACCATAGCAACAAGCTTTCGTTTTAAGAGGTCGTGATGTACAAATTAGTTTTACCTTATTTATTAAGCGAAAAAGCCACTTTTATAGGTTATATGACGAATTGCTCGCCAGCACTTGGGTGTAACAAACCAATTAGTCCAATGGTAATCGTGAAATACTTTAACTAGTTATAACATTTTAAAGTCCGTTCAACTTCGAATTTTGTTTACTGTGTAGATGAGAATTTGCAAAAGAATGAAGTCTTTTATGACTCTGATTCTAGACTTATTTTTGTTAAAACTAGACAGAACATTCCTTTGCGTAGGAACCATGAGCTATTTTTAGAAGTTCTGGTAAAAAGGTATCGAATAACCGCCAACACAATTCTTCAGCTGCTTAAATTTTTAATTTGGTAACTTACATAACGTTCCACATATATTTTTGCTAATGTTTAATATTAAAAAAAAAAAGAACACATATGTATCCTATTTATCCAGTGGTTCTGCTTGTGAACTACACAAGCGTTATCGAGCAAGTATGGAGAGAAAGGTTAACGATCTTTAAAACTAGATTCGCAGTGAACCAAAACATGTAATTGAGTAACCTTGATTGCATTAGTAAATTATACATGTTTTTTTTGTGTTCTATTTTCAGATAAAGACAAGGTCGACCAGTGTAAATATAATTCTTTATGAATAACTTCCAAAATCATCTCAACGCTATTCCCAAAAGTGATAAAAATGCGTTATTTCTTTACAATTGTCTTAATTTATAACATCTATAAGAAATATGCGAAAGGAATGCAAGTCATGATGGTGTATATATGAAAATTCTCACAGTAGTATTAAAAATTTACACTCTGCAGCTAAAATTAAGTTTGAAAACTAATTCAAGGATGTTGGCACGTACATTCATAATTTTTTTCCAAGCCAGTCCCTTTCTAACTCTACGAAAATACCTCAAAATATCGTATTATTTGGAAATGTTTCTTTCTCATATTAATTGTTCAAATTTGTAAATGCGGGAAGTAAATAAATAAGAATATGGTACACATTTCTGCTTTTTATCTGATCAAGTTTGTTAATTGAAGAATTTCCGTTTCGGACTGACATGACACTCCCAACTCTCTGCCAGAAGAAAAAATAACTATGTATTCTAATTCGAATCAAAACAGTGAGGTACTTCGCCCTTCCCATTTTAACGAAAATGAAATTTTGTAATTTTGATTGAAAATGTAAACCATGATCATGATCACTACTAAGCCATGCCACCTGTTCAGATGCTCTCTTTTCACAATAACCGATCGCCTATTCTATAATAGAATTAACCTTACTTGGAAATGGCATTGTGAGAAATTGAATACAAACATTTATGATGTCGAATGATGTAAAATAATAGAACGTCCTGTATGCCTAATTATCTTTAAATATGTCAATCAATTGATTTTTTCGATGAAAGTTCTGAACCTTCGCTTTTTCATAATTCTGTTCTGCTATTGTAATCTTTGGGAAACTACAATTCTACATTTTACTGCAGATCATAAGTAACCCCATAATAATTGCTGTTTAGCTTTGAGGAAAATCTTAATAAAGTAGAGATCACCTTCAAACTTTACTGCTATTCAAAGTTTTCAGAAGCCATATTGGTTTTTTGCATAATCCAGAATTTATAGTGTTCTGAGTGCACTTCCACCAGGGCGAGAATTCAGTGCCGGATTAACAAGATGAAGGCCTCTAGGCAGTCAAAATCTCGGGGCACTGTCACCGAATAATTTTACGAATATCATTTTATTGCACAAAAAAAATTACAAATTATCAACAAATTAATATAAAATATAACTAAATGATAATTATCAAAAGTAAAGTACATATATACTTATAGTAATACACAAAATCTTACTTTAAATATTAAAAAAAAAATTAAATATTTGGTTTCCTCAATTTTTTGACCATAAACATCTTGGAATTCTGTGTTCTGCAAGGTGTCGTATTCAATGGCCATAATAGCAAGTGAGTTCAGTCTTTCTTGTGTCATTGAAGATCGATGACATTTTTGTAGCACTTGTAACTTAACTTTGAAAAGCTTCGTTTGTTAACATGAGACACTTATATATTTTTTATGTCATACTAGCTTATTATTTCACCATAACATAACAACTAGTAAAACAAGAGACATATTAATGACTAAATAACGCCCCTTTACATAACAACCGGATTTTACATAGCAACGGGCATTATTTTTTATAAAGCTAGCTTATAACGCCCGCAAATGTAAAATCTCATCACTATAGATACGGTCAAGGATGTTAAATGTCAGTCTATACTGATTTTATTGTTATCATCTGTTTTAATCATCTTAATCAACTTCTTGCAAGTATGACATAAAGTTATGAAGGCACCACGGGCGTTATGAGTATAGCGCCTACGGTCGACGTATATCCCTCGGGCTATACACCGTCGACCTTAGGCGTTATTTAGTTCATAACGCCCCTAGCTACCTTAATTACTATAATGGCGCCATAACATTGGGAAACGTTGATTGCACCAAGTTTTCTAAAATAAGTTTGTATGATCGTGAAGCTGGTACCGTTTCTTCATTTCGTTTGTAATCAAAATTTCTTCAATTCGTTTGTAATCAAAATTTCTTCATTTAAAGATTTATTTGTATATATACACATATATATTATGTACAGTTTAATCTAATGTTGGCTCCATGCTTTTTAGGGGACCTTTAAAAAGCGTGGGGCCCATCACGCAAGAGGGAAGAAACGAATCATTTTATGGCTGTGTATTATCTTCCGATTTAGGAGCTTTCGAAATATGTATAAACTGACTTTAGAGTTGCAGCCTCTTACTTAACCGCAGACTTCCAGATTCAACAGTGTTTACTCGTGTTTTCAATAGGTACACTCCGTGATACTGGTGCAATGCCCAGTAATCATATTTCTTTGGATAAAGTAGAAGACATTAAGCAGTCTGTAGAACGTAGTCCTTCAAACAAGCACACGCAGAATTTCTACACGTATCGGTGTTCCATATACAAGAGTATGGCGGACATTACGCATGTACGGTTTTTATCCGTATCATTTACAGCTCATTCAACACCTTCGAGTAGGAGATACAGATAGACGATTGGAATTTTATCTTGAAAATCGCCAAGTAATCCTATTTGTAATCTTCACTGATGAAGCCACACTGCATCAATAAAAAATTCGTATTTCACATCTGCGAAGACAACCCACATGCCATTGTGGAGACACATTTTCAAGAACGCTTCTCTGTAAATGTGTGGTGTGGCTTGATGGATAATCAGTTGATTGGGCCTGTTGTGTTACCCGGTTATCTACACATTCTTGAAAATGAGCTTCCAGAATTATTGGAAGAGATTCCCTTGGCTACAAGAATGTGTATGTTCTTCCAGCATGACGGAGCTCCTGCACATTCTAGTCGTCAGGTGACACATCATCTAAACCTAACATTTCTCGGCTAATGGATCGGTAGATATGGTCACGTTTCTTGGCCACCAAGCTCCCCGGAGTGCATTGATGTTGGTGGTGGAATTTTTATACAACGCAAAACAAATTTGATCACGTAGTCAATTGATCGCATTGTTAGTTGACGATATAGTTAACCATGCTTTTATAAAACCGGCCGCAAATGTATAACCTACATCTAAATATTTTAAAAGAATAAATCGCAATACCCTCATGAGTAATGATAAAAATAATAATACACCTTCATAAAATAATTCGTTTCTCGATTTCTCGAAAGCTCCTAAATCCAGTGATCAAACTGTTATGCAACGGGATTACCTCTCATCCCTTCGATCGCAGCTGTCCGAACGCATAAACAACGGCGAAGCCGACCTAACTATCAAGTACATACGTGGTTCCCCGAAAATTGTACAAGCGCAACAACCAAAAAACTAAACAGCGCAAATAAACTTAAAGCCCAACTCACCCAGATAACATTTATGTACACTAATCTTGGTTCACTACCTGCAAAATTTAATGACCTCCTAGCCTGCGCCAACGAAGTGAAACCCACCTTTATTCTAATTAGCGAAACTTGGCTAAACGAATCAGTGTCAGACGCCATCATCGCCCCATTACAACATCTATAGACATGATCGCCCTAACCGCAGAGGGGGTGGAGTCTGTATCTACGCTGCGGATGACATCGCCAACTTAAAAATATCTGCTGGGTATAATGACTTCTATCAAACAATTAACACCTCGTCCCTATGGCTAAATATTAAAATATCACATTTTGAATTCCTACTTTCTTGCGTCTACCGACCCCCCTCCTGTACCGACGACGAAAACGAAAATCTCCTCCTATCACTAACAAACGCAAATAACCACTCAAAACCTGTACTTATCTTTGGCGACTTTAACTACCCGGACATCGAGTGGCGGAACCCCGGCGACAAACCTCTCTCAAACTCCGCCGCTAAATTTGTAGAAGCATACGCGAACTCAAATTTCCACCAACTTATCGACCGGCCTACGAGATTCCGTCCCCCAAGCAAACCTTCACTCCTTGATCTTATTCTGGTATCTGATTCTAACCTTATTAACGAGATAGAGTACCTCCCTCCAATTGGCCTTAGTGACCACTGTGTGATCGTGAGTAAATTAGAAATCACGCTCCAGCCGCCAGCAAGCAGACTTGGTTTCACCTATAAAAACTTTCGCGCTGCAAATTATCAACAAATAAACGAATTCATCAGAAACCACCCCATCGAACCAACCTGGGACAACCTGAAGACACTCATCGATGACGTCACCACTAAGTTTGTCCCCTCGCATAATTTCAAGCGTCCGGGAGAAAAACCATGGATGAACGAACGCATAAAAACACTCATAAAATCCAAGAGAAGCTCGTGGGATACTTACAAAAGATCCCACTCCGACGTGGACTACCAACGCTACCGTTCTCTATCTAATGAAGTGACCAAACAACTTAGACTAGCGCGATCCAACTACGAAAACACCATTATTGCCTCCTCTCTTCCCAAACTTTTCTATAAATACATCAACCGATCACTAAAAACCCGAGTATCTAGCATCACTGTCAGAAACCCGACCACCAACGAACTCGCAACATCCCCCACTGAAAAAGCCAATATTTTCGCCCAGCATTTTTATGCTACTTACGTTCGCGAACCGCTACCTAGCGTTTCATCACTACCTAAACATACCAGAGTAGCCGCCTCCCTCACCGCAATTAACTTCACCCAACACGATGTGTTAAGAGAACTTCGCGCCATCAACCCTACGGCATCCCCAGGACCGGATTCTGTTTCACCCTATCTCCTAAAAATGTGTGCCGACACCCTATCGTCAGTCATCTCCAAAACATGCAGCAGTCCCTTATGGAAGCTAAGTTACCAGACGAATGGAAACTCGCCACAGTTATCCCCATATTTAAAAAAGGAAGTAAACTGCTGGCCGAAAACTATAGGCCAATCAGCCTAACGTCTGTCCTCTGCAAATGCATGGAAAAGATAGTGGCCAAGGAGGTAACCAAGTTCCTATTGGAAAACAATGTCATCCCCACGAACCAGCATGGCTTCCTTCCCGGTCGTTCTGTGCTATCCAACCTACTCCCATGCACAGACTCATGGACGAAGGCGTTCGACGCCAATATTCCAGTTGACATCGTTTATCTCGGTTTCCAGAAAGCCTTCGACCGCGTCCCCACCGAACGCCTCCTGTACAAACTTGAACACTATGGCATAAGAGGACCACTCCTCGAATGGACAGCCCAATTCTTGAAAAATAGGTCGTTCGTAGTTCGTGTTGAAAACTCCCTGTCAGCCCCCTACCCAGTGTTAAGCGGTGTACCACAGGGCTCAGTTCTGGGGCCCATTCTGTTCCTGGTGTACATTAGTGATCTGGCGGCCGATATCGCGTCAACCTGCAGTTTCTTTGCGGACGACTCCAAATTGTACAACTTTCCCCTGTCCTCAGCTACCATACTTCAAGATGACCTGATCATCATCAACGAGTGGTGTAAAACGTGGCTGCTGTCCGTCAACGCTGATAAATGTTCCGTCTTGCATGTCGGCCGAAACAACCCTCAACTGCAGTACTCACTGGGAGGTACACGTCTAAAACAAGTGAGTGATCAAGTAGACCTGGGTATCACAATAACATCTGACTTGAAATGGGGAACCCACATCTTCTCAGTGGTTAAAAGGGCAAACTCGCTGGCATACTTAATCTCACATGCCTTCAAAAACCTGACCCCTCCGCTATTAAGAAAGCTTTTTACTACGTATGTGCGCCCTGTTTTGGAGTATGGAGTTGTTGTTAGCAGTCCGTACTTCACAAAAGACATCGACTTGCTTGAAAAGGTGCAGAGACGCTTCACCAAGCTCGCTCCGAGTCTTCGTCAACTGTCCTACACCGAACGACTGAGATCGCTAGGACTTACGTCTTTAACCCAGAGACGACTTAGAGGTGACCTCATCGAAACCTACAAAATTGTCACTGGACACTACAGCTGCGGTCCACCTTGCATACTACACCCTAGCCACAACACCACCCTACGAGGCCACCGTTTCAAGCTGGTTAACGAGCGCTGCAACAAGCTACCCAGACAACATTTCCTAACCAACCGCATCGTTCAAAAGTGGAATGGTTTGCCAGCGCATGTCGTCGACGCGCCCAACTTGACCACCTTTAAAAAACTTTTGGATTCGCATATGTCGTAATTGTCCTTATATTCTACGTTTTTCTTTTTTTCTTTTTGTATTTTAAGCTTGTCACACGATTGTTGCTATTTTACTTGACTGTAACGTGCCTAAATGTATTGTGAGTACCATCGGCCTGTGGCCGCCTACTCTTTGTCTCGAATAAATAAATAAATAAATAAAAAATCGAAAGATAATACACAGTCATAAAATGATCCGTTTCTCTATTATTTAACATATGTAGTTCCCTCTTGTGTTTTTGGTACAAGGGGTGGATTTCCTGCTAAGGGGTTGCCACTTGGAAATGAAGTGTTACATATTATTGTAGCCTAATAATACTGGAACTACATGCATTAAAGATATTATAGATTTAATGGTATTTTCTATGAGTTACCTCTTCGACGAAACTAGTTTTGGGGTTGTTTTAAGATAAGGGATGGAGCTCGAAAATCGAAACTACAATAGTTTAAGAGCTCCTAAAGAGCTCCTAATTATGCGCTCATGCGCGATCCTCCCTTGCTATTTTTAAGAGGTGGGGTGAACGTTCACTCAGCCCCCCCCCCCCCCCCCCCCCCACCACTTCCAAATAATGGAAATTCCTGCTAAGGGGATCGAGCTCAAAATTTTATTCTTGCGGATTTTGAAAGTTCATAAATAGTTTCTAATTCAGTTATCATTTTTTAATTTTTGCGTGGTGGGCTCGCCAACTGAACGAGGGTAATATAAGGAGGTTTAACGAGATGTTATCCGTTACTGGAAACTACAGGCACAGGTGCTACAGGTAAGCAAAGAATGAAGAGAAATTTGGGTCCTTATGTTACGAAATTGGCATCTACAATTTTCTTTTAATTTCGGTTTGTTTCTTGTAAATGATCTTGTTTTTCTCTACGTTTTCATACCTTTCGCTACTGTGCTACTGTGTGTTTTCAGATTATAGCTAAATATTTAACTTTTTAACAACGTAATTGCATTTTGTAACTAGACACTAGACCACTACTATTTCAGAAGTGGAACACTCTTAAGAAATGAATTGCAAAATATTTAATTTTTAAGCGTCATGAAAAATGATTTTCTATTAAATATATTGTTCATTATAAGCATTCCAGCAATTTAAATCATGTGATTGGTTAAACCATTCAAAGAATGTAAAAGTGTAAAATTGTGAATGAAAATTCTATCAAAAGTCTGATTGCTTAAAGTAAACAATAGAATGAAAGTGAGGATTAAAATAACTTTAAATAAACCATCCAATACAATGAAGGTGTTGTGATGGTGAATTATCACAAAATTGTGTGTGGTAAATGACCTACAACATTTGCATTAAACGACTCAGCAATTCTGATTTTAAGAGTCTAATAAAACGAAATATTGCGCATCTATTTGTTAATTATACTAAAACATAGGTCAAAGGTCACGTCAATTAGATGAAGTGCAACTTGTAATTGTATTAAGTCGCCGTCTGGTCCATGACGCCGATCGTCACAATCCATAGCAGCTATGTATTGCAATTTGTGAGACCATTGTGACAAAATTGCAATTTAAGTAGATCTTAATTGAAAAACGAGACGATATGTGCAAATCACAGTGATATACCGAATGAAAAAGCGCGCCCCACGTAATTCTAGGAGCTAAAAAATCCAATATCGTTCAAGTTGGGGTAAATTACGTAAAAAAACAGGCTCCTGCAAAAGATACGGGAACTTAAAATAAACAATAATATTATTGTGCAGTGACGCATGTTGACGATATCTGCTCTCCCGGAGGCAAGCGGAGACTTAATGAGGTTATTCACTGTAATACAGCAGCTTCTGTACAATGCTCTTTACTTCATGGTTATGTAGTACACGAATTTTATATAAAAAAGTTTAATTAAGACGATAAAAAATTTATATCCCAAAGTGCAATTTTCTATTAAGACCGGTTAACCCAAATTAAAAGGAACGTTATTTTTGGCGCCGTTCAGGCGGAGTTAATTCATTTCTGTTTTTGTACGCTACGCTTTTACAGTTTTTGAATGATATGTTGGGGTAAACAGTACGATTGTATTTCCTTCCTGCTTCTTCGTCAAACAAAGTAACTGAAAGAACGACACACAAATGGAGAATGACAGAGACATGGGTTAGATACGATGTTATTTATCCAATTAATATTGTTTTCTAATAGTTTTAAACAATTTTACGACTAAGTTGTCAAGATGGGTTGAAATCATCCCTTATACGCTAGCACTGGTTACGACTATCACACAATGGTTTTTTTCCTGATAAGAGACAAACATCTAAAAGACATCGAAGCTTTTGTATGAGCCTCCAAAACTGTAGTTACGATAATTGTTTGATGCAAGAATAATGATATTTTGAAACGGTAACCGTTAACTTCATATTAATGACTTTGGGAAGCTTCCAAAGGTGAATAGCAACTTTAAATCGTAAAATTTACCTTTTACTCATTGAGGTAATCGATCTTTTTCTCAACGAAATTGATCTCACCACAACTGTAGATAAAAGGTCCAAAATCAAAATGCGACAGTGAAGCAATGCTAGGTCGCTAGGAACATAGTTTTAGTAGCAAAGCTGAATCCAAATCAGCCATCGCATATAATGGTAAGTTTAACGTTTCATGACAGCTCGTCCCTTCCATCTGTCTGTACCACAAGTTTAATGAAAAAAGGCCAAGAATGAAGGTATTGAAAAAAAAGGTTACCTTGATGCTCTCGCTCAAAGCGTCTGCGTTAACGATGCGTCTACAGAACTGGCAATGTTTTGTAAGTTGCTAATGTTTTCTAGATTTCTAGATTTCTAGAATAACATAGATAGTTAATAAACAACTTCAATTTGTATCAAACTATGCCGAATGAGCTTTTAGATCAAATTACATGAGTGGCGTTGACAAAGCACAAAGCTACCTAGACCTAGACCTAGAATATACAATTCATAATTCCAACAAGACGGAGCAACAGCTCACATTGAAAAACATGGGAACAGTCGAATAATTTCAACTTTCAACCTTAAGACAATAATACATTCTCATACTCACACAAAAATGCAACTTGAGTTGCAACTGATGATATTAGTTATGGCTGAATGAAAAGCTTCATTAGCTACAAGGTGTCAAAAATATATAAACAGCAATGACGCCCGTTTGACAAGTATTATTTTTAAAACACAATTAATACATTGCTTGCTGGGTCCTCTATGATGCTCAGCTATAATGAGTTCCACACATCCTGAGTCCGCTACTAAAGTACTCAATTTGAGCAATTTTGGGTAGCGATTGGAAATAGTTTTGCCTATTTCACCAATCAGCGCCGTACGTTATACAGCCCCTTCATTCGGCTGTGTCAACGTCGTTAGTCGTCCCCTGCCAAAACACTAAATCGACTTTTATCGCGGTGATCAGTGCATAGGCGCCATAGACAAATGTCTGGGCCGTCTGGGGCCCTGTTTTTAGGGATCCACCAAAATCCTCTTTTTAAAAAAAATTTAAAAATAAACTTTCCCTTTTATTTTACAAAATGCATAAATAAATGTTAAAAAACATTATCAGTAGTAGGGTTATCCATCTTAACGAAATACTAAATGTACGTAAGCCAAGCAACGTGTGGACAGCGAGAATGACCTAGTGTTACGCAACTACCGTGGCCGTTAAAAGCCAATCTCTATAAGAAAAAACTACTATTAATCATAGAAAATTTAGCGCAGCATTATTAAATGATGACACAACGAAATTAATGTGCAAGAAGAGGTTAAAAATGCTACCAACCCTATAACACAAGATACCCGGAATATCTGCAATTAGATAAAAAAATCGAAAAAAATATAACCGAATCCGAATGTGGGGAAAAGCATTAGCAAAAGATAAGAAAGATGCTTACATAAGGTACAAAATCAGCTGCATAGTATGAAAAATATAAGGTAGAAAAGAAGTGAAGGACTCCATAAAAGAAATGAAGATATGTATATGGGGAATAATTTTCTGTCGGCATGAAACAAGATGTACAATGGATCTGGAACACACCACCAAATAGAAAACGACTAACTAACGAGGAAGTGTGAACCGTTGTACAATAAAAATGAAAAACCTATTCAAAAACTCCAACCAAATATCACAATAATGTCTGCATGGAACGAGTTTTAGAAGAAAATATCATAACACAGCAAGTACATGAGACACTACTCAATTAGAAAAACAGAAAAGCTGCGGGCCGGAATCAAATGGTTAATGGAATGCGTGGTACACTCAACTAACATCATTATTTCAAAATATATTTTTAACCCAACGAGGAATCAATCACTAAATGAAAAAGCAGCATCACGATTCCAATCTATAAAAAAAAGGAAAGAAAAACAATCCGGATAACTACTGGTAAACGGCACCAGAAAAATAAGAAATAATATCAAAATGCGAGCAAAGAGCAACAAGGTGTGAGAAAAAACAGATAGATAGTGGGTGCAATTTTCATCTTAAACAAATGGTTAAAAAATGTCTAGAATATCAATTTCTCGATTTGGTAGTTCTCAAAACACTGTTTTGACGGAGTACAAATAGGCGATGTCTTAGAAAAAAACATTCTGTATTAATGTAGAAGAAATTTCAATAACGGCAACGTAACAAAACGGTAAAGTTTTCTTCACACAGCATATTGGAACTAGTGATGGCCAAACGCAAGACTAGTGATTCACCAAGTAGCTTGCCTTGAAATATAATAGCTTGGCTTGGGCTTGAAAGGCAAGCAAGCTTGATAACTCAAGCTTTTCCACAAATAAGCTTGGCTTGGATAATGCTTAAGCTTGACTTGGTTTTTTGTAGACTTGACTTGATTTTATGTCAAGCTTTAAAAATTCAAGCCAAGCCCGGGAATCCCTACGCAAGACCATATAGGTCTTGGTCTTGGATTGATATCGATGAATCGATGAAAATTATTATTTTATTTATGCTTTCTATTTATATGTGACAGAAAAATATGTAATTATAAAATGATTTCTTGATAAAATTTATTTCAATTAAATTACATTTTAGCCAAATTTCAAATAGTTTTATTTGCTTTAAGTAAATATTTCATTTAAGATAGTTATAGTGGTTACTTATTAATTTTATTTTTCAAACGAACATCATTTTACTAAAGTCAAAACAACCCAAAAAATTTTTACTTTCACGCATACATACAAAATTTTTCTTGAGAAAACAAATTTTTTTTGTGTGGTATAAATAAAAAAAAAATAAATAATCGTTCGTAATAAGAAAAATCTGCAAGAGTCTTGCAGAGCTAGTCTTACATAGTCTTGGTCTTGAACCCTTGAGTTTTGGTCTTGGTCTTGCTAATGGCGTTGCTATCTAGGTCTTGGTCTCGCAAACCTTGAGAGACCAAGACAAGACTGCAAGACCAAGACCGATTTTGGTCAAAACTATTTGGAAACGCAAACAATGCACAATGGGAATGAAGCACCACCGACAATTGGTTCGCTTAATTTTAGCGTGTATATAGCAGTCTGAGAGACGAATTTGGTGCAATTACTGTTGAAGCTGTGCGTCAAAACTGATTGAGCGACTGAGGATTCAAACGTTTTGGATCATTGATAAGAAATCAATGCACATAACACTTTGCATTACCGACGGTGTGAATAAATTCACACAGTCGCTTGTTATTCGACTCTACTGAACATGTAACAATCGTAGCTCTAGAGAAACGAAGAACAGTTCCAGCTCGAACTCAGTAAAATGTCTGATAAGTAATTTCGTTTTGCTTCAAGGGGTATCAGTTTCATAGTGAAAAACTGCTTAACGCATTTACGTCAAATAAATACATTCTTAGCAGCCCATGTACTTTGCCCTCCCCTAAATTCGGTTACGGTTTAATTCACGTTCAGAACTTTCGAAAGTTTTCTATCATTAACATTTTTGTATTACTTTTCTTATACAAATACAAACCAAATTCATTCTTTTGTCTGTGATTAAAACTGGGCACTCAGTTGGCTGTTTGCCAAAATAGTAGGATTTTCCTTTGCGCCAGGAAGAAGTGTAGATGACCTTCCATTGCGGAAATCGACGTTTCCTTATATCGATTACAACTATGCGTCCATTCTTTATACTTTTGGACAAGATATAATATATTTTCATCCTTTCTAATAGTGCTATCAGCATAAGTACCTATTTAATAGCTAAAGACATCGTTCGAATGTAGTGTTTGAGCTCAATAATTTAATTTACTTTGTGCCGTTCGTTATTTATGGGGAAAGAGAGGTGTACAATTTGTGTGTGACGTTGAAAGACGAAGAACAGACTTACCTAGAATGTCAAATTTTAATAGAAGTACTACGCTTCTTTCCTGTGGTACCTATCATTCTTCTATCGGTAACTCCCACACACAATTTTTATAATCCTTTTCACTACCTTGCACTTAGGTATTTTCAGTTTATTCACGTTGTTAAACTTAAGTGTCCCCTTTATACGTCGCACACTCCAATTCGTGACACAATAGATAGGTACATAAGGAAGAAAATAAACCACCTTCTAACCACAGACTTCTGACTTTGTGAGCGGTGGAGAAACGATAAAAAAAGGGCAAATGTGTCGAAGACCTAAATTAAACTACTATTATGTTTACATAAAAGAGGCGTTTAAAATTCAAGTCAATACAATTACATCCGCTGCTTTAACTAAAGTATTTTCAGTATAATTGAGTAATTAAGGTATTCAACAGTTTAATATAAATCACGGAGCTGAATTGACAGCTTAAATGGATTCATACTATAAATATTTTTTAACATCTCAGTTACGTGTAAATATTTTCTTTGCATGAAGATTATACTAAAACGACTGAAATACACATAAAAAAAGAAGGAAAAGCGAGGATGAGAGTTGCTTTAAAGAGACCATGAATATGAATGACTACTAATCCTTAATAAAAATTCTGCTGCTGCTACGGGGAGATACTTTGAAATAAGCAAATATTACAAAAGTAAAGTGGTTCAAGTATTTGCTAACGAAGTGAAGAAGAAGAAAGGGCGATGTACATAAACATTAAAAATAATTTTGTCTATAGTTTAGGTTAATCTTATTACATGAAAGACGGGGCACGAGCTTTTTTAATAGCACTTAAAAAAATTTTCTAAAAAGATTAACATCGCGTTTACATCCTTTTCTTCTTGCCAAATTTTCGACGTGAATAAAATTTCGAAACATCCCTCATATGTGAGAAAGTGAATAATTTTAATACGCACATGCATACATAAATAACCTCATAAATGCATCCGATTTCATAGGAAACGAGGGCAAGTCGCTCCCTCAATGTGCGATAATAAGAGAGGAAAATTTCCTGCTGCGCAATGATATTAAAATGCACTTATGTCCTTACTGTACTTTTCAAAAACATTCTATAACTGAAAGCGTAATTTGAGTATACTTAGAATGCTATTGTTTTTGAATTTATTCGTGCTGCATTTGTATATGCCCTTCATGAACATTATTGCAACTTCCTGACCTATAAAATTATACGATCTCGCAATTTTCAACATACATACTTCGATTTGGATAGTAACTAACTTACCGTCGTTATAGAAATTTAAATTTTGCAATCATACTCCACTTACCTGAAACAAAAAATAGATATAAGTAGGTATAATTATTTCTTACACACTTTCTGCTTCCTACTTCCTACGCTCTAATTTAGACTACTAATTAGCAAAGTCATTAATACCTACTTAACTATAAGTTTCGCATGTTAATTTCAAACACAAGTACCGTAGTTAACAAAATATAGATCTACACAAACCTCGTTTAAGCGAGAACAGTGTATTTATACCCAATTCGAAATGTCACCCCTTTCTGATTTTATTTGAAACGCAAAAGATTCGCAAGCTGTGGCAAATGGGGGAATGGAAATATACTTTTTCGAAATAAATAGTACAATTAAGTTTATTTTATTACAGTACTTAAAAGGCCTAACTGCCAGTGAGGCAACCGACTACCCACTGTGGACGGCAACAAAAAAAATTAATCGCTCACAAACCTTTCATCCTCCTCTACATGCTGAGGACGGCACTTGTGCCACAAGTAACGACGAGAAAGCTAGCCTATTTGCTAAATATTTAGAGGATGTGTTTCAACCGTTCCCACCAGATCCTACGAACAGTGACTTGCAACCTAGGTTCACCCCATCAACTTGAACCCCCATTAAAAAAATTCTCTGTAGGGGAGGTGAAGGGGATGTTCAATGTAATCCTAAGGATGTCTCACTTTCCTACCCATTGAAAAGTAGCGCAAACCGTACTAATTCCAAAACCACACAAACCAACAGAGGAAGTCAAATCCTACAGACCAATAACTCTTCCACCTACCATATCTAAACTGTTTGAGAAATTACTTATTGAAAGACTACATCCAATTGTGGACAGCCAGAAGCTGATACCAGACTATCAATTTGGTTTTAGACGCGAACATGCTACAATAGAACAGATACATAAGAGTCGTAAAAAAGATAAACCAACATTTCGAAGAGAAGAAATATTGCTGCTCAGCCTTTTGGACGTCACCCAAGCGTTTGACAGGGTATGGCATACTGAACTACTTTATAAAATCAGGAAAATACTACCCCTTACTTCCTAATCCTCAAATCACACCTAGAAGAGCGACACTTTTTTGTTAAGTATAACGAAAATATCACCACTCTGCGAAATAAAATTGGGAGTACCGCATGGAAGCGTGCTGGAACCTCTGCTATACTTATTATACTGCTGCCAGGAATAACATTTTCACAGCAACATTCGCCGATGACACGGTTATACTCGCCTCTCACACGAAAACTCCAGAACTGCCTCTCGGATACTCCAGAATCACCTGAGAAAAATCGGGGATTGGTCAAAGAAGTGGCGAATAAAAATTAACGAACTAAAATCAGCCCACATCACTTTTATCAATAGCAGAGGTAATTGTCCGCCAGTTACGCTCAACGACAGAGAACTATCCCATCACGACAATGTCAAGTACTTGGGCCATGCATCTAAACAGACAGTTAACATGAAAGAAACACATATTCATGAAGCGTAAGCAGTTCGAAACTTCCACTACATAATAAGATCCTGATTTACAAAAGCACCCTGAAACCCATTTGGGCATATGGTATACAGCTGTGGGGGATTGCAGCAAACTCCAACATAGAGATCCTGGAAAGGTTTCAGTCGAAAGTTCTAAGAATAATAGCAAACGTCCGGTGGTTCGTTTCCTATTAATAACTCGCGACCTACAGATGGAAACAGTCAAAACAGAAATTAAAAACTTTTACGTCAAATACGCCAATAGACTAAGTTCTCACCCTAACAGCTGCCAGGCTGCCACTGACTTAATGCTACAACCTACAGCAGGACGAAGACTTAAACGCCACACACCTAGTGACTCAATTGACGGATTTTAAGTGTTCTGGTGATTGTTACAAATAATTAAACTAATTGTATTTGAAACAATTATATATTAGTTAGGAGGCTGCCAATGGGTAAGTGTCCTACATGACATTTGGTTACGAAAAATTTGTTATTGTAAAATTATACTACAGAATGCAAATATATGGGGAAAAAATTACAGGTTTATATGAAAAGTTTAAGACATTACCGTAAGGATCACCCTCTATGAAAAACTATGTAAACATGTGACAATGTGCAGACACTTCTTGTGACCAACATACATTTTGCATGTGTTGTTTCAATGCAGGCTGCAGGGTGTCCCGTAACACGATGTGCATACCTTAAGAGCGTACTCCTTAAGTAATTTTAGGTCGAAAATGCTTTGCAAAACTTAAAAGTTAAGAAGTTTTTGGTCTAGATTACAAGGCTAATTTATTCGAATAACGAATACCAGAAATTCACATTCATATTGCCATAAGCGAAACAACTAAAGACCAATTACAAAAACGAGCTTAATGCGCCTCCCTCGTCACTATTTATGAGAAAATTATTTCCAAGAGACTATTTTGTATGTAGGCTATTCTGACGGGTCACGAGCAAGTTTAGTATGAACAAAAGTACACCACGACAGAGAACAATTTCACCTAAAATTATAAATGTTACTTTTGCCGAAACATGGCTAATTTTGCATAGTGACATCGTCGGCAAGGTGTTCGAGGAGACACAAAGACAATTTTCTCGGAATGTTGGAGTTTGTGTGTTAATAAAAACGAATAGATAAACACTCGTATTTAAGAAGACAGGAAAAAAAGAACATTTTTCAGGTGGTGGTCCAGGGTAGAACTGGAGAATTTATTTTTAAACATTGTAGTTGATGATAGTGCATTTGTTATTTTTTAAAACCTGGGGGTAGCGCAAAACGGTCTTCTTCCATCATGACGATTGCTTTTTTTAAATACTATTCTGGCTAGTGACCGTCCACAATGTGCGGATATTAGATATTTCGTCTCTCGTATGCTTTGCGACGAACACGGATGGAGGAGAAAATATCACAGGAAGGTTGTGGCGAAATTTTGTCCAGTAATCCTGCTCACCGCCCTGTATAGCTAGGGTGACCAAATCGTGAACTAGAAGAAAAGGGACGCTCCCAAAGGAGTATGGAGGATACCCTCCAGTCAAAGTGGAGGCCTCCTCCGAAAACTATTCATTGAAATATGCTCTTTTCGGCTATTTTGATACCTTTTTTTTACATTTTTCTTAACACGTTGGCTGCCACCATAAGAGCCCCAGGGTGTACCCAGTGTGCCGCCCTTTGAGTTACCACCAAGCTACGTACCAAGTAGGAAAGCATTCCTACGAAGCCACGAAAATATATTTACATGTTACTGCAATGTTGCTCGGTATCACGGGTGATGCCCGTGGCCTAGTTTGAATAAAATGATGGGTTCACTGGTGATGCCCATGGCAGCCAACGTGTTTACTTTCACATTTCTAATTTAATTTAAACTCTGAGGTAGGTATATCATAAAATATGAAAACAATAATTTTGCAGTGAATACTTACTTATTTATACAGATTTGAGAACATAATTAAACAAAATAACTGAAACTGGTAATGAAAAGTACTTTTTATGGAAAATGGACTGAACGATTGAACTCATCACTCGCGCTCACTGTTGCCTGTGCAGCGTGGGCAGAGCAGGAAAGGGATAACAGTGTGGCCACCACGCGAACCTGCGTCGGTAGGGCAGTATCCAGTATCGATTTTAGCGGTAGCCACTATCGCACAGAACATAGCATAATGACTTGATAATGATTCTTGGGATGACATTTGTACAAGAGGGCTCATTTTAACCTTCACGCCCTCTGCGATTTTTAAAAGTGATAATCAACATCGATCGAAATCCTTAATTTCGCCGAAAATAGAAACGGCGTGCAGTTTTTGGCCTTTAAGTTAAATAAGAGGGTGGTTGAGAAAAGGCCTATACCCTGTACAGTATGGTTTCAAGAAAGGGAGGGGGATTCTAGTGAAGGATGCATTGAAAGGAACGTGAAGATTATAATCTTCCGGGATGGAAGGACAGTACCGTACATACTTGAAAAAGCTAGTATACAGCTATTTAACGGAAAAGGCGAAATGAGCTAACATCTGGTGGTGTGTACAGTTTTCGTATAAGTGGGAGAGTGCGCAAGAGATCACTCCTGTGCAACATGGTATACGACGGTAGGTATACTAAGTCTGGGGGCGCCGAAAGCGGTGACTGTATAACATACGTGGACGTGTGGTCACGATGTAAAAAAGTTGCAGCGCACGATAGAAAAGATGGAAGCAACGGTTAACATGGTGAAGGAATGGATATCAAGACGACTTCTGCCGCAATTAGAGTTGATGGGAAGCCTCACCTTCATATTGCATGTTGAGAGAACCATAGACAGTTATGGCATTGTGGTAATAAGTTTATTAAAAAAGTAATAAGTACGAGGGAGTTGTTGGTCAGGTCAATAATGTGGAATGAGACCAGATGCCAGAGGAGGGAGAAAGGGTTTAGTGGATCCATCTTACACGATTGTCCAGAGCAGGGAGTGCTCATTTACCAATTCTCTATAACGGAGGAGGACGTTATAAATGAATGTCCAAGTTCGATTATTAAATTAACTAAAAAGTTAGTTACCTCTGCTTATTACACGTCAATAGATAGTCGCATCGTCAAAGAAAACAGGGTGTAATTAAACTACCAAAATTGGAATTTTGGATGATATGGACCGGATTTACAGTTCATTTTGAATGTTCACAACTGATTGATTATTATTATCATTATACTCTGTTCAAAAAATGAACCAAACTAACTGATCGTTCAAATCAAAATACAGGGTGGCCCAACGAAAAGGTAACAGACGGGTTTCTGGCCAGAGGGAATTTTTTTTGGGAAACGCAAAAACACGTCAATTTTTATATCAAGGGGGACAACTTTCGCCATGATTTTCAACTTGAAGTGATTTCATCCCTTTGCGCTGTGAGAACAACCCCTAAAATTTAAATAGGGATGATGGGGCAAGTGATACGTCATTTGAAAGGTCTTTCTGTCCTGAATTCAGTGCACCAGTTTTTTTATATTTTTTTTATTTTTAACCAAAAAAATTGAAGTTCCAAAATGGAAAATGAGGAAAGAGATTGAGGCATTTAAAAACTGAAAAAAGCTCGGACAGGTCAATTGTTTTTTTCTTAGAGAAGCTAGGTACTTTTACTGATATTTGACAACATTGTTTCACCCCTTGGGTACAGGGTAAACAACCCTTAAATTTTTAAATAAAAACAAGGGTTAATTTTTTCTTGTGCTAATTAATAAAACAAGTTTATGAAAATTCAACCTTAATTTAATAAATGTTCGAAGTGCCTGCCTTCAGCTTCCATGCAATAGTACAAATTTTCATTAAATCGTTCCCGTACATTTTGCAACATTTCAGGAGTGGCCAGGCGGCATTTATGTACTATACGGTCTTGTAACTCCTCCAAAGATTCCGGACCAGTGGAAAAAACTTTACTCTTTACATGACCCCATAAAATAATCTAATGGGGTGAGATCAGGAGGAACGATTTAATCAAATTCTGTATTATTACATGGAAGTTGTAGGCAGACACTTCGAACATTACCTTTACGTGGGGCCACTCTGTATTTAGGCCTCCTGTGGCAGGCGTAAATTTTGAACTAGACGCAAGAACAAACTAATTATAATCTTTTTGTCATAAAACCACGCTTTCAAATAAGAACATCATTACTTCACGCCAATTTTGAATAACTTTGAAGCTTTGGCAACATTTTAACCTGCAATTACAACCCTTTCAAATAATCTGCATGAATAAGCAATGTTTGCCTTCTTATACCATCAAGACTTATTTGCAATGAGGGTTCATATTTCAATCGCAAACTCATTTTAGTGACCAGATGTGACATATGGTGGTTCTACCTTTGGTAATTTAATAATGGTGTGACATTTAAGATAATGATTGAAATAGTGGACGACATGTTAGTTTTAATAGGTGGGAACAAACACATTAAACTCGGACAAAAAAGGAAGTAAATAGGAAATTATGTATAATATTCGTTAAGTGAATAAAATCCATTTAGAACTAACGCCACCAAAATGACTTCCTTATTCCTAAAATACGCGGAAGGATATAAAAGTTGTAGCTCCTCTTCATCTAATGGGTAAGATTATGTACCTAAGTATAAATGAAAGTTGATAAATAAAAATCTATAAATCTTTGATAGCTTCATATACAGAAGCACTCTTACTACCTTTTCTATACAATGTTACCGATTTGATTACAAAATCGGGCTATGTTTAATATAAAAGTACGTCCCCAGGTAGCTGTAAACTTTACGATCGTTCTGTATAACACCCAGAGATGAGGCACATAAATGCTAAACAGAATCCAAACATGACATCGTAGAATTTTAAAATGTTATTTTATGACATGTTAAACATTTATTCTAGCAGTCTTCACTTCACCAATTACAGCTGAAGTATATTAGGTACATTATGCGTCAACACAGCTTTGTATAATAAGGTCATGTCGTACATAATAAAAATCAGAAATTTATATACAAATCAAGCCAAAATTTTTCCCGTGAAATACCTAACAAAACGGTTGAGTATGCCAAGAATTCGTATTAATTTTGTGTTTTGTGGGAGTGACCGCGTATATAACGTACAACTTACTAACGTTTAAATTATGCAACCCCTAAATCATTTAATTTGACATCGCGTATTTATTATAAATGCCAAATTTATCTGGAACACACAATATTTTCAATATTTACACCAAATGAGCTTGTACCACAATCCCCCAATCATAATGATGTTGAAATATTTATGTTAAATACTGGCATTTTAATTAATTACAAAATAAAAACAACAGATTTCTATAAAATCGCTTAAAACAGTGGGATAATGAAATTTCGTGACATTTACAGCCTCTTACTTTTCTTACGTCATCTAAAGCTAAAGCATCTATTTCGAGTTTTATCTTTTTCCCCTGTCTTTTTTATTATATCAAGATAGTTAATACGGCAGCTTTAATTGAAAAGAAGTCATGGTCGTCTTCTTTGCTTCGATGCCTCCCTGATGTAGTTTCGTTGGAGTCAGTACAGACGGTATTAATTAGGTTAAAAGGTCGACTTCCTTAAAATTGCAAGAGAATATGTTTGCGTCATTAGATATTATCTAACCGAAAGTCTAACCCTCGTCAACTTTTCCATAAGGGTTTTAATGCGAGAAGAGATTTCGGAATGTGGGTGCGATTCTGGAAAAACGGTGATTGACGTAAATACGTGCCCATAAACTGTTTGTTGAGATAAAATGTACCGCATTAAATGATTGGTTATGTTGGTACATAATTAAAAAAAAAATATCAATGATATTGCTTTGAAATTTTGCCATGCGTCCCATATATTTCATCAATTAAGTGAAAAAGGGGGTGAAAATACAGGCATGAGTAGCTGCAATTTACAAACTTGGATGAATGTTCTAAGGGGCCACTCCAGCAGAACCAGATCAAAATGGTAATCCTACCGAACAGCAAATGAGGCTTTTTATAGACAATTTTCAAAGAATTTGCAAGAAATTATAACAATAAAATAAGGTTGTAAGTATCGTACATGGCCCATAAACGGTTAAATCATCAAACAAAAGTTCAACGGACGATTTTTATTACGAAAAAAAGGTTGACACAAAATATTAAGTTAAACGAAATATTTGTGTAAAGTATTAGAAGGTTTGAAGGTATTTAATAGGTCTTTTACAACATACAACGGATGATATAATATGCTATAATAGGTTTGTGTTTCTCCATTGATTATTATATACATGCTTCGTAAATATAATCAATAGTTTCACTAACACTACAATAGTGTAACATGAGAAACACAAACATACATTAAATGAATATTTCCTTTTAAAACAAAGTAAGAAAGTATTGGTTATCGATTTCATAGTGTACTTAAAATATTTGATTTTTAATAAAATCAAGAGCCATATTAATGTTACTGAATAATGCTATCTCAGATATCGACTAAGGTGGTTGTGCGTGGTGGAACCACACCAAAAAGAAGTAAATGAAATAACAATAAATTAATACAAGTAACATTTCTAATTATTCGAGGCTGGATTGTGCAGTTGCTGAAAACACTGAGGTGCACAGTAGTGAGAGGATGCCCCCAAGGTGGGATGCTGTCACCACTTCTGTGGAACATAACTGTAAACAGTCTCCTCTTTCGCCTTAACGACAGTGGCTGCTATACGCTGCGATATACGGATGATCTATCCATCCTAATAACCGGCAAATTTGAGACTATTCCGTGCAGTCTTGTCCAATTACCTCTTAGAGTAACCGAAGAATGGTGCAAGGAATACCCCCTGTCCTTAAACCCAACAAAAACGGAGGTAGTTCTGTTCACAAGACAAAGAAGGGTAGGGGTCTTCGAGCTCCTCTGCTCTTCCAAAAAGATCTCCAATTTTTAGATTCAGTGAAGTATCACACTTGACAACAAACTGAGTTGGACAAAGCATATCCAGCTCAAAACGGAAAAAGCGAATGCGGCTTCCTGGCAATGTCGCCGCCCAATCGGAAGACTTTGGGGCCCATCCCCAAAACTGGTATCTAGGCCAAAAAATAACTTTCGCTAAGTCAGTTCTTGAACAAACAAACCTTAGATTCATTCATACAGTAGTAGCTGAACGTTATTCACACTAATAAGACGTTATCCGATTCTATTGTTTCTTCTTCTTCTTGTTTTGTGTGGAATCATATAGTTTTAAAAGTGAAACGTCACGACACTGCATCGGAAACTATTGGAGCATCACACAAGCCGATGCGAGTCATTTCGTTTGGCATAAGAACGTTCAAAGTTATTCTGAACTTTGGATTATTCTCCACCATAAAAATGTGAACCAATTATAGGTACATATAACATTGTATGATATCTTAGAAACTTTTGTCAAAGGCAGAACAGACGATATGTTATTATTAGTGAACAATAATTATGGAATGCTACATAAGTCTGTATTACTTAAAAAAAATAGGAAAAAAAAGATTGTGACATTTAGATAAATATCAATAAGCGAAACTGAAATAATGAACAAATGACGAGAGCAGTCAGTGTATGAAATAAGTGACTGTGAAATAAATTGCAAGAAGTTATACAACCCTCATAGAAACATAGAAAGCGAAGATAACGAAGAAATATCTTGAATAAACAATAATATCCAGTGTAGTCAAACTAAATATCAAAGTAAAAATCATATAATTTGAATGTAGCAAAGCGAAATATTTCAAATAAATAAATAAATGTCATTAAAGTCACATCTAAACAACGAATGGGACTATACAAAACGAATAAATTCCATAACCATTAAAGGGCTTCTTTTTCGAGAAAAAAAAGACTCACCGACTTTTACTTTTTGTGCAGGATACCTAACTTAAAAAAAGATATATGACCTCATCGATATATGAGGTTTCATCAAAATCTAAAGAAAAGGTTTTACGTGCGGAAAGAAATGGATTAACAAATTTGCATTTAAGTACCTTTTGCTTAGAAACACAATTACGCACAGATGTTGACTTTTATTTCTGACAAAACTACTATGGGTAAAGGAAGAGTTTCCAGTGGTGCAGACTTTTCAAAGGGAGGGAAAATGATCGAATTTGAAGATTTTTCTCATTATTCAATCGCGTAATGCGTCGTCTGCGTGAAACAAACCGACAAAAACTCCCAAAATTGTACACCGATAGTGAAATCGTTCGCACCTCATTGTTTGATCTTGAATTTAGGACCAATAACAACGCCATGTGTAACTTCTTCTATTCAGGAAGGTGAAGAAAACCGTATGAGAGGACGACATTTTTTACCAACATTGAACAATCGTCGAAGGAAATAAACGGTCTCGGATATGGGCAAAAAAACGCGGATAGAAGTGTACTTTATTTCTGAGAATAACGAAAATTATAAATATTGGTGATAAATGAAAATTTCGGTAATAAATAAACACAATTAGTCCTCGGGGATGCGCAGGGGAAAAACACGTTGATTTGGAAATTACAAAAAATTGATGAATGTCATGGGAAAACGGCCCAATTAATTTGTAGGACAAAGTGGGAATTTAATTATGCAAATATTTACTAAGCTACAGAAAAAAATCAGCTTGATATTAATTATTTATTATTTTTGTTAATGTATGTAGTAATATCTACATATATTTGAGATGGGGACACTCTTGTCTCTTGATGGACTCATTTTTGTTGTAGGAAAAATGTTATTTTGAATTACTTACAAAAAACTTAACAGTTAGCTAAAAAATTAACTGATATTAATAAATTTTTTGTAATGACCACATCAAAGGTCCGTTAAGCTGGCACAACCCCTATAGCACAATCAGTTGAAACGTACCACATAATTTAGTACTCATTTATTACTAATTAATTACCCAAAAGTCAAATTTATTACTGTTGATTTTTAAAAAAAAAAAGTGGTTGTGCCAGCTTAACCGTTAAGCTAGCACAACCCAAAAAAAAAAAACTATTAAGTAGCTAACACCACACTAATAATTGATTACTAATTAATTACTAATTAATTACTCACTATTTACCAAGGACTTAACCATATTTAAGCTCTCAAGCCCCGCGCAGTCCAAAATTAGACGCGCACAGTAATGTGGGGTAACCTACCTCCGCCAAATCGATATTCGTTATTTTAAACATTTTTCCAATGATATGTGAACGTACTGTAAGACAACTAAGTGTTTGTAATTTGTAAATTAATGAAGGTGCAGCCGGATATCGGATATTGTTTTTTATGCTATGAATGAATTATACCAGCCCTACCAGATAAAAGGCAGCTTGCGATGCACCAATCAAAATACATCGACATTAATTGAAAATCAATCGTAACATAATGTTTGAACATAGGTTAGAAATTGATTACTCCAGCACAATCAGTTCAAATTAATTTTTACATGTATTAATCGATGTATTAATGCTTTAATATAACTTAGGAATTTATTACTCCAGCACAATCAGTTCAAATTAATTTTTACATTAACTAATCGATGTATGAATACTTTAAAGTAAGTTAGGAATTGATTACTCCAGCACAATCAGTTCAAATTAATTTTTACATGTATTAATCGATGTATTAATGCTTTAATATAAGTTAGGAATTTATTACTCCAGCACAATCAGTTCAAATTAATTTTTACATGTATTAATCGATGTATTAATGCTTTAATATAAGTTAGGAATTTATTACTCCAGCACAATCAGTTCAAATTAATTTTAACATTAACTAATCGATGTATGAATACTTTAAAGCAGGGTTCGAAAAAATCCGATTTTTATAATAAATATCAAAAATCCGATTTTTTGATATATATCCGATATATATCGGATATATATCCAGGCTAAGAAAAAGAAGCGAATTTCATTCTATAAGAGGATTAAACACTTAAAAATGTGAAAGGAATTTGTAAAATAATATGTGTCAAATTTTTTAATGAACATTTAAATAAACAAGTACTTATTATTATAATAATCTTCATTTGTTTGTGAGATAAATCAACTAGGTAATTTCAATAATAATTTAATTTGTATTTTGTAATCATAAAGAAAAAGTAATCATTCAGGGTCAGGCCTTAAGCATAGATCTATGAGTGGGACATCATCATCTGGCTCCCAGTCCCAGTCAACTTCTGTTTCTTCTATGATGTCCTCATTCACACTGGGATTCCAAATCCAGTCCATATTGTATGACGGAGCTGAAGCTGTACTATGGATGCCCCTTTCAAACTGGTTGAAAGTCTTGAAGATATGAACCAATTTATGCGCTTTTTGGGTTCCTAATCGATTACGAATCTTTGATTGCACCAGACCGAAGGTAGAGAAAATTCTTTCGAGACCTGCAGTTGACGCTACTGCTGACAGCAATTGTTCACAGAGTGCCTGAAAGGCTTCTTTACCATCCCAGTTGAGCCAACGCGGATCATTTGTGTTCATATATAGGAGCTTCCACCATTCCAATGGTGGGGTCTGTTCAAATTGTGACCCAAACAGATATTTGGGAAACATTGACGATTGTGTCAGTAATGCCGTCACAGTAGGCATATGATCGGGCTGCATTTCACTAAATGCTTTGTCTCTTTGATCGTTGGTCAGATGTTTACCCAGAAACCGATGGTCCAATATATTGGCCAAGTAATGAGCAGACCCCAATGCAATCTCACGTCTGCGCTGGAATAATTTTTTAACTTCTGGTATTTCATTTTCAAAGTCCTTTTCAAGCCGGTGCCATATTTCTACTGCCACCGATATTGTTGTTCCATCCCTTTGGGCCCTGTCTAAGGCTCTAGCAATTGGGTCCAAACGTGACAGCAGTTGAATTGCTTTGTTCGTTATTTGTGCGTCATTTACGATTTTGCTTATGTCGTCATCAATTTCATTCTTATTATTTTGGCATATTTGCACCAGTATTCCACGATTGTCAAGATAAGACCGAATACAATCTCTCGTGGTATTCCATCTGACGGTAATGGGCATCACCAACTTTTTACCACCAGCAGCCTTATACCAGCTTGCAGGTAGATGTTTATTCCGAAAATATTTCACTACCTTAATTATATTTCCAGAAACGCCTTTGATTTCTACGTCATGTGCTAGAAGATTTAACATATGCGCACAGCAACCATATTGAATTATGTCTGCGTTATCTTTACACAGTTCGTGCCTCATTTTCGTAACGTTAGCGGCATTGTCGGTAACGATGCTCTTAACTTTAACTTTAAAGTTTTTGTTACTGTTAGTGATTGCATTCGTGGCGACTTCCTTCAAATAATCCGCAGAGTGAGGGTGGCCTGACGTATCGATGGTATCAACCAATACTGATTGCCCTTCAGGTGTAGTGAGGCTACAGCAAACTATAGGCTCATTGTGGACATTAGACCACCCGTCCAAAGACATGGATACCGTTTTACCTTCAATATCATTTTTTTGTTTTTGTAAGGTGTCCTCATAACTATCTTCTAAGAGTCGCCCTCCTATTTGATGAGACGTGGGAGGTTTGTATCCGGGACGAAGCGCTGTGATCATTTCTTTAAATTTAATGTGGTCAGCGTGCAAAAAGGGCGTATTCGTGGCATAGAAAAAGTTTGCAATCGCTGAATCAATTTTTTTCGCATGAGTTACTGATGTAACAATTACTTTTTGTGTTTTTAATAAGTTATATGATGGACCGGTAGTAGACAATGAGCACTTAGTTGTTGCTACTGCTACTGATTCGTTACTTGAAGTTGCGGGCTGTACAGCATGACTACTAGAAGCTGTTGTTGATGAACTTGTACTTGAAATTGAGCTAGAAGCCTCGGATCCTGGACAAAGACTCATATGTTTACAAAGCCGCTCAGGGATACCTTGAAGCTCTTTCTTGCACTTCTTACATTGAGCCCATTTGCCCTTGTTACCAGTCTTGGCAATAACATTAAAATTGCTCCATACAGGATGCGCAGGTTTTGGCATGGCTGTTTCTTTCACGAACTCTGAAAACAAATATACAAGAACTAACTTACTACTTAACTACTTAACTAACTACATTTTTTGTACTCATTTAACTATTGGGAAATTAAATTAGAGTCTAAAATGTAGTAGGTAGGATCTACATAAGCTTAAGAAAATATAAAAGTAAAACTTACCATGTAGGGTACAGAAAATGGCAGAAAGTAGATAGGTATAACAGGCAGTAATAATCTTCTTAGCTTACACTAACAATTAGTTGACTTCACGTCTCACGTAAATAATATGTTCACAATATGAAAGAAATCGTATGCAGTAAAATATTACGTCTGAATAGAAGGAAGTGAAAAACAATACTGACTAATGAGTCAACGTTTGTCATTTTTTTATTAGCTTGTAAAATAAACCTTATATGAAATATGATATGAAGTTAAGGTTTGAATTTCAATAAAAAGCTAGCCGTACTGGTAATGTAAAGGAGATTTCCCCAACATTAAATGAGGTTGCCATTTTCGGAAGCAATCTAAATTTTTTTGAATTATAGTTTTTCGCTACGTGTTGCGAGGGTAAATATTAATCTCCAAAATTTTTAGTTCAGAAGAAAGGAAAAAATCCATTGATATATATCAAGATAAAAATCAATTGATATATATCGTGATATATATCATGATATATATCCGCTGATATATATCGGCGAACCCTGCTTTAAAGTAAGTTAGGAATTTATTACTCCAGCACAATCAGTTCAAAATAATTTTTACATGTATTAATCGATGTATTAATGCTTTAATATAAGTTAGGAATTTATTACTCCAGCACAATCAGTTCAACTTAATTTTTACCTGTATTAATCGATGTATCAATGCTTTAATATAAGTTAGGAATTTATTACTCCAGCACAATCAGTTCAAATTGATTTTTACCTGTATTAATCGATGTATCAATGCTTCAATATAAGTTAGGAATTTATTACTCCAGTACAATCAGTTCAAATTGATTTTTACCTGTATTAATCGATGTATGAATGCTTTAAAATAAGTTAGGAATTTATTACTCCAGCACAATCAGTTCAAATTGATTTTTACCTGTATTAATCGATGTATCAATGCTTTAACATAAGTTAGGAATTTATTACTCCAGCACAATCAGTTTAAATTAATTTTTACCTGTATTAATCGATGTATCAATGCTTTAACATAAGTTAGGAATTTATTACTCCAGCACAATCAGTTCAAATTAATTTTTACTTGGATTAATCGATGTATGAATACTTTAAAGTAAGTTAGGAATTTATTACTCCAGCACAATCAGTTCAAATTAATTTTTACATGGATTAAGTCAATGTTAAAATTAATTCCTAACTTATATTACAGCATTCATACATCGATTAATCTATGTAAAAATTAATTTGAACTGATTGTGCTGGAGTAATAAATTCCTAACCTATATTAAAGCATTCATACATCGATTAATACGTGTTAAAATTAATTTGAACTGATTGTGCTGGAGTAATAAATTCCTAACTTATATTAAAGCATTAATACATCGATTAATACATGTAAAAATTAATTTGAACTGATTGTGCTGGAGTAATAAATTCCTAACTTATATTAAAGCATTCATACATCGATTAATACATGTAAAAATTATTTTGAACTGATTGTGCTGGAGTAATAAATTCCTAACTTACTTTAAAGTATTCATACATCGATTAGTCAATGTTAAAATTAATTTGAACTGATTGTGCTGGAGTAATCAATTCCTAACTTACTTTAAAGTATTCATACATCGATTAGTTAATGTTAAAATTAATTTGAACTGATTGTGCTGGAGTAATAAATTCCTAACTTATATTAAAGCATTAATACATCGATTAATACATGTAAAAATTAATTTGAACTGATTGTGCTGGAGTAATAAATTCCTAACTTATATTAAAGCATTAATACATCGATTAATACATGTAAAAATTAATTTGAACTGATTGTGCTGGAGTAATCAATTCCTAACTTACTTTAAAGTATTCATACATCGATTAGTTAATGTAAAAATTAATTTGAACTGATTGTGCTGGAGTAATAAATTCCTAAGTTATATTAAAGCATTAATACATCGATTAATACATGTAAAAATTAATTTGAACTGATTGTGCTGGAGTAATCAATTCCTAACTTACTTTAAAGTATTCATACATCGATTAGTTAATGTAAAAATTAATTTGAACTGATTGTGCTGGAGTAATAAATTCCTAAGTTATATTAAAGCATTAATACATCGATTAATACATGTAAAAATTAATTTGAACTGATTGTGCTGGAGTAATCAATTTCTAACCTATGTTCAAACATTATGTTACGATTGATTTTCAATTAATGTCGATGTATTTTGATTGGTGCATCGCAAGCTGCCTTTTATCTGGTAGGGCTGGTATAATTCATTCATAGCATAAAAAACAATATCCGATATCCGGCTGCACCTTCATTAATTTACAAATTACAAACACTTAGTTGTCTTACAGTACGTTCACATATCATTGGAAAAATGTTTAAAATAACGAATATCGATTTGGCGGAGGTAGGTTACCCCACATTACTGTGCGCGTCTAATTTTGGACTGCGCGGGGCTTGAGAGCTTAAATATGGTTAAGTCCTTGGTAAATAGTGAGTAATTAATTAGTAATTAATTAGTAATCAATTATTAGTGTGGTGTTAGCTACTTAATAGTTTTTTTTTTTTGGGTTGTGCTAGCTTAACGGTTAAGCTGGCACAACCACTTTTTTTTTTAAAAAATCAACAGTAATAAATTTGACTTTTGGGTAATTAATTAGTAATAAATGAGTACTAAATTATGTGGTACGTTTCAACTGATTGTGCTATAGGGGTTGTGCCAGCTTAACGGACCTCCACATCAACGTGTTTTAACTCTACCCTGCGAACCCCCGTAGGACCCAGTTGCGAAAATTTTCATTAGTCAATTTCCCCCTATCTATTATGAAAGATATTGAGTAAAAGAGTAAAGGCTGAAAGAATAATAGGAATACGAATTATACGATAACGTAATATCGTAAGAAAAATTTATGGCACGTAAGGATTTTATGCAAAAACTAGCTGACCTGGCAAACTTCGTACCGCCAATAAAAGTTGTCTGAACTTCCAAACGTATTGTTACATTACCATTATAATACATATTTTAAGTTTGACAATAATAACATATTGCGCTTTTGTTTACAATGTTTACTAATAAAATCAAAACTCCATAACTTCAACCCTTATTTTGGCCCATTTAGGGGATGAATTTCGAAAATCCGCTTCTTAGCGGATGTCTACATCATTAGGGGAAGTAGGGCTTACAATACCGGAAGAAATTTTGAATACCGGTTTTTGGTATTCAATCAAGTGAATCCCGGGATCCCGGTATTGATACCGGTATTGACTTCTTTACTGCTGAAACTATAAAAGAAACAGAAAAAACGCATAGAAATTCAACGTTCAAAATTCCAAATTCAAAGTATTCAAGTTATTAAAAAATGTAAATATTAAATGTAAATTAATTAAATCCACATAATGGTCAAAAATTTCTTATTCAAAATCGAAATTTGAAATAAAAAATTGAAACTCAAAATATTAATGCTAATGAATCGTAAATTATAATTTCAAAATTCGAAACGCAAAATATTACTGCTACTTAAAGCTAAAAAGTTTAAATCAAATTCAATATTGAAATTGGAAATAATAACCTCGCAATTATAAATTTGTAAATTATTCCTAGTTCAAAAATTAAAACGTAATAAAGAAAAATTGGTAGTGCCATTTGAAAAATCAAGTTACCGTTTACAGAAATGTTGTCAATTGTTTCTCCAATACAAGAAGATTTCGGATTTGACCGTCCGGTTTACGATAGTACATTTCATGTTTTAGTAATATCGCATCGTCACGACCTTCTAAGCTTTGTGATCCTTGCGATATTCAATTTTTTGGACACATGCGGTCAAACGATTCGTTTTAAGTACTATGTGTGACACATAGAGTCGCACTAGAATTGACCAAGGAATATAAAGGGGGTTCCATAAAAAAATGCAACTTTGATATAAATCATCCTCTATAAACTTTGCGATTATTTTATTTATTTATTTAAACTAAAGTCCTTTCGGTGTCGGATTATAACCCAGCTTACAATGCTCATACTACTTTGCAATTAAAGTGAAAATATTTTAGATTTGTACCCTTACCATATCCCATGAACGAAATGTTCGTTAATAAACCCACAGTTTTCCATCCACACACTATTTGCCCACCCTGTATACATACAAAATTTGGCACGATCATATATAATAGTTGTGAATGAACGAGTGTCCTGTTCGTCCGTAACAAATTCGCATTAAAGTAGATATACTTTAATCTCATGCATTAAAGTAGACACGAGATTATTCGAAGTACATGTTTTAAAGTAGATATACATGTATATCTACTTTAATCTCATGTCTACTTTAATGCATGAGATTAAAGTATATGTACTTTAACACGAATTTGTGACGTCAGTCACTGCAGTAGCAGATGTTTACTGATATGTAATTTTTCAAATACCAAGGCGCGAAACGCCGAAGCCTTCTCGTAAATAAATATCATTAATCAAAAATATTTTCTACTAAAATAAAATTAAATTAATACCGAAATACCCTCGGAAATACCGGTATTTACGTATGAATACCGGTTTTAAATACTGCAGAACCTGCTGCAAAATATTCTGGGGTTGAAAAAAGGTACATATATGGCATCCGTATCCCAATTCTTGAATTTTGTATAGAATTAAAGGGAACAACAGAGAGCAAGAGATGTTTCCAATGCAAGATATGAAGTTGTGCCAAAACGGGATCTCTTAGGGTTTTTCGGAAGTATCGTGACTATATACCTACTTCTCGGTAACAGAGAAACCCAGCCACAACATCATTCCTTTAGACATATTCCTGAGTTCATATCAAAAAACACTTCAGTTTTGCACTATTAGGAAATGGTCAAGCAGAATAGACCCAAGGTTTGCAAGACAATCACAATATTTGGATGCGGAATATGTAAAATAAAAGTTAGTGTTTCAAGTATTTTCATGTAAAAACATAAATTATTGTAACAAATCTCATGTAAAATGTCTTGGTTTTGAGTAATAAATACTTATGTGTTAAATTATCACTATGTAACACCATTTTCTGTCTAACTTTCTTGATGTTTGCGTTCGATTCTACACACATTTTTATTAATTAAATTCGATATCCGAAACCAAAAAGTTTGCTTTTGCGTCCAGGGTGAATTTTTTCGAAAACATCAACTTTGCTGTGAACATCCTGGATTAACCGTATACATATAAACTTAACTCAACACAGGTTGTCGGTACCTAAAATTATTCAGAAATGTGTGGAGAAGTCGTACGAATTGCCAGAAGTGGCATGTTGCGAAAAAAGTACAAAAAACCTATTTTTTCATTAAATTTTACCTAAAAATCGACAATTAAAAATCTGTAAAGCGAAATTTAAGTTCAAATAACCATGCTTCGCTATCTGAATTACTAGAGTGATTCATTAGGAAGTGATTCATACCAGATCCACGTTCTTGTTGAGACTTATTCGAAAGTTATAGCGAGTTTGCGAAAAGTCGAAACTTGACGATTTTGGTAAAAATGTTCAAAAATTCAAAGTAATACTATTTCGTCATTATATAAATAATTGTCGTAGAAATTAAGCGAATATTAGTTTTCTGTAGTGAGCGATTTCGGTTTTTATACCATCATCAGGCTTAGCTACATCGCTACAGAAAACTAATATTAGCTTAGTTTCTATGACAATGGAGACTTTCATATATCTATACTATTCCGTTACTTTTAATCGAAATTATGTGCTGCTTTTTGCTCTGTGAACTTAAAAATTAATTCTTTGCAGGTGTTAAAAGTATATTATAGATAGATTGAGGTATGTTTTTCTTAACAGAAAGTTTGCAAGTTTGACAACTGGTATTAAATTTCACTTTACAGATTTTTAATTGTCGATTTTTAGGTAAAATTTTATGAAAAATTTGGTTTTTTTCTACTTTTTTCGTTACCAGACATTCATATATTTGCCACTTGCCCATTTCTGGCAATTCGTACGACTTCTCCACACATTTCTGAATAATTTTAGCTACCGACAACCTGTGTTAAGTTAAATTTATTATACGCAATGGCATATATAGAGGGGGGGGGGGGGGGGGGGGGTTGAACCCTCGCCGAAATAAGATTACATTCTGAAACCGTAAAAATCATACGGCCAGCTGTAAATTTTTTCATTACTGAATTGGGGATAGTTGACTCGACCTGACGAACTCTCATGCTGAACCTCCTCCGAAATTATCTATAGCTACGTCCCTGATTATACTTACGGTTATGTTCACGGCTAAGTTGGCGTTTTCAAAAAAAATTCACCCTGGACGTAAAGGCAAACTTTTTGGCTTCGGATATCGAATTTAATTAATAAAAATGTAAAAAACATCATTAGGCGGAAGAAAAAGTTGAATTTTGTTACATTATGTTATTGAGATCCTTTTGGCATCAGTACCTGCGTTCTAATATTGAAACAATTTTAATTTCAGTCATACTCCGCCCAAAACTTTACAAATTTTTTTTTTATTTTCCATAGTGAGTAAATAAATAGGAATTGGAATAAATCATTAAAATACAAATGAAAAATGTGGCGGTGAATGGGTTAAGTGATCCAAAAACACCATTGAGACAATGTCTAGTAAGGTTAGGTAACTAACAATTAATCTGATGTTAGTCTAGAAAACACCATTTTGGAAACTAAACGTAGACACCAATCCTTCCCAAAAATATTAGTATGTAATTGCAGCGGTATTTGTTAATAATATAAATTTATTAATAGTTAATTTTTGAAAGGTCAGTTCCATGGGGATAGCTAAAGTAAAGAAAATTTTGCGACATATAAAAGCACTGACGCGTGTCATTCAGACCACCAACTCCACGTGTCAAACCGGATTCGCCCCGCTTTGCCTTTGCCTAGAAAATTTTAAGACAATTACC
This sequence comes from Pyrocoelia pectoralis, assembly GCA_036250285.1. Lineage (NCBI taxonomy): Eukaryota > Metazoa > Arthropoda > Insecta > Coleoptera > Lampyridae > Pyrocoelia > Pyrocoelia pectoralis. The sequence continues at coordinate 14,991,662 of CM070079.1, forward strand.
AGTTGGGTTGTTCAGTATTTTCCATATACGTTACATGTGAGTAACAAAGCTAAGAGAAATTTGCACTAATTATTATCGATGGATGGGAATGAATTAAGAGATAAATTATTTGGGTTATTACGTTGCGCGTCTTATAGACAGAACCTTTCAAAAGGAAATAAGCTGTTTTGTTCAAACAAAAATGAATTTATGTTAAGAGTGGGTAAAATAAAAATTTTCTGATTTTCTGATCTGACCTCAAGCACGAATGTAAAACATGTTCGTCTTAATTATGGATGCTTTCAGCCTAATGCATTTGTAATTGCAATGTGCAGTCATATAATTTCAAGGAGTAATTTAAATCCAAATAATTGCCTATAAAGCTTTGAGTAATTACGTAGCGAGTAATCGTATAACTTTAGCAAAAGTTCACTTATGTGTGTACCTATCTGGGTCACGTTCTCTGCAGTCACGCGAGGGTGGCGCGCCTTCGCATGCATTCAATTTGTTCCTTAATTGCATCGTACTTTTTTCGACCACCTGTATAAAAATTCGAGAATTTCATCGACCTTCACTACTATGATTTACCCACGACAGGTGCTTCAGGGTTGTGCCTACGCACGATGTACACAAAATAAAGGTCAATAAATCCTTTCTAATTTTTGCAAATAGTATTGGCTCGAAGCTGTACACCATTCGTTAGAAACGAGAACCTGTTTTGACGAGAAAATTAAGGGAGTAGAATGTATATGCACTGATGAACTTAATTATTAATAACGATTTAACACCAAAGGTGAGTTGGGGTTGACATTATACACGCAAGGTTACAGTGTAAAAGAACGTGTAATGGAAGAGACGCGTTCACTTTCGTTGTCGACTGGAGAAATGAAGGGTCACTGACCTGGTTTTTGAGGGCTGCCTTACCCAAATCGGGAAGTACAGACGTACTGGCTACCGGGTTTGTTTATCGACGGAAGAGAAGGAGAGAGATAATTCAATCCCTCCAAGGTTTTAAATGCCATTTTCCTCTTAATGATGAAATGTAGGTCATTTACAACCCTTACATTACGCATGTGAGATGGTATGAAGTGTGTACGATAAACTTGAGCGCGATCAATAGGCGACAAGGGCAACTTACAGAAGGGACAAATCATCGACTTGACACTCATTGCCTTTCATTTCCAAATTACAGCGTCGAGTATTTGTCGATAGTAACACCAACCAATAGTATCCGTCTCGAAAAGGTCATCTAAAAATTGAGATAATATGTATAATTTGTTTGATTCAATAGTGTGCATTTCCTTCCTCATATTTTACCGGGGAAAATTAACGTTTCAAATTCTCTATCTTTTCCACCCTTAAAAATGAAGTTATCTTTACACAAACATCATTCGTAGTGATAAAAAATTTAGGTAGGGTGTACACACTACGATTATGAAACACACGCGCAACCCTGTTGCTACGCGCAAAATTCCCTCAGTTGCCTTGGAGACAGGGCTTTAAGGGACTCGGTATTACGTCATCTCCTGTAAACTCCCCCAAAGTGAAAGGACGGGGTGGCATGTCGTAATACCACTCGTAATCCTAACGATTCCATCAGAAAGGATTTTAAATTGCATGATAGAAAAAATAAAATCGAGAACAATCAATTCCCATAAAACACTAATCACTTTTTTGAACTGGTTTGATTCATAAAATCAAGGAAAAAAAAAGCTTTGTATATATATATAGAATTTTATTAATGTGTGGAAATCAATTTGGGTTAGGAAACACGTGGTGCGCGTCGTTTCACTTTCACTTTTTATTTACTTCAAGCTTGATTCGTGTATTTACTATTTTATTTTGGACCTTTAGGAATGCCATATAAATACATACATAATTGACATCTGAAAAAGGGCAATTCATCATTAGCAAGTAAAAGTGCTTTTATATACGTATTCGCTAATATAAATCGATGGACGAAGCTTTATTATTTTGAGTTGAGAAATAGCCTAAAATAAACTTTGGACAAGGGAATGTCGAAAACAGTTGTCGAGAATGTTACTTACACTTTTTGGAAAAGCTTGACAATGTTTGGTACGTTAATGTAATCGATAAGCATTCATTAAACCTCAATGAAAGAAAAAATAACATTCAATAATCGGGATATTAGAAAACCAGGAATATGTACGATATTCATGTAGAAATGTGATCTTTGGAACCATTATCTGACACACCGCAGTTGTGAGGGTAATTACAGATCACAAACTATACATATTTCACAGTAAAGTTAGCTGTCATCGCATTAAAGCTTCAAACTGAAAGCATATTAAAGTTATTGAAACAATCGCCGATTTATGCATTTACGATAATTTAAATAATGTTACCTAAATTCCAAAAGCTCATTAAGAAAACTTCAACACACGTCGCCTCGAGATTAACCAACAAATCAAAAATTTCTAAAATAGTGTTCAAGAGCCCTAGTGGACAAGATGTGTGTGACGCGGTTTGCTAGAGAAGCCTTTGGAGCTGTAATTTCCACCAAGCACTAATTCAACTCAATTCAAATGTTCTTTATTGCCTTTCTTTTTTCACATACAGGGTGTATCAATCTTACGACAACGTTCGGTATATGGCTTATTTCAAGAGATATCAAAAAATGTTGTTAAGAAAAATAATAGATGTCTTTAAGGACCATATTTCTAAATTATGTTGAACTACACAGGGTGTTTCGTAACTCCGTTACAAACCAAACATATGATTTTTTTAAATGAGAGCCCCTGTATATTATGCCAAATTCGGATTGCCCACATTTTTTCGATTCTTTTGATATAAGGTTTTGCTACGTTATACAGAGTCCTTTAAAAGTTATGGATACGTTTATGTTAAAATCGTAGCTAAATCAACGCCCTCTAGCTTACTAGAAAAAGACAATTTCTTGGCTAATCGAATTTCGTAATATGATGTAATATCTCCTCATTCGATTACATTTCAATTATTTTTTCTTTTTGTAGGGTGGGTCGAAACTAGGACCTTTCATTTTCTTTCTTCTTTTAAATGGAACACCCTGTATTTAATTGCATAAATAGAATCTTTGATTATGTAGCTTTAATTTTTGTTAAGCATTCCCTATACCCAAAGTTTATAAAAACGAAGTTATTTTGTAATATTTATTGTAAACTATAATTATATTAATCTATTATGTTAAAGCAAGCGTTGAATTTAACAAAAAATCATAAATAATAAACACTGATATGATTTAAAGTAGAGAAACTAATTATTTATATTAAATAAAACAAGACACTACCAAAAACGAGTTATTTTGTAACATTTAGTTTAATATTACGGTTAGGATCGTAGTTTAGATGTCTTGTTTTATTTAGTAATAATAATAAAAATATAGTAATAATAAACACTCGTGCCTCGTTACAAGAACTATTATAATTATTTATCATTATGCATGTTTAAACTTTTCAGGAAAATATCGTATTACCTAATTAAAAATTATTCGAATTTGACATGTCATGACTGCTCATATTTTTTAACCTTTGAAAATTATTTTTCCATAATTAAATAATGACCAGTATACTGGCACAAAACTTTACCGTGTTTACTACAATGACGTATTAAATAAAATAGTTTTTGCATAACTCAAAAAAATAAAAAAGTATGTATAATGTGTAGTATAGTTGTAATCAGAAAGCAATTTCTGATTGTCTCCTGAAATAATATACAGGGTATGTCATAAATATTTTTAATATTTTGTTAATTTGTTAATAAATTGGTATACTCGAAGAGTCGTATGTCCTCTACTTCACTGTAGGTACAATGTTACTTCTTCATCTTTGTTAGCAAAAGTAAAATTTTCAACTTGAAACATTCATCCCCCTCCCCCTATGGGAAATAAAGAAATAAATGTAGTGTTAATAGTTTTTCATGAACTATATGTAAAACATTTCAAAAAATAAAAAAATGCTTGGACCAGATTTTGAGAAAATCGATTTTTAATTTTCAACCAATTTTGGGCACCAATAAATTGGCCACGTTTAATATTTGTTATTTATCAATTATAAGTAAAAGATCCTTTCCAATTTTCAAATTTTAATTAAGTTAAACGGTTCTTGAGTTACACTCTAAAAAGTAAAAAATTGGAGAATTGCTATATTCTATATTGGCCGCCATTTTGAATTTAGAAAGGAACGAAAAACGGCGTTTTACTTGTAACCATACCTACTAACTTTTTACCAAGGGAAATTAGTTTGGGTTAAAATTTGCTCCCAAATTAACGCCCCTAATTTGGGCCGCTTTGGGCCGATCTTGATGAGAAACTTGTTTTACCGATGAAGTTTTTTTATAGGCCTTAGTTTTAAATTTCATCAAAATCGGTCTAGTAGTTTAGGCTCCACAGCCATAACGTACACACCCACCCATCCACCCTCCCACCCTCGTACTCTGGCACCCACAGACAAACATTTTTCAAAGATGGTGGTTTTGGACGTCGAGATTCATCAAAATCTCGAGTTATATATTTTTTTTATTACATACATTACTTTTCCTATGTGTATATGCACGGGAAAGTAAAAAGCAATCAATTAGTAAGTTTGCCAAATATTTGGTATAAACATGCTCAGAAAATGATACTCTTTCGAAAGACATCATTACCGTTTCTTTAGAATTTAGATGAAACTGGTGAGAAGCAAACTGCAAATATGTGATTTTCCATGCTATGTCCCCTCTTTGAAACTTGTCACACGGTATAATGAGTCACAAAAAATGAGCACGTCTACACGAATTACACGATCTCAGAATATCATAAATAATTAGAAAACAAAAGACAATTTAAACAGACCGCATAATAAATTGTACCCATTACAAAATTACGCACTATTAATTATAACAACATTGTAGATAGGTATGTGCCGATGCAACTGCTCGCGGTTGTACTCAAAATAAATTTAGCAATGTCTATTTCGACAATACAAACTAAAGATTTAGAGACCTATTACGAATATTTTTGGAAATATGTCTTGCACTAATTAATTTTCTCTATTATTTACTTTTCTTTTATAGTATTGAAGGAATAAAGTAATCAAAAATTTATATACTTCAGACGAAATGTAAAACAATACGTAGAAAAGTAAGAAGGTAAATAATATAACTTTCCCAAATATTAATGTCTGTATTGCGATACACAAGGACGCTTTGGCGCTTTAATGAAAATAAGTAATTATAAATAATAGGGTAATAAAGTTGTCACAAAAAATCAGTATGTCTACACGAATTAGGTAGGTACGCGATCGCACAAAAGACAATTAAAATAGACCACAATTTCTGGCATAATAAATTCTCTTACAAAGTTACGCATCATTAATTATAACAACATTGTAAATAAGTATGTGCCGATGCAACTGTTTGCGGTGTATTCAAAATAAATTTAGCAATAAATAAAGAATAAATGTACGAACCGTATATAAATGTAATAAATAAAGAAGATGCAAGTACAAAATATAGACTAACCATAAATTCAAGAGCAGAACGGATGAAGCATCTTGAATTTTGAAAGAGATGAAAGTACAAACACAAACTGACGATACCTTTTTTTCACCCTCAACTACGTATGACACGAATAATGAACGTTGACATTTTGAAAACTTTCCACATTTAATATCATTGACAGTGATCCATATTAAAATTTGAAAAACACTTCAGTTTTATAATCGAGGGGTTCCATTTTGTGGTACTTGAAACAATTCCTGGAATTATAATAATAGAGAAGAAGGGTACTGCGTCACAGCGATTTAAAGAGCTTTCACGAGCCTTTCCAACCATACCTTATTTTTGAAGAAATTACAAAATTTGCATATAATGCTGATTAGCTACACATTTATTGCGGATAACTAAAGAGAAGAAGAAAATTAGTATTACGATAGCATCGAAAGGTGCGACACAAGATTGTACGAAATGTTCCCCAAAATTATAGACTGCTTTCAAACTCCTGTCTAAACGCTCAAAAAACTCTCTCGGGAAGGAGGCGTAGGTACGAGCGTCACTCACAAGAAAACTATCACAATTGAAACATGTACATATAGGTTTGCTACGAGTACTCTCAGAACGGTTACACCCTGATTCAGCAGGTTGGGCCCCTTTGGGCCGATTTTGATGAGAAGCTTGTTTTACCGATACAGTTCTTTTATAGGCCTCAGTTCTGAATTTAATCAAAATCGGTCTAGTAGTTTAGGCTCCACAGCCGTACGTACCCCGCCCACCCACGCACTCACAGACAAACATTTTTCAAAGATGGTCGAGATTCATCAACATCTCGAGTTCGATTTTTTTTTTCGATTACATTACTTTCCCTATTATACACGGAAAGTAAAAATAAGGTGAAATTGTTTATAACTTTTAAAATCTTTATTTCTTCTTCTAAATCTATTTCATCGCCTTCAAAGTACTCCCCTCACGCTAACGTTTTTTCCCATCCTTGAAACAATTGTTGAATTGGATTTTCGGAATGGCCTTCAAAGCGCGCAGGGATTCGGTTCTCAATCGTGCCGAAACGGTATCCCCGAAGCGGTCTCTTGAGCTTAGCTTAGCGAATGGCCAGAAGTCAGACGGTGCTAAATCAGGCGAATACGGTAGTTGAGGAACGACATGAGTTGAATTTTTGACGAAATGGTCTCGAGAACCAATGAATTATCTTGGTGCAAAAACCAAGAATTGTCTGCCCATAATTCTGGCGTCTTTTTGAGAATAGCTTCACGTAAACGTTGCATAACGCTCAAATAATATTCCCTGTTAACAATTTGGCCCGGCGAAAGAAATTCATAATGCACCACACCAAGATAATCGATGATTTTTGAACGACTTTGGCGCGATCTTTTCGGCCTTGATTCACCTTTTGCACGGTATTTGCTTGATTGCCCGGTTGTTTCCGGGTCGTATGCATAGATCCAAGTCTGATCTCCAGTTATGACGCATTTCATTTTATCCTGATAGTCAGAAAGCATTAGGTGTTTTCTTTTTGCATCGCCACAGTTGTGCCACAGGGTTAGGTAAAATCACAATCATCACGTGATTGAAGTGTCTTGCGTCATGTAGACATTTCTGCCTCAGACTAAAACTTAAATAAAGCTTTTAAAACGAATAGGGTTATTGAGAAAGAACTGAGTCAAATTGTTTTTATAAAACGAATGGTGTGTATTGACAGAGGTGCCTTAAGTGTACCACAAAATGCAAAAAGAAAACACCTATTGTTTCACAGACTTCAACGTGACGCCGTTTTTCCCAGAAAATGAGTATTTTTGGCACTAAACAAAATTTCACTTTTCTCAGACACAAAACATCTTTCAAAATGGTCTGAACTGATCCAAATGAAATGTTAACACTGTCAGCGAAGTCTCTAATTGTCAAACGACGATTCTTGAGCACCAAATCTTTGATTTTCTTGACGTTGATGGTCGTCCTGAGTGATTTTTGTCTTCAGCACTCTCTCAGCCTTCTTTCAATTGTTTGTAGCACTTGTAAACATTTTTTTGTGACATGGTCTGGTCACCGAAGGCTTTCTGCAACATTCTGAACGTTTCTGCAGCAGAAATTTCACTCCGCGAACAAAATTTACCTAATGCAACTTCTTTGCTCAACAAAATAAGACAATGTAAAAATCGCTAAATTAACTTTTTGTTGTTCACAAAACACGTACGCAACTATTGACAAATACAGATATCGACATGAAATTTGACACACAGATGTTAGTGACAGTACTACCAGCTTAAAAAGAAAGATTTGTCAGAATCGAAGAGCCCGCATATTAAAAATTAAAAGTTTCACCCTATTTTTTGATCAGAGTAATTAGTTAAAAAGTCTTGGATTATCTCGTGAACAACACGTGACCGCGTAGCTGCGTGTAGGAGGAGCCATAATTATGAAGTTTGGTAGTAAGTGAAGTATAAAAACATTGACTTACTTTGGAAAAGGTGCCAAAATGTAAATAACATTTCCTCGTTCTCGATCAACAATCTTAATATTTATCGTGTAATTTATTTTATTTACTTATTGTTCAGTCATAATTATACGCGCTTATTGTTTCATAATGACGGACGATATTTTTAGAAAAGTTGCTACATAAAAGTTGGAGGAGTTTTGGTTAATTGCGTCGTGGTCACGTGTCGTTCACGAGATAATCCAAGACCTAGATACAAGTTACTAATAGCCAATAGCTGTTTAATTGTTCAACTCTCATTTCCCATTATGCATTAGTTTGTAATTACTTTTATTATAAATTTTCTTTTATCTCAAAAGGTATTTCAATTTGCCAAAATAGCAGTAACTCACAGATCAATAAATTCTTGTAACTTCTATAATAAATGAAATAAATTTAAGCAAAAATGAATTTTTCGTTTATCTGCAAAAGCCCTTGCCATTTTTGATTTTTTAAGCACCATTTGGATCAATGCGGGAAAAAGGTAGCGCGTTAAAAGGACAGGTTATTCCATCAAAAAGTTGATTCATTATTATAAGTGAGTTTTTGATGTTTGAAAAATATAAAATATAAATCCTTTTTCTAAACACCCTGTACAAAGAATCGAAATCCTACGTAGTGCAAATGAAAGCCTTAAAGGTCAAGATAAATCGATATAAATTTGTGTTACTGAAAGTAAGTGGTTTCCGTGTTATTAGGCGTTGTTTAAATTGAATATTTTTCTTAAAATCACAATTTTCTCAAAATTGGGAAGCGATAGGTATAGGGAACGTTGAATAAAGTTACCTTAGTTTTTAACATATAATCTAAAAATGTAATAAAATACAGGGGGTTGCATTTAAAAAAACCTAACTTTGATATATTACAATTTTGTGAAGCATCCTGTATAAGTGAAAATAATTTTAAAAAATAGTCGTTATCAATTTACATATGTCACCAAAAAATGAAGCTGATATCTTGTACCCTTTAGGCATAAGAGACCGAGGGAATAGTCGTGAATCACCCTGGAATTAAATTATGCGGAAAAAACGGTCTCTCTAAAATATAACATTGACATATCTGAGCGTTTGTATCATATTTCAGTTGTATATTTTTTATTATTTTTTTCTGAACAACCAAAGTACTTGATTTTGAAGCCGAATAAAAAAATAACCATTGGGTTGATTCGAATGAGCTTGGTATCAAATTAAAGCCTATTTATTTCTACGTTATTTAGAAGTAACAACTTTTTTTAAAATGCACTTTAAGGGCGATTTCTACGGCCGAAGATGCAAAGTGCCTGTTTTCGGGGTTTGCGACACGCTAGCTAAGTTTAGAGTTACATAAAAACAAAACTACTCGCTCAAATGGAACGACATTTTAGTATGTTGTAGATTCAACCTTTGTTAATATGATTGTAAAATTGTATTATCAAAATTTGATTTTTATAGGCGCTACAGACGATATTGTGGCACATTGCATTCTCGTAGGAGCATTAGACTTACACGAACGTCTTCGTTGTAATATGAATAATAAAATGAGACTCACTTAGAAACCAAAATTGTATCACGTTTTTGGAAAACAATTTTTAATTAATTGAAGTTTTACAGCACCGCTGCGGCTACAAACAGCGAGCGTGTGGCATGCCAGTCCATTAGAACGTTACGCTTCTCTCTCTAAGCGCCGGTGTATGCACGTATCTCTTATTTTATAATTTTCTTTGCTATAATCATTACTGAAATTCGGTTAACTTTCCTGTTTCGTTTTCAAGGACAATCTTTTCTGGTAGTTGCTAATTTTTATAATTGTGATAATAACTTACTAGCAAAGAAAATTATAAAATTAGAGATACATGCATGCATACACCGGCTCTTAGAGAGAGAAGCGTAACATTCTAATGGACTGGCACGCCACACGCTCGCTGTTTGTAGCGAAGCGCTGGTGTAAAAACTTCAATTAATTAAAAATTGTTTTCCAAAAACGTGACACAATTTTGGTTTCTAAATAAGTCTCATTTTATTATTCATATTACAACGAAGACGTTCGTGTAAGTCTAATGCTTCTACGACCTACCATTCCCGAGAATGCAATGTGCTACAATATCGTCTGTCGCGTCTATAAAAATCAAATTTTGATAATACAATTTTACAGTCATATTAACAAAGGTTGAATCTACAACATACTAAAATTTCGTTCCATTTGAGCGAGTAGTTTTGTTTTTATGTAACTCTAAACTTAGCTAGCGTGTCGCAAACCCCGAAAACGGGCACTTTGCATCGTTCGGCCGTAGAAATGGCCCTTAAAGTGCATTTTAAAAAAAGTTGTTACTTCTAAATAACGTAGAAATAAATAGGATTTAATTTGATACCAAGGTTATTGGAATCAGCCCAATGGTTATTTTTTTATTCAGGTTCAAACACTTTTTGCGCCGACAGTAGGTCCACTTTCCTGTTAAAACGGGGTCCGCTGGAACAAGAGCGCTAAAACGGAGCACCTCTGCTGAAACGGGGTACCGCCGCTGAATCGGAGTTATCAGGTACCTTCTGGTGGTGTAGTAATGATTATCATAATTTACTCCCGTAATCGACACATTTCGTTGTTCATTTGAAGTTCAAAGTTTATTCCGCATCAATACCAAGCAAACATAAAAACCACAATATTTTATTATTGCTTTTATTAATTCAACGGCCACAAGTGTTCCATTTCTTCCAATTGGAGAAACGATTAATCGACAACCCAGTACAAACAGAGTGGGACATGAATAGACCGGAATGTGTGGAGCCTGGAAACGGAAAATCTACAGCGGATTGCGGTCAGATAAAGAAGAAATAAAGTGATAATAAACTGAAAATTTTAAGTTGACATGGTTAACTAAAGGAAGCTTATTTAGTACCCTTTAAGCATATATTCAACGTTTACTCATTTCAGTCAAATTTCTTCTTGTCAATGAAAATCGCGCAACTGTCACGTATCATACGTTCCCTTATCATCCGTTATCGTTTAAAATTCAGTTTCGAGTATTAGGTAAACGTTTCACGCAGTGGAAATTTCAGTTAATCGATCAAAGCATATATTTATTGCAAGTGGAGAATCTTGGGAGAAATGTTAATACCCAATGACTTCCTACATTAATAATGTCTTTATATGAAAAACCTTTAAACTTTTACTATCACATCATAAAAATTACTCAAGTAATATCAGAATCCTCTTGAAATTCGCGAGAAAATGGCTTATTCCAATTTCTGCTTGTTTTTACGTTTCCTCGCGTACCTCTAACTAATTTGGATATTTGCGTATTCTTATTGCAAGGCATCTCATTATGTTTTAATCCAATTGTTACAAAACTATCTATTTTAAATGAGCGAAAGCGTTCACATAAACACGATTAATTATTATTCTATAAACAAAGAACCGTCATCTATGAATAATTACCGTAACAAACACAATCAACTTTGACATGAACAAAGCGGTTTTCCCTCGATCACTAAATACGCGTACCGTAAGATTAATTCCGTGTGTAATTAATTAGGATTAAATGTAAACAAAAGGTGTTCTAGTTCTTTGACCTTACAAGAGCTTGAAGATTTTCTGTTTAGACTATAATGACATTTTTTACACATTTCCACGAGAACAATAAAGACTGGCATAACAAAGAAGCGGAAAACCATAGTTCTAGTTTTGAAGTCGGAAGAACAAGGCAATATTTTGTCGAAGCCGACGTGCAAGCCTAGCCTAGAGAAAGGATCACTGACCTCCAGTGGGTGAACTCCACGTGCAGCAGCAGCAGCGCCCCTTATGCCCTTCTAAGCTATACTCTCTCTCACAAAGTCTCTGCATGAAAATTACTTCTTTTTGTTGTTATTCGCTTCTTGGATTTATACTAAACTTTCTCGAACGTTATTCTTCCCTTTTTCCCTCTATTTTTTACGACTCAATAGAAAACTCCCGACGATTCTCTTTTTTTTTTATATTATAGAGATTTCAGTAATATTTTTTTATGTTGTAAAGGGAACATTTGAATAATCACGTGGTATATCACGAAGTTTGAGATATTCCTTTTCTCCATTCTTATTTTCGGATATAAATTTAGACCTCGTTTTCATTATTGATGAATCCGACATACGCAGGCCAATTGAGATAAATCGTTCGGGGTGCTGATTAATGGAATCGAGAGCGCACTTCTTGCATTACTTAAGTTCTTATTTAAAATACGAGCGTACTTTTTCAACGAAAGTGAAAACGTAATTTCATTCCATCTAATTTTCGCATGAGATGCTTTTGTACGAGAATAGTTTCTAGAACGGATTGAAGCGATAAGGATCGTTTAGTTTGATTACAATTGCAACAGCTTCAAACAAAGTCTTTCAATTCTAGGTTATCGTTTCTAATTCCCTGCTTACGACGAACAATGAAAGTGCACTTCCGCCGCAAATGTTTATCACATACTATTAACCTCTTTACAATAGGAATAAAATGGGCAAAATGAGCGGAATTTAAAAAATTTCACAGTGAAATTGCAAAATATTTAAATTTGTTGTATACAGGGTGATTCACGACTATTCCCTCGGTCTCTTGTGCCTAAAGGGTACAAGATATCAACTTCATTTTTTGGTGACATATGTAAATTGATAACGACTATTTTTTAAAATTATTTTCAAATATACAGGATGCTTCACAAAATTGTAATATATCAAAGTTAGGTTTTTTTAAATGCAACCCCCTGTATTTTATTACATTTTTAGATTATACGTTAAAAACTAAGGTAACTTTATTAAACGTTCCCTATACCTATCGCTTACCAATTTTGAAAAAATTGTGATTTTAAGGAAAATATTCAATTTAAACAACCCCTAATAACACGGAAACCACTTACTTTCAGTAACACAAATTTATATCGATTTATCTTGACCTTTAAGGCTTTCATTTGCACTACGTAGGATTTCGATTTTTTGTACACGGTGTTTAAAAAAAGGATTCATGTTTTATATTTTTCAAACATCAAAAACTCACTTAAGTTAAATGGAACACCCAGTATGTTTTTATTCTATGTTGAATAACTTTTCATTTTCTATCAAAAACTATGAGTAATTGATATGTCTAAAATCAACGATTAAAAAGTTATTAAGATTTTTCTCTAAAATTTGTATGGAAATGGTTTGTGTTTGCATTCTAGTAGGCCATGATTTTTTTTATTGTAGTTGATAATTAGATATGGGATCATAACTTAATTAAAAATGAAATTAATAACAAGAAGTAATCATTTATGGAAAAAACGGTATAGTAAATGCTTCATATGATGACCATTCTCTTCTATGCACAACCGCACTCGATTTTCAAAAGATCTAACGTTTCTCAGGATATCTGGTGTTATAGTAGCAAACGCATCCTTTATTGTAATCTGTATGTCATCAGCAGTGGTTGGTGGAGTGTTGTGGACCCCTCCTTCCAATCCATTTGTTGAGGAATTGTCTATCTAAATATTTTTGAAAAAAACATAAACACCATTCTTATCACATTCAACTTCACCAAAATTTATATTGACGAGGCTTTCAACGAAGGTTGAATTTTTGTTTATGGAATCTCGATAAAGTTGGAGAAGAAGATGAATTCTTTAAATATGTTTTATTTACCGACGAATCCACTTTCCACAACATAACGGCTTGGTAAACTGACATAACTTTCATTACTAAATCGTCACCTGTATCGCACTGTTGACCGCCAAAACCGGTGGAGCCTCAATGTATTTGGGAGAATTTTGATTTTTTGATGGAAACTTACACGAAGTAAAATTTTTACGGATTTTAGAACAACACTTTTTCAAGTCTTCTTGATGAAGTTTGTTTAGATATTATTATTATTATTATCATTAAAAATTTAGTTTACAACACTCCATCCTACCACTGCTGATGACATGAAGATTAGAATAAAGGATGCGTTTGCTACTATAACACCATAACGTTAGAAGATCTCTTGAAAACGAGTGCGGTTATGCATAGGAAAAATGGCATTTACTAGGTACAGTATTTTTTCCATTGCTTCAATATCATTTTTAATTAAGTTTTGATCACATATCTAATTATCAACTGCAATAAAAAAAATCATGGCCTACTAGAATGCAAACAAAACCATTTCCATACAAATTTTAGAGAAAAATCTTAATAACTTTTTAATCGTTGATTTTAGACATATCAATTACTCACAGTTTTTGATAGAAAATGAAAAATTATTCAACATAGAATAAAAACATACAGGGTGTTCCATTTAAGTTAAGTGAGTTTTTGATGTTTGAAAAATATAAAATATGAATCCTTTTTCTAAACACCCTGTACAAAAAATCGAAATCCTACGTAGTGCAAATGAAAGCCTTAAAGGTCAAGATAAATCTATATAAATTTGTGTTACTGAAAGTAAGTGGTTTCCGTGTTATTAGGGGTTGTTTAAATTGAATATTTTCCTTAAAATCACAATTTTCTCAAAATTGGTAAGCGATAGGTATAGGGAACGTTTAATAAAGTTACCTTAGTTTTTAACGTATAATCTAAAAATGTAATAAAATACAGGGGGTTGCATTTAAAAAAACCTAACTTTGATATATTACAATTTTGTGAAGCATCCTGTATATTTGAAAATAATTTTAAAAAATAGTCGTTATCAATTTACATACGTCACCAAAAAATGAAGCTGATATCTTGTACCCTTTAGGCACAAGAGACCGAGGGAATAGTCGTGAATCACCCTGTATGTATAAAAAATGACCTTCAATTTACATCTTCTTAATAACGATACTTTTGGACTTATAATTCAAAGGTGCAACACTGCACTTCTAGTGAATATTTGTTTTTTTCTCATGAGGCTGCGAATAACTTCAGATTTACAGAGCAAATACCCCTGACAGAGCATGAGGTGATTCCATATATGTACTCATATACAGGGTGTTTCTACTCAAAGTGGACAACGTAATAGATGTTATAGACTGTAATCAAATAATAATTCACACAACCTTCCCCATAGTTTCATAATATATGTATTTGAATAAACTAGTTAAAGATGAATTCTGTAGCTTATACTTAGATTGTATTCTAGCCTGAGGATGACTTAACGTCGAAACATGTCGTATTAAATATTCATTATTATCATAAGACGATTAAAAGCGTCAACTTTATAGTGTTGAATTTCATCTTTAACTATTATTCAAATATATGAAACTATGGGGAAGGTTGTGTGAATTATTATTTGATTACAATTACATTTCACCCCATTTTGCGAGAAACGTATCTACCACAGTATGGACTCAATCACTTTCGAGATGTTATAGAAGTCGTCAACAAAAGTAACACTTTTTTAAAGTACCTACATAACATTTTTCATTTTGGCTTTTGTTTTCGAATTATGGACCTTTTTTTGTTTTTTTTACAAATCTCTACAGAGTGGGATGGATAGAAGATTTTGGGTTTATTAACGAACATTTCTAAAGCTTGTTGCTGGGATATGGTGGGACTACAAACATAAAATATTTTCACTCTGTATTTTTCAATTTTCAGTTTCTATTAGCATCTAGCAGGCCGTCAAAGATAAACCAAAAACCCAACTGCACCAAGAGCTCAAGGAGACAAACATTCAAAATTGAATTAATTTTTGCAATTGGGTGGAAGAAGACAAATCAAAAAGAAGAATTTTTGGATAAGATCATGTTTACAGACGAGTGTATCTTTGACCGCAATGGATTGGTTAAACACCATAATTTTCATTATTTCTCAGATTTTAACCTTCACTATTTCCGAGTTCATAGTCAAAAGAAATAGTCGATTAATGTTTGAGCAGGTATATTCGGCACTTCTGCTGTTGGTCCCTTTTTCTTCGAGGGTATTCTAAATTCCTTCATAATGAATCATTTGATGATTGAAGATGTACGGGTCACTCAAATTAGGTACATGTAATTTCAGCAAAATGGAGCACCTCAACACCGCACACGTGTTGTAAGTGGATGACTTAAGAATACATTTGGTGAAAAGTGGATAGGAAGGGATGAATCAATACGATGGCGGCGAGATCTCCCGATATTACTCCTCTTGATTTCTTTTTGTGGGGTACGTCAAGGATAAAGTGTATACTGAACTACCAACCACAGCGGAAGATATGCAAAACAGGATCAGAAACGTTTTTGCAACTATCAACCCCATAAGATTAAAAATACTTTTCGTAGAAGAATTCAAATTTGCATAGAACAAGGTGATAGACATCTTGAATATTCATTAAAACAATAATTTTATTGATTTTATTTTTATTTTATCTCATAATTTTCTATTTGTATTTATGTACATATTTTCCTACTTAATAAATAATGTTTTATAATAAAAACGATTCGTTTTCGGTATTGTGTGTGATACATGAAGTCGCACTAGAATTGACGAAGGAATCGAAATATGCAATAATATACAGGGGGTTCCATTTAAATAAATGCAACTTTGATATAAATCACTTGCGATTCAAGTGAAAATATTTTAGGTTTGTACGCCACCATATACCAGCAATAAGCTTTAGAAATGTTCGTTAATAAACCCACAATCTTCCTTCCACGCACTATTGGTCCACCCTGTACATTTCCATTATTTGTAGTCCGATTTCAAAAATCGAAGTTTTTTGGAATCAACAGCTTAATATAATATCTTACCACGTTTGTGAAAAAATTTTTTACAAAAAATTTACAACAGCAAAATGGCGGTGATTTTAAACTTTGGAAATTGAATAGCACAAAATCTACTCTTAATCATATAAAGTGGGTTTATGGCGCGGCCTTAGTAGGTTTATACCAGACTAATGTTCACTTTAGTTAGACTGTGTATTTTAATTTTACTAATGGTTACTTTAAAAATTGTTCAAAAGGGCCACCATGGTATTGCACACATCCTCTACATCGCTTTAACATTTCTTCACGAACAACCTGTTGAAGAATTTCGGAGTTATCCCTTATTTCGCCAGCAGCAGTAACTACTCTTGCTACAAGATCTTCTTCCGTTTCATATACCTAAGACTTCATTTTTCCCTAGAAGAAGAAGTCAAGTGGATTCAAGTCCGGTGACCGCGCGGACCAACTAGTAGGGCCTCCTCGACCTATCCATTTATTGGGAAATCTTCTTTTTAAGGTTGCCCTAACAACTTTTTATTAATGGGCTGGAGCACCGTCGTGCTGAAACCACCAACTTTTGCATAGTTAGTAAGGGTATATCTTCTAAAAGATCCAGAGTTGTGTTTAAAAAGTTTGTGTAGTCGTTGCCAGTGAGTCGATTTGGCAGCAAATAAGGACCAACTAGAAGACCTCCTATTATTCCTGCCCATATATTGATCCTCGATTGAAAACACCGTGGGGATTTTCAACCTCCCAAATGTGACCGTTTCAAACGTTGCCTCATCCGAGTAGAGGATGTCATCCAAAAAGCGTCCTCTTAAATTCCTGCGGTTTATGAGCCACCTGCAGAATTCTATTCGGGGTTGGAAATCAGTATCCTTTTGAAGATGGTAAGGATGCATACGTTCTTCATGAGGGATCCTTAACACACTTGCCGAATTCATTCAATTTTGCCCTCGTTTCCAATGATCTGTGACACGTGCATTGTCTCGATGAAACAACACTTTTTTCTTCGCCATATGAGGCCGGTTTTTCTCGATTTCATTCCTCAAACGCCCCAACAACGCTATGTAGTAATTGATTGTTTTTCTATTTTCGAAAAAATGCAACAGTCCACTGGTATCCGTTTTTTGGGATGGGCATGGAATATCGACTATTTTCGAGAGTCGATATTCCATGCCCATCCCAAAAAACGGATGCTAGTGGACTGTTGCATTTTCCCACGTTTTGGAGTGGGTTCGTCTGGAGCTGTCCACACAGGTGACTGCCCATTGGATTCTGGAGTGTAGTAATGGAGCCTCAATTTTATTGCGGTTGAACAGTTTTAAACATTGCTCCGAAACATCAACACCGTTGTTGTTTTTGATCGATTGTGAGCTCGCGCGGCACGCAATTTGCATTCATTCAAAATTATTTTGTGAACTTCTTTACTTTTTTTATTTTTTCGTCTGTGCGTGCACTGCGCGCATCATCTTCGGTCATGCCATGACGAAATTTAGTGAAACACTTATCAACGGTTGATTTTCCTGATGCAGAGTCCGGATAATATTTAGCTTCAACGGTATTTTTTTTTCTCTCTCACGAACCAATCATATGTATGTATGTATGGAATTTATTCTAATGACGCCATCTATGTGCCAGCCTACGAACATTTTAGTCGAACGAATAGCATGAAACTACACGAAGAAACTCTCGAACTTAAATAACAATCTCCTTATTCTTATAAGTACATATAAACGAAAAAATCACAATAAATTCCTTATACGAGAACTTTTGGTTGTCTATTAAAAGTTTCTTCATGTTCCACAACTAGAAGATTCGGTAAATATGCGAACCAGGATACGCGCCATAAAAAATCCATAAAATCTTGTTTGTAACTTTATAGTTATAATTTTATGTGAACAATATTGAAAAAAAAATGGGCAAAACCGGTTGACCGCAATACGAAATTTTTACAAATTAGGAAGGAATTTTTTGTGCCTATTTTGAAAAGGATCACATTTCGTGTATCACGCAATTTTGATATAAAGTTGCATACAAGTTTAAAAAAAGCGGGCAGGTTATTTGCATGAATAATTTTTCGTTCATTTAGCAACAATGTAGCGAAGAGGAAAAAAATGAAGTATAATTAGATGGAAAAATATGTATGCATTGCGTATTGATATAAAACTATTTATAGATGGGAATCGCATTGGAAGTAGCACACGTGTTGCTTTAAACGCTGTTGACCGAGTAAAAGGCGCGAAAACTTAATAGTAACCTTGAATACGTCACCAAAGTTACACTAATGTGGGCGTCGAATTTGAATTACTTCTTGGAAGAAGATTCCGTGATCAGTAAGACAAAAAATAAGATAGATGAAGATATGGGAAGGAAGTTTAAGTTGTCCAGTAAGATGTCAATCACCTTTTGTTTTTGCAGTTGCGCAACTGTCTAGATTTTACCTCCCAAGGTCTTTCTTCTTAATTTATAGGTAGTGGAAAGATTATCATAATGGCAAAAAGCTACTAGATTTTATTATTATGTGATTTTAAGCATTAACCGGTTTTTAGGTTTTGATCAACAACCCATTATTTTGTCGCTGTTGCACTTTTGCTACAAGCAGTTCAAAATTGAAGACAAAGATTATATCTAAGATGCAAATTTCCGTAAAACATAAATTGAATTCTCTCACTCTTTATGGATTTGTCGGCATAATGTTAAGAGGCTTGTTTAAGATTCTACTTTGGTTTGGATCTAAAGTTGCATTTTATTCTCTTCTAGGAGCGAGTCTAGGATAATGCATTCATTGAATAGTAGAAGGTAATTCATCAGCCTTTCACAGGCGGGTTCTCTTTGAATTGTTAATTACATGTGTATGTGATAGTTGTCTCTGCTCATCCATTCCCATGTCCTCTTCTGAACACATATCTTTTGTAAAACCGCCATTTTTGCTAATCTTATCGGTCAGTGGCACCTTTTTTTTTCTCTCACGTCGAACATAGTTTTAATTTGCTTTTAGCAACTAACCTTCCATAAATACAAATGTGGAGGATCTTTATTTATGAGCATATACAAGTTGTGGTTATTTCCCGACTAATTATATTCAGCCGGTTTTATTTTCAAACTCTATTTTTAGATGTTCAGGTTTATTGTCTAGCATTTAAGAATTTTTTTAATATATAATGTTACCGTTTGTTAGCTGGTAGGGGAAAAGGACATTATATATCAAAATTTTTAAATGAAACCTGTTTCATCTTCAATTCATATCTATTTTATTTGCCGAACACTTGTAGTGAACAGTGAACGGCAGAAGTAACAGTTTTGTGTAAAGAACTCGCTTTCTGCATTTTTGTGTATGTCGCGAATCAAAAGGCATAGAATAGACACCCTTCATTCGATACCAAGGGGTAGATTACATGACCATGTGGTTCCTATTCAATGTTAATATGTACCTACAAGTTTGCAATAGAAATGATTCGAAGACTAGCAGGAATGCTTTAATTTCGAACTACAGACCATATGTAGGAGGGGATGAACGATTACTAACTTAGTTTTGGTACTGATACTATAAAAGTCCTTGTGCAATCTACTCATCTGTATCTATAAGAAAAATTACAATTATAGTGGCGAACTATTCCAAAGCAATTCAAAAATTATCTCAAAATTACGAACTACGTATGTACGAGCTTCAAATGCTTGAGCTCCTTTGCGAAAATAGAAACAGGTTTGGTTTACTGTACTCAAGTTATACTTCCATATTGATGAGTCATGTACTAATTAGGTGCTCGTAGATGGAAGTAATTTTAATTTTTAAGCTTCTGCAAACTTTGAGCACCGTCAAAATAATTATAAAATAAACTTATATTCTGACAATCATATTGTGTTATAGAGGGTGTCTCCAAAAACACCTTACAACGCTTTAGGGTAGACTTATGGGATAACATTAGACCGATATAACCCAATTTACCTCTATGCAAAAGTGCACCATTTCAGAGTTACAGCTCTTCAAAGTTGGTATTTGCAAAACGTTTATTTATCATAAATTATAAACCGTTTAAGATACGAATTTGAATTTTGGAATAATAATTACCCTTATCAAAAACTATAATTGTACAAATTTTGGGGGAAAAAGACATACAAGAAATAGACCATCCGCATTATCGTTACTGAATTTTTTAGTTCTTAACTAAAATGTAAAATTCGCTACACCAGATGAAAGGAAATTTCAAAATTAATAACTTTCGCCTCTTTACATTTTATCGTAAATTATTTAGTTTTCCAGATAAAAGGAAAAATTAACGCTAGGTTTTTCTAATAAAAGATTTTAATTGCATATTATCTAGTAGCCGTAGACGCAGAACCAATCGTCTAAAACTTTCGGATTTAAAAGATTTTTGTGGTTTCGTATGAGGAAAGCGATAAGGGCGAAATAAAATGCACTTTGCGGGAAAAAGACTTCAGGCAAAAAACCCAATTTATTGTTATTCAAAGTAATTCAAAATCAATCGGTCGAACTATAATAGCTAACAATCATTGCGAAATTACTAATAAAAAAATAACTAAGGACACTAACTCTAAAAAACATAACAGCACGAACAACAATAAACAATGTAACTAAACTAAACTGTATTAGTTTAGATTTTCAAAGTGATTTCCATTAGCATTGATGCACGAAAAAGCTCTTCGAACAACTGACGCGCGAATATCTTGAAAAGCGTCTACGCTTTGACGGATTTCGTTGACACTATTTATTATTCGTTGCCAAAGTTCTTCCCGGGTATCAACTGGAGTGTCATAAACTTTTGATTTCATGTGACCCCATAGGTAAAAATCTAAAGGATTATGATCTGGGGACCGGGAGGCCGATAACTGGTGCATCATTACCGCGACCAATCCAACGATCAGGTAAGTTATGATTTAAAAATTGCCTCACACGTAAATTGAAATGCGGAGGGGCGCTGTCGTGCATATACCACACTGTTCTTCTAATATTTAGAGGAATATCTTCCAACAATTCGGGCAACGATTCCCGTAAAAATTCTAAATACTGAGGACCCCCACGACGTGCTGGTAACATAATGGGACCAATTAAATAATCACCAAGTATTCCAGCCCATACGTTTATGGAAAATTTATGTTGAAAATTGCCCTCACGTCTTGCCCTAGGATTTTCATCACTCCATTGATGTAAGTTGTGATAATTAAATACACCGTCTCTTGTAAATGATGCTTCGTCAGTGAAACAAATTCGCGAGCAGAATTGAGGATCCTCAACATATCGGTTCATTATCCATTCACAATAGCGAAGTCTAGCAACAGTATCGGCCGGTAAGAGCTCCTGAACACGTTGAACATGATATGGATGTAGCAATTGTTCTTTCAACGTTCGATGGACTACATCTTTCGAAATTACTCCTAATTGAAAAGCCACTTTTCGTGTAGATGTTGAAGGATTCTCTTCAACAATTTCTAGAACGTCCTCCTCAACATCTGCAGTACGAACGAACCTCTGTCGCCCAGAATTAACTTTAGGGATTACAAATGATCCACTTTCCCGAAGTCGGTGATCTACTTCAGCAAATGTGTGACAAGGCTCTATTAGGAAATCTCTCACTGTACAATCTCACAGCTGCTCTTCCATTTCCACCACATTCTACATAAATCCAGTGAATATCTGTGTATTCATTGAAAGGAAATACTTCAGCCATTATTTATAAATAAATACGCAAATTCAATAACACGTGTCAGACACACAGTAAAGCTTATAACTTTTTTTTGTTATTAGGTATGTCTACGGCTACTAGATAATATGCAATTAAAAACTTTTATTAGAAAAACCTAGCCTCAATTTTTCCTTTTATCTAGAAAAGAAAAGCCAATAATTTACGATAAAATGTAAAGAGGCGAAAGTTATTAATTTTGAAATTTCCTTTCATCTGGTGTAGCGAGTTTTACATTTTAGTAAAAAACTAAAAAATTATTCTATTGTTAACCCGATTAAAAGAGTCGTATGTCCTCTACTTCACCTTACAATTTTGTTTAGCAAAAAAGTTATGAATTTTTAAAATTTTCAACTTCAAACTTTCATCCCCCTTCTCCTATGGGAAATAAAGAAATAAATGTAGTGCCAGTAGTTTTTCATGAACTAAATGTATAAAACTTCAAAAAATAAAAAAAAATGCTCGAAGCAGATTTTAAGAAAATCGATTTTTAATTTTTGACCAATTTTGGGCACTAATAAATTGGCTACGTTTCCTTTTTGTTCTTTACCAATTAGAAGTAAAAGTTCTAGCCATCCTTTGGCTATAATTTGCAATTTTCAAATTTTAATTAAGTTAAGCGGTTCATGAGCTACACCCTAAAAAGTAAAAACTTGGAGAAAGAAATGAACTAACATGGGATATTGATCATGTATAAAATTATTTTTAAAATAACATTATAGGTACATTAAATTTTATAAATTTTATTCATAAATACAAAAATTTTAAACAAAATTGTTGGAACATTCTAACGCAACACGACAAATGACTAAGACTTTATTATGAATAAAAAATGATTTATCTATGTTTATTATTTTTTTTAACCAAATAAAACTCAGTGAAATTGCACGCAGAAAACTGTTAATTATTGTAAAATAATAAATAATTACTACTATTTTCGTTTTCAAATGACGGGAACACAATTTTATTTCTTTGTATTGAAAATTTATATGTTGAGAGGTATCGACAGGCGTCTTTGCATCCACGGCGCCCTCGTGCAACGCACGAGTTGCTCATATGGACGAAGCGGCCGAAGCTAGGCTGACTATGTAAAACGTAGGAGATTTGCGAATCTTGTAAGGTAAAGTTCCCACATGTGAGATTTGTCAATCGTCCAATTCTTATCAAGATCCGCTATAGCAATCATAATAAAAACTCGAGTAAAGCTCTACCATTCTTTTTATTTTGATAGCCCGCCCCTCTTGTCCAGAAATACTTTATTTACTATTTTCACACTTAAGATAGGTCCAACGGGTATTGCAATTCTATTGAATGTCTGACTTCAAAAAGTTCTAAGTCTACCGGTTCCTTGCTCTTTGCTTAAGAGGACGTGGTGGGACGGAGCTGAATATATTTTTGCATGACGAACAGCCACTATTTTTAATACTAGAAACTATGCGTCAAAATGCCAATGTGCTGACCACTAAATTCAACGAAAAAATAGCAAGCAAAATAAGGATTGACAGAAGAGTTTTTCACGATACATTTTATACCATGTTTTACGTCAACTGGCAAGATCCACAGGAAATTCCTACATAGCAGCACAACAAATTCATGGTCTGGCTTTTCTCTTTCTCTTTAGAAAACATGGTATTTTGTTAATGAGTGCACGTTTTCGTTAAATTGTTTTATAATAAACAAAACTGCAGATAGAGATATTGATTGGAAGACAAGGGCACGCTCCTTATCCAGAAAAGATTAATGTTTGAAACGAGAATCTTGTGAGATACTATTACCGGATCACGTAAACTTTAATGATAATACTTGTGCTAAAAATTACCCCATCCGACTATTTACAATTTGTTAAAGCAGCAACAGAAATCGAAACATGAAATTTCAGCATGATGGGGTAACGGAGCATTATAGCATACGTGTATCTTACTGATAATTTCTTGGGCGATTCATAAGAAACACCCAATCAAGATGTATCATTTCACTTAAGGTTTTAAAACCTAAACTATAAGACTAGATTATATAAAACAAAGAATCACGAGAAATCAATGGGGGGGGGGGGGGGGGGGGGGTTTAGAAAATGGGAATTTAATAATAGATTGCATTCATTAAATAAATAAATCACTTACGATACACTATAGCAACAATAGTATTTATCAAAAAATAGTGGCAGATTAGTAGTTTAGAATGAGCTTTAGGTATTCTTTTTTCTTAAAAACATTGTTTTATTAAAACTGTTTGAGTGTAAGAGAAAGATCGATGTGAAGATTAGGTAATACTGGAAAAACTCTACGTCTTTTGTTATATTAACGGCGGGATTATCAGAATTTTGTACGTGAAAGGTCATAATAACAGTAATTTTGGTCTGTTTTATTTTTTTAAGTTTTCTTCATTTTTGCGCAATAAAACCATATATTATGTATGCGATGGCGTTAGCCCTAAAATGCATACAGGTCAAAAAACTCTTGCCCAGGATCTTACTTTTCGTTAATTTATTAATTAAAATTGGTTATGTGCGCGTAGAAATATAAGTTATATACCTACTTACACATTATATCATTGGTGTTTTATTTATAATTTGTGTTTGTCTTTGTCCTACCCCGGAAGTCGTCTTTATCTTTCCATGCCTCTGGCCGTGGAAGCCTCCGCTCTGACATAAGTAATCACATCCATGTAAACATTGATGAATGATTGTAATGCACGCATTTTACTACGTAGAAGTACTAGCATCAGCCATGTACTTCTCGAAACTGACACGTTGCCAGAGGTTAAAAAATCCAAAAAACACCACTCGAAGATCATAATTTACAATATGATCGCATTGATCGGTAACTATTTAACACTGTGATTACTGAAAATACGAGAGATATGGTAAGTAATTAAACGCACAACCTCCGCTTGATCCAATTTAATGAAGAATGTTAACGATTTTTGTGGAAAAAAACCATCTTTCATCGTCAGAAAAAATCGTTATCATTCTTCATTAAATTGGATCAAGAGGAGGTTGTGCGTTTAATTACTTACGAAATTTACCGTTTACCCCTTTGTGAGATTGAACCTTTCTATTTATGTTTTCATACGAGAGAAGTCATCTCGTTCACTAAACCGTTGAGTGAAATTCAATGACTAAACTGAATCATGAAAAATAATTAATAAAGCTGCTAAACAACTTAGATTGAAAACCATCTGCGCCATGCGTCATTAATGTAATGTGTCAAAGATTTGTCGACTGCTTTGTTGAAAAAGATCATCCCAAATAAGTATAAAAGGATTATCAACAACCGTCTCCGCCGCGAGATATAAATTAACTAGGACTTAATTGATAGGTGGAATTTGAGTTACATACGCACATGCAACACAAAATGAATGTTCGTTGTACATGGAAAGGGGTACATTAAATTATCCGGATTAAGGTTTTAAAAAGATCTCAGAATTAAGATGCAGAGAAGCGTGAGGTGCTACATCATGCAACACGCTAATCAAAATTTTGATAAAATCGATTTAAAATTTTTTGATCAATTTTGGGCACCAATAAATTGGCTACGTTAAATTGTTGTTCCTTATCAATTATAACTAAAGGTTCTGGCCATCATTTGGCTACAATTTCCAATTTTCAAATTTTAATTAAGTTACTTAAACCGTTCTTGAGTTAGAGTCTAAAAAGTAAAAACTGGGAGAATTGCCATATTGGCCGCCACTTTGAATTTAGCAACAAACGAAAAACGGCGTTTTACTTGTAACCACGTCTACTAACTTTTCACCAAGGGAAATTAGTTTGGGTTAAAATTTGAATTTTTGCGCCCAAAATAACGCCCCTGGTTTAGGCCCCTTTGGGCCGATTTTGATAAGAAGCTCGTTTTATCGATGAAATTTTTTTATAATCCCGAGTTTTAAATATCATCAAAATCGGCCACAGACGTTACGCACTCACCCACAGACAAACATTTTTCAAAATGGTAGTTTTGAACTCAGGGGGGCCCAAAACGTCGAGATTAATCAAAATCTCGAGTTCGATGACAATACCTAATTCTCTTATGTACAAGGTTCGTCAGTAAAGCGGGAAAATTTAAAAACCTCTGTTATTCATTTGACGTTTGGGTGAGGGCGCTGAAGTTAATGATCAATTGTTAGGTAGTCATTTAACGCCATTTAGTAAAGATGGAACAGTGCCTAGGTGCTCATCGTGCTTTCTGTGTTTTTTTTTGGATTGTGCTAGCTTAACGGTTAAGCTGGCACAACCACTTTTATTTTTTTTAAATCAACAGTAATAAATTTGGCTTTTGGGTAATCAATTAATAATAAATGAGTACTAAATTATCTGGTATGTTTCAACTGATTGTGCTATAGTGGTTGTGCCAGCTTAACGGACCTCGTGACTTCAGCAGGACGGTGCTACCAGTCATACTGCTCGTATGTCTATTGCTGCTTTAAGGCAACTCTGATTTGTTCGCAAACGACTTTTTTCTTTGGAGTTGGCTCAAGAGCAAGGTGTACGTTGAGCCAGCGCAAACATTGGCGGAACTAAAACCAAAAATGTTACGGCGAGTGATGGAAAATGTTCGAACAAGACTACAATAATGCGTAGATCGTAATGGTGCCCACCTGTCAACTATTGTTTTTTAGTCATAAACAACAGTTCGGAAAATGGTAATGCCATTATGGCCTCCCTTTTATGAAATTTTTCCAGCCAACAACTAAATAAACGAGCAGCTAAATGGTTTTACTACCTTGGTATTTTGGTAAACGGGAGCAGAGCTGCATAACGTAATTTTAGTGTAAGTAGTACGGTTCTTGTCAAAATGATATAGAAGCATGATATAGATTTTGATATAAATGTATCCATCAGGCCCGTGCGCAGGATTTGTCCATGGGAGGGGTTGGGTTGGGAACAGGAAAGACCTCAAACGTTGATTGAATGATTTCAATTAACGCCTCAAACGGGCCCAAACATTCATAAAACATAAACTAGGTTGCGATACTCCTATTAATAAAATTACGTTAAGGGAGGGGTTCAAGAACTTTTTTCGATCCAATTTTGACCCTGATTTCTATCAATATTAGTTCGCCTTGAAGGCCTCCAAAGTTCTCTTACATCTGCCCAGTTTGTTGGCACCTTTCTTTCACCTGCCCGCACCGACACTGGTTTACGTTCGCCCATTGCACTGAAAACATATTGACCCTACGAATTTGTTTGATGAATTCCGAAATTTTCGAAAAATGAGAGCACTGTATTGGTGGGATTGTTGACTTTTATACCTGAAAATGACCCCACGGCAGTTATGCCTATCGATATCGCATTGGGGTATGCTATTTCTATTTTAATTTTGAAAGAATCGCCAAATATCGCAAGAAAACAGTATCTGTCACTTTAACACATCCTAGACAGCTTGAAACATTATACTTTTTGCTGAAACTAGGCATATGAGCCGTACAATGTTCTTAGGGTCAGGGTCATGTTGAGACATAAAACTCCATGATCGGAGCAACACTATGGCCACAGCAAGTTGTCCAGAAATGCATGCCAAAGTCCAATTTTAACTTGACTGTTATATGGGAGTGTGGTTATAAAATTCTGGTTACTTAGGACAATTGATCCCCTCCTTAACATATTCTTTAAAGCATTGAAATTTGGGTAGGTATTCAATATTTATCTATTTTTAAATACATAATTAGGTATGTATTTATAAAGTACGTTAA
Organism: Pyrocoelia pectoralis; assembly: GCA_036250285.1. Lineage (NCBI taxonomy): Eukaryota > Metazoa > Arthropoda > Insecta > Coleoptera > Lampyridae > Pyrocoelia > Pyrocoelia pectoralis. The sequence continues at coordinate 15,019,593 of CM070079.1, forward strand.
TAACTACACATATATTATTATATTTCCTTATATTTCAAGGGGTTATGGGAGGGGTTTGAACCCCCAACCCCCCCCCCCCCCCTTCCGCACGGGCCTGGTATCCATAATGAAGGTCGAAAAGGCACAAAGGGGGTAAATTGTAATAAATAAAACAACTCATAACCTCCCCTTAGACATGTAATTTAATGGATGAAAATGAGGTGACAAGTTATGTTTTTTATGTTTTTAAGGTAAGTACTTGCCACTGAAATATAAGCAACCTGGAACGCGCACGGTGCATTTAACCTGTAGGAAATAAACCGAGCGTGCGATAGCAATAACGAAGGGACATTGTGTCCTTGTTGTACTCATTCACAGTTCAGCATTTTCATTATTTTACGATTAATCAAACTAGTTTTTTATTACGTATACGATACAATAACATAATGAGTAAGACACTGACCGAATGTCCCTACAATAATTCCCTTTCTGTCGGCTCGGCTGTAAGTTAAGCGTAAGCGTTCCAGGTTGCTTATATTTCAGTGGTACTTGCGTACTGAAACACTAGCCAATTGGCAAAAACTAGTAGTAAAGTGAAGTAAAATGACTAAGTGGTTATTGGCTACCTCGTTCTTTGATATAAATGGTAGCATGAACGAAAATCTTCTATAAATTAGGAGAAAATGCGATGAAAAATAGTAAAATTTTGACTTCTAGTAGTCAGTGTCTCATTGACTGACAAGAAATGTATTTCTTTTCTTATTCAAGAATCCAATGGATTTTGCTGAATGTTTTCTGGGATGATTTATGAATGTGTGTAAGTGTCCTAGAAACCATTCACAAATACAGTCTTTTAATGTTTGTAGTTTGTTGTATTGTGTTCAACGGCCTTTCAGTTCCTCCAGTAAGTAACCATCGCAACGATCCTTTTTGAGTTATAGGTACTTAATTTCACCTCAATTTATTAATAAAAATATTTTTCCTCTTCAAGTGTACTTTTTATTATTGAAGCATTGGGCTGTTTTTACAATAATGAGATAAAGAATTTTGAATTACCATAACAATTTGTCAACGTCCCATAATTCTAAAAGTAGAAAAGCGTAAGTCCTAAAAGATGAATTGCATTACGTTGATAATACCGTAATTAAAAGACGCAAGTCCGAATACTGACCATAATACAAGATGAATTATCCGTTGTAAATTTCTTGCTACACTATTTTCTTGCATTTGGTGCGATGCATATACATACATATATTTAAAGTAAATTGCACAAATGAACTTGACCGCAGCTTTTGCATTCAGACCGTGATACATGATGATGAAGTTAAACTGCAAGTAGTTTCTCTGAAATATAATCCACTTAGTGTTGTTTATGAGGCATGTTTAATAATTCCAACAAGTTATAAATCTTTGAAATATGGGACGAATTTGATTTATGATAAATGTAGATATGTAATAATTAGGTAATAGGTTATGTATGTGCTTGTGTATTGAATGGCGACGGTGGCGGCGGCATGGGTCTCAAGGTTGTTCGTATATTTAGGAACCTGAAAAGCCAATCTAAACGTATGCCAAAAATTTGGAAACGTTATTAAATGAATGAGAAACGGCGAAGTATTTCACAAATACATAACTTCTACTTTATAATTAGCTTGAAGACAAGTTTTGTACAGGTGCTTCTGTTATAAAATTACATTTAGGCTGCATTGTGAAATAAAATAAGAATAACTTTGAAATTATAATGTAAGGGTTTGTTGCTAAAGGATTTTGCCCTCGTATCCAGACAAAATTCATTGCCAAAATTTCTATCTTAAATACAACGTTTTAGAATAGAAACTCCTACATTCTTTCGAGATTTCGTTCATTATACATACACTTGGTTTGAAGGATCTATTTACACTACTAGTGTTTTATTTATTTTGCACCAAAGCATTGGAATGACGTGGTATTTATAAACATTACCTACTAAAATTGAGAGTTGAACTCTACCGAATGCAATCCAAAAAATGTGCATTGAAATTCATAAACAGTTTCAAATATTTAAATCGTTATCCTTTCCTTCCTTTTTGTTAATTGTTGTTCAATTATAAATTTAACTGAATTAACTACGTAATTACAAACACTGGATAGTTTGAAATACATTTAAATTCGCTCAAACCTTATTGTACTTGTCACTTCAATTAAATGAATAATTTTGTAGTTTACTACTTGTGAAATTGACATTTCGTAAAAATTGTAGACAATTTTCACTAAATTTGGATAAAATCTGTTTCGGACAGAAGGTACCTACTCTTATTTAGGTCCTACGAAATTCTTCTGTCACACCGTATTTGCCACTCTTCCAAACGATTTAAAGAATTTTGTAGTTTTACAAAAAAATTTTGGTCGTTCCTGACCCATCGCTTTGACGGAAGTGAACTCCCAAACCCTAAGGATGAGTAAAGTTTGGGTTCAGAAGAAGAGCAACATGACATACTGAGTAGCATTTATGAGAAGTTTATACCTAAAAACCTACGGAAATGGTTGTTGATAAAATAATAATTTCCAAAATATACAGGGTGAATGAGACCACCCGTATCAGGCTTTTATTTAAAGAACGGTCGACTTTTAAAATCTAGTTACCAATGTTACATGTGTTCAAAATATCTTCCATTTACTGCTAAGTACTGTTGAGCTCTTCTAGGTACACTATCAGTGGCTCTAATAAGTACTTCTTGAAAGGGAAGAACACATGTAACATTGGTAACTAGATTTTAAAAGTCGACTTTTCAATGTTTCTTGTTAACAATGAATTTCAAATTTAACAACTTTAGTCGAATATAACTTAAAAGGGGTGGCAGTAATAAAATAATTTTTCCTATAAAACTTTCTTCTTTTTTAACAATCTTTCAAAAAATACCTTTTTGGACTTATGGTGCCATTTAAAATTTTGGAGTTGGGGGCCTTCTGGAGGAATGCTGACTTGTCCGAGAAATAATGATATCACCATTCGATTCTTTATTATCGCTTTTATAATCCATTTTTTTACCCCACCTCTCTACGACACACCGTTCTTTAAATAAAAGACTGATACGGGTGGTCTCATTCACCCTGTATATTTCCGGAACACCAAACCAAAAATTTGATGAAAAATGTTGAGTCTCAACTCTATATTTGGCTATAAAAAATTACGATTTTTACGATTACTTACATATCTATGTATTATTCAGGCTTTTAAAGAACACTAAAATTTTACAAAAAATATTAGGCAGAATTTTCAAAATATATTTCCTTTATTACTTAAATTTACATTGAACACGTTCCAGAAACTTGGTGTCGAAAATGCTCTGGGATGGATGCCACAGTACACTTTATTCTTTTCTGTTTACCAACAATCGGATTATATTCGCATTAGATCCGGAACATTTGGAATTATTCGTATTGTGTGGAGCAGAATTGGACTTTATAGGTAAATGTATAAAGGCCATAATAGTGGATAAAGTAAGAACAGAGAAAATTTGGGGAAAAATGGGAATAACCCTCCCTATCACAAAAAACCTCCAATGGTATGGTTTATATAACAAATGCAAGAGAAGGTACCGGGAGGGGAAAAGAAGAAGACGACGACCAGCATTAAGCTGGAAAATACGTACCTACGTATAAAAAATGGGCGATGGAAAGACTTGTAACACGAGGATTGGGGGACAGGCACCATACAGAACAGAAAAGGGCCAGCCCTCATGAGTAATAACCGGAGGAGAAAAGAAGAGAAATAAACATATGCATTAAGGGTTAGTAAAAGACTCCTGAAGAAATATGATATTTACAAAAAAAAGTTCTTCTAAATTCATCTTCGTGGAAATAAAAGTATATTAATTGTAATATATTGAGTGATGAAACACTTAAGCAAGCTTGTATTGCTGTGATGAAGAAAAGCTTGCATTATCATGCTGAACAATATTTTCGACGGCCATTTTGACCACTTTCCCGAAAAAATGACGATACCAAAATGTCTACAGGAAAAAAGCAACGGACATCCAGACTTTGTTAATTCATATGATCGATTTTTGATCACAGAAAATTACTTACTGAAAAAATGGGACCTCGATCGAGTTTAAATGTCTAAACTACTTTGTTATTTATTCCATAAATGTTAAAACATTATTTATAGGTGACTTGTTGGAAGACGAGGGTCCGTTGGTGAAGTTATTAATCTATAGTGTCAAAGAAATATAATAATTGGAGAAAATATGTGCTAGTTTGACATCATGATTAAAATGAACACCGAATTCGTTAAATTTTGTGTAACCAACACTTTATCTAAGGTAAGAACATCTGAATATGTTAACATGACTAGGTTTCAGGAGAAGGTGGATACAGTCACAATTAGCGTATACTTTTCTCTAGGAAATAACCGAATTGGAGACAAAATTGGACAACATACAAAGCGAAATACGAAGAATGGAGAAAAACGTGTAATTGTGACAGGTAATATTAATGCAGCGTCCTCCCTTTGGAGAGCTGGCAACCAAGAGATGGAGTGTGATAATTTAACAATGAACAGAAGCCATGGACATGACACCCCACCATTGAGGAAGGTAGATAGCGTAGAAATGGGTTCCCATCCATACCAGATGGAATGAGGAACGAGCTCAGACACAAGCCACGTGCAGTGGAATAACATTAACCTATCACTGCATACATGTACGTAAATGAATACCACCAACGTAAATAACGAAAGAAGAACTCAACCATCAAAATGCTAGGCCTGGAACTTGGCAAGCAAAGTACGCTATGGCGTTACATCGCGATAAGCAGGATGCTTCCGAACGAGATTTGCTCATGTGCTCTAGAAGAGCTCTAGAAGAGGAAAATGGGAGGTGATAAGCAGTTGATGCATTAAAATATATACAGGGTGTAGAATTGGGCGATGCAGAATTTCTGTCTCCACAAAAAAGTTTGTTTGTCTAAAATAATTAGGGAATCAAATAATCGAATTGCTTCCCTAATTATTTTAGACAAAAAGGCTATTTAAATTTTTTTGTAGAGACCAAAATTCTGAATCAACTGATGTTTCTTATTTTGAATTTCTCAGAAAGCAAATATTTAGGTAAATTAAAATTTAAACATCAAACTCGGCATCGCTAAAAACTAAGATATAAGCAATGAAAAACAAAAAGCTTGGTTTTTAGTGATGCCGAGTTTGATGTTTAAATTTTAATTTTAATTAGCATAGTTCATTCGCCCTGAACTCATTTTTCAACTTTATTACAACATATAAAATTATAGTAAGTATTGTTTCCTAACGTAGTTTTAAGACTAACATACTGTATTTTAGCCTGATGATGACATTGCGTCGAAACACGTCGTGCAATTTAACTACTTACCTAATTATTTTATCATGTTATGAAGATTGCCAACCATCAGGTCTCAATGTAACTTAACTAATAAATCTTTCTCGTTGTATGAAGATTTTCAACTTTAACGTTAATTTTCAACTTTATATTTCATACTTTATTAAAGATTCATGGGGAAGGTTTTGTGATTTGTTTACTCCCACGTACTACGCTTTGTCCCATTTTGAAAATTTCTGCCAACGTATTATCGGTCCAATCAAATTACGATTTTTACATTGAAATTCCCTATGGTGCATCGGCCACCCTGTATAAAGAATAAGATGTCAAAGAGACGCACAGACCACACAACAATATCGAGTGTGGATGGATACGAGAAGATATGACAAGGCGGTGCCTGTGCCCGCTCTATCACATTTCAAAACCCGGAGATGGTCAACGCTCCTACCTAATTAAAAATTAAAAAATTTAGAAATCTTTCCCAAGTCTAAGAGGTGGCGATTTTTTTCATTTTTCCTTATTAAAGTTATTAGGTTCTGGATATAAACTTGGTAGGTACACTATTATAGTATAAAATATAAAAATGTCATTTAAATGTCAGAATGAGTATCCTGAATTCTGACCAAATTTTTCTCTTGCTCTCAATGCCCTCCTGAAAATCGTTACTCTGCAGATACCATTAAAGGTCTTAACAACCACATTGGTAAGAAACATAAGAATCTGACTTCTACTTTTCATGTGGATTTGGATTTTGCGGTGAAGAAGCTCGCTAGTGAACTTGGTCAATTAAGGTCAACTGTTCGAATAGCAAAACGAATTCCAAAAAGCGCCCGTTGTCAGACGGGTGAGATTCTTGCAGTGATTATAGAGGATTGTGTATCTAAGAACGATTTCGAATCATGGAAGCAGTTATTCCTATTCTCTTATTCAACCCTGAAATTACCAAGCAAGATATCAAAGGAGAGTATTGCATCAATAATAAGGAGAAATTGCGTTGAAAACAAAATAGCTGACGAAAGTCATTGTGGTGGATCAAATACAAGTCTTCGTAATAGAGTCAAATCTAAGTTAAGCTTAGGAGATGTACGTGGGGCTTTGACTTTATTGTCTTCTTCGGATACTATTGCCAAACATGACAAGGAGACTCTCAAGTTACTCAAAGATAAACATCCATCCGCAATGCCACCATCACTTGATGCCGCTGATCTAGGGATGGATTCTTTAACCGTGACTATTTTTGATGTTGAAAGCTCTATTTCATCATATAGCAATTCGTCTTCTGGAGGTCTGGATGCCATAAGACCTAGTCACTTGAAAGATCTGACGTCAAGAGAGGCTAGTGCCTCAAGAGTTAGACTTTTAGCTGCTATTACCAAGTTGACCAACTTCATGCTTTCCGGAAAAGTAAATTCAGTGATTATTCCTATATTATATGGTGCTTCTCTATGTGCCCTAAGAAAAAAGGAGGCGGAATTCGCCCTATTGCTGTTGGCTCCATTTTTAGAAGGATAGCGGCAAGATTAATTTGTAAGGATTGCAGTGATCTGATAGGAGAATACATTCGACCACATCAGGTAGGATTTGCTTCCAAAGGAGGATGTGAAGCTGCTGTGCATGCCGCTCGTTCTTACTGCGAGTTGAACAAAGGAGGAGAGAAGATATTTCTTAAGATTGACTTCAAGAATGCTTATAATACTTTGTCTCGTGGACAGTTTTTAGAAGGAGTCAAAATTAAAGTTCCAGGCGCTTATAAGTTCTTTAGTCAGTCGTATGGATCGATAACATATCTTTTATTTGGAGAAGACATCATTCTTTCTGAAAGCGGATGTCAGCAAGGTGATCCTGGTGGACCATTACTCTTTTGTTTGGGTATCCAGGAAATTATTGATTCTTTGTCATCCGAATTTAACATTTGGTATTTGGACGATGGATGCTTAGCAGGTGACTTTGACACCGTTCTCCAGGATTTTGCTAACTTAATTGAGAATTGCAAGAAAATCGGTTTGGAAATTAACACGGACAAATGTGAGATATTCTTTTGTGGTGATTACAACTCTTCAATTCACGAGGCTTTCAATGACGTGGCCCCAGGCATTATCATATTAGATGAAGCTCTTTCTCTTTTGGGTGCTCCAATAACTGATTTAGCTACAAGGCCTATCTTTGACAAGAAGTTGGAGGAAATGAAGAGACTTGTTACTAATCTAAAACTTTTGCAGCGCCACTCAGGATTCTTTCTTCTCAAGAACGCTGTAGGAATTCCTAAGTTGATTTATCTGTTGAGATCCACTCCAATTCATGGATTTGAAGACGCTATCTCTTCTTTTGACAACTTGATTGAAGACGGGCTACTTTCAATCCTTAATTTAAAATTCTCTAATCAAATGCAATATAGTTTAGCGTCTCTACCAATACGTTTAGGTGGAATTGGAATTCGCAGGATTAATGACTTATACTTGGCAGCCTTTCTCTCATCAGTGAATGCTACTTGTAGACTTGTGTCCTCTATTATTGCTTACAATTTTGAGCCACTGTCTATGATTAGCGGTTTTCGTGAGTGTTCTGCTTGGTCTACTCTAAATCCATGTGGAGCTCCTACTCAACCTCAATTCCAAAAAAGTTGGGATGAAGTTAACTGTTCAAGTATTTTAAATGGAATGACTTTTACTACGCTGAGAGATAAGGCTAGATTCCTTGCGTCACAATTTCCTTATTCAGGAGCTTGGTTGAATTGTATTCCCTGCTCTGCTTTAGGAACTCTCATGACTGATAACTGTTTTCAAATTGCTGTTGCCTTACGATTAGGATTAAACATTTGTGAACCTCATAAATGTTCATGTGGTGAACATGTAGACCGAACCGGATTCCATGGATTATCTTGCACGAGAAGTACTGGGCGATATTCTAGACATCAGGAACTAAATCGTATAATTCAGCAAGCATTAGCATCTGCCAAAATTCCTTCCCTTTTGGAACTACCTGGTCTTACACGTTCCGATGGAAAGAGACCCGACGGAGTTACCTTAATTCCTTGGTCTAAGGGTCGCAATCTAGTTTGGGATGTCACTTGCTCGGATACTCTAGCCCCATCTCATGTATTAGAATGTTCAAAGGAAGTTGCTGCTTATGCTAATGTGGCGTCAAAACGGAAGGCTCGTCATTACGAAGAGATTATCCAACAGGGCTACCACTTCGTTGCCATAAGCGTAGAGTCTCTTGGTTTATTTACTTCCGAAGCTGTGGAATTCTTAAATGATTTGGGAAGAAGATTACATCAAGTAACTGGTGAGGCAAGGTCTCGTTTATATTTGATTCAGAGAATCAGCCTTGCTATTCAGAGAGGGAACTGTGCAAGCGTGCTTGGAACGTTACCACCCACTGCTCAGTTGGATGAGATGTTTTTACTATAAATTTTTGGTTATAATTTATTTATGTCAGTGATTATTTAATTATTTATAATAAAAAATTATGGAATAGTATAAAATTATTTTAAATATTTTCAAAAACCTATCTATAAAACTTTCCCTGAAACGTCTAACTAAAGCTCTCAAAAAACACCCTGTATATGAGTTTTACAGAAATTTTGGAATTTTGTTTATATGGAAGCCCAAAATAGCTCAAATTGGATGATTATCCTTTGAAATGTTTACCTTTTGTTCTGTTTTTTATTATTGTACATATATTTTTACTTACCTCTTAGGAATTTCAGCACTAACTTGTATGAGATGAAAATGAAAGATTGAATTTCTTCAAAGATGAGGTTTGGGGTTACTAGACATTTTTTGGAACGTGTCATAATGATCCCCATAACATAATAGGTACAGTATGAAATCTATAACTTTCTTAGGCATGATTTACTTTTACTAGCCCAGGAATTTTGTCATTAATGTCAGACAACAACAGATATTGCAAAAAATCAAGAGAAATGTAATAAAATGTATAATCTGACTACAAAACTGTGTGACTACAGTGACAAAGTGTGACTAAAAGTATTTTCTTATAATACTTCAGCTTGTTTATTAGCAAAAGTCATAAAGATAGTTATCAGCAATTTTCGACATCAAACGACACAATTGGCGAAAAAGTAAAGGAAAAAAATTTCCCTTACACTATAGAACATTTATAATTAGATATATACACACCTGTCCTTGCCCAAAAAAAAACATTGAACATTATTAATTTCAACGCCCTCATCATCTCCACGATGCATGACTAAAAAAATCTGTTCACACCTCCTACTTATTAATGCCATCGTACGGACGAAAGGCTGTCATTAATGGATCGATTTTAATGTGCGGACAGTTTTAAACTTGACGTATATAAAACATCTATTTTCGTACTTATTAGTAACGTGAATATAATGCCAAACGATACAATTGAGAGAGTGCACAGGTAACGAGACGATGATTGGGTCATAGGGGACGACTCGGCAGACTAAACGGAACATACGTGAGAGACGTCAGTGCTTCAAATAGAAACCACAATATATTATACGTTATGCCAAAACACTATTTTCCCAATGGAATCTAGTAACACGCTTTTAGTTTAAACGGAATTGTCAATATATAAATCAGGCGTAAATTATGACTCATGTTAATCAATTAATTGCATTTGAACATATGGTAATTGAGGTCGGTGCTCCATTTCGCCTGATATAGTAAATTCCGTAGACATTTTAGTAGAAAAATGCCAACGACAAATTGAAATTTCCGTTCTCGTCAAGATCAAAAGGAATTTGGCAAACGTTTTCGTTGAGTATCACATTTTTTTCTAGAAACACCCAGAATTAAGATAAATTGACGAATTGATTAAAATGACCTTGACGAATTGCGTATTTTCATTACATAAAGCTCGGTAGCAAACAAATAGGCAAAAACCAATCGCCCTTTAGGTGATTAAAATAAGAAAAACAGCAAAAAAAACTACTTACATGAATTGCTGTTGTGGTCAACAACCGGCGGCATGGGCCGCTGAATGCCAATTCCACCAACTGGTCGTTCTGTTTCTTCGGCCAAAAGTTCGGAATTTTGATCGTGATGTCGATGAACAATTTTTAAAGTACCACTTACGGAAGATGACTTTTCACTTGTGTTACACGCACTATTATCACTATTGTTTTCACTAGTTACCTTATTAACAAAATTTAATTCTGTCAAATACTTTAAAGAATGTCCCTTTTTTAAATTTCTGCTTGGAATATAGGATCGTTTTGATTGAAATGATTGCGTGGTATCTATTGCGTAGGATTGCGTTGATGATTGAATATCGATATTGTAGAAAACAGAATTTTCATTTCTAAGTGGTTTACCATCGTAACTACGAAATGTGTTATATAATTTACTTTTTTTATCTATCTCAATTTCCCTCTTTCTTCTAATCGAATCTTTAAAATTTAGAGAAGATAACAAATTTTTAGAATTTTTAATATTACTCTAGTATCACTTTGTTTATCTTTAGAAGGGAGTCTAAATATTCTACTTAATACTATTCTGGAAGAGTGTAATTGGAATTTGGAATCTTTTATAGTAACTGAACTAAGGGGTTGGGGTTGCGAGGAGAATTGGGCTAATGGATGCGCAGCGTTTTTGGACGCATAGCACCTTGATGCTATCGTCAAAGTGGCAAGGAAAAAACAAATAGCGGCCAGCAGGGTTGAAGAACTATGGCGCTTGTGCTGACTTGGGGCCGTGGTCCAAAAATTGACCAACGTCCCTGCATACAGCGCACGCACTGTGACCACACCAAGCAAAATAGATATATCGCAACAATAACTTTCACTATACTCTGAAGCGCCTTTAATATTAATTGTTTTAACTTCCGACCAAAGCACTTGATTCAATTTTAGTTCATAATCTGCAGTCCAAATTTCGCTCTTTACGTTGATTTCGGAGAAGAAGGCGTTTATATACTCGTAAAACGTTTGGGGAATAATACTTGTGTGATTCGGTAATGCTTCTGTTGTCTGTGTTTCAGTTATATTTTCAAATTGTAATTCTATTGTAAAGCTAGGGAATGTCTTTGTGCCATGCGAACATCTACCGAATGCAGACTGCGCAAGTTGGGTCCCAATTCGCAGCGAGATTTCTTCGATAAGTATTTGCATAAACATTGCATTGCACTGATGATGTATCCAACATCATTTTTGCTTCAATAACTTCTGAACTCCTTTCTCTATTCTTAAAAAGTTTCCACCATTATGTTACCTGAAACAAATTATCAATTAACTCTATTAAAAAATTACCATTTCCGGAGTTATTTTATTTCTGAACTTTACATATTATGTCGATCCACAAAAACTATCCTCCTTTCGTAGACGCTCACCCATACAATATTCATTTGCTTTTTATATAACTCCACAGATTGGTCTACTTTTGAAAATATCATGGCGCAAACTTATACAACTATAAATTGTTTAAAACCTTTTTTATATCATAAATTTTTTCAAAAGGTTCAAAAGATGCATAGAAATTGCTATTTTTTTCAATGCGCTTAACTGCAATAAGAGTAAAATACTATAAAAATGGTTTCATTTCCTTTTCGTTGGTGTCGGAAGTCGAACCCAACGAAGGGTGAAGTTGAAACTGTAAGATTAATAAAAAATGTGCAAATATCAGTTCAATGAGGGAAACATGGCTAAAACCTAGGCATATCACTATCATTAATGGTATTCCGTACACCGATTTCAAGAATCTGAACTTTACATTGCAAAAATGTAAGAATTTAAAGTTGTAGAGCTTCGTTTCGTCTCGAAAGCCTAAATATTATTCGTACAAAGGTGTTCAAGGATTTTTGTGATGATTATCCATCCTCTTACTTTTCATACTTAAGGGTTGGTTACTTTCAGAAATATCGAAATAACTTGTTAAGGGTTGCTTTCTGTGAAAATATTATATATATCTAAAATATTGATCATATTAATATCTACACCTTTTACTTGAATAATTTTTCTGAGAAACGATAAACAAGAAAACTATGACCGATTTTGTAATGAAACTGCAAAAATCAGTTTTTCCCACATATCTCGATAAGGGTTGATATTTGTGAAAATTTTATCCTTATATAAAATGTTCCTTATAAGAATTCCTAAAACTTTTATTAATATAATTTTTTGTAGAAGTTGTAAACAAAGGAGTTATCGTTAGGAGATGGAAAAAACTAAATACGGGGCACTTTTGAAAACTAAGGGTTGAAAATAGGGGTGCTTCGGGTGAAATCGTTTATTTTGATCTAATTAATAAGTGTACCTAATTTGACACTTCCCGCACAATTTGACAGACATTTAGATGTACCGCTACGACTATTGCTTAAATATAGATTTTCAATATTTAGTAATATTGTAGACGCAATATTGGTTGGTACATTATTGTGTGTGGAATATTTGAATTTACATTAAATAGCAATATTTACTAAATATTGCAAATATTGTTCTTATATTCACTAAATATTGTATTTCCAATATTGGTATAATATTCACCCAATATTGGCTGCAGTCCGACAACATTGCCCCAATCTCTCTATATTAGGCCAATATTCCGCCAAGCTAACGCCAATAAACGGTGCTACTTGGGTTTGTGATCTTGTAAAAGCCAATAATTATTCCATCGCTTCGTCTTTGCATCGGCGGAAAATTGTATGAGCAAAATTTCATACGTAACATACGTAAATCGGCGAACTGTAATGTCTCACATTTTTACAGTTTTTGCATTTTGGGTCATCCCAAACGTTAAATTAGAAATTGTTTTAACGTAAATCGCTTTAAAAAGGAAGTTATAATGAATCTGATTATGAAACATTTCAAATAAGCACCTCAAGCTAATAACTCCATTAAACTAAGAAAAAAGGAAGATAACTAAATTTTATACAGAAGAAATATGCAATCAAAATGAGAAGATTTACTGTAAAAACGAAAATAAAGGAACTAATGAAAAAGAAGAAATTATTTCGATCATTCACAAAAGATGAAGAAAGTGAAGATTGAAAATGGAAGAAAAGGGTAGGAACACAAGAATTTAGCCTACCCCAAACTTTCTTACTGAAACCTTTCAACGGAGTGGTAGGTAATATGACCCTGAGTACCGATGGTCTTATCAGACCAATCCTGTGAAAATCTAGTGACGCTTGCCACAATATTCAACTGATACAAATAAATCTTATATTTCTCCACCCTCTGGAAATTCACCACCATAGTAATGAGTAAATTCCATGCAGATTCCACCATTCCCTCCTCCTACTGGCCCATTTCCCTATTGAAGTCCACTGGATGTCTGAAGCAATTGCTTCATGGATGATTGCAATTTTTGATTCAGACCCAACTATCCAGATCTTCTAATGCTACATCATAATCACCCTTTATGCCACTGAAGGGTGTACATGGTCTAAACGTACAATAAACCATGTAACTGACGTGACCGAATTCATAAATCCATCAACGCTCTACACTCTTAAGTGTCATACCTGGTGGTATTCAAGACAACATTCCAAAATCTCACCAACAAAATTACAATGCGTTTGCTCGACCCTTGACCAACCACCTAGCTCTGCTCATTAGTACGTAGCATCCCTACAAACACCGTATATAACGTAAAATATATCGACTTGATCACAGTATGGGTCTTTACTCTAAAAACGTCGTAGCGCAAATGGCGTTGTCGTTCCCACCAAGCTTAAAAAGGTGAGAAATGTAAGAAAAAAACCATGTTGAAGTTGAACTATTTCAAATGATTATTACTGTTACGCGTCTAAAAACATTTGCTGCCTCTGTAACTTGCCCAAAAGTGTTTCAAACAGGTCCAAAAAAAAAACAGAATACACTTTAACATCCGTAAATCGATTGAAAATCATTCGATAACAATATTGTATTAGAAACATATAATTAGACTTCCGTTATTGAACGTTTTAGAATTTCTTGATTGGAATTTTAATTCAAAATTTAATTTGCTTACACTTAAAAAACTATAAAAAGTTGTAAAAACAGCAAGATGAAATAAATTCATTGAACACTATTCTGCTAAACTTATATAACCTCATTATTATTTATAGTTGACTGAGGAGCTACTACAAGGCTACTATACACTTATTACTATTATTACTTAATATTTATTGAAATATGTACGAAAATCAAATGCGCTTTGAATTTTTTTTTGGTTGAAAATAGAATATGGTGGAATGCGAAAGGGTGAATAGTTAAAATTGGGGTAGTTTTATGCGAACTTTTTGATTTAAGAGCGCTCGATCGTTAAGCACAAATATGGTCAATGAGTGTTAATTGATGATTCGGAGTTCTAGTTTCTACTGTATTGTATTCACTATAAAAATAGCTTGAACTGTATGAAAATAGAAGCGTGAGTAGTCGTAAAGGTTCCTAGTTAGAAATTCCAGCGGGTATCAAATTCAAAATTAGCACATGAGAGCATGGTAGAGGGCACTAAACCAAAACAGCAAAGAATTTAGAAATGCATGTATGAGTGTGTATGTGTACAGGTACAAACAAGTATAACATACACATGGAGGACGAGCAGATTCCAGAGGTGTACACTGCCGCGAACATACACGCCACGCGGGCATTTGGACCGATGCCAACCCCACATTTAGAACGCAAGCACCAGACGATGAGATCTGCTGTTTCACCCCCTCGCCAATGGTTTACACATACATACGTACTCATATACGCACGTACGGTAGATGTGATATTCAATTATTCACTACATAAAAATCCCCCCCTGTCCCTTATTCCCCATTATTATTTACACAACTTGAACGGCCGCGGTCGGGCGGAAACTACTACGAGGTATTTAGTTTTGACTATGAAAATGACGTGAAATGTCGAGAAAATAAATTGCGCGCAGGTTGCAGTATTCAAAATTGTTAACGAATTGTTAAACTAAGATGTTTTATTTTTAGAAGCAAATTATCTAGTCTTGACCTCGTGAGTTACCGTAATTTGTAAAATAAGGCTTTGCTTTACAACATTACGTCGCTTATTTTAAAAGTATTTTCATATATAAATCAATCAACATTTTCCATTTAGTAGAAAATCGATCGAAATCTAGACGTATATAAAATGGCCAATGAAACAAAAGAAATATGGTGTACGTTTGGCATAAATTGGCACAGACAACTACGACTCACATCTGTGCAAGTTACTCATACATTGAAAATGACTGTCGAATTTACTTCGGGAATTGAGTTTGATTTGTAGTCGAAAATCCTTTAGATTTTTGTGGTAGCATTTTTGAAAATACCGAGACATTTTTCATTTGAGTTCAGAATTCAGAAATACGTGTTTTTAAGGGTTGAACGACAAAAAAACCCGTAATTTATGTTAATTATGAAAGTGCAATCGGATAAGATTTTCAAACTTTGTCAATTTGATGTTTTTATCAATCAAGTTTACACCATCCATTAAACTGAGGTAAATTTTAAACACCCACAATTCCTTACGAATTTCGGTTTTAATAAGAGAAAATAAGATATGGATAGTTCTTCATATTATTTTCATCCTTAATACTATAGTAACAATACCACCTTCTGCTTGCAGCACACAGGCGTCGCTCTACTAAGTGGTATATGGTATATACTAAAGTCACTAAATATTCTAAAGTACCGCAACGTTCGCCATTTTGGGGTTAAAATTTTGGCGGCAATTTCAAATATTGAAGACCTAGTCGCTAGAAAATTTAATGACTTTATGAAGTGTTTCTTAAAAACTAAACTCACATTAGATACTTATCAATATATTTCTTAAAAATTAGTTGTCATTGTTATTAAAAGGTACAGTTTAATTGAAAGATAAAAAATTTGGAACTTTGCCACACGAACCTAACATACGTTTTTAAAATTGACATTTTATTTTGTCGTGTTAATACTTCATTTAGAATCGTTATTTAAATCACAGAAAAGGATAACTAAAAAATACAGCAAGTAGTGTGTAAGAATAAGAAGACGAGCCTGTCTATGGGAAAACTACAAGTTTATGATGTTTTTCAAATTGCCGCGTTTCAAACCAAGTGTCAAACGTCAAACTTAGTAATAGTAAAATTTTAGACCAATGGTCTAAGAGTAAAATACTAATTTTCATCGTATGTCAAACACAGATGTCATTTTTCCGCCATTTTGGGGTTAAAATTAGCTTTCTCTCTCTAACTCATTGGAACATAAGGTTGCGGTACTTTAGAATATTTAGTGACTTTAGTATATACTACAGTGACTCTATTACAAACAGTGGCGACAAGCGATGTATCGATTTTTATTGGCTGTGGTATATTTTGCCTCTTAATGGCGACCAGACTGTGTTTACCTTTGATCAGCGTGTGATTTTTATTTGGATTTAGCACGTTGCTAGGATACCGCCGTTGGGTTCATAGAAACCCGCCCAAAATTTTGCCTCCTAATGGCGGATGGGTGGAGCTAATCGCTGCTTGTCGTCACTGTTTGTAATAGAGTCACTGTAGTATATACGAGTTAGGAACAAGAACAAACGAAAAATTCTACGAGCCATCCCAGCCTTCCAGACAAATATTAATAAAAACAGATATACAGTTCGACAGATCTAACGATGCGGGTCACGCCCAGATGCGCATTAAACTAAGTGGAAGGGAGGGTGCATTTGAGCCACTGCGGAGTGACTTACAGCATCTCGTCTTTGTTTCTCCTAGTGCTCTCTCACTTCAACTTTGCGCACTCCCACCGCATCGTTAGATCTGTCGAGCTGTACGAGTACGTCCTACACGTTTGTGGACAGAATGGAATGACTATCTTCTAAATATTATTACATCCCGCCCGAAGGAAAGGATAAGTTGCATTAAAAATACTTTTCCTGCCTATTTACTCATGAAGTCTGGCTTTTTCTTCATTCCTATACCTTCACGGTTCTGTTGTTCAGATGCAATAAGTTTCGTTTTCCAAAAAGATTCAGATAAAAGCGAATATAACAAGGCGCTATTAGAAACCATTACTTCGTCCAAAGATTCCATTAGCGGTATTAAAGAAATCTGACCAATGTGTGAACATGTGAAGAAATATGACAGAGTATTGAAATGAGTAATCAACTCGATCTATATTTCCTTCTTGAATTTCCCAAATAATATCAGACGACGAAATGATAACCTTAATTTGATATTTTTTATTTATTGTAATTTTGAAGTTGCAATAGAGAAAAATGGTGATTATCTGCATATTAGCCACAAAACAAATATTTTTTTGGTTACTCAAAGCTAAGCCATAGAAGGAAGCAATGATTGAGTTATAATAGGCGGTTTTAAACTTTTTCCCATTATTTTTTTGAGATGTATGCCAAAATTTCAAAAGACTAAAGAAAGAAAAAGAGAATGGAAAAAAAGAACATGTGCTTTCAAAAACTAAGTCATTATTTAGAGTGGATGCATTTGGAACAAACTATGATGTCATACACTGCCTTTTTCAATGGAAGAATCGATAACAAATATTTTTCCTCCTCTTCTTTTTACATCCTAGGAATACTGGATCAAAATTAAAAACAAATGCTGAAAGTGTGTGAGACACTTCATCCGTATGTATGAGTGGAATTACAAATTCTAACACTGGTTGATAAAGAAACATTGTGTTGAGTTATAGTATTAAAATGCAAATTGTTTCTTATAAATGATGTACCTAAATTAAAAGGATCTTTTCTTAGAGATCCAGTAAATAGACGATCTTTCAGCAGCGAAAACTATCACGTAATCAATGTAGAAATAGTTAGAAAGACATTGGTTTGCAACGCAACTATGTTCATAGTGTACGCCAGGGGTGAGCAACCCGCGGCCCGCGGGCCGCTTGCGGCCCGCCGTACATATTTATGTGGCCCGCCAAGCATTTTCAAAATTGAATTTATTTTATTTATATTACAGACTTTCTCCCGTCAATATATTTTTATAAAATTAATTATAAATAAAAAGTTTCTATGAATATGGCTATTTAATTAACATACATAAATCCTACTTTATATAACAATAACATAATAATCGATACTAAACCGAAACGATTTTTTGAAACGGAACACCGACTTGTTCAAAAATTAAATACGAATGCGCGAAATTGCGGAAACAGCACCTTTTGCAAAATAATGTGTGCGGCCCGCCAAAAAATTTCAAAATTTGGATTGGCCCGTTGATAAAAAAGGTTGCTCACCCCTGGTGTACGCTATTGCTCACTATTCGCTTACGAGTCCAATGTTAGCAGGGATTTGCAAAAAAAAATAAGCGAGGTCAGGGGGGGGGCGAAAAAGTTTACATTCTGCACTAAATCCTAAATCATATGGTAGCCGTATATTTTCTAATTACTGAATTGGGGATAGTTGACTCGACCTGACGAACTCTCATGCTGAACTCCCTCCGAAGATTATCTACAGCTACGCCCCTGACTCGATGCAAACAGGTAATCGGAGAAGCAATGATGAAATAAAGAACAAAAACAGGAATTGCCAAGCCAGCTGAAAGTTGTTGCATGTATATGGGTAAAACTAGAGTTGCGTTGCATTTACGTAAAAAAAAAATTAAAATAGACAAGTTTCTCATTCGAAGACGGCGCGGCGGTGAAAATAGCAGCACTAATTCAACGAGTGTGCCTAAGACAAACACATACAAGTACACTTAACGGCAATACCATTGAAATTATTTCAAGATGGGGTTTTTTGGGTAGGCGACGCGGACGAATCTCGCCTGTTTTGGCCAGATGTTGTCAAACGATGCAATCGTTTCCAATAAACCGAAACGACATTTCTCCACCAAACATTTGGTCGACAAAGATTCAAATCGGGAGGCTCTAACCTTAGACCTTTACCTACCAAATGAGTTGAACTGTGAAAAGCTTTTGTTTGCTGATGATATTACATTATTTTTATCTGTATCGAATCTCTAAGATTGTGCTTTATTACAGGATCATTTGTTTGGCGTAAATCTTTTCCCAATACTCGTGATTTGTATGCCCTTTATCTCTCACTGGTTCATTCTAAATTACAGTATTGCTCACTAATATGGAATTCTTACTATCAGGAACAGAAGCTGTCACTTGAATCTGTTCAAAAGAATTAATAAAACAATAAGTAAATGAATGTATCTGCACTGTTATGTCATGCATTAGTTTTGTTATATGTTAACCTTTAGTATTAGTATTATTATTGATTTTTTTTTCTTTTATTTATTTGTTATTTAAGTTTTGAAAACGCAACCCTATTTTTATTTCTTTCCTTCTGTTCCTTAGCAGTGTAGACTAATTTAGTTAATTTAGTTACTTATTATTTAGTCGGACTTGGCCTGTTATTGGATGTAAATCTGTTGTCCATAAATACATATTATTATAATTATTATTAATACGCGGAGTTGTCGGATCAAAAAATTGTAGAATGTCGAATGTCAAAACTTACGACTGGATTGGACACTCGTTCAGCCATGGCGTGGGTGGTTTGTATCTGATTCAAGAACAATTTTGTTTGGTGAAAGATGATCCAAAACTACAACGAAGCCTCAAAGAAACAATCCTTCTGCAAAATATTATGAATTAACCTAGAAAGCAGTCACCACATCAATTTCCACGTGGTGCCATTGAATCTTTGCGCTCGCTAATATACAGAACAATAAAGAACGTATGATTTTGGTAGAAGAACAAATGAGAATATGAATTTCGACAAATTCGCCCGAAAAGTTCAAGTTACATACAGGAGGTGGTTTAGTGGTTAGAGCGATAAACTGTGACACCGATGACCCGCGTACGATTCCCGCTCTCGCCAGAAAAACTTTGGAAACTTTCCGCCTCGGGCCTCGGGCTCTACTCAGTCTCCATAAAATGGATACGTGGGGGTTATTTCTGGGGTAATAATAGGGCGCTGTGGAGCGAAATGCTAGTCACATAAGGTTTGGCATTTAAAAAGTTCAAAGAGCATTGCGATGTGAGTAGGTAAAAATGAACAAGAACAAAACAAAACTGACGATGCAAAAAAATATAGAACACAAGATAGAAGCTTCAGCATTAAAGAAAAATAATGCCACCATAAATAAATTAAGTGACGGAAAAATAATAAATTCTGTCTATAACGGTACAGACGATCGAGGTCTTTTAAAAAAATAGACCTTCAAAAAATTGTTATACCGAGTGCGCCATTGAAAAGGAAACACGCCTGTTTTGGGACACTTAGACAAGTTTCTTAAAAAAATGCTCGGACAGGTTGATTCTTGATTTTTGGGGGCAACATTTGATGTCAAATTTGAGATTTACACATCAACCCCCTAGCCTCAACAACCCCTAACTCAAGAATTTAAATAAGGAAAAGGGGTCGAGCGACCCCTCATTTGAAGCGTCTTTCAATTCTCTATGCGACAGCATGGCCGAAATTAGTTTTATTCAATTTTTTTTCATCCCCACAGGTCAACCCCCTAGCTCCAACAACCCCCAACAAAAACAAAAATTACGATAAGGTGGTCGAGTGACCTTCATTTTAATGGTCTCTTTGATTCTCTAAAAATTGAATAAAACTAATTTCGGCTATGCCGTCGCATAGAGAATTGAAAGACGTTTCAAATGAGGAGTCGGTCGACCCCCTTTCTCTATTTAAATTCTTGAGTTAGTGGTTGCTGGGGCTAGGGGGTTGATGTGTCAATGTCAAGTTTGACATCAAAAGTTGTTCCCCAAAAATCAAGAATCGACCCGTCCGAGCGTTTTTTTTAAGAAACTACTCTAAGTGTCCCAAATCAGGCGTGTGTCCTTTTGAATGGCCCACCCTGTATAGACTATCCTAAAAGACGTTTTGTGCAGTGGAAGATGGTGCTATAACACATTATTGAAACAAGAATATACATTTTATTAGAATATAAATTCAATAAATGACCAGTAAGCGATATATCAATAAGTTCTCTTTTCTTTTCTAACTATGGATGCTAAAACCATGGATAACATTTCTAGGCTGTTACTATTTACTATTTATAAAACGTAAAGTATTAAAAATGTCAATTTTAATTTTAATTCTGTTAAAAGCGAATAACAAATGCCATTTTCGTAATATTACAAGTGTCCATGATTAAAATAACATAAATTTAACTACCAATTTAAATAAATTGTACCAAAACTTTTCATTCATGTTGATATGTTAAAACTTGCACAAAATAAATCACTACAATTGATGGTTTACTCATAAAAAAATCAAATTGACATTTCACGATAGAACAACGTGCATCAATTATAAAAGTTTCAATATTCTAACACGATAATGAACATTTTCAATTACCCAAACATGCATGAAATAAAATGTAATGGAAAGTTCGACACATGCTCATCCCATGTTCCAAACTATAGTCAACTTCTTGTATTGACGTGTTCTATTACAGGTGATGCTGTGAAATGGTAAATTCTATCAAACAAAAGACTTTTTGATTTTCCTTCGAGCTTTGGAATTTTTTCCAAAGAATTTCATTAGACGCTAATTAGTTGTGTTTAAAATTGGAACATTATGCATACTAGCCATGGCATATAGTTATTTAATTAGTAAATACTGCTAACATTTTTTTGAAATTATAGGTTGAAACGCCTAATTTCGAATTTTAGTAACAATTAGCGCCTAATATTGCAACGATTTTCGTGGAAGCGACAATTAGACATTTGCATGAAGTTTAATTACTCGAACGTTGCTAATATGCGAATTCTTAGACAAGAGTTAATTAATTGTTAGCTTAGATTTGCTGCTAAAAGAAAGAGAACGCGCGATATAGTTTAAAGTACTTCGTCCTCTCGCGAGGTATTTTTGCCAAAATTTTAGTTAAGCGCGTAACATGTTTACACATGTTTACGTGAGAACGAACTATAAATAAATAATTGTTTGGGTGACAATTATATTAATAACGTAATGAAATTAGAATTGTCTGGTGTATGTGTACAAATATACGCTTAATTTGTGAATTCGTTTAAAACTTAAAAGTTTCTTTTAAATTGCAACAAAACTAATCCATAAATCAATCTACAACATCCTTTGCATTTCCTGTCTAATTTTAGAAACTGCAAAAAATTTAAGTAATCACTAATGTAGACTAAACAAAGGGAAGAAATAATAAACGAAAGGCTAAAATGTATAAAGATATTATATTCAAAAATTTGTTTGTTAATTTAGGAGATTTGTTAGATCTCAATCGTTTGATGATTTTTTGTAATAAATTTTGAGATGCATTTTCGGATATTTCGCAGATACACATTTGTATACATTTGCGACGATGCGTAAAATTGCGGACGCCAACAAATATATGGATACATGAACGCATGACGCACAAGTTTGTTTGTGGACCGCAATAACGTTACCGTTAATATTTAATTTTATTACCGAATGATAGTTTCTAACCAAAATCATTATTGTTGATGACGTTCATTTTATTGTATTTAAAGCAAAATAAATTCGACTTAGGAAGGATGTCGAACCCTCGCTCGAAGTCTATCAAAATATTATTAATATCACCATATCTTAATATTAAAGGAATATTCCATAGAAACGTCAAAAATAGACCAAAATTCCTGAAGGTGATCATAGATAGAATCTAGGTGTATCGATTCGGAACTGCAAAGCACTATTTGAGGTATGTGTTCTTTAGTTCAAAATATTCACAAAATTAATTTATTATCTACCGAATATCTTAAGCGACGTCGACATTATGTCGAATGGTGTCGATCGACAACGTTGCATATCGCCCGGCTTTGTTGAACCATGTTTTGTCGAGTTGAGTCGACAACAGTAGTGGGGATGTGTCAACACGTTGCTCTACATTTCTGCTAAACTAAAGAATCTCCAGTTGCCAAAAAAAACGCAGCGCTACGGCAACGCCCTGGCTCACTGGAATGGGCTTTTTGAATGATTTGCGGCGCAATCATGCTTAATAAATTTTCAAAAGTTTCGAAACCCCACGTCACATCTGTATACTAGGTTCAATTCATCAAACTCATCAAGCAATACATTCCTCTGTACTATACTTTTTTCTGCCTCGGACAAGACCGGGGCCTTACCCAAAACTTCCTTGGGCGGCGGCGGCGACGATCTTCCTGGATTCTTGAAACTTGATATTTAAATTCAATTCACAATTGTGTGTCGCTCGACTAGTCCACATATACTGAGGTAATGTGGACATGACAAAAAACCTTGATCGACATAATGTGGACACCGCTTTACTTGCATTTTTTTGCAAAATCATCTTGACGAGCTGATAGGCCGAAGATGTGGTTTATCCATGACTCACTATTCATATCACTGTTAATAATTGTGAAATATATAATTAGCTATGTTACGGTCTTATCCTTGCTGTTCTGGAGGATTCCTGATTATGAGTAGAGGCTCGAACGTAGGCCTTATATTGGAGTCCTCTGTGACACGTCCACGATTAGAGTCGTCGAACCGGGAACCCCATAACATCACACAGGCCACCCCTGATAAGAGATATACCTGAGAATACAGAAGTATCGTAGCCATATCCCGCCAGAATTCCCACAACGCTCCTCCTAGTTACGCAAGTACGAGACACTCACACAGAATATGGATGGTGCGCCGGACCCTCTACGAATTGAAGGAAAACTGGTCAGATTACCGAGACTGTTGAAGGTCGCGCCACCAATTTAACATCAGATTCCATTTGACTTTAAGCTGGTCTGGATATCTTCAGCTATAAAATTAGTAGTGTAAGTGGAAGAGACGGATCTGGACCACAAAATACTT
This sequence comes from Pyrocoelia pectoralis, assembly GCA_036250285.1. Taxonomy (NCBI): domain Eukaryota; kingdom Metazoa; phylum Arthropoda; class Insecta; order Coleoptera; family Lampyridae; genus Pyrocoelia; species Pyrocoelia pectoralis. The sequence continues at coordinate 15,043,599 of CM070079.1, forward strand.
GCTTTGAGGACAGTCGGTCAAAGGCTATCTCATCGCCTTTCACTCATACAATCTTGAGGATGTTAGTTTCCTTCTGCTCTAGTAGGTAGTATGTGGTGATACTTAGCGACAAGCCTAAAGATAATTTTGCAGTGACCAAGTGCATTCCATTTCTCTCCATATTTAATGAATGAGGAGAAATGATGAAAATCAAGAAGAGAAAATGTAGTCTCAGATTTACATGTTGAAGGTAACTAGGAAGTGGACTAACATTGTAAATGTTCGTGTAAATCGCATAAAACATTTTTTAGTAATTGTCCGAATATAAGGAAAGTTTAAATGTTCAATTTGGTCATTACCGGAATAATTGATATAAATGTTTATAGGTTAGGTACACAAAAAATATAGTGGTCATTCACGAATGAGACCCAAAATCCATTCCTGATAAGATAAAAAAAATACTTATCGAGGTTATTATTTAAAAGTATACACGCGTGTTATGTTGTGATAATGATAATTAAAAATATACGAAGATATTGTGATTTACAGTACCAAAAAATGTTATTCAACTCGATAAGTTTAAGCGATTAAGTAAATTGATTGCAACAAAGTAAGTAATGCAGATACAAGGATATCAATTTATTCATACATGTTGATTGAATTAAATGCAGTAAACGAAAATGTTCCAATGTCTCTCATATCGTACATGTACAGGGATAGCCATTATAAATTACCCAATGGATATTTTCGTAATTATTGCAGATAGATGCCTATATTAAATGTAAAAGTTGTAGGATAATAAGCGAAGTGTCCTAATTTATCATGAAATACACAGTGGCGTACCGCAGCTAAGAGATATAAAATATATTATACTTTTTTTTAATGGAACACCCTGTATTTTATTTTATTTTCATGAAGCCCATATTTTTCTGATTTCAAAAATATACCCATGGCTTGAACCGTTTTAGAGTTATTAGAGGTTGAATGTCGCATGTAGCAGTTAAGCTATTTACTATTGATATGGAAATAAATATTTTCTCATATTCTCATAGCCTACTTGGAAAATATTTATTTTTTATATGGAAATAAATATTTTCCAAGAGTGAGTTCAAGCCATGGGTATCATCAATGATACCCATGGCTTGAACTCATTCTCATAGCCTACTTGGAAAATATTTATTTCCATAACAATAGTAAATAGCTTAACTGCTACATGCGACATTGAACCTCTAATAACTCTAAAACGGTTCAAGCCATGGGTATCATATGGTATATTTTTGAAACCAGAAAAATATGGGCTTCATGAAAATAAAATAAAATACAGGGTGTTCCATTTAAAAAAAGTATAATATATTTTATATCTCTTAGCTGCGGTACGCCACTGTGTATTTCATGATAAATTAGGACACTTCGCTTATTATCATACAACTTTTACATTTAATATAGGCATCTATCTGCAATAATTACGAAAATATCGATTGGGTAATTTATAATGGCTATCCCTGTACATTAAATTCGATTGAACCGAAACCGTTGGATGTAAATGTTAAGCGACGACGTCAAATAACGATAATTGATCATTGATCAACCTTGCAAATCAAGTAGGCCTAGGTATCCTAATTTAAAAATCGTTGAAAATTGAAATGTACAAGTATAATAATTAGAAAAATAATCACAAGTCAAAGAAATCTAGGCACAACAACAACAAAACGAAAAGATGTTAGTTTTCGTCTTCAAGCATAAAATTCTGCCTGTCATAGCATGAGCCATATTGAGATACTTACTGTTTTAGGCACTTCCCAAAAAAAAAACAAAAATAAAGAAATAATTAAACCCTTAGTTATGTGGATTCTATTCCTCTCCGAAATTTCATAATTTTCTATTCCGACACAGCGACAGTTATAATAATTTACTATACACATGTGGAAATTTGTTACTTTAAAATAATAACAAACATTAAAAAAAAATTAATAATGGCAGGTTATTGGGTCTTAGACCATACACGTGTAATTAACAAGTTGGTTTTATTATTCGATATTTCGTTAATTAAATTATTAGCTTCATCAGGAACTAAAAGATTAGAACGGCAACAATTACAATTTGTGAAAAAACAATTTTTGAATACTTACTATAAATTAATAGTTAATTAAAGTGTGCCATGGGAACCAGTAAAATTGGACATGAACCTAGAAATTCAATAGATAGAAGTGGGGATATGGTCCTACAATGTTCAATTCCCTCCCGATTTCACGTCATAAAAAGTCCAAGAGGTTTGAGCGTCGGGTTTGGGAAGGGAGGGGGAAGGGAGTGGTCAAAAACAGCTTTATTTCAGTTTTTCGAGAATATCTCGGAAAATATGAGGTATAGAGCAAAAACAACTCAATACAAAAATAAAGAGAACCAAAGTTCAATAGTTTAGGAGAAACGAAGAGGGTAAATTTTGGTTTAATTTCGATGTTTGCGGAAATGGTCTTATTTCAATAATTTTCGGCTCGAATAGATTATATTTGCAATGATGATGTTAGTAAATATTCATCTCTAACGTACATACCCAATCCCCAAATTGACAGATAATATGAAGTGAATGTTTCAGAATAATAATAGAAATGTAACATTTGGATTTAACCCCTTAAATAACAATTCTGAGACTTTTACTAATTTAAAACAAAATGTACGAAAATATACCTATATAATAATGTAATGTATGGAGTAAGTTGCATTACTTGTAACAAAAACTGTCTATACATATAAGATACTCATCAAGAAACTTAAATAGCAGAAAAATAAACATGTGAAAAATAACAGAGATGCAACAGGCCTAAGTAAGAATTCAAAATAAGACCACATTTTTAATTTTGACCATATAAAAATACTAGACAGAGAAAACAATATTATTAAATTAAGAATAAAAGAAGGATTCTGTACTTATAATCGTAAAGTAATGCTATTAATGAAAGACATCAACGGTAAAAATAGCTGCTGAGTACCATAACGTTTTAAAGTCTTTTAAGTTAATTTTTCTTTTTTCTTAATTTCCTTGTTTATTATCTACTTCTTTCTTTCAACTATTATTATACAAAATGGAGACCCAAATTCAGGTTCTCTTAGAACATTTTGAAAAACATAACTTGGTACCTACCTACCTACTTGTTAGTGCCAACGGCGTCGCCAGCCGGTAAGCTAGGGGAGGGGGGGGGGGGCACCATAAAAGAACTGAAGAGAAAGATCAAAAAAGAAAAGTTTTAATAAAAAATTAGAAAACGAACAAAATCTATATCTAAAATCAATTGAAACATAATCTTCTAGGGTTCTTTGCGAATTCGTTAGTCACTTGGTTGACGAAATCGTTCAAGTTTTTGAAAATGTGTTGCCTGTGTACACTCATCGTTGCCCCGACTTGCCGCTGATTTCGGAAGTTCTTGGCTCAAAGTGAGCGTTATCGTTTCGTTAACCTGGGGGGGGGGGGGGGTTAACCTACCTATAGTCGGTTTATTCTTAAATTACTATGGATAGGGAACTCCTGAAAATTGCTGTAGCCAATGATAAAATGGGTTTCACTTGCAAATAAAAGAATAAATGTCATATACAAAACTTTTCAAGCGAAAGTACATATGACTACAGCATTATGATGGAATTTCCTTTACACTCCCTGATTACCTGCAATTGTATTGTATTCCTAAACCCTGACATAATAAAGCATAAGTTCTACAACATTTTTTTAAATTAACGTTATTCCATAAACGTATTATGTCTTGAAATACGAAAAAAATGTAGAACTTCTGCTTTATTCGGTTTGGGTTTAGGAATTGAATAAACATGCAGGTAAACAAGTGAGACACAATTTACCATTGGCTACAGCAATTTGAAGGCGTTTCTTGTCCGTAGTAATTTAAAAATAAACCGACTATATTTTGTGATGATGAATATTTAGATTATTCATAATTACCCAATTTCCAATCGATTTGAATCAAAACTTCGGACAATAAGGTGAAGTTTTAATCATTTTCGTAAACATCCAAATTAACCGAAATTTACTCGGCTATTTCTCGTAAACTATTGAACTTACCGAAAAATTGAAGAGCACCATTTTTGTAGAGAATTTGGTTCCCTTTATTTTTGTATTGAGTTGTTTTTGCTCTATACCTCATACCTTCCGATATATTCTCGAAAAACTGAAACAAAGCTGTTTTTGACCACTCCCTTTCTCCTCCCTTCCCAAACCCGACGCTCAAATCTCTTGGACTTTTCATGAGGTGAAATCGGGAGGGTATTGATCATTGTAGGACCATCCCCATTTCTATCTATTGAATTTCCAGGTTCTGAGGTTTTTTGGTCTAATTTTACTGGACTATTAGCGAAATATCGAATAATAAAACCAACTTGTTAATTACACGTGTATGGTCTAACACCAAATAAGCCGTCGTTATCAATCATTAATAGGACCAAAAATACTCACCTCAGATTTAAAAAAATACTAATTTATAATTCACCTTTAATTTGCAGATATAGGTATGGCGAGCACCATACAAAATTTGACCTTCATTATACATAATAGCAAATTCGCTACCTTTGTTTTTCCCATATTTAGTTGTGTGCACTAATCACAATGTATTAAAAAAAACTCAATTTGTTGGTAACTGTAAACCACGATAACCTGTAAACCAAAGAAAGGCGAACCAGACGCGACTACGTCGCAAGAACAGCTTCGTCGTCATTACTTGCCATAAACAATTAGTTGCTTGAACGGTTTTTAGGTAAAAATGTTCTTTACACTTAACTAAGCAATTTACAAAAAAACTCAATTTGTTGTCACCTATAAACAAAAAAAAACTAATCAGACTTGCATTATCGTTTCCCGCTATCAAACTAAGGTAGATAATTTTTAGAAAAATTACTTGGAGTTTTTTTAAGTGGTATCAGTTCACGCAACTAATTTCTTGTGAGAAAGAAATAAAGGCTATCTAATAATAAAGTTCAAAGGTGAGTTATTAATTTGTAATAAGAGAGACATTTTTTCCACGTGGGGGGAGGGGGCAACTTTACGTTAATCTCACCATACCCATTACATTTCTAATATTTTGCTAATACACATCAATAAAAATTGGAAATAAGGTAACAAATTAGTACATACGTAATTAGCACAAATTATTTAGGCAAGTGCTCATTCAGATTCAGTCTTTGAAATTTTCAGATTGAAATGGGGATCTTCGCGTTTAGAACTCAACAACATTCTCCATTGCAAACTCTTCATAAAAATTTCACTGAAATAAAACGACCTTAAGCTCATATTTTCATACAATTCAATAAGTGGTTGACATTTTGTTGTTTTTATTTATACCTACTCGTATCTATGTTTAAATAATGAATGTTTTTGAATTATATTTCCATCCTTCGTGTTTATCAAATTGATGTTTATATAAATAACTCGCTAAAAGATTATTTACAATTACCAAACGTATTTCGATCACATTCTAAATATTTAGAAATATTATGAAGAAGAAAAATAATGACAATTACTTACTTATGAATGAATTTTACATCAAACAAACTTATTATTAATTATTTATATAACATTAGGTATAATTTACATTTTAGTTAGCAAATTTTCATGTTCCCATAAAATCAAAAGAAAATGAAGCCAATTGCATATTATTGAATATCCGGAACACCTAACAAGTGCCTACGTAGAAAGTAACACAAATAAGTTACTTTGTTATTTTGGAAACCTTAATTAATTTCTTCAGCTCTTACTCTGCATATAAACAACGATACAATTATATTTAAAAACTGAAACTTCGGATTGTGCCCGAGGTAAACACTAATTTAAAAAATTCTTCATGCACATCGGCGCTATTTTTTAACCTTTACAGCAAAAATATGTTTTAGTAATGTTCTACCATTATTCCAATTTTTTCTCAAATACTAAGAAGGTGATTGAAAGCTGTTGGAATTTAAGGGGTGATATGAAAAATGGACTCACATGTAATCAATTGTATGGTAAATGGTTTTAGTCAGAATCTTACACGTTTCTAATCTGCCAATCGAATATCTTCAATTGAAACCATAACAGGTGAGTAGTATAACAAGAACGATTCTAACTCACTTTGACCTTGATCGCTACTAACTCAATGTCACCTTGAAACAGATATACCGCTTCTGGACAGAATTCTGAACTTGGCCAAGCTCACAGGTTCTGACTTTGGTCGATGTCGCAGGTTCTGAACTTTGACTAAAGCAGATTGCCGGTTCTGGGCTTAGGTAGGTTAATCAGCCCCCCCCCCCTCATCAGAACACCTCGATTTAGACAAATTTAATTTCAAACAGGTAAATGTAACGCATGAACAGCTACACCTGTTTGTATAAAGCTGTTTGAAATTAAATCTGTTTAAATCGAGGTGTTCTGATGAGGGGGAGCTGATTAACCTAGCCAAGTCCAGAACCGGCAATCTGCTTTAATCAAGTTCAGAACTGGTGACTTCGCCAAGTTCAAAACCTGCGCCCTTAACCAAGTTCAGAACCTGCGAGCTTGGCAAAGTTCAGAATCCGGTCCAGAGGCGATATAGCTGTTTCAAGGACAAATTGAGTTAGAATCGGCTTTGTTATACGACTCAGGTGCTTACATTATTACATTGGAGCAAGTATTGCCAACATAAGAAAGCGGCTAACACACATGCACCTTTTAAGACACGGTTAAAAAAAAAGTATGCAGTTCGAAATAATGACATACAAAACTGAACAAATGATCAAACAACGTTTAACTTGGGAAGGTTATTATTTCATAAATAACCACTAAATAATAAATAATAATAACCAAAGTACAATAATAATAATAGTTATTTATGTATCAAGGGAATTATAAGGGTCTTAATTACCGAGGGTAAAGTTTGCGTCCCGAGGGCCTTGCGCCCGAGGGACAGCAATTACCCGAGGTAATTGAGACCTATTAATTCACGTGATACATAGATTATTTTATTTCTGACCGAGTTTAATAAAATTTGTTCATTTCCGGTATATTTGATTCAGGTATCGTCGATTGCAGTTTTGGTTGTTGCTAGGTTACTGGTTCATAAAAGAGTCGTAGAGGGAATTATAGCGTCTTTATATCCCAAGGAAGTTATGACACTCTTTATTGGTATCGTAACTATGACAATATAAGCTTATAATATCACTGTCAGAAATAAATAAATTAACACATATCTATGCTGAGAGGAGCACAAATCAAAATCAAAATCAAAACTGACTATGTCTAAACAGTTTGTGAAGGCTGGTTCGGTGGTGGTAAACTAGAACGATAATGCTGACATTCTAAGAGGGGTAGATGGGTGACATGAATATTTTAAATTATCTATGAGAAATGTAGCGATGCCACTGATTTAAAATCTTCAAAATTCATATATGTATTCACATAAAACTGGCATCAACGCCGCGTCATTTAAGGTAGTTCCTCCGCGACAATCTCAACCAAAAGTTTAGTCCCATGTAACCATAGTAACTTCATCGACATATAGAAATGGACTGCGCGTGGTTATGCTAAGCCAGGATACTGCAGGGGAGAGAGAGGGTAAACGTGGAGGCCTAGTTCTAGCTTTATCTGTCACGTATCTATTGGTCGCTGCATTTCTCTTGCTTTATCTGTCGCATATCTATTGGTCGCTGCATTCCCATGAAAATGCAGCAACCAATAGATACGCGACAGATAAAGCTAGAACTAGGCCTCCACGTTTACCCTCTTTCTCACCTGCAGTATCGCGGCTTAGCATAACCACGCGCAGTCCATTTCTATATGTCGATGAGTAACTTCTATTAGTAACCATTTTTGTCACGCCAGTGGAAGTACACTTTTTGTTCGGACTGTCCGCGTTGTCATGGAACAGATTGCGTATACAATCATTCGCTTGCCTAAACATATCTAATAATACCGAAAACGTCATGTTTCTCAAGGCTATATCTTCAAAGTAGACGGTAAACAATTCTGAAATCTGAAATTTTTTCCCAGTATTCGTATAATCCCTCTCTACCATTCTTTAGTTTTTCATTAAATTCTGACATTTAGTTTTGACAGTACAATTGATAATGTGTCAGTGCCCACATAACACGAGATCTGCAAGGGATGTCCTGTGGATTTATGCGGACATTCAGAAGTTCTCAGAATGTCTTTCGGATGTCCTGGGGACTTATGTGGACATATACAAGTCCTTGGAATGTCTTTGGGACGCCTTTGAAAGATATGTGCTACGTGGGCGGTGTTTTTTTGTATATAGGTTATATGTCAATTATGCCAATTTTAAGTGTACCTACATATCTCGACTTGGGGACGGTAAACCTCATTTAAACTCCACATATATTTGGATAATGTATTTAATAACGTATACGTCAACTTTTAACAAATTCTGTCATAAAGCATTCCGCGGAGGAACTATCTTAAACATAATTTCTACCTCAATTTTTGATACAGTTAAGTATTTATTAATTTTTGCTCCATTTTGAGTTTGTTGGACCGAGTGAACTTATTAATCTTCTTTTCCTCTTCATAGTTTGAAAAATAAGAGCACAACTGTACTTTACTCTGAGTAATCTTTTAAATGACATTTGAAATGTCAAGGACAATTTTTACATTTGCCATGCATACCGATTGATTGCATTCTAGATTTTAGGTGGAATTTTACATAAATAAATATACACGTTTCGTTGCATTTATGGATACATTTTTCGCAGAAATAAGTAAACTACAACTACTTAAGTCTGCACAAACGTTAAGTGTTAGGTGTTAGTTCACCTATTATAACTTATTAATTTATTATAGTTTATTGAGATACTTCAAGATGAGACCAGATGGAATCAACAGTGTACGAGATAACTTTTGGTGTGGTTTCGTCGCGAAATAAAATATTTACCGTAGTTACGTGAAAATAATTTTCAACTGAAGGTCTTTCTAGAAAACGTACACACTTATACTTTTTTTAAGTAAACTGCATGCAGTGCCTATCACAATTCTACCAAATTTTTTAATACATTGAAATTTAATTAAAATTTAAGCAAAATAAGCGATTGTTTTACTGTTAAATAGTAATGGTGCCATACAGTCTGAAGCTGAAATGCTGGGAAGGTCATATTCGGTGAAAAATAGCTGCTTTAATGCGTTTGGTAAACTCCATTATATTGAATTGTTGAAACTCAAAAAGGGGTTGCATATGTACCTACCGCACTACCGCAGGAAAATGTCTAAACCTCTGTCATTAGTAGAGGGCGGATTAATAAGCACATGAAAAGTCACATATGCACCAAGTATGTAAAAGATATGCAGTCAGTTTGTTAAAATATGCAACATTATATGCAAAATATGCGTACCAAAAAATAATAAACAACCTGTATTAAACAAAAAACTGTTATTATGTGAAAAAGGTTCTTAATGAAATTAAAAAAATTAAGTAATTAAAATAATAATAATGTATTTGTTTAATATTAACTACAAATAATCTTACGATCAGTTGGAGAATTAAACATATTATTCTGATTATCGCTTTTCTGCCTATAACAATTTACAATAAGGTGTTTTTCCAAATTGTTTAAATTAAATCCTTGTCGCCTATCAGCTAAAATATATGTCCGTTCGATCGAGTGAATGTAGGGGCGCGACTGAGAAATCTTGGTAAGAAATGTAAGGCAGCTCCATCTAAATCTCGATATGATCGCTTGCTACGGCGAAATTATAGCAGTGATGCTTCTTGTTAATGATCTTAAGCAGCTTACCTTCTACGGGAATTTTTAAAGGCTTTCTTTCTTAGATTTTAATCTTTTATTTAAACAGTTTCATTTACTGTGCTCATTTGAGGAGATGAGAGAATTTTTTTTAGTAAAATGTCAGATTTATTTAGAAATGTACAAATTATGCAATAATATACACATTTTACAAAAATATGAACATTGCTGCAAATATATTCAAAATATGCAAAATTAAATTGGTGTCATATAATTCGCATTAATGTAATTCACTTAGATACGGAAGGGTATTTTTACAGCATCAATATTGAACAATATGCATTTTGCATATAATCCGCCCTCTAGTCATTAGTATAGATAGAATATAACACGAACGCTTGGAGTTTTTCTGGTAAAGACACCGGTTATACATCACCTAACCTAGCAGATATAACAAACCACAAACAACACATTTTCATTTTTTTTTGCCAAAAAAGTGGTAACATACGGTAAGCACTTGCATTTTTTTTACATTTATATTTGTAACGATACGTAAGTAGTCGGTAGTCTAGTGGTTAGAGCGCTAGACTGTGAGCTGGATGGTCCGATTTCGACTCCCGGTCTTCTCCAAATTATCTTTGTTCCTTGGGCTCCATTGAGCCTCTACAAAATGAGTATCTCGCCGTTAACACTGGGATAATAATAATAATAGGCAACTAAGGAGCTTGCCATACTGTTCCTTCTGCGTGTAGCATCAATAGATGACCTAAAAGCTGGACTACTACTATCAATTGCCGTTAAAAATCTAGGTTATGGTAACCGTTAAAAAACTTAATTAAATTAAGATACATTCAACAGTACATACATAATTAGAACGTAAGGGAACTTTTGAAGTTTTGAAAATGGTCATACACGGTGGAAAAGGAATTATATTATTTAATATTTTTACGCAAAATAAGGGAATTTCCTCGAAATTATACATTCAAGGTTCAAGAACATGAGAAAAATCTATTAATCTTTTTTTTGATTATTTTTCAATTCATTAAAAATGCAGACACCTTGTACACGCACAAATAATTGGACGATGACGTTTCTAGGATGATATTTATCCACTTCCTCCATATAACCACGTTTTTATAATCTTTTACACCTGTTTTAACTAGTATAAATTATTTTGTATTTACAACAGTTTTTCCATGTTCCTTTGTTGTTAGTAGTATTTCTGACATTATCCTCAATATTTTTAAGTTATAAATTACACTCGCTTTGCGGTAGGTAAATCCGAACTTCACAAAAACGATTTGTTATGAAATTCATTTTATAAAGTCTAAGATTCCATTATTCAATCGTCAAATAAGACTTTTCTCGCTGGATCTCTAAACGTAATAGTCATTTACACTGTTAAGAATGGAAATACAACTTAAACCAATTTGTATTAATCTCCGCGAATATCGTGAGTCCTAAATCATATTACTATTCACTCTTCACTGTAATTTGGAACATGTTTATGTACAGGGCAGTTACTACGAACACAGCTTTTCAAATGTTAAAGAAATGCACTGTATAATACCAATTTATAACTCTTTGTGAGGGATTTCCACAATGTCCGGTTACCTTATTCAGGACCAGTTATCAATAGGATCACCTAATTGACAAAGTAACTAGATTCGCAAAATAACAAATCAATCGTGATCAATTTAGGTAGAATTAAGTTACTTTATCATCATGAAATGATGAGGGGAAAATATAAGATACTGTATCACATTATTGCCCTCACTTTATTTTAAAAAACCTTTTCCGCATACCTTTAGTTCTTAATTTTTCTTTATTAAAAGGCTTATGCGCCTTATTCTTATTAAATTAGTGGGTATAAAGCCGTAATTTGTGTTTTATTTGAAACAAAAATCATCACAGAAGGTTAAACCATCCAAAAGCTTGGAAGTACAAAATAAACTGTAGAAAGTCTGTCATTATATACAATTGGTTTTATTTTCATTCTGCTTTATACCTCCATATGGTGGTTTTCGTATAAATTTCACACAGAAAAAGGGAAAATAGGTACATAATTTAAGATAAAATTTTTTATTTTATTTTCATCGTCTTAAGATACAAAAGGCCACGTTCTACGCCACATACACAGAAACAAAAACTAAAACGGATACTAAAACAGTAAAACTATGAATAGTTTTAACCGAGGTTTTAACTATAGTTTTCCCTTAACTGAGCCATTAAAAGTTTATCTTATAATTAAAACTGTTTTTTAGATAATGCAAGTAAAAAGGTGCACATCTCGAGAAATCCAACAACAATTTCAGAAACAGATCTACAGCTCTTAAATAGTATAAGAAGAAGCAAGTAGAAAAAACACAGAAGAAATGAAAATAAGTGGAACATTTTTCTATGTACTTATTCGGAAAAATTCCATAAAAAAATGAGGTATTCGAGGATTTGTACGCTCTATTTTTTTGAACTATAATGTGAGCGAGAAAGGTTCTCAAATGCAAAATAATACGGTGCTCCCAATTTTCCCACGCAAGCATTTCACACTCACAGTTAGCGGATTCGACGTCAAGTAAACAAACGTACCTATGTTTTAACGTTTCGTTAGTGAAAACCATTAAAAAGCATACCTCACCCACATCTGTTTACATACAATGCATACGAGTAAATTTAAAATCAAACGTGTTTTATTTATTTCCACAACTTTACAATTATGTAAGATTCGTGTGTTTTTAAATTTTCATTTTCTCATTCATAATACCTACTTTTTTGTTCTTATTACAACTTTAGGTTATGTATTAATCTCTTTCATTTACTAACAATTGATTATCGTTTACAGACATAAGTATATAATAAAATTACAAATGATAATCATATTCAAAGATACATAATACATAAACACATCACAGACAGACTTGTATTTAGTAAAATAAGAACCACAGATAATCGGAAACTTTCTATTGGCATTTATCTAAACTAAAATCTAAACTAAAAGATATTTACCCAGTGCACAATTAAACTCTGTTATATTCAGGGGCAAGGGGGGGCTCCCTGAAATTTCATAAATAGAAAATCTTGCAATATAATGTTTTAGCTCGTAACTCTGCATCCCCCCAAACACATTTTCTTCCAAAAATGACTTTTTGGTGTTTGAAGTTTTTTAACTTTGCCACTAATTTTAAACGCCCCGTATAATCTGTGATAGGTTTGCAAATGCATTTGGTGAACCCTTATGGTTTTACTTCGTGTTTGTAAAGTATGAATGTTTTGCATTCAAAGAAGAGCAAAAGGTGGGCTATTAAACATCCCTCCGCAAAACGCAAATTTTTCAAAAAAATCATAATATCTCAAAAACACTTGAAGATAGCGAAGGGTCTATCACCCTCGGCAATAGGTGTACATATTTTCGGAAATAGGCGGCAATAAAAAAGCAATATAGCGGCAATAACCATCAGTAAAAGAAATAGAAGCAGTACTGTGCAATATGCGACAATATACGGCAATATGCGGCAATATTAGGCAATTGTTAGGAAATTTTGGGAAATAAAGGCAATATTTCCCTGATCAATTGTGCTACATTGAAGGTCATTACCATAACCAAATCCAGCCAATGCGATGTTAAAATGTTATCATGCAATTAACTTTTTAATTGACGTTCTATAAACCGACCAACCGAGTAACAAATGAGATTGTACCTATATGTATGTAATTTTAAGTCAGAAACCTACATTTGGTTTCAATCTTCATATTATTACTAAAACAAAATTTTGCAGTTTTTTTTATAGATAAGGCACCCAAAAGTTTCTTATGTAAATCAAAAATTAAGTTGTCATTGGATCCTTGTAAATCCGTGTAAATCTCTCCCATTTTAAAGTTTGGGCAATGAGAGCAATATCTTGAAGAATACGGAAATTTACAGCAATAACGGTAATAATTAGGCAATTTTGAAGAAATTTCGGCAATAGTTAGGAAATTACTGCAGTAATATCAGCAATAGGAAATACGTACATTTTATTGCCGAATACGGCAATAGGTGTGATAGACCCCTCGGAAGATAGGTATAGGATAATTTAATACAGCGTAACGCAGAATCGATTGTATAATCCAAAATTGTAATAATACTTATACAGGGTGTTCCATTGAAAATAAGAAGATGAATGGCGATTTCCGGTCCTTCCAGAAGTTGTACAACATCGACAATATTTTAGAACAAAAGAAGGCTATGGGTTATCCTTAACCTGAAAGTTTCAAATTCATAAGTAGTAAGGGACCCCCAGAAACTTCTAATGAACGGATTCCGTGATATACCCTGTATAGGTACAATTTCTGTAGCACCTAATAAAATGTTATACTTGGCGTTTCCAAATGAAATCTTTAAGTAGCAAATTTTAATGCCTACATTTTTTTTGCAATTATTAGATATTTTACTGCCCTAGATTCAGAAGGAATATCGACGTAGTCAAGTTCAAAGTAGCGGAGTAAAGACAATATTATTGTAATTTCAAACATTGAATGAATAGGTACCTACCTACTGTTTCATCATATTGCTTTGAACTTGAATTCTGATGTTAGATTAAGGATTTCCCTTGGGACTGAGTTGTACGCCTTTATACATCTATATTTGGTTTATTCTTCGAAGAATGTAACGGAGGTTGGCAATCAGAATTTAGTTTTGGCCACTTTGTTTCATTTAGATGTTAAATAATTTTGATAAAAAACTATCCATGTCCTTTTCAATGAAATAAACGTACAAATGACAATCATTGGTAGGTATGTTACCTTAGGACTTAGACCATTAATTATATGGTCTAAGTTTTCATGAAAAATAGGCATTGGAATCAAACCTTTGTGAGTTTTTTAGGGTTTTATACAAAAATCTACAAATTTCGTATACGAAAACAGCATTTTGTATTTTAATTTTATGTAGTACTTATTTGATTCTTGAACGGACACGCTTTAAAAACACTTTGCACATTATTTCACTTTTTGCATTTCCGAATGAAATCTTTATGTGAGTTTTTAGTTATAAGCACCAAAGGATGACAATTTTCAATAATTGTAATGATAAAAACGAGTAATTGCACTACATTTTTTAAATTTCAAATGTAAGGCAATGGATTTCGACACTACCTATCAAGAGATTGTGACAGATTTCAAAAAAGAGTTGCCAAAACCAAAAAAGAATAAATTATGCATATATCAGTGCAGTGCGGCGAAAGATATTGTGTACGTGGTAAAATATTCACTTCACAATCTAGAGAATACACAGCTAAAAACCTAGGAATACCGCACAAAAGATATGAATTTTTGTGGCGAAGTCGAGGTAAAGTATTTAATAGCGAATTAATAAGGACAATTAAATTAAATTAAATTAAAGTTTTTAAATATTTTTTATTTTCAAATATTATTAAGTAAATTGGATTTAATTTAAAAAAATTTAGTGGCATTACTTGATTTAATTACTTATTACAGTTGCTTATGGAATTTCACAAGAAGTAAGTTTAAAGAAATTACCTAATTAGTTAGATAATTTTCAGATTTATCTACATTTTAAAGCCGTCTAATTTTTTTTAATTATTAGTAATTTACACAGAAAATAGGTAGGTACTTACTTAAGGAAGTGTGGATTACTGCGGTTTGGAGAAAATTCCTTACTTTCATCACACATTCATCGACGTTTAATTCTTTTTTGATAAGAATTAGAGTTGCTAACTGTAATTTTTTTTTAATAATTCATAATTAAAGAAAATAAGTTTGATTTGCAAAGAGAACGTCAAAGTTTAGTTTACGTTGTCTTTAGTCATTTGGAGCCGAAATTTTTTTCATGTAATTTATTACTTGTAATGTAATAAACACAGAAATGCAGCGGCTGATTACGTCTTATTAGCGGCATACTTAGTAGTAGAAAAAAAACTTTTAAAGTAGGTACATATTTAATTCTAACAATAGTTTAAAAATTTGCATAAGTAGCAGGTTTCTACTTCAAATAACTTTAAATTTTTGACGACACTTACTCACTATAACCGACATTTTTTCCTCCGGCTGCAGAAATGGCAATAAATAAATAAATAGAGAAAATATATGCCTAGATTGGTCTCTGGGATAAACTTTTGAAATTTCAAATCCTGAAATTATCGGAGTGATCGGAGTTAAACGAAGAAGGAGAATTTTTAGACGTTTTTTAAATTGTGGAATTTTTGTTTCGTTTATATGTTATTTTCATAAAACACACGCCACACACGACAATGAGTCAAGGGCAGAAGCGAAGCTCGAATTGTTTTTTATAATTAGAGAACTGTACGTACTTTCACCAAAGACATTAAAACCTCTCTTTTAAGAAGTGGAGTTTCTTTTGAAGAATTAAGTGTGTGTTTGATGATTCTTAAAAGGACACGCTTTAACAACAGCGAAATGAGAATTTTTAGACGTTTTTCACCTTGTACTTTTTTCATAAAATACATGCAGAAGCGAGGCTCATATTGTTTTTTTATAATTTATACAGAAAACTGTGAAATCAACATTTAATACAGAATTTAAAAACATTATGTAGGTAGTTTCTTTCTTTTCAGGTTTTCAGACTTCGCCGTAAAGTTCGATTTCACATTAAGGTCTTCATTTATTAATCTTCCTTTGCTAAGAAGTTGAGGTACTTCGTTGTACCTAACATTTTTATAGCTGAAATTTGCTTTACATGTCCGTCAAAAAAATTTTTTGCTTGGTAAATTGGGAATTTTTGCATGAGAAAACAGATCCTTAGTAATTAATTTTACACATCTAAATCTTAAAAGCTTAATGTTAATATTGTTTTTCTAAACCTGCATGGAAAATAGTATTTTTCTAAAACTGCCTTAAAAAATAGTATTTTCTTTTGTAAAATGAGTGAGGAAAGTTGCATTTTCCTCACTTGTGATGAAAGTGAGCCAGTATTGCCAATGCCAACACCGTTTATCTTATTGTAGGAAAACAAAAGCATTCACTAGCTATCAAAATTTAAAATGTAATGTCATAAATAAAAATTTCATGGATATTTTTTTAATTAGATGCAGTTTTTGAAAAAATTTTAAGTAAAACACGAAAAGAAAATGTTATTTCAGTTCTCGCTCAATTGACAAACTCATTAACCTCGTGTGTCAAGCTTCGAGCTCGAGTTGAAAAAAGAATTACTTTCTGCTCTTGTATGAATAACTAGAGCTTACAATACCGGAATTCCGGGATTTCGAAAACCGGGATCCCGGACAAAATAATTGATGTAGTATTTAAAACCGGTATTCATACGTAAATACCGGTAAGTATTTCGGTATTAATTTAATTTTATTTTAGTAGAAAATATTTTGGATTCATGATACTTATTTATAGTGCAAAATGTTGTATGTATACAGGGTGGGCCAATAGTGTGGTAGATGGAAGACTATCTGTTTATTAACGAACATTTCGTTCATGGGATATATGTTACTTAAGGCTATACAAAGCTAAAATATTTTCACTTGAATCGCAAAGTTTATAGAGGATGATTTATATCGAAGTTGCATTTTTTAAATGGAACCCCCTGTATATTCCTTGGTCAATTCTAGTGCGACTTTATGTATCACACATAGTACTCTTAAAACGAATCGTTTGGCCGGCCGCACGTGTCCGAAAAATTGAATATCGCAGGGATCACAAAGCTTAGAAGGCCATGACGAAAACATGCAATGTGTTATCGTAAACCGGACGGTCAAATCCGAAATCTTCTTGTGTTCGTAGAAATTACTACGTCAATTGACAAAATTTCTATAAACGGTAACTTAATTTTTCAAATGGCACTACCAATTTTTCTTTATATTACGTTTTCATTTTTGAACTATGAGTTTACAAAATTATAATTGCGAGTTTTTATTATGTATTTCCAATTTCAATATTGAATTTAATTTAAACTTTTTAACTTTAAATAGCAATAATATATTGCGTTTCGAATTTTGAAATTTGAATTTTTAAATTATAATTTAGGATTCGTTAGCCTTAATATTTTCAGTTTCAATCTTTTATTTCAAATTTCTATTTTGAATACGAAATTTTTGAATTTTATGTGGGTTTTTTAAATTTAGGTATACATTTTATATTTACTTACATCTTTGAATAACTTGAATACTTTGAATTTTGAACTTTGAATTTCTAAGCTATGCGTTTATTACTTTTCTTTTATAGTTTCAGCAGTAAAAAAAGTCCCGGGATTCACTTGATTGAATATCGAAAACCGGTAGGTATTCAAAATTTCTTCCGGTATTGTAAGCTCTACAAATAACTATTGTTTCGTGTTCACTTCATTCTTTCAATTTGCAAATGAAGGCGTCATATTAACAGGAAGAAAATTATTATTTTTATCGTTTTTAAGTCGCCGAATTTAATGGAAATTTGCACATTCGTTATTTTCCTATACGATCTTACAGTTTATGAATTATTATATTTTTTGTGTATTATTATATCCACGTATTTATTGTTCGGTAAGTAGGTACATTAGCAATTTTTGTATAACAAAACAGGTCCTTAAAAATTAATTTTATACATTTGAATTCTTGTTTAATGAAATTGTTGTTTCACTTCATTCTTTGCGTTTCCAAATGAAGTTCGCCGTATGAACAGTTAAGTAACCAGGAAAGAAAAGTACGTATTTGCAGAGAAAAATCTTGGACAACCGGAACAAACTTATTCTATAAAAATGTAGACATTATACTTCTTTATTAAAAAATACGACCACTTTTTTGCAATAGAAACAAAGATAGATTGGGATAAAGTTCTGCACTTTTAGTGGCATTAATTCCCTTTTGCCACGAAGTAAGTAATTAGTTGGTAAATTTTTTTTTTAATTTGCCCCAAAAAAATTACGTATGTACTTTGGTGTGGGTAATACAGAAATTGTTATTTTCTAGATGAAAATTCCTGAAAATGAAAACACTTTTTCACGTTAGTTCATACTTTGCATTTCTTCACGTAAACACGCAGTAAATAAGGAAAAATCGAACGCTAGTTTTCCTTTAGATAATAAATATTTCGCACGAAAATGCACGTCCTTTGTAGTAAAATAAGAGGGGAAATTTTCACTTTTAGTGTTCTTAATTTACCTAGGAATTTTATCATAATTTTGATATTTAACGTCCACTTATCAATTTTCATTTGGTAAGTCAGACATAAAGAATGAAATTTTCGCTTTCATTGGTGGCACGCGAATGATACAAACTCGTGAGAGAATATTTTCGATTTAACGCATTTCGCGAATAAGAGTTTTCGTGTAAATTGTATTTTTTTTTTCTCCAGTTACAACGATACGTAGGTAGGTAGGTGTAAGTTCGAAGGAAAGAAAATGAAAGCGGTTTTCTCAATTTTCGCGCACGGAAACTGCGGAAAGCGAAATCGAAAACACTTTCAAGGTTACGAATATTTCAAATTTTACACCCTTAAAATTAATTGGCGAAAATTGTGTTAAGTCGAACTTTTCAACTGTCACGCTTTAATAAATTGGTAGTAGGTCAACAACACGTTATTATTTTTTATTATATTTATAATTTTCATTGTAAATTAACACATATTTAAGACTCACAAAGGCCAATTAAAAAAAATTAGGCCTTTCCTAATTCGTAGATATGAATTTAAATATCTACATATTTAGAACTTAAACCATGTGTGTAAGTGCGTGTTTATATAATAATTAGTGTGAGGAAAGTGGCGGACTTTTTTTTTTTTGCTTGTTTGTTTGTTTAAATTTACTAAATGATTCCTGATGAGTACACAAAACACAAATAGGTAATTTCTTGATGAAATAAAGCAACTTTGTAGTAAACGAACCCGAACTATTTGCCATAGTTCAAACATTTTGGCAGCAAACGAGCGAATAGTTCCAGAGTTAAAAATATCTGATTCGTACGATGCTACCAGAAAACACACAACACGAAGCCAATGCTGGACACACATTCTTACGTCTCTTACTATTTACCTCATTTTGATTATTATTCGTAATAGTATTGTTGTTTATTTCTTAATGTTGTTGACACCTTTTATGGACACTTTAGTGTGAGTACGCGAGGAACCGTGAAAAAGGTGTGTGTCGTGATCTAGAAATTCGCAAAGTGCGAATCGTGGCGGGAATATACTGTGTGATTGTTTCTGATGAGAAAAAGAGGTCGTAACGTAAAGAGAAAGTGAACGGAGGCGCTTGTGAATTGTGAGGTTAGGTATTAGATTCAATTCAAAATACAAGGAAATAACAAATTGAAATAAACGTGTGCAACTCACATTGATTTTCATATTCCTGTGTCCAGTTGTTAATTATTATTGAAAAATCACATTCAGTAAATGATAAAGCACACACATTTGGCGTTGAAAATGCACGAGATGTTCAAATTAGAGAGGCGGCCAAAAACGAGCCCAGCCAAATAGTCAAAAACGGATCACACTTTAAACTCGGATTTTGGAAAAAAAAAATTTTGAACCAGTTACGACGTTTTTTTATCTCAAAAAGGTACTTCTTCAATCTACCAGTTAACGGAATACGCACGTTTTATACGAAAAATTTGAACCGAAACTTAACGTTTGTCTTTGATTCATAGTTACGTTTTACTATTTACAATGCGACGATAATGCAAATTTAAATGCAAGGTCTTTTAACAGTTTACGTTTCGCAGTAGCTTCGCAACAGCTCCGCAAGACATATCGGAAGATACTGAATTTGTACGACTACGAGAGACGGTGTTTGCCAGGTCTGGCCAGACAGAGAGCCGATCGTGTTTCGGTCTGTCTCGTCGCTATACGATTACGTTCAGGATAGGCAACCACCGGTTACGTAATATCCCCCTACATCATTTACTACATTAATAAAAAAAAAGGGAATTCTCGAGGAACAATACGGAGACCCCCTCGCGCTAGTCACCCTGTGTCTTCCGCCGTCAACACTATGATAAACGATTTATTCTTATTTATATAAACGCCTCATTTCGTTTTATTTATTAAACAAAAATAAATTTTGCTTGTCCCTATTTTTTATTAATGAAATACTTTCACTCTTTATCATACATGCGTCCTGGTAATTTTCCATAAAGGGGTTGGTAGTGTCCTCCTCCACGTACTTCAATCGATGGTAGAGGGTTCTGGACGGGGTGAGGCGGTAAAAACAATCCATCACCGTGTCCGTATTACGTCTAGACGACGTCTGACTGCGAAAGGGATACAAATCCAAACCGAGAGAAATCGCAATTTAAAGTGATTTGATCAAAGTAGGTCAGTTTTCCGCATTTTTAAACCGATGCGTGTTCCTTACAACGTCGTCGGTGACCCAATTACGTACTTAACACAAAAAAAAAACCGAGAAGCACCATTCAATTGGAGGAAACTTTTTTGTACGCCGAATTGAAAAAAAAAACCGTAGGGGTAATAAAATTCCTTCTAAATTTGAGTTTTCCATTCGCGACACGAGGTGGCGGGATTTGTACGTTAGCGAAGATTATCTCACTATTTAATAAATTTGAAAATGTGTCAGCCTTAAACGCGAAAACTAGTTTTTAGGGTTGATTGACAATTAAGGAAATGCAGAAATTTCGTGTATTTCTATAAAAGAAAGCTTTCTATCGAAAAATGTGGATAATCCAGTCAAATGGTAGTTTGAAGTGGAAAGTTCTGGTGTAATTGTTTTTAGTGGTTTACCTTATGTTTTTTGGGGTGCTGAACACGAATCTAAAAATTTTCCCCCGCAAATTTGAGAAATCATTAAAAAACCACTAAAAATAATGTTTTTTAGTGGTTTTCAGCTTATAACTTGCGAAGTAACGTTCCGTAGTAAAATGATTTCCAGGCATAAGAATGTTGAAATGTGGGGACAAAATCAAAAATAAATAAATTGCAATTTTCCCTTCAAGTGAATAATTTTATCTACAGTTCCTTACCTTTCAACATATTCACTAGGTAAACCATAGAAAAACCCCTTCCTTGTCTCCTTTGTGACCGGCAATATGCTGACGCTATTACTAATGCTGGCCTTACCTTTTTCATTGCATTGTACAAATTGACAGACAAGGAAGGTACGTCCTTGAACAAATTGAGGTATAAATGCTACTTTAGGTCTGCATACAGAACAACAACCCATTTGGCGTCGCTACTTCCTACCGAGGCTGCAGCACAACAACATTCGTTAAGAGTGTACTTTCAAGTACAACAATGGCTTGGAAATGAAAACTATCCTAAGAAATGGGGTTGGAGGAAAACCAAAGGTGGTCTGCAGCCAGTACCAACGCTACAGCCACCAGCACTGTATCACTGATTATATTATTTGTTTTAGGCGTAGAAGAACTGCAAGGCTGTCCTGTAGAAATTATAGAACCGGTGTCTAAAGGGCCCCACAGACTGCGTTTTTGTTCGACGGTTTTGTTCGACGAACAAAAATGATCGAACAAAACGGATGCAAAACTGAAGTGTAGGTGCGAAATCCGTCGTTCTTGCTCGATAACAAAACCGATGGAAATAATCAAGCTGCGCCAGATTTTGTCTGCCGGTTTTGTTCGACGAACATTAAGTCGGAGGTGTGTGGCCAAAACAGTTTTTAAAACCGTCGTATTTCTCAGTGGCGGGCGTCTGGTTGTACTCGGGTGATACTACACTGAGAAGTTTAATTCAAGAAATGTCGGATCGTCGTCAAATTAGTAGAAAGTTTTTATTAGAAATTATTAAAGTCTGTCGCAGTTCCCTTTGACCACCTTCTTCGTTTCTTTTTATTATTTTTAGATTTTGTGGCTAGTGCCGCCGCCACTGCACAAAGATACGTTGTCTTCATGTCACTAAATTTCAAT
Source organism: Pyrocoelia pectoralis (assembly GCA_036250285.1). Lineage (NCBI taxonomy): Eukaryota > Metazoa > Arthropoda > Insecta > Coleoptera > Lampyridae > Pyrocoelia > Pyrocoelia pectoralis. The sequence continues at coordinate 15,066,086 of CM070079.1, forward strand.
ATAAAACTGTTAACAAAACTGTAGTGTGTGTGCAAAGAACGTTTAACGTTTTTGTTCGATCATTTTTGTTCGTCGAACAAAACCGTCGAACAAAAACGCAGTCTGTGGGTCCCTTAAGAGAGCTCGCACTAGTCCTTAAATACATATCAATTGTACAGAAATTCGGCTCTTTTATTACCATATAAATAATGTTACCTAACCTAAAAAAAATAAGAAATATACAGGGTGTCCATTTAGTAGCCCGTTCTTCAAGTACGGCTTTATTGTTAAATTTACTAAAAAATAAATATACGGGATTTAGTTGGATGAAGCACATTTGCAAATTAGTTAGACACATACAGGTTGTCTCCAAAAAGTAGGGTGCATAAAACGTATATTTTTTTAAATGGAAGGACCTACTTTTTTTAAGCGCAATAGTAGGGGCCTTGGGTGAACTTTTTAGTCGTACATTATTTTTGTATTAATATACGGCGTTGCCAAGTTATTAATTAATACATATTTTTTGGCTAAAAATCAACCCTTCCATTATACGCTTGTAATTTTTTAACGTCTTGTTTTTGTTTTTATGTAAGTTTGGTGGTGGACTTGGGTTGAATAAGAGTATTCAATCGTGAAGAAACATTAAATTATTTCATACAGGACGTTCACTTTTTTTTGCTCCAAACATCGATATTTTCAAACTAATTTTTTTTAAATGGCACACCCTATTTATTATTGCATATTTGGAATCCCCGGTCAATTTTAGTGCAGCTTATCTTATATCTAAGTGCGATAGTTTTTTCCTAAATTGAGATTTTCTATTCCTTACGGCAGTAGATAGTGGCACGTTCCATAGAAATGGTTTTGTAAACAGACACAACTTTCACTTTTATGACACGCAAAACCCGCACATTATCCGCGTCAACCATTTCCAACATAACTGGAGTCTCAACGTTTGGGGAGGAATCGTGCATAACTACCTATGTACTTGGTCCTTATTTTTTTGAAAATCAACTAACAGGACAAATCTTTTTAAATTTCTTGACAGAAGACTTTCAAAATTTAACTCAGCATCTTCCTAACTACATTACGGAGATAATGTGGTTGCAGCTGGACGGAACTCCGACTTACTTTCCATAGAAGTCAGACAACAAATTAGTGAATATGTTTATCGTAATGGTGCCACTACTAGATAGAACATGATGGAGAGGATTCAACAGTCTTTTGATTTTCACCACATTACTCCAGCTATGTTGAATGAAGTGATGAAATCTTTCACCAAAAGAGTAGACTCGTGCTTAGTACAAGACGGCAAACATTTTGAACGGTATCCTCGATTCGAGTGTCCGGCCTATGCGTTGCCTCGTCCATCGCGCCACCATCTACTGCCGTAAGGAATAGAAAATCTCAATTTACGAAAAAACTATTGCACTTAGGTATAGGGTAAGCTTAATAAAGTTGCACTAAAATTGACCGGGGATTCCAAATATGCAATAATAAACAGGGTGTGCCAATGAAAAAATGAAGAAAAATTAGTTTGAAAATATCGATGTTTGGAGCAAAAAAAAGTGAACGTCCTGTATGAAATAATTTAATATTTCGCCACGGTTGAATACTCTGATTCAACCCAAGTCCACGACCGAACTTACGTAAAAACAAAAACAAAACGTTAACAAAATACAAGCGTATAATGGAAGGGTTGATATTTAGCAAAAAAATATGTATTAATTAATAACTTGGCAACGCCGTGTATTAATACAAAAATAACAAAAATAATGTACGACTGAAAAGTCATTCCATTAAAAAAATATATGTTTTATGCACCATACTTTTTGGAGACACTCCGTATGTGTCTAAATAATTTGCAAATGTGCTTCATCTAACTTAATTGCAATCCCGTATATTTATTTTTTAGTAAATTTAACAATAAAGCCGTACTTGAAGAACGGGCTACTAAATGGACACCCTGTATATTGACGGTGTTTTTTGCTATTTTCCAAAAATTACCGATTTCTCCAGATAAGTATTTCAATTGTGCGTGGAAACCATACGACGCACAAAAAAATGTTAGACACATAAAATGTAGGTAATTTTCTGATCTTTATTTTACTACGCAACGTCTTTTTGCGTAAATAAGTTACTTTGACGATTTCTCAAATTGGCGGGAAAAATTTTTGTTCCACAACTTCAGCTTCGTGTTCAGCACCCCAAAAAATATAACGTAAGCCACTAAAAACAATTACACGAGATCTTTCCACTTCGAGCCCTTTTTGTGCACCACTTGACTGGACTAAAAGTTTATTGTCTAATTTTATACAGAGTGAGTCATGAGAAACTGTACATACCCCTACCCCGTATGGGGGCCTCTAAAGGGAACATAAAATCAGTATTTAAAAATGTCTAATACTCCTCTTGCTTAAGGCCGGTCGCACATTGAGCACAGCACAGCGTAGCACAACGCAGCATGACAAGGTTTGCGCATCGATAACAATACGCGAAGTGACCCTTTTTTTCACTTACCTACGTTACCATGACAGCGTGCCCGAAATGACGACGCCATGCGCGAAGTACGCACTGCACGCAAACTAGATGAGAGTTTTGTATTTTAACGTTAAAATAATTGTCAAATTCTTCACGTTTCGTTTCCGTTTGTAGAAAAAATTTTGTTTGCAACTCGTGCGCGAAATACTTTTGGTGATCTCGACTATTTTTTTAACTCGGTTATAACCAAGTGGCATTTCGCGCACTAGATAGAAAAATAACTATTTTCTTCGACTATTATTTAGTCCCTTTAAAAGGAGAAACTCGCCATGGGTATTCCCTTGTTTTAAATAATCATGCATCCATACAGACTTTCTACGTTTCTTAGTCATACTGTATTACTGTATTACGGTTTCCATTTCCGAATCTGATTCTAATTCAGAATCGAAAGACATTTCGGTAGCAGTACTCATAATTCCGTACTTCACCCGAAAACTGCACAGAGGAAACTAAAATCCCTGCGTTCAATATACGGTGACCATTAGGCACAGAGTCGAGGAATAGTTTTCCTCTGCTGCGCTCAATGTGCGGCCGGCTTAATAATCTACACCTACAGGGTCAGGGCCGGACTGCTTTGTTAGGGCCTACCGGGAAAAATGTACGCTAGGGCCACACCACATATCGTTACTTTCATTCGCACTACTATAGGTATACCATGTTTCAAAAAAACAAACGTACATTAATATGAGGGCTGTTTTTTCTCAACCTCCGTTTGGCTATAAAGGAAAGATTGGTGAATATAAAAATAGTATATTAAAGTATAAGTGGATAAACAGGTCTTTAAAACACGCGCGAGTTTTCAAGCACGACGGCGCAGCCGGAGTGCTTGAAATAGAGCAAGTGTTTTAAAGACCTGTTTATCCACGAATACTTTACGCTATTTTTTTATTGGTTGACTTTGAAATCTGGTATTAAAATGGAAATAAGAACTAATAATGTGAAATGGTTAAATTCCTAATGTGAAATCAGTATACCTTTTGTTGTCGTGGAAATGAGAAAAACGGAAATTAATTTGCAATTTGTCATTTTTTTTGACGTAACAAAGTACTCCTGTCAGATCAATAACCAATAAGAATTCACGTTTTTCAAATTGATGATGATGCCATGGCAACTTTAAAACATGCGCGTTTTTGAAAGCGCGATTTAAACACGCTGGGGGTGGTTTAAAAGGCTAAAATAGGACAGCAATAAAAAAAAAAGATTTTTTTATTGGTGTCCTATTTTAGCCTTTTAAACCACGCCCCAGACTCTATTATATATGGAAGAGAAATGTTGTAAATTGAAGTGATACAAATTGAATATGCGCACGGGGTTCCCGATCATGCGCCGTAATAAATTAGAGTTCATACAAATAAAACAGCTGTTATACAGGGTGTCCCAGTTGAAACTGACACATTTTGAACGTGACTATTGACTAAACGAAATAAAATAGAAATGTGCGGTTTTCACTAATGAGTTTCAAATTTCAAAAAGTTTTTTCCCAATCATATTACAAAAATTTCCCGGTTGTACAGGGCGAGGGGAAAAAATTGCCTATCTTCAACTAAAAATTACTTGACATATTTAAATAGCACCCCCTGTATATTTTACACTATTCGAAAGCTGAGTTCTTTAGTTTTTGAAAATGTCAACATGTGTAGTTTAATTTTTACAAATAAAGAAGATACACGAATTTTTGTGAGTGCGTGCATTCTCATTAGTAGTTTCAATATCGCCAGTAGCTTTTCAATTTTTGAAAGTACTTATTTTTTGCATATATTATTTTCTTGTCATTTGTACATTTGTAAATAAGTAGAAGTTACCAAAACCTTTAAAAAATGTATAGTTATAGCTAATTTAAACATCGTGACAATAATTAAGAAAATAATATTATGGCAACTGAATTTTATAGAAATTCTTGGTATATTTACTTTTAAAATCTAACTTGTAAGTTCAAAAAAGGATTTTGTAGCATCTCTTGTTGAACTTCATCGATAACAAAATTGAAAAGCTACTGTCGATATTGAAACTAACTAACAAAAATTCATTATCTTTTTTATTTGTATAAATTATTTATACATGTTGACATTTGTAAAAAGCTAAAGAACTCAGCTTTCGAATAGTGTAAAAATATACAGGGGGTTATATTTAAACAAGTCAAGTAATTTTTAGTTGAAGATGGGAAATTTTTTTCCCTCGTTCTGTATAACTGGGAAATTTTTTTAATATGATTGGGAAAAAACTTTTCGAAATTTGAAACTCATTAGTGAAAATCGCACATTTCTATCTTATTTCGTTTAGTCAATAATCACGTTCACGTGTTTCAACTGGGACACCCTGCATATTATCTAAAACTGTATTTTAATCATGTACCCCATAACACCCACTCTAAACCTTCACCCTTGTAACGTTTATAAATCAAATCAATTCACGTGTTCACGAATACAAACCACGTAAAGTTTTCTAACACGACTTCAATTTATTAGGTAGACTTCAGTGACTTCAACACATGATGTATTTTCATGGTATTTGTTACTGCGCAAACGCGTAGTCCCCGTGGTTAAACGATTTTCGACCTTATTATTCTTTTCAAATGTGCACACTTTTTCACGCGCATCTCCACGGCTTTGCTATTCCATGTATTATTGAGTTCAGTGGTTTAAATCGCACTTTCAAAAGCGGGCGTGTTTTAAAGTTGCCATGGCAACACACACTCAAAATTCCGAAAACATGTAGGCAGGTATTTATGGTAACCGTATTGTTGAACCCGTGTTTCTTCCTGAAATTGATACATAGGAAAATGGCGAACAATATATTAAAAATCGTTTGAAATTCCAAAAGGATGGTGCTCCTCCTTGTAACGCAATGCCTGTGATAGAGTACCTAGACAACAGGTTCCCTGGTAAGTGAGTGGATTGGTAAAAGAGACTCATAGAATAGCCGTCAAGATTTCCAGTTTTGTCCCCTTTACATGTCTTTTTGTGGGGAAGACTATGTTAGTCATCATTTATTGTGAGGGATGTTAAAAAAACTTTTTCCAAGTGCCACTCATCGGAGGGATATGTTAACTGAATGTTTTGGAGGGAACAAGGGAAACAGATTAGATCAGCTGTGATATCAATTGTAGAAGGCATCAAAAAGGTTGGAATCAAACCAACACATTACCATTTTAAAAATTTTTTTTTCTGGAATAAAAGCGGCTTGACCATGCCAATTGAAACACAAACTCCAAGAATTTCCTGAAATTTACCACAACGATGTTAATACCAGTGAATTTTGGCGCAATATCAGAAAGATGAAGGTAAGTACTGAAAATGAGAAATATCTATTTTTTTGCATACAGACGAATTTGAGGACACCTGCAAATTTATTTTCATTATTTCGAAATAATTAAGTATAAATATTTTTGACCTAATTGCACTCGTTTGGATTACCACAAGTTTATCGTGATTTAATTATGGTTTTTTAAATAAAATTATCCAAGTCCTTTAAATTGCTTTTTTTAATAAACTTAAAAATGATTGGAGTTTTCGTCTTTTAAAACTTAAATGACTGTCTCTATAGTCTGTGCATGATCAAAGCGAATTTTAATTAGCAAAAACTGAACAATTACGAGGTTCAGAAATCATACATGCCAAACGATACGGGTGTAATGGTTCGGTAATGAAATTGAATTGTGCGTTAAAAATTATAATTATAACTCGCTGACAGTCCATTGCTCCCTGTCAACATAATAATTGGCAAAGCTTAATGCAATAAAGGAATTTTCAGGTTCATTAACAGAGGTAATCTTTAGACTTTACAAGTAAATTTAATAGACATACTAAAATCATTAAGTTAATAAGTACCGAAATTGTCACTAAAACATTATTCATTAAAGTAATTAATAACAGTAAGTAATTGAATTTGTGATTAAAGACCATAATATAAAATGACCGCCAATTTGGTGTGGCTTTCATTACATCCCTGCTGGTGTAAAAAAAACGACGGTGATACTCTTTCAGACAGAAATTTTTGGTAGATAAATACAAAGAATGAAAATTTATAGATACCTCTTAATTTAGTCATCGCGCTTTTTTATTCAGGTATACATATTCAAATCCGTTTAGGTTCGGGTCACATTGCAACAATGTATAAAAATGATATTTATAACAGTGTCGTTGTCTAAAGTTATCTTTAACTTGAATCTATTGTTAACATTCATCACATATAATCGTTTACCTTTATTATCTTTAGAATCCAGTCTGCTACCTTGGGTTACCTTCTAGACGACATCAATTCAAATTAATTTAATGAAACACGCTTATCTTAATATAAAACGCTTCTTTCCCTTATTTAGTTTAGTAGTTTGTGTGCTTTCAAGCATTTCATTAATACATTTTATATATATAAAAAAAAGAAAAATTGTGTTCAAGTTCAACATGTTGAAAAATTGCTCTTTATATAAGAGAGTCCTTTGCTTTTATGTAATCAATTAAAGGAAGTACGTATTCGATATTCAAATAGAGATTTATTTAAATTTATGGAGGGTAATAAAAATTTTACTGCTTTTATACCTCATTTTTGTTCTGTGAGACTTTCTAATTTGAATGTATGTAACTCAATTATTTTGTCTTGTTTCTTACTTAGGAAAGAACCTCCGTATTGACATAGTTATTTTTGTATGTTTCGACTGTGGATACCATTTGGTGTCAGGTTTGGACTGATGGCCATTATTGAACATTGGACGACTATTCATCGTTTCTTTTTTCACGAACATTCGTAGCCAATAGTGCTTCATTTAAAATGAACAGTATGCCATCCAGAACATCTTCAGACAACATAATGTCCAAATATCCTTTTCTAATAAACACATCCTAAAATATTTTATCGTCAAAAATAAAAATAAACTTAACCCTCTCGATTCCTCGGGGATTTATCAATTAATTTGTCAGTCCTGTCCGTCCCTTTACATAGGTCAGACGAGCAGGTCGTTTTCCACTCGAATCAACGAAGATTTCAATGCGATTAAAAGCAACAATTAGGGTAACAAATCTACTTTCGCTGAACATATTTTAGCCACTGGCCATTCCTTCGATCCAAAAACCAGTTTCCAAATCCTCCACAGATGTAATAAAGGACATCTCCTCAATACCTTAGACATTTATGAGATAAAAAAGAAACAGAGCCAAAACGCCGTTTTGTTGAATGAGGTGGCAGATTTTCCTAATTTTTACATTTGCTCACTCTGTATATGTATAAGATTCTTAGGGATTATCATTTTCTCACCAGGTTTGTGGCGTCTCTGTCGTCTCGTCGCATAAACATATTCCTTCACACTTCACTCCATTTTCTCACTTGCTTTCACCGTCTTTTTCCTTCATCGACCTTTCAGGCATAATTTGGGGTTTTCCTTGCGGGGCCCCTTTAAGTGTTTAAGTCATTTTTTAAAAATATATTGAAAGCTTATGTGATTTCTAATTTAACCTAACCTTTTTAAACATTGTGCCCTTTAGGTAAGTCTGACATATGTGTACCTTCGCTTATTACTTGTTTATATCTTTTTAACATATTTAAGCAATTGATCTCAACTGTAATGAATTAATTTATAGAAGCTTCAAAATGGGTTTAGCTTAAACCCGAAACGTGTCGCCTTAGCCTTAATATTATCAATTTTTCGACCATTCAAATTTCAACAATAAATACGTTAAGGGGAGGTAGTGGAATTTTTATTATTAACAGTATGATGGTCTTCCATAGCTGTGGTGAAAATATATCCAGCAATTCCAAAAAACTTATTTTATCCAGCTTTAGGTTTTCAGATATCTTTATGGATATTTTCATAATTGGAGTGTCAACCCCCCTTCCCCTCTTAGGGCGGAAAAAAATAAGAGAAAAGAAGATACTAAGAAAAATAAAATTAAGAGAGAGGTGCAGGAACACGTAATAAAAAATACTATCGAATACAGGGCGTTTCGTTGGTTGCGGCGATATAAAAAAATAAAGTTGATGATGGTTTCTCAGAGACGAAACGTCGAATAAAAAATTTGAAAACTCCGTCTAATAGAATTCAAAAAGTGACAATGAAGAAGTATCTTTGGTTTTTAGAAATCTTTTAAAATAAAGGAAGGAATTAGAAAAACCCATTTTGTTTTAAATCTCGGAAACGATAAACAATAATGAACTTTTGCAAATCACATGTGAACATGCCCTAAATTATACAACTTTTCGCTAATTTAACCACCTTCGTATCGTTTTCAAGATCCCCATGCTGTTCATCCTTATCTTGGGCACGTTGTATATACAAGGTGCAATAAACGTACCATCATAAAAATTTACCAAGATATCGGTTTTAGCAATCAAATACAACATCAAAGCACTGTGCAATACCAAGTAACTGTACTAATGTTATAAATACCATAATAGAACAAAAAATTAGAACAACTGCTCGAAATTGCTTCCGTCTGCTTCGTTAGATTTCTGAAGACGTTTTCGAAGATTTTCTACGTCCTGAGCGGTCATTATGGCGAGTTTCGGTGTGTCCACAGTGGCGTGTACCATTCTAATTTTTTTTCCTTTTAAGTATATGCATCGAGTAATCAATCGAGTTTGAACTCAGCGGGTTCTGCGACCCTTGCTCCAAAAATGGGAAAAAAGTTATTCGCAAACAGCGACCACGGATTGGGTAGAATAAGCAGGATATTTATTTCCAATAGCGCAAAAAATGTCCTTCCATACCACGGTGGAGGTCAGAAAATGATTTGGATTCACGATTTGTTCTGGCCCTTCTTTTAAATAGTCAGTTTTGGCTGTTGAGGACCTGCTCTCTGGTTAAAATTTTCTCGTTGGGCATTCTGAATCATTGAGAAAGCGATTGCGTTTAAGTTTGATATTGCAAAATCCCAGCTGTCTTTTTGCCCCTCTTGCCTTTTAAATACGTTTCGGCGTTCTTTCCTTTCTCTTGTGCTTTCTGTATTCTTTCGTCTTGAAACTAAAAGTGCTCAGATTTGTATTGCTTTTGTTACTTCCGTTACATCCTTTTTTCAATTATCGCAGAGAAGCTCCCGGTAATAATCGGCATTAGTCACTTTCCTTTTCTGAAAAAATATATTGAACGTATTGGCTGAAGTGGGATTTGATGACATCATTCCCTGATAATTCTGTTAGAAGATCGAGCTGTTAATCCAGAGTGGTATATCAGCGTTTGCCTTTGCCAAACGTAATATTGCTGAACTTCGAAGAAGGAAGGATGATATTTCATCACGACAGCTCCAAAGGCGACTTACGTTCCTTTAAGTAATGGACGATTCCAGTTTACGGTTGAAGTAGTAGAAGCTTCCAAAATTGCCATTTTGACTATTCCAACTGGAATAACTGGTTCGAACGGATGAAAAAATGTATCGATCTTTGTGGAGATTTCTCGAAATATAATAATAACTACCTTTAAGGCAATAAATTACTTGCTCCTTTGGCTGGATGCAACACTAAAAAGACAACCCTCGTGTACCTACAAATCGGATTAAGAATGTCAGGGGTGTATTAAGATGATCATCCTATTTGTTTGTACCTAAGTGAAATAACGGTAAAATACATATCTAAGGTTTTACATTTGATAATATGCGATACAAATTGCCATCGTTTATAGTTTTTTACGGTTTAGAGAAACTATGACGTTATTGGAATCAAGTCACCGGACGGACTACATAACATGAAGTTGTTTCATTTGTTGTATATTTTCCGTGAAAAGCTCCCTTTCCTTTCCGATGAAAATAACGGCCATGTGAGGTGCATAAAATTATAACATCACGTAAATAAGCTGTCATCTAAATATTGTGGTCACTTTATGTTGAAAAAGTAACAAGACGGATAAAAAAGTACCATTAAGGTATAAAATGCGATACAGATAAACAATACGAATGCTTCCTTAAGAGCGCCATTTGTAACTAAAAGCGATAAAAATAATTTAGCACGACGCCGCCGCCTATTGTGTTGACTTATGAGTTAGCCATAAAAAGTTTCGAAAATAGTAAATTTTGTGTCTTACAACTTGTGTTATAATTATTGTTTTAATCCGTTTAAGTACTAGCGTAAAACGGTTTCGAAATTAAAAATTCGTAAACTTCTGAGATACAATTTTGGCATTACCGCTAAGATAACTGCAATTTTAATTCACGCGGAAGTAGTTATAAGGCAAAGATGGCAAAAATTTTTAAATTAAAAACGCTTTAATGCACGTACGACTTTTATTTTTTGCGTTGTTCTCCTACGCTTTAAAGTAGGTAATACCTACACGTTATGTTAATTCGCAAAAATGTAAAAACATTTATCTTTTAAGGACTCGCTGAAAAGTTTTCATCATCTACCTGGAAATAAGCGACAAACGAGAAAAGTTAGAAACTTAAACTACATGCAAATGTACGAAAAACAAGAAATAGGGTTTCAAAACACTCGTTAGAAAACTCGCTACTGTTTCTCCAGGTCGTTGATGATTTACGAGAACAACTTAAAACAATATAAAGGTGCTTGTTACTGTCCGACATTTGACATTTGCAACCCACCTTGTCTGCACTGTATTAGAAATCTGAACGAGCACGTTAACGATTGCACTAAACTTTTATGAGAACGAGACATGCAGCGAAAGTCATCGTTTTAGCCCTTATATATCTTACTATCTGATACAAGATAAATGTTATTTTACTTTTTACCGACATCATTTACTTACGTATGTGTAGCCGTCTGGGTAATTTTTTTACTTTATATTAAATAAAAAGCAACGAGACCTTCCTTTTTCCTTTAAGCAAACAACACATTTGCTATATATGTAGAGACGTTTTGGATTTCAGGAAAATGTGGAAATGATATCTTTGTGTACTCAAGTCAACTTTTATAATAGAAGACGTTAGCGTCACATCAAAAATTGTATTTGGCGTAAACGTGAGTACGTTCGCACTCACGTATCGTATAACAAATGTGATGGGATCGAATTTGTTGTTTGAGCTTTTCATTCCTAATTAATGGAAAGTTTTCACTTGATAATATCTCCATGAATGTTAAATATACAGGGTGGGCCAACGAAAAGGTAACAGACGGGATTCTGGCTAGAAACAATATGAAATGCTTGAAACGCTTTCCTCATTTTCCATTCTTGCAACTTCAATTTTATTGTTAAAAATTAAAAAAACTAATGCACTGAATTCAGAAGAGAAAAAGGCCTTTTAAGTAACGTATTACTTGCCCCATCATCTGTATTTAAATTTTAGGGGTTGCTCTCACAGCGCTAAGGGATGAAATCGTTTTAGGTTGAAAATCATGTCAAAAGTTGTCCCCCTTGATATCAAAATTGACGTGTTTTGCATTTCTCAAAAGAAAAACTGTTCTACTAGTCAGTAACTCGTCTGTTACCTTTTCGTTGGTCCAACCCTGTATATTGCGCGTTAATAGGTTGGTTTTAAGTATCAATTTTTGGAAAAGAATTAAAAATAAAATTAGTTATTTCATTTTTTGGGGCGAGTTCCCAGGGATCTGCAATTTCTTTTCATTGAAAATTTTGTTAAGTTAATTTTAAGTTCCAGATCGTCAAACTGAATGTAAAAATATATGTGAATTTCCGAAACACTGCATTACAAGTTTTCAGTGTTTATACAGAGTGGGCCCCAGCAACCCCTAACTCAAGAATTTAAATAGGAAACAGGGGGTCATGCGACCCCTCATTTGAAACGTCTTTCAATTCTCTATGCGACAGCATGGCCGAAACTAATTTTAGTCAATTTTTAGAGAATCAAGAGACCTTACCGTAATTTTTGTTTTTGTTGGGGGTTGTTGGGACTGGATGGTTGACCTGACAAAGTCAAATTTGACATCAAAATGTACCGTTCAAAAGGTCAAAGGTGGCGTGTTTTAGGATTTTTCCTAAACAACACCCCCCACGTTAGTTAATCTACAGGGTGGTTTTCATGGGCACGAAAAAAATTGGAATAAAACTAATTTCGGCCATGCTGTCGCATAGAGAATTGAAAGACGCTTAAAATGAGGGGTCGCTCGACCCCCTTTCCCAAAAGTGTCCCAAAACAGGCGTGTTTCCTTTTCAATGGCCCACGCGGTATAAATCATATATAAATCACGAATTATTATAACAAAAGGAAGGATTATTGAGTTTGTAGAGGACATTTGTTAAAGGTATAACAGAGCAAGGAAGCAGTAGAGGTGGAATGAACCATAAGTTTTAAACAAAAAGCCAAAACTTGAAGGTGCCAAACGAGGAAATACAGCCAATTACAATTTTGAGGAAATTGAAGAGCTATAGGTGAATACGCTACAATTCAACGAAAGAATGAAGCTTCTTACAGCTTTAGAATCCTTGATGGGCAATGCTAGGATTTGGGCTGATGTCGATTTGTGGACAATATTTGAGTTCGCCAGATACTTTTGGTCACCAAGCGTTTATGAAAAAATAAAAAATTCAAGGATCGATCTAGGACCGCTCCAGGGAAGCTACGCACAACACATTTGGTACTGACTGGGTCAAACGCAACACCTGGAACCCAAGATCTCAGAAGATATTTTAGTCAATGCACTTGGCATTGTCCACGTAAAAACGATTTTGATATCATCTGAATTGAACCCTGTTGATAGAGTGTTTCCAGTTATCAAAAGACTGAAGGACCAATGTGAAGATAAAAAAAAAACGAAGAGGAGAGTGGAGTATCGAAAACTAACCTCCTCACCAGCCCGCTCCGATAGAGGGAAACGCAAGAAAAATTGGTAACAGTTTCGAGTCCGGACCATCCCAATTTCGGGTAAAAATTGTAGGAGTAATTAAAAAACAAATAGTAAAGTATTACTCAACACATAAATGGATAAGTGTAATAAATGGAAAGGATTTTAGCGAAGTCGATCCTTTTCTCAATCTAAGAGATAGATCAATGTGTATAATTTATTATCGGTAGCTTAATATCGCTCTACATAAGTAAAACAGGGGTATTTAAATGCCCTTATATACTAGCGGATGACCTGTAAGAGACGCTGTACATAATCGATAACTCAAAAAATTGTAGAATCAATCATTTAATCAAAGGGGAGTGCACAACCTATAAAATAGAAATAAAAGTTAACACAAGTTGCACAATTCAAATTGCTTTAAAAAAAGGAGAATACAAATATAAATGTAAATATTTATCCTTATTTATGATAGCGCCACCTATGGACAAATCCGCCAAGTTTTGACATTTTCCTACTATGTATTTATTTATTGAATTTTTAAACAATTTAGTGACTTGCGCTCATTATGTTATAGCTTTTCTTAGTTGTCCGGTAATACTCTTTTATAGGGTAAAAGTTGAAACGGCTTGGTGCATGACCCCGGATTCTAAATAATTACCGAAAAATTAATACCTTTCTAGGGCATTTTGTCAATTAAAACTCACTCACATCAATCGTCATGCAGACCATACAAGGTTGCAGATGAACTGGGAACAAATAGTATCCGTGTATGGGTAATTACGAGTACCTATAAGACAACGTTTTAAAGTTGAAGTTTCATTTAAATGAAACTCCTGATAAGAAAATGTATTAAAATGAAGTTCTAATACAGAATTTAATTTAAAGACCCCCCCCGCCGGAAATTTTCATTTAAATGAAACTCCAAATGAGTATTTTCATTTCAATAAAGCTCCTTACACAAAATCTCATTAAAGTGAACAACGCAAGTTTTAATTTTAATGAGCCTCTTAATAAAAAATTTCATTTGAATGAAACTTCCAAGGCAAATGTTCATTTCCTATGAAATTTCTAATACAAAGTTTCATTTTATTGAAAATTCCAAAGCAAATGCCCATTTCAATGAAACTTCAACGAAAATTTTCATTTTAGTGAACAACGCAAATTTTCATTTTAATGAGATTCCTAATAAAAAATTTCATTTGAATGAAACTTCCAACGTAAATGTTCATTTTCTATGAAATTTCTAATACAAAATTTCATTTTATTGAATATTCCAAAGCAAATGTTCATTTCAATGAAACTTCCAACGAAAATTTTCATTATAATGAAACTAACACGAAATTTCATTCAAAACGCAAAATTTCATTTCCAGAAAGCTCCCAACACAAATTTTCATGTTAGTGAAATTCGTAATACAATATCTAATTTTTTTAAAGCTCCTAAAGCGTATTTTTATTCATATGAAACTCCCAATAAAAAAATTTATTTAAATTAAACTCTCAACAGAAATTTTCATTTAAATGTCACTTCAATTACAAAATTTTATTAAAATTATTCTCTCAACGCAAACTCGAAAAAAACATCATGTGATAGGTAGGTAACTATGATCAGTGTTGTTATGACGATGGTTTTTTTGGGTGGTTGATGTCGAAAAATGCTGGTGTCAGTGTTATAATTTCGATTTCCAGCAAAAAAAGTAATTTATTTTTGGCGAAAGTAAGAATTTAACGACAGAGGTGTTTCCTCCGATGAAATATTTTGTCGTGGAGTGTGTTTATTCTGCTTTTTGGGGTTGGAGTGAAAGTTCTCGATAAAAAATTGCCGACATCAATGTACGTAATGAGAATTTTATCGCTATTGCCCAGAATTTACACAGCCTTTTTATTTATTGACAAAGTGAATTCAGGTTATGCCAACCTAAGATTGAGAAAATGCGGGAGACATTTGAAACATGTATGGGGCGTGGGGGGGGGTCACATTTGTGGGATCAAAATGGGGCATTTTTGGCCTATCTATACGAGTGCAAAAATTAATGTTGTCGATTAAATTTTAATCTAAACAATAAATTGTTGTTAAAACATACCTAATTCTTGATTATTTTCATGAAATAGTGTGTGAAAACAAGGAAGTTGTCCTGTAAAAAACACCCCGTTCGCCAGGAATTCCCTCACGAGTAACAACTTGCAAATTGCGGGAGTTTATCATTGTAATGCGGGTAAGCGGGAGTTCGCACTCAAATGCGGGAGACTCCCGCTTTTTGCGGGAGAGTTGGCAGGTTATGTTAAATAACGCCGTTATGGTTACCTACAGTTCATCCTTAATTTGTCATACAAAAAATTTGATTGTGCAACATCAGGCACGATAGGTTAGTTTCACATGTGATTCGGAATGCAACGAACGTTTTGAAAATTAGTTAGAATTCAGAAAATTTATAAAGAAATACCAAATGGTATTTAAAAAAGCAATTGTTGGCTCATATTTAAAGTACTAATTTTCTTCTGTGAAGGGAAAATAATTGCACTTTGCAAGATTTATTACGACTACCATATAATCCACATTTAAGCAACGATAATTAGATCTTCTTCACAAACGTACTTTGCATGTTATTAAATTTTTTTGATGTTTTCAAATTATACATTCTTTATTTCATTCGTTACCCCTTGTTTAATGTACATTTGTATTTTTGCATTAGCATTAAAAATTAAGCTTCGTAGCAAGGCAAAATATATTTTAAATTAGTTAAAAAGCAGTAGGTAGCGCTTTTCTTAAAATAGAATTTTCATGACAATTTTAGACTGAATTAAACATACAATAAGCTCTTCAGATGAATGGAAAACAATCCCCGTTTGTATTATAATTTCAAATAAATAAAATCCGCGAATGCATTTTTCGTTTTACAATCCCTTGTCATGGAAATTTAGTCCCAGAAATTAAATTTATTCAACAAGAGAATTTAAATAATAAATGTTACAGGACTAATTAAAAATTTAGTTTGCAAAAAGTTTTATTTTGAAGTAGCTTAATATACGTAATGTAATTAGGCACGTGTTTTAAGGAATAAAAACCGTTTCATATTGTAGAGAACTAGATAGTATTTTTCTATCGCTCCTCTCCGTCCGCGAACTTGAAATTGTATGTAATTTGCATTCAAAATTGTTAAATTTGCATCAAATGAACTTCCACTGCAAAATGTAGGTGTGACGTATTGATCCAAATTTTTTACATAATATTGAATTAGAAATTGTAGTAAGATTTCCTTGAAATAAGATAGACATTTTATGTATTCTTTCAACGTTTTCTGTATCTATTCATGAATGAAAAACTGCATTGTTCGTGCAATTTGATCGATGATGATGCTTAGGTATTGAATATGTGCGGAGGGGGCAGGGGTGGGAGTTATATTCAGTGCTCCAGTGTTTCACATAGTCTTGTTATGGAGATTGGAGTTACAACCTTCCCAGCAAACACACATATAAAATATAGATACAACATTATATAAAATTGAAGTAAATACCTCTACACATGTTTTTTTATATATCAAGTATGTAAGTATTCTTTAATAAAGTTATATAAACCGTATGTCACACATTACGTATATTTTGCATAATAGTATAGAAACTTACGGATATTCTGTATACAGAAATTTATATAATATAATAAATTATTAGATATTATATTATTATATTATATTAGATATTATAAAAATCAACAGACCTTAAATTAAATTTTGATAAACTTCAGAATTAATAAAAAAGTCTTGATAAAGATTCTACAGATGGAATCGAAACGTAGACATTTTCTACACAAAAACCAACACGGAGAAATTCCAGAAGAAAATACAAACAAAATTTATATAATATATACATACAGATAATTACATATCACTCATGAAATTCATGTGCTGTTATATTTACATAATTAGATTTATGTACGTTATATGTAAAATCTTATATGTAAGAAGTATTACATATGTTTTATTTATGCCTTCTGTAAATATAATTAGAAATTATCATTACATATATTGTATGGTCGAAAATAAAGTCCGTTTCTATTTGCGCCGCATAAGTAATCGCACGCGCGTGTTTTCTATAACGCCAAAAATTGTAGTTCGCGTACCTTTAATATTAGATCCGTATCGACTAAAATGCGTCTAATTTATATAAAAAATAAATAATATAAAATAAATTAAATCCTGGTCATTTTTAACATAAAGGTAGGTATAATCATTGAATAAGACTTCACTCAACGATATAATCAAACAAAAATTTTATTAACGCGAAACAGTGCAAAGTTACGAAGTATGAAATAAAGAGAAGGGATGTTTCAGATTAGCGCAGTGGTACAATGTCGGATGCAAAGAAAACACATGTGGGATTTCGGAATTTGAAACGCTCACTCAGCAAAGGTTCGAATCCGGTTAAGGGAACCTTTCAAGCAAGTATAAAATAATAAACTGTCGGCTTTCAGTTCAGGTAAAAAAACGGATTGGTGCAAGAATGAAGTTAAATATAATTAAAAGCACAGTTGCACGTAAAAATGTAGTTTTTCCATTTTTTCATCGCACCGCTTTTACAACTAATATTTTTTATGTAAATATATATACATAAACCGTATATAAATTCATGTGCTACAGATGTAACAGAATTTACATCTAATAGACATATATATTATAAATATGTCAAATTGCTGACATCCTGACATTTAGTTATCTTTTATTTATCTTCCAGTTTTATGTAATTCTAACAAGCTCTTACATAATTTGTATGTATTTTATATATAAATGTGTTTGCTGGGTTAGTACCAAATGCTTAAAATGAAAGACATAGACCAGTGCCAGACGAAAGTTTGTTATGATATTAGCAATAATTTTTTTCTCAATGAATTGAAAGGATCACCTCGACACCTTTCCGCCATATGATAGACACATATCGTTCTCACATGTTGCAATAATTCGTAATAATTAGGGCTCAAACGAGTGTCGAAAAGATTTATGCCATTAGCTGCATGCAATCTCCATTTCGGTGACGACTATTAATCCCACTGATGCTGCCTCGAGTGCCGCCAATGTTTCGTGCAGAACTTCGAGGTAATGTGCCTCAGAAGGCCGTGTCCAAAGCGCTTGACAGGCTCAAAGAGCTTGGTCATGAGGGCGACCGCCTGGGCCGACGAAAAAAACGCGCTGTCAATACAACTAGGAATAGGCAGATAATTCGGAAGCGTGTGCAGTGAAATCTCGAGGATCTAAATCTCGCGAGATTGGTATTAGTGAGTGGTCAGTGCGAAAAGTTCCCCCTCACGAACGATAGCAAACGTGTTAAGATTTCAAAGATGCCACCAACTACATTCTTCAAAATGATAGGATCTGGTCCCATCGCCAAAAACTGTGAAAAATCCGTTACGGTATGGCACAGAATTTGCGGCAGTGGAAAGATACCCTTTATTTTCATGGATCAAATGGTCAAAATCAACAATGACCTGTATTACCGCGATATTCTGGAGTCTATAGTTCTCCTATGGGCTCAGCACCACTTGAGTTAAGAGGAATGGACCTTCCAACAGGACTCTGTCTCGAGCGACAGAACTAAAGTAATTCAGGAGGCGTGAGGCACCTTTTTCAGATTTTATTACATCTTCCGAATGGCCTCCCACTCGTCGTCGTATCTCATTCCTATAGATTACAGCGTGTGGTTGATTTTGGAGGCGAGGGCAAGAGTTTGGAGCTGTTGAAGCGTATGCGGTCGATTGTCGACGGAGCAGCTGCCTCCCCGTAGCTAAAAAATTCAAGAAAGCTTTGGGGCTCTGTATTAACGATGAAGTTAGACATTTTACAAAATAATTGCGTTATTGTTATTGTTAAGCTTCTTTTGCATTTGCATTGAAAAAATTCAACTCCCTTATTTCTTTTTCTTTGGAATTATTAACCTTTACTATCAATCCAAAAGAACCGTATAGGTATATGTATATACTAACATTTTATGATTATTACTCTATGATGTACCCTTCTATCGTATAATTTTTGAAAGGAAAATATTTGAAATCCTCCACACATGCTTACAACGTAATGGTAATGAAGGTAAGTAAAAATGAATGCAAGTCGCAAATATTTCAATCGTAATGGAGTAGTTCAAAAAAATATTGCAAAGAAGCCATGGGCCTGTTGCACAGAACTGATCGATTCATCGGCATTACTTGGCTGTGTGGTGGCTGTACATACTGTAATTGGCTACTGAGAATATATCCACCAATTGTGTTCCTTAACAACGGGTCAAATGCAACACTGGATTTGGATGATTAGTTTTATACATCTGACCGTCAAATTCCAACATACGTAGTTTCAAAGTTGTTACAATGAGGAGCCTCTCGACTGGTGCATAAGAAACGACAGCAAAGGTTGTAGGGTGTGAAATCTGAAATGCCGAAAGCTGAATCTTAAAAAGAAAATAGTGCTACAAGTGGGTCTATCAGAAAAGAATGTAGTTGTAGAACGACAGGTTGAAGAAATCAATTGTGTACACCAGTGTGAGCGTAGTTGCCTAATTTTCAGATATCGGACGGAAACGTTTGGTTTAACGAATGTGAGTCTTTTATTGTTTATTGTTTAACTTATTGTTTCCATTATTCCGTAGTTACAAGTGAAACATGCAATTGTGGTAATATGCGATATGATAATTAGTTGAATACATAAATTGCTATTGAGGCCAGTAATTTGAAGAAGAAGTGTTCTCAGGGCTCCCATGATTAGTGAAAGTACATACTTATTACAGGACTGTAAAAGAGTGTCAAACTGTTAGCCAGCTACGAGACTCAATCTAAAATGTGTTGAGTTATTATTAGGTTACTTATAGTTGACGCTGTAAGAGGAAAAGACGACTTTGGATCCCTTGAGTGTTGTTAACCATCACAAAAGTGCCATCACACGAAACTAACACTCAAGTTATCAAAAAAAGATGAAAGAAGAATGAAGAATCCGACTTAGACCATGCATGCAACACTTGAGGATTTAAGTTGCTAAATTATAATGGCTTGGGTTACAGAACTGCCGATAAGATGTTTGTGAACCATGTTATATCACTTCATATACACTGGTTAACTAAAAATTGAAGCAGTTTTATTTGGTGTGGATGTTAAAGGTATACTTGATAATGAGCATGAGTCTGGGTCTTTCAAAAACGAAAGCGCTACCTTGAATATTTCTTTAAAAAAGTGCAGTAAGTTTACTAGTGGGTAACCAAGACTCACTGTAACAAATTGGAACAATTTAAAGTGTTGTTTATGTCAAATTGATGTCCGTAGTTGAAAAAATCCAAAAATGTGGTGTAATAGAATAACACACCATACAGTTGTAAAATGGCTCCTACTAAAGGTGAATTTCTTCCTCTTTTGAATTTTTATTTCGAATCTCACCATTGACGCACTTTCCAGCCGATCATTAATTTCAGTTCATCAATGGGTGAAAGTTCCAATGCATGAAGAGGTCAGAGTAAAGGTATGTGTATTTTCTTGGAAAACTGGAACTCTGAGAGATGATTCGATTCATATTAGTGGTGCTATACTAATTTTTGGGAAAAATAGTGACATGTACTCCTTTCTAGAGTTGTAGTGTTCTAGAGACGTTGGTTTACTCTTTTTTAATGCACCATCCGCAATTTCTTTAGTATTCATGCACTTTGAAAATCTTTTGAATGTGTTAATGATCTTCAAAGATTCCCGAAAGACTCTTCGTTATAATACTTAGCTAGCTAACAAATCAATGGAGGTGATGAAGGAAGTATATTTTTCCCTCTCACCATTCCCATCAAGTGGTTCTTAAACATTTTTTTGTTCCTGCGTTTTCCCTTATTTCGTAAAGAAAAAGGATTAGAGATTAAACTCTGTCTTTGATCAATATTTAACCATTTGGAGATGTATTTCCACAAAAGTTTTCTTGAAGAAGAATGATTTTGACGGTTTAATGTGTACCATGTCATTGATTCATTTTACACAATAATATTCTTTTTACTTTAATTACACGGTAAAGAAAATTTGTTTCGATATATGTACTCTCTCAGACAAAATTCCCGTACTAGTACGTAACAATGTAATGTTGGGAGTTACCAAGCGTGTAAAAGTTTGGCCCCCCCTCCAGGATTGTTATCAATGACCCATTGAACAATAATAGAGGGGGGGGGAAAGTTGAACGGCCGCCATCTTGTCCGCCATCTTGAAAATGCCCGCGAACCTATTTTTGGCTATATCTTAGCAACCGTATGTCCAAATCGAACGTACGTAGACTCTAATTGCACAGTTTTGTATTCCTAAGATAAATTGTTATATAACTGAAATTGATAATCCTAGCGGATTTAATGTTTTTGGGCTTAAAAGCTTAAATTACGGAATATGTAAAAAAAACGCTAAACAACATATCACTTTTTATTTTATTATTATTAATCTTTTAGATCTCGCTTTTATGAATAAAATGCAAAAACAATCAACGAAATCCGAGCACTGGTTACGAAAATATACAGGATTTAGGAATAGGTAGCGCACCTTTGCTGGCACAATAATTATTGGTTGTTACAGGTCAAATTGAAAATTTCATAAGTTTGTTCTCTACAAAATATGCGAATTACTATTAAATACACACATTAAATAAGTGTAATCAATTTTTGAAGGCTTAAGCCCCATTCGCGATTCCCTCGCCCTCATAAGAGTAATGATCGCCATGACATGAATCACATCGGAAAAACCGTACCGGTGAAGAAATCGAAAATACCCGAATTAATACAAATTTTATAAATTAATAATTTTTTGTGCCGCACCTTCTCGTTTATTTAATTAATTAATTTAATTTAGGCTTTTAGGAAAAAGAGGTGAACATCAAATGAAAATTATTATACGGATTAATTTACATAAGGACATTTGCAAAGAGCAGTATAGTTTGCACGTCCATTGTTTGTCACTCTTACGGGTTGTGACTCCACTTCCTCACTGAGAGGACGCTCTAAAAGTCTAAAAGGACGGAATTCAGTGCCTGGAAAAGGAACCCAATAATTCAGGTCATCGTCCAAATGATCGAAAATCCATTCGCAGTGATGAAATTTGGAGTCTACAAAGTTCAAAGCTTTCAAGTCTTTCTTTATTCAAGTTTATGCAGGCGGTGCAGAATCCATTAATCAACGACGAAAGTTTATATTCTGTCACCGAAACAAAAGTTTAGAAATGATGCACCCGACACAAGACGCTCTCCTATTACACTGCAAGTGAGCAGCTTAACTAGCTACCATTTGGAGCAGGGCACATAAGACTGAGCTTCAAGCCCCACATTCAATTCAACATGAGTGGAAGAAACTCGATCACAGATTCCTTCCCGTGTGGATAACAATTCCGGAAGTCAGCCCCGCTTGCATTGAGATTCTTAAATGTGGTTGCAAGCAGAATTGTGGAAACCGATGCAGGAAAAAATCATTAAATTGCACTGCTCTTTGCAAATGTCTGCGTAAAGTGGTCCGTATAATAATAACTGTCATTTGATGGTCACCTCTTCTTCCTAAAAGCCTAAATTAAATTAATTAATTAAAAAAACGAGAAGGTGCGAAACGCATAATAGTAGTTTACGTAACAAGTGATCTTTTACTGGACAAGTAGGCAAATTACAGGACGAGCCGCAGGCGAGTCCTGCAAGCCTGCGAGTCCAGTAAAAGCACTTTTGGGACGTATTACGTACAATATTTTTTTTTAAATCGGCCAGAAACGGGCAGAACAATTGACCGTTCTAGGCCGGAAAGTAAAAATGAGTCCGGTAAAGTAAAAATGAGTCCGGTAAAACTTTTACCGGACTATCACAATAACTTTCCGGCTCGGTCCGACAAAATGACATTTTCTGGCCTAAAAATAATCCGGAAAGTACTACTTTCTGGCCGATTTTAAAAAAAACTTTTTAAAAAGATATAAAAAATGATTAATTTATAAAATTTGTATTAATTCGGGTATTTTCGATTTATTCACCGGTACGGTCTTTCCGATGTGATTCATGTCATGGCGATTATTACTCTTATGAGGGTGAGGGAATCGCGAATTGGGGGCATAAGCCTTCAAAAATTGATTACCCTTAATTAATGTATGTATTTAGTAGTAATTCGCATATTTTGTAGAGAACAAACTTATGAAATTTTCAATTTGACCTGTAACTACCAATTATTGTGCTCAGCAAAGGTGCGCTACCTATTCCTAAATCCTGTATATTTTCGTAACCAGTGCTCGGATTTCGTTGATTGTTTTTGAATTTTATTCATAAAATCGAGATCTAAAAGATTAATAATAATAAAATAAAAAGTGATATGTTGTTTAGCGTTTTTTTTTTACATATTCCATAATTTAAGCTTTTAAGCCAAAAAACATTAAATCCGCTAGGATTATCAATTTCGGTTATATAACAATTTATCTTAGGAATACAAAACTGTGCAATTAGAGTCTACGTACGTTCGATTTGGACATACGGTTGCTAAGATATAGCCAAAAATACGTTCGCGGGCATTTTCAAGATGGCGGACAAGATGGCGGCCGTTCAACCTCCCCCCCCCCCTCTAATATTGTTCAATGAGTCATTGATAACAATCCTGGAGGGGGGGCCAAACTTTTACACGCTTGGTAACTCCCAATGAAAATTATATGGAGATTGTTACGTACTATACGGATGAATACATATGTAATGTGCACCTTGTGATAAATCAGATTTTTCATTCGATCAAACTAGATAAAATACGATGGTGTTGTGGCTTAAATTAGAAACTTCAACCTATTTGTAATGTTGAATCCAGCTGCGCGATTAGCCACTCTCAAGTATTATAATAAATTTGAACAAATCTCCCTTAATGACCTGCTGTGCATTTAATAGCAGCAGGCACACTTGTATATTTGTTTTAGGTAATTTAAATTGGCGTCATTTTATATCTTAAAACACAGAAAATTGGATCTTTACGCAACGAAACTAAAACAAAACTTCTATTTGTGAACAATTATTTTTGTCTAGTGTAAAAGCTGTACTTGTGTAAACATAAAAAATATGTTAATTGCAGTTTAAACGGGCTCCCTCTTCCTAAAACCAAAGTTTTATGTTATCCCTTTGATAAAGTTGTATATTTGCTCTGCTGCCATATGTGTATTCCCGACAAAACAAAAACGACCCGAGTTCTACCAACTTTTGCTGTTTCAGAAACATACCTAATTTGAATATTAGTTCCTAATGTACTAACTTAATAATTTCCCAAAACTGTTATGATTTAATTTGTAATTACATATAATGGTTAACGGAAATTGTTTGAAAGTTGACCTAAACTTCATTACCTTTTCAAAACTAAGTGTATTTATTAGTAGACATTATTACATTCAGAACTGTGCTGGCCTCTCCAAGAGGGATACTAGGTAACTGGTCTGAGAATTATCTCCCAGAAGGTTCTAATATCTTCAAAAATATAGTTACACAGCTTTAGAAGGTCTTAATTACACTTTGATTTAAAAATACAGGTTACTCGATGTACTATACTCGTACATCTCGTAGAATAGTGCATAAAATGCATCCAGTTAGAGGTAAATAATTCTTCCACAATTTGGTTTGTGCCTCATGTTGAAATTTCAATTAATCAGCCGGGTGTGAAGCCAATCTCTTTTTGTATTATGCGCTTACTCAAAATGTTACAGAAAAACAATTGAGGGGTTACTGTTCACAAGAAAGTTAATTTATGGGAATTTTGAACGTGTCGTTGCATATGAAGACCTTAATGAAAAAGTAGGCGGGGGGGGGGAGTAGGGAGGGGGAAATAAAATCGAAATGAATGAACAAACAACAAGAAATGGAAACGTAAAGGTCGCATTGTTCCGAAAATTATGTGACCAGAATGTCTTATATTACATTGTGGCCAAACGACCCTATTATTGAAGATATAGATGTAGATACGATGCTGGATAACAAACGATAAGTCAAATAAATGATTACAATTTATTAAGTAGTAAAACATCATTGCTTTTCATGCAATCACTGGTAGTTTTGGGAAGATTACAAAAACTATAGAAGAATTGATATACATATAATGATCTTTTCGAACTGGTTTTCCTCCACTATTTTATCCACTTCTAGTTCCTTGTGCTTTTCCTCGCACTCATAGATTACATGTTCTACGTCCAAATATTAAATGAAAGACAACTGTGGACGATTCGTCCATCGGAGGTGTCAATTCCCTCCATGCAGTAATTTTGAATTAAAATTAAAAAAACCTTAAAAATGTCTACATTAATAGGCGAAACGAAAACTTTTTAATTACTACGATTCGACTGTCATACTGAATGAGGAAATATTTCCTTAAATTCAATGCCAAAATAAATAGATACTAATTAGCCATTACTCCTACTACAATCCGTTAATTATCTTTTTGCATTTTATCGCCCATAGAAGAACATAATTACGTTATAACCCTAAAATGTGTACAGGGAGTACCTTCTACGCCACTATGTGATTTTAAATGGGTTCAATTTCTAGTAAGTGTTTTACGACAGCCCACTTGGTTTACTGCGCGTACATCGTTTTCGCCACAAGGAACTGAACAAGCTCTATATTTGATGAATTGTATGTCAAACTCGAACAAAGTTTGATACTTACATGACAATGTTGTAAGATTATCTACTTCGGATAATGTGTGACTCTGAGGTAAGTAAAAACAAACAATTATCAATAGTTTTATTATATTATGATATAATTATTATTATATTATGATATAATAATTATTATATTATATATATTATATATTATATTATATATTATTATGTATATGATTTATAAGGTTATAATGTTGGTTGTCATTTTCGACAGACTAATGACTGAATTGTCAATGTCACATGATCGAATCCCGGCCGCGGTGTAAATTTTCTATATGTATTAAATTATTATGTATATGTATATTATATTTAGATTATGTGCAATAAAATAAAAAATATTATGATATAAATTCTTATTGACGATACGGAAATTGGGGAAGTTCGTAGTCCTTTTCGCATGTGCAATATTTTGCTGGTTGCGTGAGAAGAGGTGTATTTGATGGAGATGATGATGTACTGTATGATCCACAAGGCGAAAACATTGCTGTGGAGGCAGTTGGGCTTGAATGACATGAGGACGGTTGTTTGATACACTGAAAAGTGTTGCAAAAATTATGTATAGGGTAATACTGTGGTTGTGGCTCTGTATTTGGTAGGGTTGATTTTCTGTGGTTATTAATTTGCATCATTAAATGCAACACTTGCATACGGATTTGCAGCTTCTGATCTTCATCGAAATTCCTTAAAGTGGACAATAATGAGTTCAAAAATGATTTGTCTGCGTCAATCTGTATTTCTTCTGGTTTGTTTAAAAATGTAACCAAACTTTCTTCTTGATTTTTTGCTGAAAAAAGTTCTGGTTTGTGTTGGTATTCGTTCAAGTTAGGAATCTTCTTCGTTCATGTTCATGTCTTGGTCAGTGTTTTCTTCTGCATCACCAGTTTGACTCTCAGGTTGTGGAGTATCATTCTCAGTAAAAATCGTTTCAGTGCTGAAAATGCATGTTCGTTTGGAGAACAAAAACACACCTGTTTAGATCCATAGTATTTTCCAAAAATTTCAAATTCTCGTAATATAAATATTTGGCAATTTTCTTCACAACTGATCCACTTTTTAGAACTTTTCTCTTAGCACGGCAACGAGTGAAAGTATCTCTGATTGTTTTGAACGTTTTTGTAGTTTACCCACTAAAACAAATATTTACTTGAGATGTGAAGTTTTGTCTTGATTCCAGATATTTAGCAAGTGGCAGTACATTAACGGATTTACATTATACGCATCGATTAGGCATTTCAACCATGAGAAGCATTATAGATGAAGATGTACCTACGTTTATTTGGAAGCTACTCAAGGACGAATGTATGGTAATGCCAAGTTCAAAAAAATAATGTGAAGAGCTTTCATTGGAATTTGAAGAGTGTACAAATTTTCCCAATTGTATCTATCGGTGCTCTTGGCAAGCACAGGAGGATTATCAAGCCAACTAAAAGTGGAAAGTGGGAAAAGAGGTCGCCAGCGGAATTCACAACAGTCAAAAATTACCATTTTTCAAGTTGTAATTAGGCTGAATTCTATTAAATATTGTGTAGTTTCATATTTTTTCACTTTACTAAAAAATAATGCATTGGCACATTGTCTTTCAAAAATCCATTTGAAGCACGTTTTTTACAAAATAGGTAGTAACACTTCACATATATTGCTGATAATTTAACTAGATGACTTCTACGTGGTTTTAAATAAGTATACAGTAAACAGTTGTACGAACATAACTTTTCAAAAACATATATGCCAAAATATAAATGGTATCCTATATTGGAACCCTCTCCATGGTTTTGTGCCCAAAACGAATTTTCGCATCTTCCATGCTCCAATAAGAATTATACAACTAAAAAGGTAATTCATCAAGTAATAATAAAATTTCATATGAGTTACGGTTAGAAAAATGCATAGTTTCATAATCACCGCCCCAAATATTTTGGTGAACTGGTATATATCCCGCCTATAGAGTTCTGTCATCCTCCTCAATGAGTTTCTGTTCTCCCATATACTCAGGGTAATGCAGAAACAAAAAAAGAAAAAGAATGGCTGAATTGTGCATTTAGTCCATCAGAATGACTTTTATTGAACATATAGTTACAAATTAAATGGTCACCTACCAGCAAATAGCGTCACGCTATTTTGACGTTAATTTCACGTCACGACTTAATAGGACGTCAGATATGACTTTTAAGTGAAGTCATGTTGACGTCTTTTTGTGGGAATTATGTCACATGATAAAGACGTCATACACATGACATCATTTTGCCACTTTAAGACCTTTAGGGCTGCTTCACAAGAACCGATATTATCGGTGTCGGTATCGGTATCGGGCATACTTTTCACACACACACACACACACTGATAAACGGTATCGTTTATTCTTCGTTAGCATCACCAGTGTCGCTACGCTTCGTAAATATTCCGTAGGTAAAAATTTTGGAATTCAGTAGTTGACAGTTGTGCTAAATATGAAGAAAAGAACCTTGTCGTTACTGTATTCATTATATTTATGAAATATTAAGTGTAGCAATGTCGTAATTAAATTTAAGAGACTCATAGTTGCTTACATTTGTACTGAGACGACACTGAACTCCGTGAAAGACAAAAGCAGTACCATCAACGATACCGATGTATTGAGGCTGGTCTACTAACCGGTATCTTAGTACGTCAGTTACGACCGTTACGGGTCGTCAATATGACATCTTTATGATGAGTATAAGGACGTCATGTGAATAACTATTTTGTAGTACAGCATGACACAGCTATGACTGGAGTAGGTCAATGAATAATTTTTGGCAAATATTTCATATGCAAAAACATATCCATTATACACCGTGTCCGTTTTTCGAGTGCCACTATGGGGATCTCGCTTATCTTAAGAGATACGAAGTTGGTTAAATTAGGGCAAAGTTGTGCATTTTCATGCCAAACAATTCTCTGTTTTCAGATTTGACTTATCTTTGACAGTTTACGATATATCGCAAAAAAACCAAAAATTACGATTTTCGTTTTTTTGCTTTAAATCAAAAACCAATTAAGATTGCCTTTTCTAACCAAGACATTCTTCAGGCACTTTTTTATGTAGAATTAGAATATGGCATCGACTTTTCAATACTCTTCAAGATGGCGGACTAACAACTGTCAACTTCATTTTTTCTTATGGGCACCATTTTGAATTTTTCCATTTTTAGATTACGTTTATTTTTCTCTTTACAACGATGTATCACACATGTTATTTCATTATTACATGTTTGAAGAAAATAAAGTTTTTCATTTTGTGTCCAGAGTGCTTTGAAGAAAATGTCGACGCTCTTTTGTTTTCAACTAAATTTGAGAGTTCGATCCGTCGCCTGCGTTGCCCTTGTTTATTTGTGTAGAGAAATTGCAATTTTCAAATAAAACTATAATTCAACAATATTTAACAAAGATGTCAAGATGACAAGAGCTTAACAATAGGTAACATCCTAACATGTGTTCAAAAATCCCCCCTTGTAATTGCAAGCACAATAATTGCACTCTTTTTCTAAGATTCGCTACAGCTCTTAACACGTCTCTCCTGACTTGTCCCCCTTGGACTATTTTTTGTGGGGAACAATGAAAAATAAGATATACAAAACATTGCCAGCCGACGTTGATGAACTTCGACACCGAATCGTTAGCACTCTCAGACACGACATTAGAAAGAGAGACGTGTTAAGAGCTGTAGAGAATCTTAGAAAAAGAGTGCAATTGTGCTTGCAATTACAAGGGGGGATTTTTGAACACATGTTGTGATGTTACCTATTGTTAAGCTCTTGTCATCTTGACATCTTTGTTAAATATTGTTGAATTATAGTTTTATTTGAAAATTGCATTTTCTCTACACAAATAAACAAGGGCAACGCAGGCGACGGATCGAACTCTCAAATTTAGTTGAAAACAAAATAGCGTCGACATTTTCTTCAAAGCACTCTGGACACAAAATGAAAAACTTTATTTTCTTCAAACATGTAATAATGAAATAACATGAGTGATACATCGTTGTAAAGAGAAAAATAAACGTAATCTAAAAATGGAAAAATTCAAAATGGTGCCCATAAGAAAAAATGAAGTTGACAGTTGTTAGTCCGCTATCTTGAAGAGTATTGAAAAGTCGATGCCATATTCTAATTCTACATAAAAAAGTGCCTGAAGAATGTCTTGGTTAGAAAAGGCAATCTTAATTGGTTTTTGATTTAAAACAGAAAAAGGAAAATCTTAATTTTTCGTTTTTTTGCGATATGTCGTAAACTGTCAAAGATAAGTCAAAACTGAAAACACATTATTGTTTGGCATGAAAATGCACAACTTTGCCCTAATTTAACCAACTTCGTATCTCTTAAGATAAGCGAGATCCCCATAGTGGCACTCGAAAAACGGACACGGTGTATACAGTGCAAATCAGGTCAATAAGTGCCGTTAAAATTTGTACTTTCACAGCACAGTGATAACCCATGATCATCTGTAAATTCTGTAAGAGAGTACCTACATCTACAATTAAATAATTAGGTAGGACTAAAATATACAATCTCTAAGTATACATACTTTTATTAAATACTATAACCGATACACAGCAAAATGGACTCACTTTTAGAACAAACCGTAATCGATAGTTTTGAGTTTTGACACAAAAAGCTATGGAAAAACCTTATATATATTTGACAAATGAGACAACTGTGAAGTGAACTATAATGGGTAATCGCCAACTTGGTGAGAAGTGAGTTGTTCTACCAACTTTGCAAAACTAAATTTATTAAAAGGTAAAAATCCATTTTCGCTGCCAGTATGATTAATATGTGTAAAGGTTGACCACACTATAGTCATGGCAATCCTAAAAGCGTTGCACGTGACATATGACGTAAAAACAGTACCAATGTAATACTAATTTTTAGGATTGCCATTAAAGGTAATATTCTAGGGTAAAATAATTCTACAAGTTGGCAGCATCATAAATAAAATTACAATGTTGCAACCAAGACATCTGTCATTTATTGTCTTCCATTTCGTATTTTATTCTATTTCGTTTTAATCCATATGACAACACTGTTTGACATGTATATCATACTGGTGAGGGTCTAGGACGTTTGGACGCGACCGTTTGAACGCAGAGACGGTTGAACGCAGGGACGTTTGAACGCAGGGACTTTTGAACGCAGAGACGTTTGGACGCAGGCCATTTGAACGCAGGGATGTTTGAACGCAGGGACGTTTGAACGCAGAGACCTTCGAACACAAAATTTAAATTATTACCGTTTAAGTTTAGTTTAGAACACATTACCAAAAACTGAGCACCTGTAAATATGTAGTCTAAAATGATTGATTTTGTTAAAGACTTACAGTTAGATCGTCGAACTTTCGCGATACGTCTTACTATTAAAAGTATTTTTAGGTGGCAGGTTCGCTACGCGAACCTGTTTTAAAAAAAAAAACTTAAGAGGTCCTAACAACGATTCAATATGCTTCGCCCCCATGTACACAGAGGTCCGCCCTCACACGAAGGTTTTTACAATGGTCTTCTTTTTTTCTTTTCTTTTCTAAATATATAAATACACAAACTTTTAACACATATTTACAGGTTCTCAGTTTTTGTTAATGTGTTCTAAACTAAACTTAAACGGTAATAGTTTAAAAAAATTTTAAATTTTGTGTTCGAAGGTCTTTGCGTTCAAACGTCCCTGCGTTCAAAAGTCCCTGCGTTCAAACGTCTCTGCGTTCAAACGTCTCTGCGTTCAAACGTCCCTGCGTTCAAAAGTCCCTGCGTTCAAACGTCCCTGCGTTCAAACGGTCGCGTTCAAACGGTCGCGTCCAAATGGGCCATTCCGTACTGGTGACGTGCAACGCTTTTTGCTTTGCCAAAACTTTACACAGTCCAACCTTTAAAATAAGATTGGCTGTTATTTTGACATAAGTTTATAATTGTTTGTGTTTAAGACTTTAGTTGAGACTTTAGCGTGTAATTTAATTCTTTTTATACAGGTAACTGTTTTAAGTTAAGTACCTTAATTTGTAATTTGTTCTTTTTATACAGAATAAAATCACGCACAATCTTAGATATGTTTGAACAGTGTTAAATGTTAAGAAAGAAAATTATCAATATAAATAAAATCTACTTATTATCACTCATATCAGACGTCGTAATCACATCTCACAAGTGACGTTAAAAAATGGTAAGCTTTAATACGTCATTACATCGTCAGTAATAGGTCGAGTGACGTTAACGACCCATGAGACCTGTAAAAGACGTCAAAAAGACGTAGCACTGTTTGCTGGGCTATTACTTGATAAGATGATGAGGGGTTTAAATTGATAAAGAATTCTAAAAATACGGAAGTGATTATACTAAACGCGCAACAAGGACTTTGTTGCGAAAGGTGGTGATATTTTTATCCACGTTTGACATCGAAACAATATGGACAAGGAAAACTCTGGAAATTTAAATTTAATATAAACATTATTTGCTTATATCATTTATCAATAAAATCATAAAGGTGGTAGAAAGAAAAAATAGGGCGCGCAAGGGAATAAACAAAATAGACCAGTGCCGAAGCTGCCAAAAATAATGAAAAAGGAAAAAAAATTATAGTAGGATGAAACCTATTAGAAAAGGAATGGAATACCCTTAAAATGAAAGGAAAAATAAATTACGGGCGATCTGAGGTTGGGAAGTGGTAGGGGGTGAGTTTTTAAGGGTAAAAATCGGTTAATCTCGATTTCCGGCAAAACTACAAGTTCTATCGAAAAAAGTTAAATGACAAAGTTGTAGGCAATAAAAAGATCTACAATTTTTATATTTACACTTTTTCTTCTTAACCTCAAAATTCATGAGAAAAATTCAAAAAACCACATTTTTGGTTTTTAATTTTTATTTGTTACAAAGAAAAATTTTTTTTCATGAAACTTGGTGAAAACATACCTTGTTATGTCCCAAATATATTGGAATTTTTTTGATTTAAAATAATAAATTTTTCATCTTCTTTTAACTCGATTCCGAAAAAGCACTCTAATTTTTAATCGAAAATTCTCACGTCAAAATATCTGATATTTCAGAAAAGTCGGTGGGCTTTTTGTTCGTTGAAATCTCTACTTTCTGATGGTGTTAAAGAAAATATACATTACTATGAAAAATCTTTTCAGAAAATGCAAAAAACCGAAAAATGCTAAAATTCGAATTTTTTTTTAAATCTTCATGTACAATTTTGAGGTATTTATTAAAATTTTTACTTTAATTACTCGGAAAACGTTAACTTCCATGGTAGATTAATAAACCAAAAAATTGAAAGTCGAAATGTACTACTATAACTAACAACTAAATGAGTTAATATTTAATATAATATGTCATCAACAAAATTTTGAGAAATTAGTAGAATTTTCTTTAAATAATTAATCTGCGTACATGCCTATTTATTTCTATTTTGAGTGTGTGTCTGTGTGACCTTCGTAAAATTGTAGCCCATCAAAAGGTATTTCATAGAGAAGTTAGGGTGGAATGGGCTAGAGACGTTAAGTGGGGAATGGGCTAGGAGGGTCTGGGCCTTACTAACTGTTATTTCGTAGCAGCTTGTAAAAACCGGATCCAAACGAGATCTGTGTTCCAACGCTTTACTTATCAGGTATGACAATTATTTGAATTTGAATTTTATGTAGAACTTTCTGCTTGAAAATGACATAAAATTAACTTTTCAAATTAAATTAAGTAAGTTTATTGTAAGCCAAACTTGTTGTGCTGTAATGTTAATCTCTTGGTCATGTAACTTTTATTAGTATGTGTGTGCCCTGCTGTCATTCGATTCGATTGTATCTTAAAAATCCTATTCACATTCTTTTATTATATAATTGATTTCATATTTTGTATTTTGTGTTAACTTTATGAAAATATTTTTGGAGAAATGTATTTTTTTGTAATAAAATGAGTAGTTTATTTGACATTTTTCTATTGTTAACCTTTAATGGCCCTGTGATTTATCATTAAATTGGTACCTTATAGCATCAAGCATAAATAATGTGGGGAAAAATGAATCAATTGCACTAATATGCAATGTAAAATTATAATAGTGTAATAGGGTGGGTTCTTTCACCCCAACCGATTTAAATTTCATCATTAAAAAATATTTCTACTCAATAGTACGATTTACGTGTATATTTCTATCTAATGAGATTCTCTATTACATAAATGTAATGAAAATTGAATAAATCAACTTTTTTTACCGGAAAAAATAGCAGTAGTCACATTTTTTTTAATAAAATCTTATTGTTTATATTTACAACAACTATGTTTTTTTGTGATATTCATGTTCGATGGAATTGTAATTTTTTGGTTTATTAATCTACCATGGAAGTTAACGTTTTCCAAGTAATTAAAGTAAAAATTTTAATAAATACCTCAAAATTGTACATGAAGATTAAAAAAAAAATTCGAATTTTAGCATTTTTCGGTTTTTTGCATTTTCTGAAAAGATTTTTCATAGTAATGTATATTTTCTTTAACACCATCAGAAAGTAGAGATTTCAACGAACAAAAAGCCCACCGACTTTTCTGAAATATCAGATATTTTGACGTGAGAATTTTCGATTAAAAATTAGGGTGCTTTTTCGGAATCGAGTTAAGGCTCTGCTGTACAGTCGGATTGACACAAATTTTTAAAATTTGAATAGAATTTTCTCAACGTAGTCACAACGTAGTGAAAATTAAAAGTGTAACAGGTTTGTAATCCGCTAACAATGCACTTTACCTAAATAGAATGCAGCGCTGCAACGACTTTGAGTTTGACGAATTTTTAACGTAGTAGGGTGTAATTTATAACCTGTGACTTCTTAGAATACGTTTGTTATTTCTTTTGTATTAAAAAGTGCATATATAGTTGAACTAAGTATCGTAACAATTGAAATATTTATTGCATAGTTAGCGCTAATAATTATACACATTCAATGCAAATCTAAAATTGTAAATATCAAATCAATCAAATATGCATGTACAGGGTGACCCAGGGCTGTGTGATCGGTCCATAACTTTTTTGCTATTCAAGATATCGACATGCGGTTTTCACCGCCAAGTAAGCACACTTATACTGCACATTATAAAAATATTTTGATTATATACACAATGTTCCTATACAGGGTGGTAAACCAAAGTTATGTTTTTTTAAATGGGACACCCTGTATATTTGTACATTATTAGGTTTTACATGAAAAAATAATGGCACTTTGTATAGGTCATTATGGGTCTAGCTCTCTCCGTTTCGGCGTTATTCAACGTTTTGTTCGAAAAAAGGCTCATATTTGATGGATCACTGCCCAGTAGGCCATGGATGTTTTTCGAAAAACTTGCCACAGAAAATTTTAGAATAACTTGGAATTTTAATAAATAGTCGACTTTTGGTCCATGTATGCACACACTATACAGGGTGCGCTGAAACGCAAAAAGTCGAATAACTCTTTTTTTATAAATGGAACACCCTGTATTTCTGTTCACGAGTCGATTAAGTTTTTTATAAGCTTTCCATAGATATGAAATTTGTATGGTCAATTCTGAATAGTTACTGAGATTTTTCGGAAAAACTATTGTAATTATGAAGAAGTTGTTGATTTTTGCAAGTAGGCTGCTGTTAACGAATATCGCAAGTGATATGAAAGTTAATTTAGATGCTAGTGTGATAATCTACATTGTTACTGTTGCACATTTTTGCTCGACACTAAAATGAATTAATCAATATCAAATTTTTCAAAATTTCGCACGCACAAAATTTATTTTTATTTTTAATAACTTGCGATGGCCCCCCTTGGCGGCGCCCTTGTGACTGTATTGGTGAAGCCGATCGAAATGTTTTGTTAGCCAGTAGAATATACCATCAAAAATCTCCCGATGCGAGAGTACCACGAGTCATTTCTTTTCAAAACTTAGAAACCGATTTGAAGAATCTGGCACCATTAAATATGGAAAGAAGGAGATATTGGGAGGGAGGATTGATGAAGAAACTCAAGTGGATGTTTTACTCGTCTTGCAAGAAACCTAAATTAACTGTCATATCACTTGCGATATTCACTAACAGCAGCCTACTTGCAAAAATCAACAACTTCATAATTACAATAGTTTTTCCGAAAAATCTCAGCAACTATTCAGAATTGACCATACAGATTTCATATCTGTGGAAAGCTTATAAAAAACTTAATCGACTCGTGAACAGAAATACAGGGTGTTCCCTTTATAAAAAAAGAGGTATTCGACTTTTTGCGTTTCAGCACACCCTGTATAGTGTGTGCATGCATGGACCAAAAGTCGACTAATTATTAAAATTCCAAGTTATTCTAAAATTTTCTGTGGCAAGTTTTTCGAAAAACATCCATGGCCTACTGGGCAGTGATCCATCAAATATGAGCCTTTTTTCGAACAAAACGTTGAATAACGCCGAAACGGAGAGAGCTAGACCCATAATGACCTATACAAAGTGCCATTATTTTTTCATGTAAAAACTAATAATGTACAAATATACAGGGTCGTTCTGGGCAGAAGCTGTTAACACAGCGAATTTCATCAGGAACCGGTGCCCAACAAGCAGATTGAATGGGAAGACGCCTTACGAGGCGTGGCACGGAATATCTCCAGATGTTAGTTTCCTCAGACGGTTTGGTTGTGAAGTACACATTTTGAATACTAGTCCAAATCGAAGCAAACTTACACCACGATCAAAGAAAGGATTTTTCGTGGGTTATAGTGAGAATTCAAAGGGGTACAGAGTTTGGATTCCAAGCGAGGGGAAGGTCGAGACATCACGCGACGTAAAGTTCTTGGAGAAAACTCCGATGCAGACAAGAGAGGGATCGGCAGATTTCTTTCCGTCGGAAAACTGTTCCAGCAAATCAGAAGTAAGTGAGGAATGCACCGAGGTCCAGCTGATCAGAACAAATTCAGATAGGTTGGATGGGCAAAGCGACAACAAGGCAGACAGCGCTAGGGAGTCTGACATCGAAAACGATGTCGAAAATAACGAAGACGAGTTTTCAGACGGATTCCCGTCTACAGACCCAACGCATGTCGTTAAACGCGGTCCTGGCAGACCACGTAAAGTTTTAACAGGGTTACGAGGAAGACCGAAAAAGAAATACAGCGTGGCCAAACATGCTGATAGCGGCGATGATGTCTACATAGCATGTCATGCCGAGGTATTAGTGGAAGGCATTGATGTTATCAAATTGTCAAATGATAACATTGGCACTCAGAAACTAGTTTTGAATCCAGTTTACCACTCTAGGACAAAACATATCGACATCAAACATCATTTTGTTCGCGAGACCGTCGAATCAGGAGTGGTTGATCTACAAGATTTACCATCGGAGGAGATGCCTGCAGATATATTGACGAAGGCATTAATCAAGCAGAAGCATTTGAAGTGTGTTGAATTACTTGGTTTAACGAAAGGACTCACCTAATTGTGCCGGTGGTCTCGAGGGGAAGTGTTGAGAATGTATAAATGTTTCTTGACAACCGGCTGTATTAGTAGATAGTAGATGATATATTGTTTTTTTGTTGATTAGTGATATAGAAATTTTTCATCTCATGTAACAACGTTTTTTCTTCTTGTACTTAATTAATAGTTATAAACCGTTTTTGCGTTTCTTACTGATTGTGTAACTTTTCGAACACTGCATATCTCTAACAAAAATATCTGTACATGGTAGAAGAATTATTGACGGCTTAAAATAATTGTATTAATTAAATCTACAAAAACTCCGAGTGAATTTTTAATATCAGTTTTCTAAGACGATTTATAGCGTGATAAAGATTGGTGTCTAATAAGCATACTTTACGTCGAAAAATCTCTCTTGGTTTTAATTTTTTTTAAAAACTGTTCGGAGTTTTTGTAGATAATATATCAATAAACAAGTAACCGAAGAATAATTGAAATTGATTGTTAAATAAAATGTTTATAGTGGCGGGCGATTTACATTGCAAGTATAGGGCAACAAACTACTCCAGCAGAGCCTTAAAAGAAGATGAAAAATTTATTATTTTAAATCAAAAAAATTCCAATATATTTGGGACATAACAAGGTATGTTTTCACCAAGTTTCATGAAAAAAAATTTTTCTTTGTAACAAATAAAAATTAAAAACCAAAAATGTGGTTTTTTGAATTTTTCTCATGAATTTTGAGGTTAAGGAGAAAAAGTGTAAATACAAAAATTGTAGATCTTTTTATTGCCTACAACTTTGTCATTTAACTTTTTTCGATAGAACTTGTAGTTTTGCCGGAAATCGAGATTAACCGATTTTTACCCTTAAAAACTCACCCCCTACCACTTCCCAACCTCAGATCGCCCGTAATTTATTTTTCCTTTCATTTTAAGGGTATTCCCTTCCTTTTCTAATAGGTTTCATCCTACTATAATTTTTTTTGGTTTCAAATATTATCTACCCTGGTCTAAAAGTAAAGTGCGTTTAAATGTAATTCATTACACAGATGAAAGTATTATAAATTTTATTAACATTTCCACGACCACCATAATATGTATCATAG
This sequence comes from Pyrocoelia pectoralis, assembly GCA_036250285.1. Classification (NCBI taxonomy): domain Eukaryota; kingdom Metazoa; phylum Arthropoda; class Insecta; order Coleoptera; family Lampyridae; genus Pyrocoelia; species Pyrocoelia pectoralis. Next base: position 15,104,417 of record CM070079.1, read on the forward strand.
AATTGACGTGGAATATTACGAATGTCCAAATATGCATAAAGGTTGCGTCATTCGACTTTCTAGTTTTTAAAAGTCTCGCCGTCCTTTCTGCATGTTACATACTACAGATTTATAACATAGACAGGTCATACCTGTCATAATATTTGATATCATTTCAAAGTAGTATAAAACGCTCGTTTACACCACTGATTTGCTTACACATACTCATTTATTGATGGCGTATTTTATAGTTTTGTACGGAAAAATAGACAGTAAGTTTTGTAACCGCACCTAATATCATAATATCTGCAGAGAAAAGTGGTGTTGTCACGTGGAGGATACATTCCTTCCTTTTCACCTCTAGACGGCTCGTCTATATATTAAAGTTTATTTTTAGCACTGCAGTCCTTTACAGGTTACAAGAATTACATAACATGCTTTTAATACCCAAATCTGGAATACAAATGGGGAATTTATCCTAGCGAAATGGTCACATTACCATAAAGTTTTATGCCATCGTGTTACGAAGAAAGAAAAAAGGCTACTTTAGTTAATCACCACTAAATTTTGTTGAATAACGATCAAGACCTATAAACTGACGCTATAATTTTTTAACATCAAAACAAATTGTTTGTAAAGTAAACCGTATCTGAGTCTGATACGCCAAGGGTCAGACTAATGACTGTGCTAAAACGATGATCTGGTCTGAGTGTAGTTTGTTTCATCGTTTTATGTCTGGAACTACCAAGGCAGACGTAGACAACTGGGACAGACCCGTTGGATAATATTACTCGGTGTTTATATTACAGGTTTCAATCCATTTAGGTCAAAGCTGGTTGGCCGGGCTGACGTAACTACAGACGAGTACTAACACCCTGTTGCTGTTACCAGCGCATCGAAAAATTCATCCATTCAGAAAACTTTTCTATTTCTGCATACATTCAACGCCCTTACATCTCATATACGGAAAGCTTTACATAAGTAAAAAGGATCTCTTAAGTAAATCCCTAATCCTACAGAAAAACGGATTATAATTTACTTTGTAACTGACTATCGCGCTCGTATTTTATTTATCTATTACGCTACATTAAAATTTCAGCACGATTTAAATAGTAAATCCGAGTGTTAGCTTTATGGGTTGAGAAACACGTATGTAGGTATCACTTTTATAGTTTTGGTTCGCGATCAACGAATCAGCAGTTTCGCTTTTCCGTTTGAAATATTGTTTAAAGGGTGGAATTTAGTTGAGCTGAAAATACAATTTGGCTTTGAGGCCAGTTTTTCCTTTTAAATATGTATGTGAAACTACATTAGAATTTTCGAAACGCGAGATGTAGAAACGTTTCCGTAAATAACTTTCTGTATTCTTGTTTCCCATATTTTTATAGTAAATTTAGGAAGAATAAATTGGTATAGCGAACCGTTTGGATATTTTTTATGGTAAGTAAATGGTAAATTATTACTTACAATAAATAAAGTGAAATGTGCTTTTCGGTAGAAATATCGCAGATAAATGTCAGCTACGAAATGAAAGGTTTTAGAGATGACCTCGTCTGTCAAATTAAGGCATTATGTAGGTTTTTAGATTCACAGTAATATTCCGTTTGATTGAATTGTTCTGTATTAACTGACTTTTACATTGTTTCACCTAATACGACCACATATGGACAATAATTAGTATTCTCTAGAGGACGGCGCCCAGCGGCAGAGATAAAGGAGGTTGAGATGGGGGAGAATAGTCAAAGTTGGAGGCGTTCTACAGTAGCTGCCATTCGCCCAAGGCTAAACCTTGGACTGACACGACGTTGGGTGGTCGAAAAAGAAGAAAGCCTGCGATTGAATATGGCTCCCAAATAGGGTGCAGACTATTTCCTGTAGGGAATGTCAATCATCCCTAAAAAATCGACGTGTATCGTTTTGCATTTACTAAGATAAGACTTCAGGTTCAAAAAGTATATGGAAATGATACTTTACCAAAGATAACTTATTATTTAAGTACAGCTCGAGATACTTGAATTCGAAAACTCGGCAGTGTCACTGGTTACATAAATATAGGATAAAATTTAGGGGTACCTTGCCACAAATTCCATGAATTTACCCTTCTCAATCGAGACAATCTGTTATTATTCACTCACGCCACCAATAGGTTAAAGTAGTGAAAAGTTGTGTGGGAGCGATTGGGATGAGGGGCCATTCCAGATGTCGCGGCGATATCAGTCTTCGACGGTGTCAGTGATAGTGGCGTGACCACTGGCGGAATTTGCGAACGGTAACGGAAGGCACGGAAGTCGTTCCGTCTACGGCGCCAGCGGTGTCCGTGGGTACCTTTGGCGCCCAAGTGTAAGTCTGGTGGTTTACCCTGCAACAACTCGGCACGCGCTGTAAGAAACTCCTTGCGAGCGTCTCTATCCGGGATATAGGGAACTCCGGTGTAGAGCGGTTGATTTTGTCCAGGCGATACGAAAACTCCGGAGCGGAATGAGAATTCTTCTTCGCACGTTCGAGTATCATAATCCCCACACGTATTTCCTTCTGGCGACTAGCCGGTGGCGTTCTCTCTACTTTTGTTCAAATTTCCTTTTCCTTCTGAATATTCGCAGTGCACTCTTCATCAGTTTCCATCTCGGTCTATTCACCATCGTACCTACTCTCTTCGAAGATATCCACCTCTTCATTTTGTATCTTCCCATTCCTCAGCTTATCGTCGTCTGCTAAATGTTGCATTTTTACAATCATCTTCATATTTCGTACAATCAAAGTATACTACTAGATCATCACTATTTGAAAACCATGACGTCTTGAAGTCTATCTTGATGGGATAAACAAGCATGGCTTCATATGGGCTGCATTTGGTTCCGTCGTGATGTGTTCTATTTTTCTGAACTGAACAAATCGTAATCTTTCACTCCACTTTCAGCCCATTCACTCAAGATATTCGCTATCTTTTCCTTGGTACGTTCCACAGAACCTTGGATTTGCCTGTGTCGAGGTTTGCCATACACTACTTTGAGCTCTTCCAATGTAGAACACAATTCTTCAATAACTTTGTTGGTGAATTCGTGGCCATTAACTCTTTGAAGAATAGACGGAGCTCCAACAATGGAAAATATGTCCAATAGAATAGACGCCAGTTCTTTTGCGCGTTTACTTTCCAATGGCTGCAACTGCAAAAATTGTGTTAAGTGATCTTCATATAGAAGAATAAATTTGTAATCTCCATTCTTTTGCGTCTGTAAAAGTGCGACTAAATTGAAGATCACAAGCGCAATTCTATCCACCTTCAGTGCTCAGCTGCTCACGTTTTTGCTATTTCTATAAACTCCACAACAGTGGTGTAGTCCAGGGCCTCATCGGCCATAAGTAAAAAATAGGGATATCAACAACACACTCATCATGAAGGTACTGACTAAAAGGCAACACCTGATCATCCAGAATGTTAAAATACCTCAGTGAGTTGCCCCAATCCATAATAAGAAAAACACTTCCAAAACATCACAGACACACTTCAGGCTTGAACCTGACCTGGCACACATTCGGGAACTCGACGACGTGCGTCATTTGAATACAGGCAAAACTTGATTCGTCAGATCACATTATATTCCGCCAGTCAGTGACTGTCCACGTTCGGTGACTTTTGGCCATTGAAGACGCACATCTTTATGTGCCTGTGTGAGCAATCGCCTCTTGCGAGTTGACCGACTCGTAATGTTCATTGAATGCAGTTCCCGACGCAAAGTTGTCTCGCTGACAAGTTGAGATTGACTGATTACAGCAATTATTGTCGGGTTTGGAAGCGATTTTGATTCACAAGCCGTGCAACCCGTCTCCGGTTCATCTCAGTAAAGATCCCGACCACAATTCGGACGACGTGTTTCGTGCCTTCGTGGCCACGTGTAGTACACCACTCCTTGTAGACACGTTGAACAGTCCCCTTCGAAACACCAACAAATCCAAACACGATTGCCCCTTTTTTGCCACTCTGTGACGTGCTTACATTTACCCATTTTTAGGTGCAATTTCCGCTTGAAACAACAATCAACAATGTCTCACTGAATGCTACTGCCTTACGATCACGTAAAGGTTATGCGCGCGCAGTTGAGCACAAGACTCCACCGCAGCGCCATCTGTAAGGGCTTAAAATTCATCTATGCTTGTGCACTATGGTGACTAATTTTTTGTCCGGTGAGTATTTAATGCATTGATGTATTTAAATTTAAATCTTGTATAAAGTTCCGAAAATATTACATGAAAATGGTGCTCATTGCTTAACTTTTCCATTATGGAAAAGAAATGATAAGCAGATCAGGTATAGGGAAGGCTAAAGTGTTTATAAACGGTGGGGAATCGGTTTCTTTAATGTATTCTTTACTTTATTAACGTTTCTGACTATTTAGTATTAAAAACTTTCACTTACGTATCAGAGAAGTTCGATTTCATTTTAATAGAGGTAGTTATATTTATGCAACAAGTACATACATGTTTTTCATACGCGTGAAAAGTCTGCACCACACTTTATTCATGTTTTATTCCGTACAGTACAGTTGTACGTTCGGCATTCTAATATATTCCATATTAAAACTCACGACACCAGTTACATAATGTATGGGGGACATATTGAGTTTCCACGTTTTACTAAATTTCTCTTTCACCTTCTGTTTTTCGTGGGTTTTTGCTACAAATTCAATAATTCAATTCAAAAAATATATCTACTACAGTCTACTGATATTATGTATTTTTAATTTATTTATTTAATGAAAAAAATGCTCTGAATGCAGATATAGGCAGGATTGAAATCTTGTGATAATAAGAGCCAAGACTCGTGTCCCTTCGATCAATATTTTGTGTTGAAGGAATGTCAACGGACAGGTAGGGCAAATCACCGATTGGAATAATAATTAATACCATCGACCTTAAATGGTATTAATTATTATTCCAATTAATTGTCTCACTATTAAGTCCATAGGGCCATAGGCACACTTTAATTAACATCTAATTATTGTAGGTACTCTAAAATTGTTTTCACAATTGTAATTGTTCCGTTTTTAAACTTTTTAGTTTCCTGATGAAGCTAATAACGTCATTAGCGAAGTATTGAATAAATAAACTTTGTTAATTGCACGTGTATGGTCTACACCCAATAACCAGTCTTTATCAAACATTAATAGGACCAAATACTCGCCTCATCTTGTATATAATTATACCGCAAGTCCCACGGCATTTAATCAAAAATCTACTTGACCGCAAGTCCCACGATCGCAACTCCCACTACACGACTTTTCATACTTTTCTTAGAATTTCCCTAATCAAGTAAAAAAAAAGTAGTGAAGAAACAGAATACTTTAACGTTCTCTATGAAGAAAAGTCTAAAATTCGTAATTACCATCCTTGAAAAAAGGTGTAATATAAAATATTAATACTCCATTAAAACTTTTCAAGTATAGGATTCTAATTCTATTACCTGTATTACTTGTCCAGTAACCATGTCGTCTGAAAGAGGTGGTACCTTGCGTTAAATCCGGTAGTTCTGATTTTTTGCTGACTTATTTATGATGTTACCCCAATGAATAATCCAAGTTTGAGACCTCGAGCGCCGAACGCAACCTTGTCATAAATCGAAAAAACGGCAACATTTTCGACTTTATTTCAGTTTTTGACGATTTTAAGCCTAAAGGACTAGTTTTTCGATAATACCTATGCAGTAAGTTTTTAAAGTAGACTAAATTGTCTACAATATGAGACGACAACTGTCTCTGTAGACCCAATAGTTTCCGAGATAAAGCTTTTCAAAGTTTATCATTTTTGTCGAACTTCGCAATTTTTAAAAATACTTTAGACGCCACTCAAGCAACACAGGCGGGCTCTATCAGAGATTCCGGGAACTACACGGATTGGGAGTCACACTGTACCCTCTCCCTGGGGGTGGATATCGAAGTCACAAGACCTCTGCCCCAAAATGATGTCCAGAGGCGCAGCCCCACAACACCTCTTGTGGATGATTTCTTGCAGTTGCAAGAGGGGTTGTGGGAACGCATGCAGCTGCAGGAAGATAGGGATGACAAGCTTATCAGCATGCACGAAGTGGGGGGGGGGAGTGGATTGGGGGGGGGGCTAAGCCCTTCCAAACTTCAATTTAGCCCCTCTAGCTTGCCATGACATCTTAAAAAACTGTAGACGTTATACACATATACATACTTCTTCTCTTATTATCTGTGGGGCTTGACCCCCCCCCCCCCCCCCCCCGATCTGTTCACCTAACTTCGCCCATTCTCATCAGTCTGCAGGCACTGCAGCGGGGCCTCCTTGACAACGTACCGGATATTGCAGTAGAAATAGACTTCGATTCCCTAGAAGGCGGCGATCTGTCCAATGTCGACATGGAGGTTGTCTTGTGGGCACAAGACATCGACGATACATCGCGATCCCCTGATAGGGATATGCCATCACGATACGATGATCCACATACGGACGAACCTCAACCGGGCCCTTCCAAGAAGGCAAAATTAACTTAATTTTAACATCCCACCATAAAACGTACAGAGCTTCGATAATATAACAGGGGTATATCTCAGAAATATGAAAAATGTAACAGATGGGGAGGGGGGAGTCTGCGTACTCCTCAAACCTCTAGAATACACTACAATATAATCGAGGGTGGGGGCACGAAGAAATAGGGTCAAAATTCGTTCAGAATAACAAATTATTGCTAAAAATTGCGAAGTTCGACAAAAATGATAAACTTTGAAAAGCTTTATCTCGGAAACTATTGGGTCTACAGAGACAGTTTTCGTCTCATATTGTAGACAATTTAGTATACTTTAAGAATTTACTGCGTAGGTATTATCGAAAAACTAGTGCTTTAGGCTTAAAATCGCCAAAAACTGAAATAAAGTCGAAAATGTTGCGGTTTTTTCGATTTATGACAAGGTTGCGTTCGGCGCTCGAGGTCTCAAACTTGGATTATTCATTGGGGTAACATCATAAATAAGTTAGCAAAAAATCAGAACTACCGGATTTGACGCAAGGTCTGAAGTATAAGGTTACTGGACTATACTTCGTTTCTGACAAACTTCCACATTACTGTAATTATTTACCTTGATACATATAAAGCGTTATTAATAATATAGGGAATACTAAATCCTTTTCGATAATAAAAAAGGACTGCAACATCCTCGTAAATTCCCTATATTTTATATGATCTATAGTGCACACTTTAATTAAAACGAGTCACATTGAATAACTTTTGTCGTTGGAACAAAAAAAAATCCTCGAAACACGGTAACACTATTGGGGTACCTAACACATTTTGGCGGAAAGTGTGAAATAAATTCATGGTCATTGATAGCGTTAGTAATAGAAAACATGAACGTTATGTCCTTAATGACAAAGCTTTTACTACATTGTCTCGAAAAGCAGAGTTCTTCATAATTATAAAATTAAAAATAATTCACGAATTGAACGAAGACGCAAGAATCGAGTGGTAGCACAAGTCCACCAAATTGTTGTGCAATTGAGTAAACATTTGGCGAAATCAGCAGTGAGAATTTGTGATATTGAATTAATACAAATTCCTGGTGAATTTTTTGGGAAATCTCGTTCTCTTGAAGGAGATTTGAATTTAAATCCTACTAATTCAAGGTATAGCAAGAATCGAACCGGTCACTCAGTTACCGTATTTGTTGAAAAATATAGTTTGACGTGGAGTGCGAAAACTGAAAAGGCCCTATAGAAAATAACCTCTCAGATTTCATGATTTAATTCTGGAAGACACTCTTGTGTATGTGCTAAAACATTAATTTATTTTCTTCTATCATCGAATGGAGGTCAATTTTACTCCGAGTCTTGGGACTTGTAATTGTGCCGTTAAAATATGTGAAAATGATGCAATATTATCGAACTTCAGCCAATATTGAGTGAATATATTTTTGTAATATTGTACAAATATTGGAAATGCAATATTTAGTGAATATAAGAACAATATTTGCAATATTTAGTAAATATTCCTATTTAATATAAATTCAAATATTGTACACATAACAATGTATCAATATTGAGTGAATATATTTTTGTAATATTGTACAAATATTGGAAATGCAATATTTAGTGAATATAAGAACAATATTTGCAATATTTAGTAAATATTCCTATTTAATATAAATTCAAATATTGTACACATAACAATGTATCAATAGTGCGTGTACAATATTACTAAATATTGAGAATCTTTATTTAAGCAATGTAACATACATATTAGTTTGTAATATTTACTAAATATTGCTATTTAATGTAAATTCAAATATTGTAGGCCCAATAATGTACCAATATTGCGTGTACAATATTACTAAATGTTGAAAATCGATATTTAAGCAATATAACATAAATATTTACAATATTTAGTAAATATTACTATACAATATAAAGTCAATATTTATTTATCAATAACATAACAATACTGTGTATTCAATATTACTGGATATTTAAAATGATATATTTAGGCAACATGAAAAAAATATTCACAAATAATAACGTTATGACGTTTTCGCAAAATCGGCCGAATGTTAAGTTTTCGCTCATTTAGAGATATCAAAATAATCAAAATATAATATGCACGCCCTCCTCCATATATTATAGTGTTCAACTTTAAATTCCTTTCCGGAGCTCAATGGTATAATGGCTGACCTTCTAACCAGGTGATCGATGGTTCGAGAAGCAAAAGTCTTTCCAGCATCCCCGATCTTCTCCGAGTCCGCACGAAGTGAATGGAGTTTCTCTGGGGAAGGGCCACCGGACCACATGGAGCCCTGGGGGTGCTGCGTAATGGGAAATGGTCCCTTGCAGCAGTTAGGGCTCTGTAGTGGCCCAGAACACCTCCTTTCATATTATTTTGGGACACATTACAAAACAATAATGAGCCAATATTGTATCTATAAATATTTTCCCCAATATTGAAAGAATATCGTTTGGTAATATTTAGCCAATATGTAAAATTGTTCACATTTAAATGTTGGAACAATATTGTACATACATATTCTACCAATATAATACAATGAAATGCCAATATTGCACCAATATTAAATGCTATATGGGATACTGCATTGTTCCGCAGAATTTATTAAAAATTATTATCAGACGTATTTATTTTTACTGTGTTTCGTTTGTTAAATCACGATATTTATCCAATGGTACAGTACCAAAAATGGTACCTAATAATTAGTGAATTAATATAAATGATCAGTTTGAAGTACTTGATGGTATCAGCGACTGGATATTATGTACATAACGCTTTCTTGTACTGCTTGTGACATGTTTTCCTTAGATGTGGTGTAATAAAGCAAGTTTGTGAAGCTTGCCAGGAGTGGTATCGGTGCTGTAGCAGCGATCGTGACAAACAAAATAACAAGTGTTAGTGCTACCAACTGTAGCAGTTGAAGCAAATGCACCCTTTGTAGATCTCACTACGCAACGCAAGAACACAAGCTGTTTCCATATACCCCCCCCCCCTCCCCCCACCCCACCCCTCACAACATTCACGTATTATTAAGGATAGTCTCTTCATAATCAGGTTCGCAAATTTTGCCTGTTCATTTCAAAACACCCAGTATACACTGTATCCAAACTTTGATGCTCACGATTTTGCAACAAACGGTAAGGGATCTCCTTAGGCCTTCGTTTGTTTATCAATGCCATTTTAATATTTAATGTACAGAAATATTATGTTTTTAAGATAAAGTTTCTTTACAATTTCTTTTACATGAAGATAATTACAAAACATTCTTTTTATCTTGATGATAATATTAAATCTTTTTTTTTCTTGATCATAATGTTTGTTATTATCTAAGATAATTTTAATTGGCTACATTTTCAAATTATCAACAAGATAAAAAGAATTATTTAATTTTATCGAGGAGGAATTATTTTTACCAACAAGATAATTAACATTAATTTTTGTTATCTTGTAGATAATTTTAATTCGCCCATTTAAAATGATCCGCAAGATAAATATTAGTTAAATAGTGAATTAAAATAATCTTCAAGATAAAAAGAATTAATTTTAATTATCTTGTTGATAAAAATAATTCCCCTTTGATAAAATTAAATAATTATTTTTATCTTCATGATAATTTAAAAATTATCTTAGATAATAATAATTAGCGGGCTTGAAAATAACAGAGGTTTATGTGATAAAGAGAGATAACAAGGTTCGGCGCTATTTAATATTATCTAAGATAATGGAAAAAAATTAACAACAAGATAAAAAGAATGATCTACAATTAACATTAAGATAAATAAGAAAGTGTTTAATTTTTTCATTGAGTTAAAAGAAATTGCTTAAAAATATAATATTCTTGTGCATTAAATTAAAAAAAAAAAACGGCGTGCCATAAGTCATTTATCTGACTTCGTACCCTCTTACCGTTTCCATGATGTCAATGTTAAATATCGAATTTTGAATACATTGTATCGCGTAGTTTCATGATGTAACTTCATTCCGTGTCTACAAGATTTTGGTTTTTTCTCTAAAGGTTTGGGCAAATAGAAATTTTAGGTATTTCTATTTCTACACATTCCCTCGTGTTCATGTATGCGACAAATTTTTTGCTGCTACCTTTGGACATAAATACGTAGGTAGGTTTTCCAACAAAAAAAACCAGCGGAGAGGAAAATTCATTTCACTCAAAAGAGTTGGCTAATAAACAATGTAAAATATTTAGAGGAATGTTGCGCTTATTGCTAAAAAAACTGACAAAAAAAATCATGTTTGATGCTTGAGTATTAATAAATTATTTAATTTATTTAACACGGTAGCGCAACAGGTGCCTTTTCAGTAGCCCACCAATAAGATGATGGTTTCACGCGATTTAAAACTTCTACGTGAATGAGTGCAATAAATATCAAGTTGTTAGTGAATTTACGTTGCGGTGTCTTAATAACCAACCCCCATTTTGTGAAAGTTAATAAAATAGCTATAGAGACGTAGTAGAGGTAACTTATAATGTAAAACATTTCGTAAAATTTATTAGGTAATTTAATAGTGGAACGGAATTTATTTCTCGACCGGCTAGACTGGCTTACTAGATCCTTTAGACTGCGTGCAATTATTTCTTAAGAAAATTAATTCTACGACAAAGAAGTCGAGGAAAACGTTTGATGATTAAATACAATGCGTTCACGAGATAACGTTTCTAATTTTTCTTAAGTAGACAAAGAGGCTGATAAGCAAGTCGCGGGCGGCATCCTCATCTTTTGATTCTCGCGAATTAGGTTGAGAGTATTTTTTTTTTGCATTTATCCTTTAAATGGGATGCGTCGTTTTGTAAAGTGGTGCATTCAAGGCAGCCGACTTTGAAGCTTTGTCACTTGTGAGATTAGCTTGTGGTACACGGATAGACATTGGTGTCGGCGCTCTTCAACCGGTCAATGACTTTATATAATCGTCTGGCTGCTGTCTACACCACCACTTGTTACTTACCACTTGCATATCTTTTACACCACCCGCGGACTTCAACGAGAAAACTGCTTTTGCCCCCCCGCCACAAACTGCACGACCTCTTGAAAACTCATCTTTACTACATGCAAAGTAATCGAGAGATCTTAGTCCTGTATTGTATTCATCAGCCCTTTTTTTTATGAAGGAAGGTGGGGGCGGGGGTAGTACTTTGCATAATCTTACACATCGAATCACAAAGTAACTCTTACCCCGTTAAATTTGTAGCAAAATCCAACGTTAATCCTCAAAATATGCACGCTTCATCAACGGTTCACGGCGTGTTGCACGCCTTTTCTCAAAGTGATTAAATGAATTTTATATGAAATAATACGAAACGTGCACAAAGTTTTACTATTTTAAATTAACGATAAGACTTTTTTTGCAATTCAACAAGCAGCCATCACGCCACCTGACAAATTCAATTTCCATCGATCTACGTGATGATCTCCGTAAGAGGAAAACTCCTTTGAAAGGAACGAATGTCGGCGGTATCAATGCAAAATCTTCTGCGAAACAGATGACTTTTACAAATGCTTCGTATTAGATTAAATTTTTCCTTTAAAAGGCAACGACGTTTTCTCATTTTATTCAGTAATGGTACTTGCAGATTTACACATTCTCATCACTAATAATTAATTCCTAATCCTTATTTAGTTACTATTCGTGCGGATTTGATTAGCGATTAATTAATATAAAGTGTGCTAGACAAGACGAGTCCTTGCACGTTCACAGTTGAAGGACTATTAATCAGTTCAGATTGCATTCGCTTGAAAAATGTTGTCACCAATGAAATAGGTAAGTAACAGTCAACTTTACTGAAGAAGAATGAATTTACCTTTAAACTTTTTTAAACCTGATACTGATGAGCGTAGTTTTCATGAAACTAATAATCGAGTCGTACTGTGACTTTCTTGATAAATGAGAAAGGGCCATATGCAAAACCTTATGGAGCTGGGCTAAGACCAGGCCGTAAAGAGACCGATGCCATTTGATATATTATCTTTTTGCGTAAATTAAAAGTGTTGCTGGCGACAATGCTCGATTTCATTTGCTTAGGTGATTTTTCGGCCTTCAAAGTTATCATATCCAAAATAATTTACCTAAATCTGGACGACCTTACCTTTTGGTGCAAAAGGGGGGTTAATAGGCACGTAGAAAAATGAGTCGATGTTTTTGATTTTCGTACAAACCATCCAGACGGTTTTGGGAAGGAACGATGTACATTATCGTAAAGAAACGAAGTGTACCAAAGACAAAGAAATACTTATTTAAGTGTTGAAAAGGGGTCCACTGGTCATAACGCCCACCGCCTTCTAAACCGCCATCTTTGTCACAACCTCCACTTTTAAATTTAGTCATAACCTCCACTCTGGTCACAACCTCCACCGACACCTTCTGGTCATATCGTCCACCGACGTTCGTCGTAACGTCGCCTTTTCCTTTTTCGGTTACAACCACCACTCTGGTCGCAACCTTCACCGACATGTGTTGGTCATATCGACCATCGACGTTGATCGGTTTAGTTATTAATACCGATCATCAAAACCACAAAATGTTTTTTTCATCTCACTTCGTATCATTATGCCAAAATTATTGAAAATTGAAGGATAGAAGAAAACCCTCCTAAGTTGCCCTCAATGAGTGAACAGCCCGGTTGCAGGCGCCCATTTAAAGAAACTTAGGAATTATGTAGATCAACATCCTCAAAAGGTAACTCTTAACCGAATCGCGTACTAACGAGAACTGTGTCCGGAGAGTGATTTCGCAGATTGGTTACTATACCTTTTATTACATGTTTTTGGTAATTGTAGTATGTATCGACCGAAACATTATACTTAGCATGAGGATCTAGCATTGCTTTGCATCGACAAAGGAGCTATCGTTTACTTTACATTGAAAAAGGACGTGGTTTTTGGCACCACGTTAAATTTTTATTCTTTATCAATTATAAGTAAAAGTTCTGGCCATCCTTTACCTAGAATTTTTATCTGTTTATGCAGTTTGACATGACCTTCTGGTGTCAATAGATTTTGTCGTGATTTAAGTAAATAGTGTTAACAGGTGACACACAATACGAATATCAATTATGTTTGGTTGGCTTAAATAATTTTAATACTAATATGGTGTCTTTTCAAAATTTGCACTCCAGTACGAAAATTATTACTTTAAATGAAGTAAATGGCAATCTGGAAAATTGACCCTATTGAAACTTTATGTTTTTTGGGGCTAGATTCCATGCATAAATATCCGCTTGAAGAAGTGAGAAGTGAAAGACGATTGGTAATTGTAGGTAGAGGGTATCTAATGCATTTAATCTAATTTGGTTCCTAATAAAAAATTACTAAGTTGTAGAAAGTACCACAGCAGTTTGACTGCTGTTTTCAGTATTTTGTTGCAAAATTCTACAATTCCGACTCGGACACATTTAAAATTGATTCCCTTGCAAGTTTTCGAAAATCATATTAACCATTGCGTTGCATATTAAGTAACGCATTACTTAATATGCAACGCAATAGTTAATTAATCAATTTGACATATTTGTGGTAAAGGTGAAAGTGAAAAACTGTTCTACTGACCTTTCTACCTATTGAACCGATTAGGTAATTATTTTTGGGGATATTTTTTCTTTTCCTGTTTAAGTCAATACAGGGTGTGTATAAATTGGCGCATTACCTACACGTGGCGTTATACTTTGGACAATTCTGAGACGAAAATCTATTTACAAAAATGTCGGATCTGCTTTCGTTTCTTCATACGAGCTATTGCAAGAAAAAATTAAATGGCAACGCTGACATCAATAAAAATACCCGAACATCATGTACTTTGTACATGTCGGTATACTCCCGAAAGAAAAGATCATAGCGAAGCGACGCCGACGGTTCTAGATGCGGACACAGCGAAAGCAGCGAAAAATATGACAGAACTGTCACATTGAAATGTAAACAAACATACGGCCATGACTGTATGTTGCCAAATCGATTCCTCCTAAAATTTAAAAGTCTGTAAATTTATTCTTTTCAAACCTGATTCCATTGTTATTCTATAATCTTGTTCTTCTACTTATCACATCAATTGCAAAAATAGGAGCTGAAACTTCAAACTTTTAAACGTTAAATATACCTATACATACCCTGTATAAATTAGATAATTTTTGTTGTTTGTTTTTATATGATATATTGGTTCAATAAACGATTATTATTATGTTATTACTTATTACGCTTATTATTCTTTTTCTTGATTTTTACCACACATCACTTTGTGGATTATTAAGAAAAATGTCTCATAACTTTGGAATTTTTCATTATTTTTTAATTATGTTTTCGAAATATGTAGTCATCAAATAGTGTTGTTTTTCATTTGAAATAATCCGTAGTGAACGTTATTTCCGATGGAATTAAAATTTAACAGAATCCGCCTTTTACAGGCATCGTAATTTGCACGACACTACTGTTGATGTTTAATGTTTTAGTTGTAAAATAGAACTGCATTGCTTTTTGTACTATGACATCAACCTGTGACTTACCACCATCTTTTGCATACCGGCGGACGATAGTCTAAAGTTCAAAAGGACTGTGTTGAAACTCAACCAAAGGACTATACTCTGTTCCCCAACAGATATAGTAAAGCGCCTCCCAATAAATTTTGACCAATGTAAGCAGCGACCAGTTTTACACCAGCAAAATTATAAATACGTTACAGATGTCAAATTCATTTACGCCAATTACAACAATTTGAAATCAAATGATTGCTTATGTTACGGGTTTCGAAAATTCGACCAACAAAAAAGTTGTATTTAAATATGGCGGTAATTTTTGGGGAGGAGCTTTACTATATCTGTTGGGGGAACAGAGTGTAGTTGACCTGCTTGACCAATCGGTAAACACTTTTTCTATAAATAATGAAATCCATTAGGTTTATCAGTGTGAGCAAAATATTTTCACCTGAATCATAATGCCTTAAATAAAATGTAAATGTCTAATTCAATCCGTCCCGACATTTTGGTATTTTAATCAAGCGTTTGTTCTATGCTACGGCAATATAAATCCCAAATGTGGTAAATAAATAACGAATAGAATAGAATAATGCCTAATGTAAAATGTTGTAAAAAGGTACGCACATATTTTCTACATTTAAATGGAAATGTTCAGTATAATGGAAAAAGTTACAAAGTAAAGAATGCGGCATGGCGTATACCTATACGTATCGCAAGCCCCTCGAGCTGTCGTAGTTTTTACTTTTAATATGCTCTTTCCACACTTGTATGACATCTACTTTAATTTTCCTTTCATCTTAAAAATGAAATAAATTTGAAACTTTTATTATATGTAATACATACTTTTAACTTGCTTAAAATGGCAATTAGGTTTTATTAATGGGTCCCTACTGAATAAGTTTCCTTTACATGATATAAATTAAATTGGTGCAAAAGAACAAGAATTAAGGCATCAGTGCGTACTACTAGTCCATTATTTACGCATTAGCTAACGAAATACAAACAGTACCGAAAAGATGAATAATTACTTGTCCGTCGCACTATTTTCATTTCCCATTCTCATGGCTTGTAGTTGAAATTTTACATCTTTCTTCATTGAAATTAGAAATGTAGGTAGTAAGTTTGGTAATAACGGTATCGAAATATAGAATAATAAGGAGCAAAACAAAAAGAGTTTTCTCTTTATTGTTGTGACCGATTAAGATTGCTTGCTATAAAATACAAGTACATAATTCCACTCATTTCTTATTCTAAATATAATCCGTTGCATTTTGACACTATATTTATATTTAAAATAAAAAATTAGTGGAATTACTTGTATTTATAGAGTTCCACAAAGGAAGTTTAGAGATAATTAATTCTACCGATTAAGATACATATTCATGGGCTTAAGGCATTCCCATTTCACCACGCGTTTTCTGCGATATCTGTCATAATTGTTACTTTAGTGTCAGCAACAATCTAGAAGGAAAGAGGATCTTCAATGTTAAATGTTTCAATTTCAGGTATTTCACCGTCCTAGTAATTGAAAAACACGTGGAGCAAGGATGATCTAGTTTTCAGTAGTAACCATGCCGTGGACTGGAGCGCAACGTGCATTTGTTATCGAGAGTTTTATAAAAGAATGGTGAACCGGTACTGTGACATGCTTGAGAATTTTGTCAGGCCTAAAATCGAAGAATTTGGTCAAGAGCATGATCTACACAGCTTCTGGTTACAGCAGGATGGTGCTACAGCACACACTGTCCGTCGTTCACGCACTATTCTTCAGGAGATGTTCCCTGGGAAGGTGATCTCTTTGCGATTTTTATCTGTGGGATTACCTCAAGACCGAGGTTTTTAAAGTTCGTCCTAGAACCCTGGATGACCTGAAAACTGCAATTGAGGAAGAAATCGTGCAGATAACCCCCGCGAAACTTCCAAGAAAGGCTCAATATGTGTGTCGCCCGCCAAGGCCATCATTTGAAGGATATTATTTTTAAAACATAGCTTAAAAAAACTACATTATAAATGACTGAGTAATTTATCTATAAAATGAAGGATGTACCTAAAGTAAAAATCACAAATATACTCCGCATTTTTGTTCTGACGTACCTAATCGAAATCGATAGAAAAAATTCATCTATTCAAACAAAATTTGTACTAAAATGAAACATTTCAGTGAAAGCCGCATAGTTATATCCCGAACCGTATACAAATTATAGGCAGCTAAAATATAAGTGGACACCCTGTGTTTGCTTTATGGAAACCAAAGTAACCTTCATTGTGGCGAGTTACTAGGCCTTTTCGCAGCTACCTACATCACTTTTAATTTTAATTCAGAGTTTTTAGTTATAATTTACTTTGACTGCACCCGTTATTTTGCTGATCGATATACAGGGTGGTTCGAATTTATTTTTAAAAAATTTACCGGTAGATTCCCAAATGAAAAACAGTAACTGTTTGCTAATAAACATATATCCGGAAACGAATAGTTTTTAAAATGCAGAGTGTTAAACATATTATAAATACATAAACTGTTTTTTTATTTTTTTCAAAAACAGAAATCAAAACGAAGCATTTGAATGTCAAAATATTATAATGATATTAAACAATCAATTTATTATTGAATAAGACTAAGCACATGAAAAAATTACCTATAATGAAAACAAAGATAATTAAGCTATAGCAATGGCTCAAAATGCAAGCCATTAACTTCAACACATTTGCGATATCGTCGAAGAGTTGAATTAACAGCTAAATAAATTAGAGGAAATTATTTTTTTTCAAATGATTACGTAGGGATAATTGTTCAATATCTTCTACAGGTGTAGCGTAAACCTGAGGAAAATTAGCTTTACACCCAGTTAGGTACGTTAACTCTAAAGTGAGCTAAAGCTCCATGTAATGATGGCCAACAGTCTTGTCTTAAAAATGATTAACACTCTATATTTTAAAAACTATTCGTTTCCGGATATAATGTTCATGAGCAAACAGTTACTGTTTTTCATTGGGGAATCTACCAATAAATTTTTTAAAAATAAATTCGAATCACTCTGTGTATCGTGTTTACACAATCAGTGATTTATAATCATTACAGGTGGGGTGTGGATTTCGCTGGGAGGGTAGTCAGAAGTCTACGCGCACATAGGCCACCTATTCGGGTCCTTTGTGTTGCCTCTCTGATTAGAATCGTCCAACCATACGCAGTCACTCAAGCCATCATACATGTGAGATGAATCTAAGTATGCTGGAAGGGGAAGCGGCTCTAATCGTAGCCATGTCCGGCCAGGATTCACCCAACATGGATCGTCTCAATTCTGATACTTTTATCCTTTATGCTGTGCATAAGAATTGTTTTTGCGCTAACCGTTATTCCTACTAATTCTGCCTGAAAGACTTTTGAAGAAGAATTTTGCTTAGTGGTTGGCTGACATGGAAGTTCGGTTCTTTGGAATAAATTCCAGTGGCTGTTCCTTCCATTGTTTTAGATCCATCCGTCCATCCATACGTCCGGTTGGGATGCTACTTCCTCATCAAAGAAGATGTCGTAGTTTTTCACTACACGTGTGAGCTTCATCATTGTAAACAAGATGTCTGGGTTAACCAATTTATTCACTAATATTCTCAGTTAAATTAGTTAATTAAATGGGCGTTGAAATTTTACGTAACAGAATTTCTTTTCTTACATTATTATGATTGAGTGGCGCCCTTTAAACCCAAAAACATTTCGCTGACAAAGAAAATAGTCCACGAGACGCTGTCGTGCGTATAAAAATAAAAAAATGTCTTAATAAATGCATTTGGTATTCTAGCCGTTCACGTCTTATCCATTTGTAATCAGTAAGAACGCCCTTCCCCGCTCCCTCCATCCTCAAGCTACCATAAATGGCTTAAAAATGCTACATCCACAATGTACGTCGAGTTTGGAACGCGACAGACAAAAACGAAATGATTTTCCTCGCACAACTTTATCACGAAATCATTAAACTGAGAGACAAGGTTATCGTCAATTAACACATTGTGTAGCTTCTTCTCATCAAAAAGTAAGACTCAAACCAGTTTTGGAAGGTGCTACTATCCATCCAACCATGTAAAGTTCTATTAAAACGACAGTTTTCACTGTATCACAATTTTCTACAACATGGTGCATCTTGAAACACCACCTCCTTTCGATGTGTGTTCATTGTGGTTGTCACATTTTTGATCTTACTCTATTACTCTTTTTCCTGGCTCATCTCTGACATTTGCTTCCTCGTAATTAAATATATTAGCAGCATGATTTTTTTTTGTTTTCCTTAAGATATTGCAATATTCTTCTAGGACTGCTCATGAAACTTCCGTCATCTTCTTGCTAATATTACAGGAAACATTTTTGTGTTGCTCAACAAAGCATATCCAATCCTCGTCCTATAGGTTGTTGGCCTTGGAAACTGTCCTCATATCAAGAATGCTCAGTGGAAATCCCCAATCAGAGCATTTGATTATTCCCAGTTCCTTCGCTTCCACCACCAGGAACTATCTTCCTCAATGCTTCCTTCAATTTTGGTTCTGCATAATTCCTGTACCATCGTTCCCGGGTGTTTTGTTATAATCACGTACCATCTAAAAAGAAGAGTAGCGGTTTCCAGCAGAAGCCATAAATCGTTACCCTATCAATTAATTGCAATTAAGTGCTAACAATAGCAGGGGCGAGATTGGTCACTACCAATGCCGCTCCACCATGATGATCAAGGTGGCTCCACGTTCCACTTGTAGTATATCAGCATTCTCTAGACCCCTTTTTCGCTGAATTAAATTAAAAGGTCACCCCAAAGCAAAATTTACTAACTCCTTGCAATCTATTGGTTGACAACAATTTTACCAATAGGTAAGCAAATATTGCACCAGAACACTTTTATTAAAGGGGTGAGAGATAAGCTTAAATCTTGAAACGGGTTAGTCTATTCCTCCTCAAGCAGTTTGATTAAAGACAAGCCCCAATTTTAAACAATTCTGAGTCGAATGATTCGAAAATTTGAGTGAGTAAGTGAAGTAAAGTGTTTGTCCCTGCACACGCACAGGACCATATGACCAAGTACTAAAATCACTAAAATTGTTACCACCAGACATGTTGAGTAAAGCCCCTAATAGATTGGAGCCCTAAACGATTTATATTTCTTTCTTTGTGTTATCTCTTAATTGGTCTTTCGATCTCACCCCATGGAGTTTTACTTTTGGAGCTATTTTAAGGAAAAGTTTATGCAAACAATCTGCGCAAATCAGAAGTGGAATTGCAGAAATAGAGCTGGATTTATGCAAACGTGCTCTGACAAACTTTACCAAGTGTGCTTAGCTACCTTACTTGTAAAGTTCATTTTGGAACAACCTTTATAAATTTAATCTTATTTAAAAACATACTTGCACATTTGATCTATTGCTCAATAAAATGTTGAGTAGACTTATCGTCGATTTATATAATAATAATAATGATAATAATTGTTTTTATTGAGCTCTCAATTACATTATTACATTACAATTACATACACAAAGAAATAAAATAAAAAGAAAAAAGAGGTCCAATCAGGCGAAGTTCAAATTTATATTATTATTAGATAATAATATAATCTGCTCTTCCACTTAACCTGTTTCTATTTTACGTAGTTTATATGTAAAGCGGGTTGAGGTAAGTGAAATATCCAGAATGAAAAAAAACATGTTCATTAGAAAATCAATAATATAATATGGGGACGAAGCATTTCCTGAGGAATACATCTCCTGTGAATGATTAATTAACATCGTGGAATTTCATCACACGCGCATTACACTGTGAAATGAACTGCTTTTGAGCGAGTTGTGTCACGCTGAAAACAAGCTATTGGAATCTATTGCGTATTATCAAAAGCTTTGTGTGTCTATTGTTATATATCGCATGGAGCTTACAAAGTGTTTGTTGAATTGATATACCAATAAACCGAGATCTTTTAAGAATGATCACATTTTCTGAGGAGTTTTATTAGTTTGTGCTGTGACTAAAAGTAAAATTGTATGTTATAGATTTTCAAAGTTTTAGGACAGGACAAAATCGATACTTATAATAAATTACACTCGTTACAGCTTATAAAACATACCTACAAAGCTGTAAATTTCACTTCATCGAATTAGGTCAGCATACAAAGGCGTAGAACAAGCTTTAATCACTCAATGGAAAATATTTATGGAACTCACAATAATGCAGCTCTCATTATGAAGTGGATGGTACGGATATGTCGGATATCAAGAACAATAATTAATCAAGTACATTCCATTTAACAATACCACTTGAAAATTTTCAATAGACAGTGGAATTAAAAAAAAGTCGAGAACTTGTTAATGATGAAAAGAGAAAAACATTTTTATACGAGCAGCTTTGCATTAAACCAATTTCTGTTACGTACAACTGTTAAAGAAAAGCACTTTGTTCAATTTTCAATCAATCTGAGAATTACAATTGCGGTTTACGATTATTTTTCTCTTAAAGGGATCTAGGAGAGTAGATTGTTTTGCATCAGTAATAAAGGATATAATGGCGTCTTAAGATACGGAAATAAATCAAATAGAACGAAAATCAATACCGTAGATAATAATCGACGTAACAGATACGTTACTGGTAAAAGAACTAAAAAATGACTATGTAATTTGTTGCTGCATGTAAAAGAAAAAAAGAAGCAAGTTTTGTGCTAAACTATGAGTGTACGTAACTCGATCAGTCACCGTAAAAAAAAGGAACTTTGCTGATAGATAAATTGTTGATGTCTGGATGAAGAAAAGAAGGGGGGTAGGTTCGCTTCGATCAGAATGTGGTGTTTCTAGTTGCTCTTGTTTGTCTGGGATGTATGTACAGGCACTGACCTACACTAACCTTCTCTTACAAGAGTCTATCCTAGGTGACTGTAACACAGCCACTAGCGGTAACAAACTGCTAATTAAAAACTTCATTTTCTCAGAATTTTAAAATAGGTATGCGCTGTAAAATTTCATTAACATCATGCTTGCCGTCGTCGTTCGCTGAAAACTTCATTTCATTTCGAACTTTTATAAATATTTCATTAGAATCACTTTTAAAAATTCAAATTTAATTCATATTATTTGATAAAGATACATTTCGTTGATATTTACATTAATGTTTCAATGAAAATTGTCAAATTACTTTGCGAGGGCAGCGTAATTTTTTTCAAACATCACCAAGATATAAAATATGATTAAATCGTTTTAATTACAATTATTACATTTTTATTTTATTTTAAATTTTATCGATTAGGTATATGAAAACTTCAAATAATTGTTAACCCCTTGGCTTGAACTTTATCCTCGTTCAGACCAAATGAAGAAGAATGAAGTACATCATACTTTCTCCGTTACAATCTCAATCAATATTTGTAACAAGATAACCATTTGCCTTTGGACAAACAAAAATCTACCTGATTTCATTACCATGAAGCATCAAAGCTCAAATTTATAATCCACGAAGAAGGAACATGGAGATAGTGAAAAAAATCACAATGATATTATCGGAACACCGAAACCTGGCTTGACCTGTAACTCAGGCACGAACTGGTTCATTGCATTCAACATGAATATGGGTGAAACAGTTGTTAGTTAGTTCGCGATTCTTCGTAAACTCAGTGTATCAAATAATTTAATAAAATCTGATAAGAAAATGTATTGTTTAGGATCACACGACCATTTTCCAGCTTGGTTTACGCACCGCAATACCTATAAGGCAGTTTTGAAACTGAAGATAGGAGCGAGGAAAAGGTTTTCAATCCCACGCCAGGACCATTTGCAACTATAGACAAAGTTAAAGAAGAATAATATCGAAAGTTAATCTAAAAAGGATGGAATCAATGGAATTATGGAAACAATGAAACATAATCAGAAAAAGGAAAAAAAATTATAGTAGGATGAAACCTATTAGAAAAGGAAGGGAATACCCTTAAAATGAAAGGAAAAATAAATTACGGGCGATCTGAGGTTGGGAAGTGGTAGGGGGTGCGTTTTTAAGGGTAAAAATCGGTTAATCTCGATTTCCGGCAAAACTACAAGTTCTATCGAAAAAAGTTAAATCACAAAGTTGTAGACAATAAAAAGATCTACAATTTTTGTATTTACACTTTTTCTTCTTAACCTCAAAATTCATGAGAAAAATTCAAAAAACCACATTTTTGGTTTTTAATTTTTATTTGTTACAAAAAAAAAATTTTTTTTCATGAAACTTGGTGAAAACTTACCTTGTTATGTCCCAAATATATTGGAATTTTTTTGATTTAAAATAATAAATTTTTCATCTTCTTTTAACTCGATTCCGAAAAAGCACTCTAATTTTTAATCGAAAATTCTCACGTCAAAATATCTGATATTTCAAAAAAGTCGGTGGGCTTTTTGTTCGTTGAAATCTCTACTTTCTGATGGTGTTAAAGAAAATATACATTACTATGAAAAATCTTTTCAGAAAATGCAAAAAAACCGAAAAATGCTAAAATTCGAATTTTTTTTTAATCTTCATGTACAATTTTGAGGTATTTATTAAAATTTTTCCTTTAATTACTCGGAAAACGTTAACTTCCATGGTAGATTAATAAACCAAAAAATTGAAAGTCGAAATGTACTACTATAACTAACAACTAAATGAGTTAATATTTAATATAATATGTCATCAACAAAATTTTGAGAAATTAGTAGAATTTTCTTTAAATAATATGCGTACATGCCTATTTATTTCTATTTTGAGTGTGTGTCTGTGTGACCTTCGTAAAATTGTAGCCCATCAAAAGATATTTCATAGAGAAGTTAGGGTGGAATGGGCTAGAGACGTTAAGTGGGGAATGGGCTAGGAGGGTCTGGGCCTTACTAACTGTTATTTCGCAGCAGCAGCTTGTAAAAACCGGATCCAAACGAGATCTGTGTTCCAACGCTTTACTTATCAGGTATGACAATTATTCAAATTTGAATTTTATGTAGAACTTTCTGCTTGAAAATGACATAAAATTAACTTTTCAAATTAAATTAAGTAAGTTTATTGTAAGCCAAACTTTTTGTGCTGTAATGTTAATCTCTTGGTCATGTAACTTTTATTATGTGTGTGCCCTGCTGTCATTCGATTGTATCTTAAAAATCCTATTCACATTCTTTTATTATATAGTTGATTTCATATTTTGTATTTTGTGTTAACTTTATGAAAATATTTTTGGAGAAATGTATTTTTTTGTAATAAAATGAGTAGTTTATTTGACATTTTTCTATTGTTAACCTTTAATGGCCCTGTGATTTATCATTAAATTGGTACCTTATAGCATCAAGCATAAATAATGTGGGGAAAAATGAATCAATTGCACTAATATGCAATGTAAAATTATAATAGTGTAATAGGGTGGGTTCTTTCAAACCAACCGATTTAAATTTCATCATTAAAAAATATTTCTACTCAATAGTACGATTTACGTGTATATTTCTATCTAATGAGATTCTCTATTACATAAATGTAATGAAAATTGAATAAATCAACTTTTTTACCGGAAAAAATAGCAGTAGTCACATTTTTTTTAATAAAATCTTATTCTTTATATTTACAACAACTATGTTTTTTTGTGATATTCATGTTCGATGGATTTGTAATTTTTTGGTTTATTAATCTACCATGGAAGTTAACGTTTTCCGAGTAATTAAAGTAAAAATTTTAATAAATACCTCAAAATTGTACATGAAGATAAAACAAAAAATTCGAATTTTAGCATTTTTCGGTTTTTTGCATTTTCTGAAAAGATTTTTCATAGTAATGTATATTTTCTTTAACACCATCAGAAAGTAGAGATTTCAACGAACAAAAAGCCCACCGACTTTTCTGAAATATCAGATATTTTGACGTGAGAATTTTCGATTAAAAATTAGGGTGCTTTTTCGGAATCGAGTTAAAATAAGAAGATGAAAAATTTATTATTTTAAATCAAAAAAATTCCAGTATATTTGGGACATAACAAGGTAAGTTTTCACCAAGTTTCATGAAAAAAAATTTTTTTTTTGTAACAAATAAAAATTAAAAACCAAAAATGTGGTTTTTTGAATTTTTCTCATGAATTTTGAGGTTAAGGAGAAAAAGTGTAAATACAAAAATTGTAGATCTTTTTATTGCCTACAACTTTGTCATTTAACTTTTTTCGATAGAACTTGTAGTTTTGCCGGAAATCGAGATTAACCGATTTTTACCCTTAAAAACTCACCCCCTACCACTTCCCAACCTCAGATCGCCCGTAATTTATTTTTCCTTTCATTTTAAGGGTATTCCCTTCCTTTTCTAATAGGTTTCATCCTACTATAATTTTTTTTTGTTTCAAATATTATCTACCCTGGTCTATATCTACTTTTCTAGCTTTTTTATTGGCAAATTGTATAATCAGTTCAGAAGTATTAATATACAGCGTATCTCACGGTGACCACCCATTAGAATATTTCAGAAACTATTACGATTTGAATTTTGAAAATTTGGGTGATGGGGTTTTCGGGCGTGGCCTCCTCAAATAAAATAATGGGGTCTACGTAACACTTCCGGTTTTTCCGGAAATGACACCAACTTTGTTATTTTAAATGTAACACCCTATATATTATTCCGATTTTGGATTCTACGTAAAATTTTAGGTGGACTTTCATCAAGTTTTCTTATTCCTAAAATTAACCGTTTCCGAGATATTTAATTTTTTTAATAAAAATTAAAATAAACACTATCTAAGGTCAATTTCTTGCAAAAATGGCTTAGCAGGACTTCAAAACAAACCACCAGTTATTAGTTGTCAGTCTAACACCACTAGTGACAGTTAAATTGAATACTATTTATTAAAAAATTGAAAACAACAAACGCAAGAAATTGAATGACCTTAGTTGACCGTACAAAAAAACAATAGATATCTCAAAAACTAGAGGAGATAGGTATAGGGAACCATAGTACCGTTCGAAAGAGAATGAAATTTTGCAATCAGACTACGACGAAACATACAGGGTGTTCCATTTGAAAAAACCAACTTATGATGATTTGAAGTTATCTAAACTCGGCAATAAATTTCCACCACCCTGTATGCAATTAAGCCACTTTGAAAGTACGGATGGGAAGCTTAGGGGTCCAGCTATCTCTCGTATCAATATGGTTCCTTCATCTTCCTGCTGTAGAATTCACACGGTTTTAAGCTAGATAGGTAGTGTTTATTTTAATTTTTATTAAAAAAATTAAATATCAACGGTTAATTTTAGGAATAAGAAAACTTGATGAGAGTCCACCTAAAATTTTACGTAGAATCCAAAATCGGAATAATATATAGGGTGTTACATTTAAAATAACAAAGTTGGTGTCTTTTCCGGAAAAACCGGAAGTGTTACGTAGACGCCATTATTTTATTTAAGGAGGCCACGACCGAAAACCCCATCACCCAAATTTTCAAAATTCAAATCGTAATAGTTTCTGAAATATTCTAATGGGTGGTCACCGTGAGACACGCTGTATTTCGTTGCTGCGGCCTCAATTGCCAATAATAAATATTTTAAACGATCTTGTTTCATGCTATTCCTGGTGTATGTTTTTATAAGTTTTAATTTACTGAAAGATCTTTTAGCTGATGCTACTGTAACAATAACTCAGCTAAGTCTTTTATTGAGGAGTTGTTATTTATAAATAAATCAAATATTCTATCCTGCTTCATATTTGACTTTAATTTTATATGTATGTATTATAAAATAAAAATTATTTTATTACTACAACGGCGCCTGAGCGAGGCCCCCTTTAGCCGCGAGGCTCCCCCCGCATTGCGGGGTCTTGCGTCCGCTAGTTACGCCACTGGAACCAACCAACTTCAAAGTTAATGAAATTAAAAGGTTGGGATGTAGAGAACCAAGAGATGAATCGATTCTGGCTTTGAGTTCAGAACTACTATCGGAGTAAAAATGCAAGGCCTCTGACTTTAAGTGGTCATAACGAAAAAACTGAGGGGTGAAATTTCTTCATTTTTGGGCAGTACATGAGTCATTTATATATGTTTAACATGTGTAAAAATCAAATTGGTAGAATCAGTTCTTTAACTTTTATTTTAATTAACAGCAATAAAAACGCTGTATTTAGTATTTTCCTGGCTGACGGTCAGTTTTAACTTATCATAAAATTGTTATTGTTTCATAAATTGTTACCAAATTTACAAATGTTGTAGCACACATACTTCTCAAAAGTCGACAGTCAATAAATATTGATTATTCATATAATTAACTGGTTTTATAACCCTTAACCGAAAATTTGATTATTTTGCAATATACGGTAACTTAAGAAAAAATTCTTGTTTTAAATGCTAAATCTGTATTACTCAAATCGAGCTGCATTATTGCTTTATTGAAAACAAAATTTGTTTTCTTGTAATTCAGAGTAATTGTTATAATTATGGCGAAAGAAAGACGCACATATTCCCGCGAGAGGTAATCTACCACATCGTAAATCGTGAGCGGCAAGCCACAACAATGTGATTATTGTTTAGCATTGTACAAAACCATTCGCTTCATAGCAATAGTGTACGACACCATCGTCCAGCCCGTACCGCACTTCCCGCAGGAACGCAAGCATCCATCCTTTTTTCCAAATTTCTTTTAAACAAAACATGTATACATGGCATTATTTTTGTGAATCGTGTTAGACCACAATATAATTGCTTTAACCTTGTTATGTTACTGTCAATATTATTAATATCGAACGTTCAGGTATTGAGTTACATAAGATGTCGTTTTTTCATTATAGCTTTAAGACTAATAAACCAATTGGCCTCAAAAGCATCTCACACCGACAAAAAAGTATACACTTGTCAAATATATAAGTATCTACCACTCAGTTTCAATAATATAGCCGTAATTAATTTTTAAAGTCGAGCGCTTGTGCGATTTAACTCATAATTAGCGCTTTTTCGCACATAAATTAATACAGAAAATTAACGATGAGTTGCAAAAATCTAAAACTGTACACCTTTTTGTAGGAATAAATGATCTTTTAAATGCACTTTATTTCATTAAATTATTATTGCTAATTACTGAGATAGAAGCTTCTAAAGTCAGAGGCCTTGCATTTTTACTCCGATAGTAGATCCTAACAATAAGATTAAAGATGATAGAGATGTTACGTTTTATGATCCCAGAAAAAATGCACGTTTTGGTATTCAGCATCACGATGACTAATCGAGTAGGAAGTAGGAACGTTGATCTTCAGAATATGGCCGACCAATTTGATTGAATATGAGTTTCTGCTTTTGCCATGTTTGTAATATCATCATTTATCCGGTGGAGACTTGCAAAATTGTGGGTTGCGCCACTATTACATTTTTCTTATCCATGATATGTTGCTCTTTGAGATGTTCAGGGGCGTAGCTATAAATAATTGGGGGGGGGGGGTCTATATGAGAGTTCGTCAGATCGAATCAACTATCACCAATTCGGTAATGAGAAAATTTACGGCTGACCATGTGATTTAGAATTTAGTGCAGAATGTTAAATTATTTCCGGGGGGGGGGGGGGGCATATATACACCACTGGAGATGTTCAATCTCGACATTAGTTTCATAAAGTTCAGACATAAGTCAATGAGATTATTAGTTTAAATGATTTATTGTATTTCATATTTAAAAAAAAATTGAGTAGAATTACTTAAGGAGCTTCACCAATTAAGTTAAAGAAAATTTGTTGTACATACGTTGCTTACAGCGTAAACATTACAATGACGGTGCTTTTTGTACACGGACTGTTTGGTGGGATAACTTATGCATTTGTTACATGATGATATGTGAAGTGTACAAAAATATCGAACCCTTTAATAACAATAAGAACTATTTTTAAATAGTTGAAACCAAATTAGCTTTGGTACAACTCATCACATAGAACGCCATATATGGCAAGAATGGGGAAATATTTATATAGATAACATGTAACATTGAGATGATTCTAACTTACATCGTGTATAAGTCATGTATTTAATAGTTTTTTAAAACTTACCACCCCTGTAACTTAAAAACCGCAATAACTTTCAACATTCACAACAGTCAAGTGGTCTTGATATGTTCATCCCTCTAACCCCTAGCAACCCCAATTTTAAAATCTCAAATGCAACTACCCCACTTGTTATACATCATTTGAAAGCCCCTTTCAATATCAATACAACAGTGTATTCCATTTGAAAATTGGGCGAGATTTGAATTTTTTTTTATTTATTTATTTTTTTTTATTTTTTTTTATTTTTTTACAGTGCTAGTAATGAATGTGCACGACAGACAGCGCAAATATTTAACGAGAGGCATCCAAATAAAAATATTTCGCATGTTTACGTGTTACAACTTGTGCAAAAGTTTAAAGAATCTGGATCAGTATGCAATGCCAAACGAAATACAATGATTGGTTGTTGACCCATAACTTTATCAAATCTCACCCAATTTTCAAATGGAATACACTGTTGTATTGGTATTGAAAGGGGCTTTCAAATGATGTATAACAAGTGGGGTAGTTCCATTTGAGATTTTAAAATTGGGGTTGCTAGGGGTTAGAGGGATGAACATATCAAGACTACTTGACTGTCAAAAACGTTCCTCCCTAAAATAAAAATCGACGTGTCCCCGCAAATGTTGAAAGTTATTGCGGTTTTTAAGTTACAGGGGGTGGTAAGTTTTAAAATGAACACACTGTATATATCTTCATTTGATTATCCACACCCAAATTTGCTTGATTCCAACTGCTTGATCAATGACCCAAACTTTTCCACTTCATATTTGTGAAAAAATGGAACTCTGAGAGAGCCAAATCTGGCGAATAAAAAGGACAGTCCACCAATTCGTACTTTAAGCACCTTTGTGGACAGTCCCTTCGTCGTGGCAAAAATGTTTGATATTCCTTTTGTAAGGCAGTCTTCTTCTTGCGAATATTTTGATCTAATCGATTCAAA
The DNA here is from genome assembly GCA_036250285.1 of Pyrocoelia pectoralis. Classification (NCBI taxonomy): domain Eukaryota; kingdom Metazoa; phylum Arthropoda; class Insecta; order Coleoptera; family Lampyridae; genus Pyrocoelia; species Pyrocoelia pectoralis. The sequence continues at coordinate 15,134,312 of CM070079.1, forward strand.
AGTCTTGAATAGTATTCGATTATCGCGATCTTTTCAATGGAATAAGCAATAAATAACTTTGGTTTCTCAGTGACGTGCTAGTTCCGTGCCACAATTGCGGGGCTACAAATACGAGTATATGTATTATAAATTAAGAGATAATTAGCGGTGAAAATGCTCAGTTGTTGAAAGGTGTTTCACTTTACCGAAAATACAGTTACTTAAACAAAACACTCCTATATTCCTAATTATGGTTATTTTGAAGAAAATTGTTAAGTTTGTTAATATGTGTGTTAATTTGGCTCAAAAAGGTACAATTTATGTGCCTTCTTCTGCTCGTTAGAATTCAAGTATAGGTACGATTTTTTTAAAAATCTTGTCAATTTGCCCACCGTTACCATTAAGTATTGAATTTGAAAGGACTGGTAAATATGAGCCAGAACGGCATGTTGTTTGATGACAAATGGATGTGAAAGTGATGGACTATTTTTATTTGGGGCAACATTAAAAGCTGTATTCAAGCAAACTCAAGAAATGAAAAAAACTACACTCTGTTCCCCCAACAGATATACCTAGTTAAAGCTCCTCCCCAAAAATTACCCCCACATTTATATGCAACTTTTTTATTGGTCAAATTTTCGAAACCCGTAACATAAGCAATCGCTTGATTCCAAATTTTTGTTGTTGGCGTAAATGAATTTGACATCTGTAACGTATTTATAATTTTGCTGGTGTAAAACTGGTCGCTGCTTACATTGGTCAAAATTTATTGAGAGGCGCTTTACTATATCTGCTGGGGGAACAGAGTATAGAGCAAGACACAAGCTGAACAATCCTTATACCCATGAAAACAACACGAAGTAGCTTATGAATGTATGAAAATCCATTGAACATCTTTTGAAATGTAAAATTAATTTAAATTAAATTTTTTTGTTGCAAATTTTTTTATATTCTTGGCACAATTAATTTGCGATTATTTAATAAAATAATTGAAAGAAATAAACCACAGTCCCTTGTTTCACGCCAACTTCGCCCTTTAATATGCACACCTTCATGAATTTTATGCACCAGACTTTCCACAATTATAGCACTTGTTAATCAAATGTAAAGACTAGCGTTCTTTGTGTGCACGGGCGCAATGCGAACAACCCCCACAGCCTTCATGAAAAAAAAATGAAAATTGGGAGATAGTGGACGAAATTTTGCACATTAATGCTTCTAAACATGAGGAATGAAAATATGCAACTACATCTCAAATATCTTCACAATTGCGGATTTGCAGCAACATTTTCTATCGCAAGAAGTGGATTTTCCAACGTTCTTGGTTGTCTATACCGGTGCCATAAATCTATTATCAGGAGAAAATGGGCTAATTTTTGCACACTAATGGATCTATACATGAGGAATGAAAATATGCAAGTACATCTCAAATATCTCCACAATTGTAGATTTGCAGCAACATTTTCTATCGCAGGGAAGTGGATTTTCTAACGTTATTGGGTATATACAGGGTAGTCCATTAGTGAGATGAAGTCCAATATTTCATTCGATATCATACGAATTAAAAAATGTTTCAAATAAAAGTTGTAGGATACTATTTGTAAAATATTTATAAACATACAGGGTGCTTCGATTAATGGTGGCTCCGTGCCGGCCCGTGTTTTTTAAATGGAACACTCTATATTTGATGTCATATTCCGATGGCTCTCTTAAAATGTTCTATGTCCATATTTTTGTTTTGTGTTTTAAATGCAGCGTTCTCAAGTTATGAATTTTTTTCATGATTTTTCTGAAAAAACATGGTCTGATTAAAAAATGATTTTTTTTTTCAGTTTATCAGTTTTAAAATTTTGAGTCAATTTTTGGTGCACAAAGTAGTAAAGGTCGTTCCTTAGGGAGAAAGTGGAAGAATTTTTGCACACTAATGCATCTATACATGAGGAAGAAAATATGCAACTACATCTGAAGTATTTTCACAATTCTAGGTCTGTCTCCACTAGATCTGGTAGCCTTACGTGTGAAAACTAAGGTGTTGATTAGCAGAGGTATTGAAGTGGGCCACTTTCGAATTATGGGCGAGGCCTATCCTAGAGGGGCGATCTGGCTCGCTCATCCCTCAATTTATATTAGGGAAAAGCTACCACATTTTCTTAGATGCGGAAGTGGCGTCCCAACCTGCATATTCATCTTCACGGATGGATCAAAACAATGGAATGAACAAAAAAACTGAACTTCCGCCACCCTACCACTAGGCAAATTTCGTACTGTATTCCAGTCAGAATTTGTACGATTAATTAACGCTTAGTGCAAGAAAAGTTCTTATGCATAACATAAAGAACAAAACTATTACAATATCCAGTGACAGCAGGACTGCTCTGCAGGCACTTGATCATTGCAAAATTACCTATAGGTTGGTTTCCTAATGTCACCACGTATTAGAGCAAGTAGCAAGCATCCTCGAGCTCGTATGGGTCAAGGGAGATGCTGGAATGAAAGGCAAGCCGATGAGATAGCCCGACTGGCCTCAAAAGAGGTGTTTTATGGCCATAACCGCCTCTTCCACTTACTGTACACAACTCAAGACACCCAAGCCCAGCGCACGGCTAGGTGGAACTTGATGTTAGATTGCCGTCATGCGAGAGAGGCCTTCAGAGCACCATCGCGTTTTTGCACAGGGCTAGCAAGAAAGAGCCTGCCGCTACTTGTGGGCATACTTTCTGGGCACTGTAAAGTAAACAAACACATGTACCGCATGGGCTTGGTAGTATCATCATCATCATCATGTAGATTGTAGAGGATGTTAGATACACGACGAGATGGCACACTACATATTTTATGAGTGTCCCGCATTTATCCAGCTGAGACGATCCATGTTGGGAGTATCCAGGCCAGACATGGCTACGATTAGAGCCTCTTCCCCTTCCAGCATCCTCAGGTTCATCTCACGTGTGGAATGGCTTGGTGACGTTGCGGAGTTGGACGAGTCTAGTTAGAAAGGTGGTAGAAAGGGCTCCGAATTTGGGGCCTATGTATGCATCGACTATGTCCACCCTCTTATCGTAATCCAGAATCCAGAATCCATCCAACCCCTTGTTTCACACCAACTTCGCCCTTTATTATTCACACTTTCATGAATTTTATGAATCTTTCTTACAAAATATTTAGGTATACGGAATTGTACATAAAGTAAGATTAGAGTTTTCGAAAAACCCAAAAATTATAAAACCTACAGAGTGAATAATTTGAATAAAAAAAACGATTACCTGTGTCTTTAGGTATCACAAATTGCCTCACTTCTTACAATGTCTTCTCTAACACTCAAAAAAGGGAAGTCAAGAAGATCTTCTAGAAATAAAAACCTTTAAAACATTTATCCTATGTTGCATGAGTGTTTGTTTCCAGTACGGTCTTCAAAAGACAATTTTTAATCAATTCAGTATTATTCGAACAGTAAATTTTACATAAACTTACATTAGAGTTTTATGTAGGATCAAAATATACAATTATATACAGGGTGTTTTACTCTCCAAACAGAGGCGGAGCAAAACCTAAATTTGATGTGGGCAGGATACATTTGCGAGGCCCTCTGGTGACGCAAGAGGACGGATTAGGATTTTATATAGAAACAAAAAATTTTTGAAACCCAAGTTTTTATTCAGAAAAATGTCTTCACTTTAACTCATGGTCATGGCTTTTAATGGTCCTAGCTAACTATTTTTCATGAGTTAAAGAAAGAAAGCTGCATAAACCTTCGAGACGAGAGGCCGTAGGCGGTGGCCCACGTCGCCCACGTCTTACGCCGCTTCTGCTTCAAAATAACGAAGCTGATGGCTACTTTGGGCATAATCGGAAATAGAGTCTGCATTATTTTCGTTACAGATCATGTCGCGAAATAAACCTGTACAAATTTGGCCAAGTTTGCGACACATCCTCTATAAATAACCCTTCGCTTCTTTGATTCCCACACAGGCATATTTTACTATATAATACAACAGCTCAGCATACTTCTGTATGTCATTCATTTACCAGAGATTCACTCATTTGGATATTGTTGATAATCTCGTAGTGATTGAAAAAAAGTCGGGTGATGGTCTGTGCGAGTGGCCATTTTGGAAAATGGACGCCATCTTTGATGTCTATTGAAAATGCAGTGCGTTGGCAAGTGGGATTCATTTTACATGTTTTAGGGTGCTGAACACGTTATAGACATAAAAAACATTTTTAACAAAAATGTAAATATATAATATACAGGGTGTTTCAGACCACCCGTACCGCCCAAATATCTCGCGAAATGCAAAACACATTGAAAAAAGAAAAAATACGCCTAAAATTTTTTTAAGACTATTGTTTGATAGTAATAGGATTAGGATGCCCCCACTCCCACCCCCGGGGGTGGAGAGGGGGGTAACTTTGTAATCTTAAATAGCACCCCCCAGTTTATTATGCAGATTTGAATTCTGCGTTAACAAATAGGAACTTTTTGTTTGAAACATTTTTTGAAGTTCGTGACAGATGGCGCTATGATCGTCGAAAGAAGTTTTTCCGATTACCTATGCTAATTTGATGATAGTTTTGTTAAGTGACAATCAAAAATGTTAATGCTTTGTAAAAGGGAAGAGGGGGAGCTTTATTTACCCTCCCATTCCCCGCACCGCCACTTCACCCCTACGGCCCATAACCTAGGACGGGAAAACGCAACCATTTTAGATTTAAAAATATGTACATTTGTTTGTTTATTAGAATCAGAATAAGGATCTTTGTATATTTTTTGGTAAGAATACAGAAAATTGAATTGAATTGAAAAATATTCAACAACGTGACAACGAAACTGATGGATTTCAAGCAGGAATAATTAATAGTCTATACTATAACACAAGTTAACACGAATTTTGAGTCTGGGTTCTGAATGTCTGATTTTGGTTTCTGCTAATGAAAGAAAATTATATTATATTCTTGGTAGTTCTTTGTGAGTACGAACTTTCTTCTATTGTCCTCCAAATGTCATCACCCATCATGTTCTGATTATATTGCCCTGGTTGCGTTTTCCCGTCCTACGTTATGGGCCGTAGGGGTGAAGTGGCGGTGCGGGGAAGGAGAGGGGGGTAAATAAAGCTCCCCCTCTTCCCTTTTACAAAGCATTAACATTTTTGATTGTCACTTAACAAAACTGACATCAAATTAGCATAGGTAATCGGAAAAACTTCTTTCGGCGATCATAGCGCCATCTGTCACGAACTTCAAAAAATGTTTCAAACAAAAATTTCCTATTTGTTAACGCAGAATTCAAATCTGCATAATAAACTGGGGGGTGCTATTTAAGATTACGAAGTTACTCCCCTCTCCACCCCCGGGGGTGGGAGTGGGGGCATCCTAATCCTATTACTATCAAACAATAGTCTTAAAAAAATTTTAGGCGTATTTTTTCTTTTTTTCAATGTGTTTTGCATTTCGCGAGATATTTGGGCGGTACGGGTGGTCTGAAACACCCTGTATATTATATATTTACATTTTTGTTAAAAATGTTTTTTATGTCTATAACGTGTTCAGCACCCTAAAACATGTAAAATGACACCCACTTGCCAACGCACTGCATTTTCAATAGACATCAAAGATGGCGTCCATTTTCCAAAATGGCCACTCGCACAGAGCATCACCCGACTTTTTTTCAATCACTACGCGATTACCAACAATATCCAAATGAGTGAATCTCTGGTAAATGACTGACATACAGAAGCATTGCCAGCAAATGGACTAATAACTTCCTTCTACCGTAATAGCCTGATAAAAAATATTTTTTTAAAATCGGCCAGAAAGTAGTACTTTCCGGATTATTTTTAGACCAGAAAATGTCATTTTGACGGACTGAGCCGGAAAGTTATTGTGATAGCCCGGTAAAAGTTTTACCGGACTCATTTTTACTTTACCGGACTCATTTTTTATTTTCCGGCCTAGAATGGTCAATTGTTCTTCCCGTTTCTGGCCGATTTAAAAAAAAATATTGTACGTAATACGTCCCAAAAGTGCTTTTACTGGACTCGCAGGCTTGTAATTTGCCTACTTGTCCAGTAAAAGGTCACTTTCGGGACTTGTTACGTAAACTACTATTATTTCGATTTAAAAGCAATATGAAATGAATTTGGTAATCACACACCGCATTTAGAAATATGTAAATGATAACGGTGTGAACAATGGAGCTAATTTACATAGCAGTCGATAGAGTGACTGATCGTCCTGTTTTGTGTCAAATTAAAGAACAATTCAAAACCAATTGTAATAAAACTTTGATTTCCTTATAAATGAGTTGGGGGTGGACACGAATGCCATTTAATCTTAACACGTGTAGAGTTTTCAATGTAAAGACCGAAGGTACTCCTATACGGTTCACTCAGTTTTCCCATTTTCACTGTCAGTTAGAAACGCTATCCGTGCATGCTTACAAAAGAAGCTTCGTAAATTTGATAGCGAGAATTTGTGGATTGGGATTAATTAAGAGGGTATATGAGAAGGTCTTTAGAGTTAATTAAGTTTGAAGAAGTTTTAACTTATTTTATGCTTATGATTATAATTACAAACGACGCAGTTAAGTAATTACGTCACAAACATTATACTGTTATTACCTTTCCCCACGAAATTATTCGGAAGCAGTAAAGAAACTTCAATAAGAACTAAAACATGTTTCAATGAAAGAATCTCGTTTTATAAATGAAATTTGAAAATCTACACAATATATAAAAATACTAAACCACCTTTTCTATTTACAGAATCAAAGAAGCAACCTTTCAAAATGCCCACATTTAAGAAAACAGAAACTGAAAAGAAATAAAATGCAAAGATCATAATCAGCTTTGCGTTCAACATTGCGATGCAATTTTCTTTTATGATGAAGACAGTTTAACGAGTTTTCAACCGTACTAATTTTATTATATGGGAAAATAAAGTTCAAACAGAGCTTTTAGAAAAATATGCAACGTGTAAATACTCCAAAGTGAAAATACTGTAGCTGACTTCTTTACTTGTGCAATTAGCGTTTAAGAAATTGTGACAAATGAATAAATTTGTTTGTTGGAAAATTTCAGGTGTTGATATAAAAAATACTTTTACGTCAATGCTTGTATTTTAGTATTGTAATGAAGAAAATTCGTATATAAATAAAAGCGCATAGATTTTATTAGAGATTCGGCCGCAAATGCCATGAAAATTAAACCGTCACGTTGTCAGGCACTTAAAAACTGCTTTTAAGATGAAGATGAAATGAAAACTCCTCAGTTTTTGATATTTATGTATTGTCAAAAATAATCTTCCTGAACAAAGTCCAGGGATTTCTGTAGTCAGAACGGATAAATTACATGATTCCAACCTAATCAGCGTTCTTCAAATCACTCCACACATAAAACATATTTGAGGATTCTGGCAGAGGATGTGAAGCGACCTTAATCGCTGACCACATGGATCTTATTAGTTGGACGGGTGCTGTACACCAACAAAGAATGTGATGCGCGGCTTCGTCTTCAGTGACATTCCCCACAAACAGGAGTTTAGTCAGCCCTGTATGTTGCATGGGTTTATTCCTGAATGAACGTGTGGAATGGTTCTTTGAAGACAAGTCTACAAATAGGATTCGACACCCAACTTCACTCTTTCCTCCACATTCTCTCTTCTTCTCTCTTTCTTCCCTTGATGGACCAGGCCGGAGACTTTCGGATGTAGAGGGCTGTATTTCGGGCGGATGTTCAGCAGCAAGTCCTGAATATCTGTCCTCCTGGTGGCCGCCGATCGGTGCCTCTTCTGAAAACAGATAAACATACATCATGTTGGCAATTCGATATCTGCTGTTCAGAAAAATCGCAAAAGGAATGAAGTTATCTTCCAAACGTATCTGTTCCCTTTGCCCAACCAATGGAACGTCATCGTTGTGCATTGGGTCGGTGTTGGAGCACATAGATTGGAACAGAAGAGACCGGACTCGTCGGCAACCACAATTCTTCGTGTATCTCTTCTTGCATAAGCAAGGCATCAAGGACATCTGGGGCTTGGCTCTTGAGGGTGGTAATAGGAACCTCCAGCCTCAGTCTTCGAGTGACACCTTCGTTCCTAGCCACTGTTACTCCACTACGGCATCAGTTGGTGGTGCCAACCATAAAAGGCCATACTGGTTTATTCGCCCAATATCAACTTACATTACAACTAAATAACGCAGAGACTAAGTGGGAGGGTCAACAATGCAATGCAGTGATTTATCGACCCCTCTCCCCCTTTATTCAGGTTCGGTTGGAATTTTGTCTTGTACTGTGCGCATACATAAGAATTATTATTATTTCTAGATCGCTGCATGTTTGAGGTTCTGAACGCAGGTACCTCTTGGTTTATTACTAAATAGCGAGGTTTAATTTTAACAAACACGTGGATTCGACGACCAGTGAGCTAGCCAAGGGGGTTCTGCCCACTGTACGATCACTTAACACATTCAGTTTCATTAACCATTAGCAGATGTAGCTAAAATGGGAGTCTCGGTTTTTCAAAAACTGGCAGGCTCGCCGACTGCATACCTCACAGAAGTTCTCTAAAGCGCTGAAGCAGGAAACCAGGTAATGATAATATAATCGATTTTGGGTTTAGTGTAGTCCCATTGTCTGAGTAAGAATCAACTTTTGCACATGGTCAAGCATCCCTAGGTAGACCTCTATGGGGGTTGTTCGTATTAATTCGTGCAATACGTTTGTGGACAGCCTGGTTAAAAACCACCACAAAATAACGCTGTTGCAAAATGTAGATTTACTAACAGCTGCATGCAGACCTAGAACCGCCTTGGAACGGACTCTAATCTTTGTAAATCGTGGGATGACAGTGCCAGAACACGTAATTTACTTTTTCTGGGTGAATGAGCTTCCTCCAGCTTATTTTATGGTCATGCGTAACACTTAGATATTTTACTAACTCCGTAAATTCGAGTCACTAATGAAACTGCAATTTACAGTATAATAGGGCTTCCACTACGTGAACATTTAATATCGAATGGTGGCGATGCCATTACGGTATCATCGGAACCAATTTTAGCATACAGGTTGATGTTTGTAATTGAATACAAATCTTGTCCACTCGTAAGTAAAGTAATTCCAAAAAAGAACTACTTGAAGCGAAATGGCTACAAATCATTAAAAAGGAAGTAGGCAAATACGATATGAGGCAAGATGGCAACCACGTTCCCATTATTACAATTATAGCATTGCCTTGCGTGTGGCTGAAGAGGGTGTGCGTAGATGTAATGAAAATTTCTGGTTTGAAGAATTGCCGAATTGTTTAACCAATATATGTTATTATTAAGTGGTGACTTTTGAAAGACAACCAAGAGGTTACTAGTATTAATTTAATGTGTTTGCTCGCCCATCTTACTTACACACTCCCTCACTTTTCGCAGATGGGTATCAGCAGGTAGTTTATGTCTTATTGATGTTAAAGCATTAGCAATTTGAAGTTCATGGTCGAGAGCTTCTATAGGCTGAGGAAGATGTGCTATGTTTCTTATTCTTCTTTACAATACAGCAAGTCAGGACTTTTAACCGACCAATGAAAAGGGTTAACATGCGGCTTATTGAAGAATATGTAAAGAGACCTTTGCAACAAGATGCCGGAAATTGTTTTTCTGGAAAAGCAGGTTTTCTAGGTGTTGCAAAATATTCCATTAAGTAGTCAAAATTTCTCAAACGAACACGAATGGAAAGCTACTCCTAAGAGGAATGGTTGCTTATTTCGGCATAGTTCTGTTCGAAGTGTTTGGTGTCTTTCATGATAATTACGGATGTAGTAAGTATAGAGCATTCACTAGGGATATGGTGCACTGTCCCGTGGTCTTTGTAGAATCCTTTATAAGTTGGTAATTCCATCAAGACCATATGGCGCATGTGCTTGTGAAACCTTTAGGTTTTAGTGTCTTGAAGATCGTCGTCATGCACCTGTAAGTGTCCATCTTGCAGTCTGACGTGTTTATGCACAGAACTGTCAGTGCTGTTGCCGTATGTAACAACTCCTGTTGTAAACATCAGCGGTTTCCTTCCATAAAGTTTTAGTCCTTGAATTTTCTAATCCGCTCTTTCCAACCTTTGGCGTTATCCACTCAATGATAAGCGTTATGCATTGTTAAGTAAATTTTCTCGATGAAATGCTTTGCATTGAGTTTGCGCTTAATACAGAGGTCTCACGTTATTTACCGTAGTTTGATCCAGACTTTTGTTTTGTATCTCAGATATTGTGCATCGAAGGATGTCGTGTTATTGCTCCACAATCCTTTTATGGCAGGCGTGTGAAATTCGTCATTTTATCGTTAAACCTTCTTCAATTTGTTCTTATGTTCTCTGCAAGATATGCGAAATTGTTGATTTTATCAAAACGTATGGTTTTCAATTTATATACTTAGTTAAAATAAGTCGTTCTCTTCAAGTGCGGTGGTGACTTGTGGCTTGTTACCATTCCGTAAACTCAAAATCGGTGTTATACTATCCTTCAAGAGGATGTTGTACTTAGAAAAGAACATATTTCCTACTGGGAGCCCTTCTTATCCAACAACAGCTTCCTGGTTTTCCATATTTCTTCCATTCACCCCACTCCGCTCCTCTTCTCGCATGATATTTCCTAAACCATCCTATCCTCCTCCCTTAACTCTCTACACTCCTTTATCATATGGTCGCTTCCCTACATAACCTGCAGTTTATTTATTCCTCCTTTCTCCAGTACTTCTTTCCCAGCTCCTCGTTCCCGTATCTAAACTTGGCGATCATTTTTTCCCATCCCTCTTCAGGTATTTCGGTATCCCTTCTCCCTTAATCTGTCTGTAGTTGTCATAATACCTCGCCTCCTTTATTTTCGTCCACCCTTCTTGTTTTTGTACATCCCTGTTCCTTTTCTTAACCTCTCTACTTCTTCCTTAGCGTACCGGTTTCTCTTATAATATTCTGCCCTGCCAGCTTGTAATATCAACCCTAATAAGCCTAGTTGATAAACACAACTATTGTGGCCTGTTATTGTGAACTGCGAGCGATTAGGTAGAGGAAGAATGAAAATCGTCGGAAACCTCAGCGTAAATGAGTGCTGCAGGAAAAGGACTTCGTAAAGAAGTCTTCAATTGCAAAAGCCAGACGCATCTTGACGTCTTCAGAAATTCAATGATAGGAAAAGTACAGGGACAATTTAATCCTCACGTCTGAAAATGGACGGCAATCGAACGGAAAAGCTTGGAAAATTTGGTAGATATTATTTTATTTCACAAAATACTGGATAAGAAAGTAAGCTGTTGCTAATGAGTAAATCGCAATTAAGATTTCGCAGTATTATGTTTGGCTACTTAGAGGCAACATAATTGGAAATGAAGTGTTTTACCTTCAATCCATAAACATAAATAAGAATATTTGCACAATCCCACTTGAATTATTCTCTGCTTCTTGATGTGATCACTTAATAACGTAGTTAGACGGAAAAGTCTCAAAAAGGAAAACATAAATAATATTTCAAGCATTTTCCTTTTCTTTTACACGCTCCATTTATCACTCGTATCATACAGATAGAAAAACTGTTCACACAACTTGAGCTTAAACCCTCCATTTCTGCTCATTTGTTGAAAACGTATACATACAACACCATTTCTCGTGCCTTCACACATGAGTAACTTAAAAGAAAACCATAACATCGTTCATCCATCATAAATTTCCTGACACTTTAACAGCCACTTAAGACTATTTATTGTGGTTCAACACTGATTGTCACATCCACGACCGACGCACTAAATACCGGCAGTTTAATGTTTCCATATTGCAATTTACCGAAAACTTCAGTTGGAAAAGTGAAAACAAACTCTCACAGCTTTGACTTTATCTGGCAATATATTAAGGTTAAATTACAGCGAATAATAAAACCGCTCCGAGCATAAATTACTCAAACTTGCGAATAAATCAGCAAACTACGGGGATGATACCGAGGAGAATCGTTTAATCTAACATTTTGCATTTAATTTTTTTTTCTTCCTTTATTGTTACAGCTGATGATTGCTTCGCTGTTAATAAATTTTCCCATCCATTCAAATTTATAATGGCGCATAAATTTAATGGATTTTATATTGTACTTAACTACAGCTTCTGATGTAACTATTAAAGTTACTTTATGTTTTGTTTTAGGTAACTTACGATTGCCCGAAGCACTTTGGTTACGCTAACGTTAAACTTGTAGGAATTATTTGCAAATATTCCCTATAGGTTTCAGGCACTTGACATTAATAAGGTTGGTTTAAGGCGTATCTTTTATGTCAATGTCGTCAAATTCTCTTTTCTTTGTGTTTCTAGTCCTTTCATGCGAAGGCATCCATCGAAGCTCACGTTGAGCTTTCATCAATAAATAAGGTCGTTTATACAATTGGGGTATATTGACATGGAAACAGAAAAATTAAAGGAAATTGGTATAATTTTACGTGTGTAAATGGTAAAAAAGTTTTCACCTCTACTAAAGAACACGATGTGAATAATTGGAAAATGGGAAAAGTATTTATGATAATTTTCCAAAAAGTTGGTTCTTACTGCGTGAGAAATCTGCAACTGCATATATTGGTGAATAAATTAATGCAGAGGAATGCAGGAAGTTTCGAGTTTCGAGTGAAGTGAAGAAATTAAGAAATTGCAGTTTAGAAAAAAAACCCAAATGAATATTTAATATAATATAATATAATATAAATTAATATAATATAATATAATATAATATAATATAATATAATATAATATAATATAATATAATATAATATAATATAATATAATATAATATAATATAATATAATATAATATAAAATATAATATAATATAATATAATATAATATAATATAAATATATATTTTGCATTTTCCTGGGGAATTCTTGTTTAATTTATTTGGCGATACGGTTGACTTACAGAATGTTTCCTACATATTCTTCTACTGACAAAGCTCCTACCATCAATAACACTAAGTTTCGTGTGAGCGGCCCCCAAACTATTAGGTATAGTTTCTTATATGTGGTATGGTTTAAACTGTGTGATGCAGTAATATTTTTCGCCTTATCATCTACGTACGCTCACTTTGCGATCACCTGATAATTTAGAAAAATCGAGATTCACCCCTTCTTGAGGAAAAGCTCTTAGGAGAGTGTCGGATCTCTTGCAATGATTGTTGACGTTTAACTGTTTGGGTGTTGGCTGCAACGTCACAAATACTCAAGAGTTCATTTCGTACCTCAGAAGTCATGGTAGTGGGACCTCAAATCGGAATTGATGGTACGGTGATTACCTCTGTAGTTGGTCTCATGTTGACCACGTAACCACTTCTTCTAAGAGAAAAACTATACTATGAGATGCACATCAACATTAACGATTATAGAGTCTATTAATTAAGAAAAACTATACCATGGGAACACACAAATTAAAAATACAGCAAAATACAGTAACACGACATTACGCACAGTAATTCTATAAGAAGAAATATTTTGATGGCTTTGGCGGGTTCGGATTCGAATCCCGATGGAGTGATGTAAACTACCACAGAACAATATTGGGCTAATAATCGTAGTAGTTGATGCTCTCGATCCTCTTTCAAGGGGTGTAATTAAAGAAAAAGAAATTATAATTTATATTACTAGAAGCTTTATAAATATTTCATTGAAAATAGTTCTCCCTCTGGAAGAAGAGACTAATAAAATCAAAACATCTCATACTGGTATTGATGTATGTTTTCTTCCTAAGGACAAATTGAAGAAACTCTTGAATTGCATGGAGTTCTGCCAGCAAATATTTTGAGCTATGATTGGTCTAAAAAGGAGCAGTAGATACGGCCATAAAGTGATTCCAACAATTCATTAGTGGGATGTTTTGCGGAAAGACCTTGGGTAAAGTTGTAGTGAATAAGGTGGCTTTGAGTGCATTATAAGTTCAAAATTTTATTCTTGCCTACTTTCAGGCGTATTGCATTTGAGCATGCATCCCTTAGATCTTTACGTCTATCATCAAATAACAATTTTTTTATCTCTGAACACGACTCCCCTTATGTAACCATGAGACCATGCATACTTGTGGCCATAGAAAATCAAATGGAGGCAACTGACCATGCACTCAGCGAACCGACTCCTCAATTCTTTAGCAGACGCTCTGTTAGAATCTGGGAAAGATAATTTAAAGAGCGAATTCGGAAAAGTAATTTGACCTTTAAATAGAGACTACGTTTTAGATAATATATTTACAAACATAAATCACGATCCCAGTGTACAGTGCTTGATCTTGTAGAAGGGAGACGATTTCCAAATTCTGAAGTTTGGCATTGAACCCTCTGTAGAAGCTTGTTTTCATTCTGAGAATCTGAGAATTTTGGAAATAGTCTGGACAGCCATTGCGAATGCTATACAGTCGAAGGTGGACATTGTGTTTCAATTTTACAACAATTCAGGACGATCAAAAACATTATTTAGCCACATGTTTTTATCACCGAACAGAAGTTTGATATATGAATTGGGTAAGTATGTCACGGAATTTTAAAATTCTGACTTCAGATTCTGAAAGAGCATAAAAAAAGCTTAGATATTGATGTACTTAGCTTAACTCTACGAAAACACCGTCAAAATATAAAAGTTTGCTAAATATATAACTTCACAAAGTGTGGATGTCTGTTACTTTTTCCTGTAGACATTTTTGACATTCTGACTTCGAATTTTAGTAGAACATCTGGACGTCGAAAATATTGTTCATCATGGTAATGCAAGTTTGCGCAATGCGCATTCTCAACTAGTTAACGCTTAAATATGTATTTGGACTGCAGTATTGTTCGTTCTGGCAATGGTAGAAGAGCATTATCAATTTGTTTTAATAATGAGACTGGCTTGAAGATAAAAACCAGTTGACATTGCGCAAGCTGGCATTGCGTGATGTACAAAAACTTGCATTGCTATGCTGAACAATATTTTCGACCATTTCTTGGCCATTTTGACCACTTTCCTGATGAGAGATAAAAAATGTTCGATACAAAAATTTTGATGTTCTACTAGAATTCGAAGTCAGAATGTCAAAAATGTCTACAGGAAAAAAGCAACGAACATCTAGATATCCAGACATCCAGATTTTGCGAATTCATTCGAATATTTAAGGTAATGAAGTAATAAGCAACAAACAGCTAATTCGTGAAAATGGTAGAATTTTTATTTACATAAATTAAACCAAAGGCTGAAATGAAAAACTGTACTAATGAAGGCAAAACATCCAAAATAATTATGACGCATATCCCCGAAGTATGTTTCCGTCGTGCAATTGGGGGGTTGGGGGTGAGAAAACATCGAGTCCCCAAATAAGGACTTGGAAGATAAACATTCATATATTGTTCCCAGCACGCGTATCACATTGTATTAAAATGATCGCATTTATAGAAAATTCGTTCTGTTGCCAAACGTTTGATAATATTTCATTGGCTCATCATCCCCTTTATCAAATAATTTTCATTTCTTTCTAACCCTTAAGATATTATTTTCATGAGAGTGGTGCAGCAATGATGATGAAGCAAATAAAGGTTCTGGTCCAGGAACGAGAAAAAAAGTTGGTGTAACTGAAAGAAAAAAGTCTTTTTATGACGTGTTGTAACTTTATTTGTGGACAATCCTCGTACAATTGTTCCATTTTCTTTCGTTGTTCAATAGTATAAGTCAATGGAAATTTCTCTCCAAAACTACCCTGTGTAACATTTGCTTTTCATACTTTTCAGTTTAGTAAAGGAAGTGTATACCTTCAAAGACATTTTATTTGCTTTCGTATACTTTTCCAGTTGATATACTTATACATACTCAAACTTTCTATTAAATTAACATCTGACCTACCCACAGGTTAGTAGAAGTCTTTGGTGTTTCAAGAAATTATAATGTCCTTTGTTCGTTACCGTGCTCGTTATAAAAGCACAATTGTGCAACGAAGATATGGGTACATACATGCACGTGAAATTACGTTAAAGTTTTCGCAAAAAAATTAAGGTAATCATCATTAAAACCAGAGAAGCG
Organism: Pyrocoelia pectoralis; assembly: GCA_036250285.1. Lineage (NCBI taxonomy): Eukaryota > Metazoa > Arthropoda > Insecta > Coleoptera > Lampyridae > Pyrocoelia > Pyrocoelia pectoralis. Next base: position 15,150,325 of record CM070079.1, read on the forward strand.
AGCATAAAAATTAATTCAAGACTACGTTGAAGTACGACAAAAAGGAAATGTATATGTTTCTCGTTAATGAGACACCTTACAGCTGGTTCATACAGCAGGTGTGATAGTATTATGCAGTTTACCCAACTCCCCAAGGGCGGTTTCTGCAAAAACCCGTCTGCAGAAGATTGCTACTTCAAGTGTAGCTACTCTTACGTCGCTGGCCCCATCACCCCCTACGTCTGCCTGCTTGCCCCGATCGCACAATGAATGTGACTTTTTCTTTTATTGCGAACTTTTTACTGTTTTACATCGGAGTGTAAGGTATACTGCATGCATGTACAACGTTTTACTTGAATATTATTCGGAATTGGAACGAATACGTACAATTCATTTTAATTATTATTATCCCTATAGGATACTTTATATATTATCTTTTGCATTTCGGGAACACGAATTCACTTCGAAAATTAAATTCAATATTGATGAGGTTCTGCTCGCAGACAACGCAGCAATTTTCTAGATAAAAAGGTTATCCACTCGTTTCATGATGAAAAGGAAAATGAATTCATGTTTATTACGTGCGGTGGTGTAATTAAAGTTCAAGTACATTTAGATCTATTTGCTTTTAACTTGATAATTCAGTTATTAATAAAACTGTCTTATACATTTATCCAGAAATGATCAACTATACAAGTAACGTTCAAACAGTAAGAAAAACAGTAAGTTCAAAAAGAAAAACGCTTTAAAATCGGATAATAGGTGGACAATCGTGACCTACACAATATGTAATGGAAAAACTTTCGAATCCACTTACAATTATAATAATTACGTTTTGAGATCTCAAATTCAGCTGCTCCATGATGAAGGCCACTCCAGTCGACAAATTGCAGCCAAACTGAAACGAACTCCCAGGCAGCGTTATCGACTCTTTTTTAATCAATCTGGAAGGTTATGGCACCAAGAAGTCTTCGCGGACGAGACGTCCTAGAAAGCTAGACGCCAGAGCACATCGAAGAATTCATCGAGCTATATCGAACTCCCAGAAGTCGACACAAGATATCAAAAATGAATTATGTGTAGATATCAGCAAGAAAGCCGTTCTTCGGGCAATGAAGAGAGCTCGGCACATTGTCCGGCAAAGATTGAAGCCTGTGCCACAATTGAAGTAAATCCACATATGTAGTTGGTCGAAGAATCATTCATGATTTGGGCCGGCTTCTTTTCGTTCGGAAAGACCTCGCTCGCTTTCTGCAGCACCAAAATGAATTTAACGAATTATCAGAAACTCTTGGAAGACCGTCTTCTACCTCTTTTTGCGTGTTTTCCGAGAGCACAACACACGCGACCAGAAGCACAAACCTTTGGCTGAAGGACCAAAATATTCTGGTTTTGCATTGACTATCACGAAGCCCGGATCTCCATACAATTGAGAACTTATGGGGAATAATCGTGCGCGAGGTATACGGCGGAGGTAAGCATAGCTCAAAATTGCAATCCATAAAGCTTGGGACAACGTGAAGCCGGAAACACTTGTAAAGATATAGTATCAGTTTTTTTGGACGTCATTTGGACCTGTAATTTAGTTGGAAAAAAGTGGTAAAGTGAGTGAAATTAATAATACAAGAGAAAACGTCCAGGAAGATCTTGTATCACGCGATAATCTACCGGCGCAATGTCTGAATTAAGGTTTCATATCCATGTTTATTTATTTTATATAGGTACTTTATTTGGTTTCTTTAAACTTTCATTTATTTTGTAAGCAGAAAAGTTTCCTCTTTGGACAGAGATTTTTGTCGAACGAGGAAACAATAGGGAATCATGATTCATAAGGCATGAGAATCAGGTAGTTACGTAGAAAAATAATGCCAAAAGTGAAACATAATTAATTACTGTTATTCTTAATTGCCTTTATAGGGAGGGGGGGGGGGAAGATTTCAATCAATTCTGCTGCACCAAGCGAATTCCCTATATATCTACTTACAAAACTTTGATACTCGAACCTGGATTAAACCAGGAAGTCCATCGTTTTCGTACTCCTTCTGGAAACTTTTCTATGTATTCTCATAAGTGCTGGTTATAGCGTTTTATGAAAATAAATACCACACTAAATATGAAGGGTTTCATCGATTAGTTAAAAATATAATATAAAAATAAAATTATTTTGCTGCAATATTTACTATTTTAACAAAAGCTTTCTTATTCTTTACCCTAATTTAAAAAAAATGCTAGGTATTTCCCTTACCCACTTTTAACATCCCTCCCACACTCCTATAATCCTTCTTCCTCTTCCCCTACCTCTTCCATCCATTTTCCTACCTTGCCTTAATATCTCTCACCTACTTCATCCCTCTTCCCTTAACTCCTCAAATTCCCTGTGCATGTGCTCCACGTTCTCCCTATTCTTGCCACACAGTCCTCACGTCCTCTCAGCAGTACTTGTTTTCATTTCCGCAACTGTACCTCGCCACCACTTTTTTCTTTCTTGTAGTAAATCCCCCTCTTAAGTAACAGGGTACTCCATCCGTCATTATCTAACCGTACTTTCCGTGATATTTCTCCTCCATGTTACTCCTTCTTTCTAGCATATTTTCTTACAATACAAGATTACTTAAGTAAAATTGTAATGTGTTCTTTAAAAAAAATCGATGCAGTTAATTTAAATAATTAAAGAAAATAGTAATTAGTGGTCTACCAATTTGATGCGAAGACCTTTATAAAGTATAAATATAGAATACTGATAATAATAACTGTTTATTATACAGAGCTAAACATAATAAACACACTCAAAAAATTATAGAAAAAATATCTCATCCAACTGGGCAGTGGGTGGTAAAGTTCCAAGCATGCTTGCACAATAGCAAGGCTGATTCTCTGGATCAAATATAAACGAGACCTTGCCTTACCAGTTACTTGATGTAACCTTCTTCCCAAATCATTCAAGAATTCCACAGTTTCGGAGGTAAATAAACCAAGAGACTCTACGCTTATGGCTCTGTTGGATAATCTCTTCGTAATGACGAGGCTTCCGTTTTGACGCCACATTTTAGGATAAGCAGAAGTTTCCTTTGAACATGCTAATACTTGAGATGGGGCTAGAGTATCAGAGCAGTGACATCCCAAACTAGATTGCGACCCTTAGATCAAGGGATTAAGGTAACTCCGTCGGGTCTCTTTAATAATATTGATAATAATCATATATTTTCACTAAATTGAACTATTCATCTTATAACAGGAGAAATTAAAATTCAAGGAAGAAAATTAGTCACAGTTAATCGTAGGAATAAAACTATATTGTAGGAGAGACAAGTGGTGTAGTACTTACAGCTCTTGTGTATTGAATTTGTTTACTGTTTATCAAGTCTTTTTCTCTTTAATGAGGTTGACTTTCCTCATTTACAGAAAGGTTACAATGAAATAATTATTAATGTTGCCAGATTATTTGTCTACTAGAACTCACTGGCGAATCTAAAAAAAAATTGGAATTCATGAAAATCCTGTCCATTATCTCTCGACATGTGATCATTTGTTTCGAAATATTGCCTGAAACTCGTTTTGAAATTTGAAATCTTATAAAAATTTTATATTCGAATACGCTACTAGTTTCGTTTCTTATGAGTCATCTTCAGGGGTTACATAAGTTGCATAAGGGCGAAGTGACTAGGACAAAATAAAGATAATTAAGGGAAAACTTATTATATAAATCACGAGTTCATGTTGGTATAGTCAGGTAATCACAAAGGGGGTTAAGTGTAATAAATAAAACAACTCACAACCTCCCCTTAACCAATGATTTAATGAAGTCAGACTTTGTGGATGATGATTGTTGTTTTTTTAGGTAGGTACGAAGTACTGAAATATTAGCAATGGCAAAACTAGTAGTGAAGTACTTTTTAAAGTCAAACTTTAATTAATTTGGGATTCACCTACGTTACTGTTACACAACAAGTTGTTTTCCCAATTAATTACTTCAGTCATTCCACTACTTCGTACCTACCTAAAAAAACTAAAATCATCATCCATCAAAGCCTGACTTCATTAAATCATCGGTTAAGGCAGCGTTTCTCAACCTGTGGGGCGCGCCCCAATAGGGGGGCGCGATAATTCTAAAAGGGGGGCGCGAGCATATCAAAAAAAATAAGAAAAAATATTAAGAAAACCATTTGATTTAATAAAAAAAGGAATACATTATATTCTGATGAGAAACACTGGGTTAAGGGGAGGTTGTGAGTTGTTTTATTTATTATACATACAGGATGTACCAATCTTACGGCAAAGTTAGGTATATGGCTTATTTCAAGAGATATCAAAAAATGTTGTTAAGAAAAATATTAGATGTCTTTAAGAACCATTTTTGTAAATTATGTTGAACTATACAAGGTGTTGCATAACTCCGTTACAAACCAAACATATGATTTTTTAAATCAGAGCCCCTGCCTATTATGCCAAATTCGGATTGCCCACATTTTTTCGAATCTTTTGATATAAGGTTTTGCTACGTTATATAACAAGACACTACCAAAACCAGAGTTATTTTGTAACATTTAGTTTAATATTACGGTTAGGATTGTACTTTAGATGTCTTGTTTTATTTAGTATAAATAATTAGTTTCTCTACTTTAAATCATATCAGTATTTATTATTTATGATTTTTTGTTAAATTCAACGCTTGCTTTAACATAATAGATTAATAATTATATAGTTTAGAATAAATATTACAAAATAACTGTTTTTATAAACTTTGGGTATAGAGAATGCTTAACAAAAATTAAACCTACATAATCAATGATTCTATTTATGCAATTAAATGCAGGGTGTTCCATTTAAAAGAAGAAAGAAAATGAAAGATCCGAGTTTCGATCTACCCTGTACACAAAGAGAGAAAATAATTGAAATGTAATTGAATGAGGAGATATTACATCATATTACGAAACTCGATTAGCCAAGAAATTGTCTTTTTCTGTAACGTACAGACAGTAAGCTAGAGGGCGGTGATTTAGCTACGATTTTAACATAAACGTGTCCATAACTTTTAAAGGACTCTGTATAACGTAGCAAAACCTTATATCAAAAGATTCGAAAAAATATGGGCGATCCGGATTTGGCATAATAGGCAAGGGCTCTCATTTAAAAAATCATATGTTTGGTTTGTAATGGAGTTATGCAACACCTTGTATAGTTCAACATAATTTACAAATATGGTTCTTAAAGACATCTATTATTTTTCTTAACAACATTTTTTGATATCTCTTGAAATAAGCCATATACCGAACTTTGTCGTAAGGTTCTTTAATAATAATAATAATGTTTATTTAGTTAATTTAACTAATACATTCATCATACAGTTTATAATTACTTAAATTACTTAAATTACAAATTTTCCTTCACATAGTTGCTTAACATCCTTTTAAACGCATAATTGTTCTTTTCTTGCTTCAACTCATTAGGGAGATTATTATATAATTTTAGCCCTTTATACATAAAAGAATTTTGGGTTTTTGTTTTTGAGAATTTAGGTAACCTATAGTCTCCACAGTTCCTTGTGTTATGATCGTGAATTTGGTAATTACATGTAATAGCATAGACATGTACGAGGGCAGTAGACCACTACATGCTTTAAAGATTAGATTTAATGTAATAAAATAAATCCTTTGTTTTATACTTCGCCATTGCAGAGTATCTAACATTCCTGTAATTTTAGTGTATTTTGAACATTGCAATATGATTCACATTGCTTTCTTTTGTTGAATTTGTAGTTTTTTAATATCATAATCTGCACATAAAAATAGTATGCTAGCGCAATAATCAAAGTGTGGCGCAATGATCGTTTTATAAATAACAATTCTTGCTTGAAAGGATAATTTGTTAGATATTCTACTAAGTAGGCCAATTTTCCGTGCAACTTTTTTTATAAGATAATCAACGTATTCCCTAAAATTTAATTTGTCATCTATTATTACGCCTAAGTATTTAATTTGATTAACTCTTTCTAGTTCTTGATTTTCTATCATTACCTTAGTCAGCTCGATATTTTTATTCGATAACACAATATATTTAGTCTTAGATGTATTTAATTTCAATTTATTCGCTTGCAACCATTTAGTAATAATTTCAAGGTCAGAATTTAAGTTACTAATTGCTAAGTTTACGTTTTCATTTGCGCTGGACACTAACGTATCATCCGCAAATAGATTAAAATTACTATGATCCAGATTTAGTTCTAAGTCATTTTTGTATATTAAGAACAGTATAGGACCTAAAACAGACCCTTGGGGCACCCCTAAGTTGTTTTGAATTTCTGAAGACTCGCCACCCTTATATGAAGTTATCTGACTGCGCGATTTAAGATCATTTTGAAACCATTTGTGTTCAATACCACGGACACCATATTTTTTTAGTTTTTCTAACAGCGTTTTCCTGTCAATCGTCTCAAACGCTCTTTTATAGTCTAAAAACACTGCAACTACACTTTTATTTAGGTCAAGTTCACTTTCCATTTTGTAAGCACAAAGTTTATTGCAGTTTAGCATGAATGTTTACTTCGAAAACCGGATTGATTTTTACTTAGTAGATTGTTTTTTTCCAAAAACTTTTGCAACTGAATTTTAACTATAACTTCTATTATTTGTTCATAAATTGGTAACACATTGATAGGTCTAAATTCTTCACATTTTATTGTGTTTGGAATTTTCGGAACAGGTACAACTTTTGATTTTTTTCAGGATTCAGGAAAAATTCCAGATTCCAAAAGATGAGTACACCCTGTATAAATCACCTTATTAATATTACATGTGTATAAATTATTATCACACAATTAATTCATGTAGCCGACTCTGTTGAAATTTTGCATTTTTAAAACCAATTGCCGCAATTAGTGTCCCAATTACTAAAGGAAGAAAGGAGAGAAAGGAAGAAACGAGAAGGGAAATGCTACTACAATCTGCTATGTACAAATCTCTTTTTCTAATAGACTTATACCTACAGGAAAAATGACATTGTCCTTCCACTAATGATTTGGGTAAGAAGAATCTGGCACAGTGTCAACAAAGAGCTGTGGAATAAATTACAAGCAATTCAGCAATTAACTACAAAAATCCGAACTGATTTATTGAGCGCCGCGCTTAATGAGTTCAGTTGATTGGTGTTCAGTTGATTGGTTTTTGAAAAAGTCATAGAAAAATATAAGGCGCCACTTGAATGCTAGAATGTGTACAGTAGTTCAAAGGAAACAAAACACTTTAGTGTTCACTACATTAGTGTGATGAACGAAAACTGACTCTCAAAATTAACTCATTGCCAAACAAAGAACTATTTATTTGTTACGATTCCCTTGGTTATTTACTTTAGATCTTAATCTTAAACAGTAAGTTAATTAATTTAGTTTTTTTCTTTTACCCTTATATTATATTAACTTTTCAGTTAATAATTGATAAAGGAAACAATCATTTTCGAAAGCTCTAACTAAATTTACTTGCAGATAACATATAAAGGCGGCATCTTTGTTACTTTTTCTTTGTATTACATGTACTTATTAGCTGTGAATACCTATCCTTACTTTATTTCTATTTTTCCACATTTTTTTTTCGAGAAACTGAAAACAAAACTAGATACATCAGCATATTACGGAACCGCAACTAAATTATAAATGAAAACCAGTAGAGCTATCAAATTCCGGGAACTAAATCCGATTCGTAGTACAATGAAGTTCGTGCAGACAGTGGTAGATTGGTAATAACGTAATAAGACACTCAACCTTCCCCTTCAACAATAGTTTAATTAAATGATCGGCGTGATTAATTGGTTAAAACATGTTTCGAGATAATCCAATCCCATTTTCAAGCCAAAGTGTACAAAAAATGATCTTAGAGATAATTACAATAGAAAAACATTATAGCTGAGGGGAAACCATTAGTATAGAATTACATAAGATTCATAGTAAAATTGATAAAATTAATAGGGTTCTCTAAATGAGAAACTCGAGTTGGGCTAGAAGAGCCATGAATAAGACGATGAAAATAAATAAAATATGGAAAAATTAAATGAAAGCAGGTGGAGTACTTTGGCTTGAAAATGGGATTGGATTATCCCGAAACATGTCGCCCTACGTCCACTTAATTGCGTCAATCATTTAATTCAATTATTGTTGAAGGGGAAGGTTGAGTGTCTTATTACCAATCAATTTGATCCCCCTTAGAGATTCCCGGACTTCCTTATTAACACATTATTTTTTTTCCAAGAATTTTGTTGCTTAGGCAAGGTGTTCCCTGAATTAACTTAGCATTAACGACTCATTAAGATAAAATTCTAGTTCATAACCTTAATGTATAATTATCGTTTTTACCTAATAGCCTGTTCCATTTATTTCCTAAACGACGAAGTTTCCCTAACAGCCACTAAAACTTAAATACGCTTTCGGTTGTTGACAATAGTAGTTAAAGTAATTCCCAGTTGTTATATAATTTGAATTGAAGTCTTGCAAACTTTCTCTTCTGTTTAGTGATGTAACAAAACACATTTGTACTTTAAACAAATATTACCTAACTACACTTTTTTTTTAGATTTGTTAACGAACGAGTTATAATAGAAGTAATGAAATCGGGCAGTTTTGCCATTAAAGCAGTATTTATGTTTCTACTTTTATGTACAGTTGTTGTAAAGGGACAATGATTTTCAGGATTACTATGCTCTCGGCGGTAAGCTAGAATCTATAGACGTAAGAACCCAAATAAACTAACGTTTCGCAAGACTAATTGGATACCTTGTTAGTTACTATTAGAGAGGAACTTACGTGCAACCGTGATTGTTGTTTTAATAAGGATTTTGGTTTAAAAAGGAAATGTTATCTTTTAGCTAATAATATTTAAATATATTTTCAGTTTTATTTCAGAGCAGATAAAGGTAATAAGACAAGGAGAATTATTTTGAGGACATGCTAATGATTAATATTCAGTTTTATCCTCTACCACAAAGAATTACTGAACTAGAGAAGTTGTTACTCTAATACTGTAATTAGTAAAGCTCTTAGGTTACAACTAAATGGGATGCAATCCCATTTTACCCCGAACTTTCCCAAGACTCACAAACCGTGAATTCGGCTTGCGACACATTGTGTCCTATATACATATAGATATACACAAGCAAAGTGTTGTCAATTTCAATTTTAGTGAGTTAATAATTAAAACATTATAATAACGACTAGTTTCGACATAACGTCATCAACTCATCATCAAGCTGTTAAACAAAAGTGCGTAAGTATTTTGACTGTTAATAACGTATGTGCATTACCTTTAAAAGATGAAATGGTATGAATACACGATATAAATACTAAAGATAGGATGTTGCGCATGGTGGGCGGTCCGCAAATATGACGCGTGACGTCACTTGTAGAGTGAATTACATTTGAGGAATACTCATTTGATGTGTTTTTCGTCTGTACCGAGTTTATTTTTCGAGATACAAAAAATTTCATAAGATCAAATATGCTCCTTATGATGTCTTTTATATGTTAAAAATAATAGGGTAACTCAATCTCTCTCAGTTAACCTGAAAAATACTTGTATTAAGTAGCATAATTACATCTGATTGTGTTTGCGCCGCGACGACACAAAAACGGTGCTAGATAGAGGAAAATTGCATATGAACAAATTTGTAGAGCACAAAATTTACTAAAGAAAAGTCCGCGGTAGGGTGTCACGATCTTCGATAGTTAAAGAGTTACAGGTGTCCAAAATGATGCAAACGTTATTCGCGCAACTGTCCACACCGCTTTTTCCCAAACTAATGGAGATAATTACACCCTCCCGCGGACTTCTCTTTAGTAAATTTTGTGCTCTACAAATTTGTTCATATGCAATTTTCCTCTATCTACCGCCGTTTTGGTGTCGTCGCGGCGCAAACACCATCAGTTGTAATTATGATACTTTATAGGTACAAGTATGTTACGGGTTAACTCAGAGAGATTGAGCTACCGTCAGTGGCGGATTACGACCTCAGCGGCCCCTAGGCACTTATCAGTTCGCGGCCCCCTAACATGAACCACGGAACCAAGAATGTATAAAACCGGACCCCTAAATACCCTGATAAGGAATTTACTATTGCTCATAATTTTTTCTGCATTATATTATAATCTTGGAATCTAAAATGATCTTGACCTATAATTCATTTAATATTTTCCCACTATACAACTTGTATGATGGATATTAAATTAAAATCGACTAAAACAAGCAAAACCTGGCCTGGTAAAATTTGTGTATTCTTTCCTACAGGCCGTTTCAGATCAGTTCAATTAGGTTCAGTTCTGATCAGTTCAGCAAAATACAATAAAGAAGAAATCATCGTTCGCATAAAGTAAATTGATCCGGACGACAATAAAATATTCTTATCAAAAAAGATATATTTTCGAAGAATAAAAGTAGATACAGCACAGCCTGTGTTGCTAGATCGTGGGATTTCTCACTTTTCGTGAGAATTTCGAAGATTCAAAACTGAAAAAGGGAAAAAGATAAAAAAATTATCTCCAGAACAAATTCGTGATAATTTTCGTCAATGGTTTGCGTTGCGGCCCCTTGGAGCTTGCGGCCCCTAGGCATGTGCCTATCGTGCCTAATGGGTAATCCGCCACTGGCCACCGTATTATTTTTAAGATATAAAAGACACAAAATGAATTTTATCTTAATTTTATCATATTTTTTTTATTGGTTCCCTACTTTACCTTTTTTTATTGGTGCCCTACGTTACCTTTTTTATTTCACGTTTTTAAACCACGCCTCGATTTAAGTTATGTTCAATAAATAAATAAACGGTACATTTTTCCACCTTGTGTTATGATGTTCATGTTTGTGCAGATCAACAGGTAACCATTTTTTTTAAATGTAAATTACCACAAGGTGTTAAAAAAATAGAGTTAAGTGCGAAATTGTCTTGAATCCATCAATGAAATCACCCGCTTTCTCCTCGAACGCTGCGAAAACCATTATATATTTTAGACAGAGAAAAAATGAACTGAATCAATTTTGTAATGCACAAAATTTACTACAAAACAGTCCGCGGGAGGGTGTAATTATCTCAATCCCAGTAGCTCAATCTGTCTGAGTTAACCCGAAAATACTTGTATAAAGTATCATAATTACATCTGATGGTGTTTGCGCCGCGACGACACAAAAACGGCGCTAGATAGAGAAAAATTGCATATGAACAAATTTGTAGAGCACAAAATTTACTAAAAAAAAGTCCGCGGGAGGGTGTAATTATCTCCATTAGTTTGGGAAAATGCGGTGTGGACAGTTGCGCGAATAAGGTTTGCATCATTTTGGACGCCTGTAATTCTTAAACTATCGAAGATCGTGACACTTTTCTTTAGTAAATTTTATGCTCTACAAATTTGTTCATATGCAATTTTCCTCTATCTAGCACCGTTTTTGTGTCGTCGCGGCGCAAACACCATCAGATGTAATTATAATATTTTATACAAGTATTTTTCAGGTTAACTGAGAGAGATTGAGCTACCCTATTATTTTTTACATATAAAAGACATCATAAGGAGCATATTTGTTCTTATGGAATTTTTTGTATCTCGAAAAATAAACTCGGTACAGACGAAAAACACATCAAATGAGCATGTCGCAAATGTAATTCACTCTACGGGTGACGTCATGCGCACGGTCTGACGAAATCTGAACGTCGGAGCATCCGGCCCTGGTATGAATAGAATTAAGTTATGAAATTGTAAGTGTTACATGTTGATCAATTGTGGAGGCAAGGTCACTAAAATTTTAGGTTAACAATGATTACAATTAATTTTTTTTTGTTAATTAAGGGTTTAGATAAATTCTGTCAAATTTCGTAAAGTATATGTTAAAAATATAGGACAACGTTTCGCCAAACTTCCTTGTTGGCTTTTTCAAAGTCAAATTATGTGTAAATTGAGTATAAAAATTGAATTTTGTATAACAATTAAAATTATTCATGTCAAAATATGTGGTTATAAATTTAAAAATTTATATAATTAATAAATTTATAAACGTAGCTAATTTAAAAATTTATACCCACACATTTCGACATGAATAATTTTAATTGTTATACAAAATTCAATTTTTATACTCAATTTACATTAATTATACTTCTATCTTAAAAAAAACTGTGGTATCCTATTTATCAACTATTAAAATTAATTTTGGATACTTATGGGAAAAAATAGTTATCAAAGAACATTTTGCGTTAAAACTAATTATCATTATTACCAATTCAAAGGTTAAAATTGATGTTAGACGAATGAAATTAAAATAATAATTTAAAACGACGCACAATAACACATTTTGGATGGATTGATTTTAGAATGTAAGTGAGAAATTTGAAATTAGCATAAGTCACTTATACACATAGGTATGAAGATTACACAGGATAACAGTAACAGTATTTCTTCCTTGAATTGATAAAAACAAATAAACCAAGGATAGTGGTAATTGAAGAACACGGAAGGTGAAGAACAATAATGTAAAAGGAGGGTGTGTAATGTAGCGTACGTGGGCTATTGTAGGTTTTGGGGTAACTGAAATTGTTTTTTGTTAGAGCAAACAGAATTTCTGCACAAGGGAAGATGAGCTGATAAAGGTGATAATATTGTCATTCTGATTATCTTCAAGAGGCAAAAGATATCTTAAAGTGGGATGATTCTACTATCAATTATCTCTTCACAGGGAATTCATTTATTCCTATAAAGATCTACTTTCATACATTTCCACATTCCCTATTATTCTCTTATTTCGGTGGACCTGCAACTCCCCTGTTTATATGCTATTGGATCATTCACTTATCACCTACTGCTTAAACTTCACATTCACATCCACTTCGAACTTCAATTTTACGCACGCCACAATTCCTCCTCCGAAGATCTCATCAAACGTCACAACAACGGGTTCTCTCTACGATATGTTATTTGTCTCATCATTACCTTGCCATTTCTTCTATTCTGGATTTCTGGATTTCTGGATTACGATGGGAGGGTGGTCAAAAGTCCACGCGCACTTAGGCCACCTATTCGGGCCCTTTGTGCTGCCTCCCTGATTAGAGTCGTTCGACCCCGCAGCATCACTCAAGCCATCCCAGACGTGAGATAAACCTGAGGATGCTGGACGGGGAAGCGGCTCTAATCTTAGCCATGTCCGGCCAGGAGTCCCCCAACATGGATCGTCTTAATTCGACAAGTACGGGACACTCACAAAGTATGTGTTGCGCCGTCTCATCTTCTGTGTAGCATCCTCTACAGGATGGTGATTCAACCAAGCCCATGCGGTGCATGTGCTTGTTAAGTTTACAGTGCCCAGAAAGTATGCCCACAAGTAGCCGCAGGTTCTTTCTGGATAGCCCTGTGCAAAAACGCGCCAGGCTACGAGATGGTCCTCTGAAGGCCTCTCTCGCGTGACGGCATTCTGACATCAAGTTCCACCTAACCCTATGCTGGGCTTGGGTGTCTTGAGTTATTAAGTTGTTTACAGTTGATACTGTAAGTGGAAGAGCCTGCTCTGGACCATAAAACAGTTGTTTTGAGGCCAGTCGGGCTAACTTATCGGCTTTTTCATTGCCTGTTGTTCCAGCATGCCCTTTAACCCATACCAGTTCAAGGGTTTTGCTGTTTGTCAGTTGCTCCAGTATTTGGTGACACTCGGAATTCTTCTATCCAATTTCTATCCAATTTCTCCTAGAATGGCCGCCTTGTGTTAGATTTTTGGATTTACCACTTTCACATTCCAATTTCTTAAAAGAACCTTCCACAGTCTTTCATATTGCCCACTTTAATAACTTCCCATCCAACATTTATTTCAAAAAACCTTGGCTAACACCAAATTTCCTTTTCTGTTATACCGTCTCTTTTTCGCCCAAAGAAAACCTATAAAGTTGTTTACAAATTCACAAGCGATAACTGTCCTGCCAGTTACATTGCCCAAACCGGTCGTACTTTCAAAACTTGTTGGCTCGAACATATCAATTTAATTAAACAAGGTAGCTCCATTTTTTCTATTACATGCCAGCTTTCGCCTATCAAATCTTAAATAGGGACCTTATATGTGTAGCATAACATTGGAAAGCTCTCTAAAAATGATCTCAGTGATATAAACTTACCTAATCCATGAATAATTATAATAATAACAAACTTTCCTACTTAATTTTTAAGTTTAATTTAATTTAAGTGGAATTACTTACTTATTATTTATTCATTCACACTTATATAGTGGTACAATAATTAAATTTATGGGGGATAATATCTAACCCACGGGCGTAGCCAGGATTTAGTTTTGGGGGGGGTTTGGTTTGAAGTAAATAAGACAACAAAAATATACTTACATGAAATTTAGTATCTAAATATGTGCGCACGGTAATATTTTGCTTATTTCGGGGAGGGTTTGAACCCCCAAAACCCCCCCCCCCCCCCTTGGCTACGCCCGTGATCTAACCATAAATTCATTTTTGAGGAATCTTAAGATTAAAAAAAATTATATTATCTAATATTTATGAGTGAAATTAAATTAATTTAGACTAAAGAATTTTCGGACAATGTGACATGTTTGTAATAAAACAGCTCGTTGTATTACTACACATAATTTTGGATTTAAATTTAGTGATGTTAAATATGATTCAAATTTACAAGAAATTACACCTGTTGCCGAAATAACGATTGGAGTAATGTAGATTTTAGTCAAATTCCAAATTGCCATCATCTCAATTGCCAATGCTTCATATTTTCTGCGTTTCTCGTTTTCAGTTTTTATAATATTTGTGGATAATGGCACAGCAACATCAATGATGACAGCATGTTTATCTATTTTATTAATTATAACAATATCGGGTTTATTGTGTGAGACTTCTCTATCTGTTATAATTATTCTATCCCAATATAAGATGTATGAATCATTTTCTAATATCGCTTCCGGAATGTATTTATAATAAGGTTTAATACTGTTTATTAACTTTAAATTTTTCGCAATTTGTTGATGTAATATGATGTGCAAATCTGGTTATGTCTATAAAGATAGTCAATCGGTGCTAAATTAGAACAACCAGCTATAATGTGCTCTATGGTTTCATTATGGGAGAGACATTTTCTACATTTATCAGAGATTTCCAGATTCATTATGTGTCTTTTGTAATTATTTGTTGTAATGACACCCTCTTGAATTGCGCATATGAATCCTTCAGTTTCTGAATGTTCAAAATTTAATTTTGGTTCACAATCGAAACTTTTAAGTTTAAGATTTAGACCTGAATAATGTTTATCTAACCGAATGATATTATTAATGAGCAGATTTTCTAAAGAATAAAAATAATTTCGTAAAAGATTGATTTGATTTTTGCACAAATTAAATAAATTTATTAAACCGCGTCCTCCGTCTTTTCTTTTGAGATATAGTCTTTCGACAGAAGATTTTGGATGAAAATAGTTATATTTCTTTAGCATTTTTCTAGTTAATCTATCTAAATCATTCAAGTCAGTATCTGACCATTTTAAAATTCCAAACGAGTAGGATAATGTAGGAATAGCCCAAATGTTTATAGCAGAGATCATGTTCTTAGAATTTAGTTTTGTTTTTAATATCATTTTTAACTTTTCTATGTATCTTTGTTGAAATTCAGTTTTGAGTAATGAATTATTTAAAATAAAATTTTGTTTCATTCCTAAATATTTATAATACATGTTAGGTAATAATTGCGGTATTTCGTTTACTGATTAACAATTGGTACTCCTTTTATTATATTGATTTTAGAACATTTGTTTAAGCCAAATTCCATAGAAATATCTCGACTAAATATTTTTGTCGTTGAAATTAGATTGTCCAATTGAATTTCAGATCTAGAGAATAATTTTAAATCATCCATATACAGTAAATGTGTAATGGCAAGATTCTCTTTGGTATTTAAATTGAAACCAGAAAACGAATCATTTAATAATTTAGATAATGGATTTATTGCTAAACAAAACCATAGAGGACTTAAAGAGTCACCTTGAAAAATTCCCCGTTTAATTTTGATCATATCAAGTAAATGAGAACCATTGATAATGATTGTATTCCAGATGGACATCATGAAAGATAAAATATTAATGAATTTGTAATTAATTTTATAAATTCGTAAAATTTCTAATAGCCATTCATGAGGAATCGAGTCATACGCTTTTTTATAATCAATATAACACATATTTAGATTTCTTTTGTTGATCTTTGCATGTTTTGTAATAATTGTGTCAATTACCAACTGTTCTCGACAACCTTGTGCACCTTTGGTACATCCTTTTTGTTCAACACTAATAATGTTGTTTCTTTGACAATGATTTCGAATTTTTTGGCTTATGATAGATGTGAATAATTTATAAATTGTAGGTAAACAAGTAATTGGGCGATAATTTTTTGGTTCTAATGAGTCTCCATCTTTTAAGAGCATGTAAGTTACACCAGTACATAGAAATTTAGGTATTATAGATGGATTATTAAGTGCTTCATTAAACCAAAATAATATAGGAAGATGAATAGAAGTAAATTTTTTTAACCAATAATTTTGAATGTTATCTTTTCCTGGAGAACTCCAATTAGCACAAAATCGTAATGTATTTTTGAATTCATCTACATAAATTGAATTTTCTTCATTCCATTGATAATTTTCTGATTCATTTCTTAAAGCAGTTAACCAAAATGCATTTTTGTTATATGTAGAAGGGATATCCCACATTGTTTTCCAATATTGAAACATGTGATCATTTTTGGGAAGTTTATTACAAGTATTTAAAGGTGTTAGATATCTAAAAAATTTTGATGTGTTCTCCATAAACAATTTATTTTGGCGTTTCCTTTTCGTGCAGTTGCTGTATCGTTTCAAACGATGAGCAATTGCTTTCAGTTTTTGTTTTAAGTTATCTAAACAAATTACCAATTTCGAACTTAAGTTTTTGTCATAACTATTTAATTTAAATTTATGAAAGATTTGTTTTACCTTTACATATGTCACATTGTCCGGATTCTTAGTCAACATTGTCAAAATCCCTATATCTTTCCTAAGACCAAGAATCCTCTTTTCTAAGCGAATTTTCCAAGGCGGTTTTTCAAAATTAGAATTATTTGAATGATCAACTTCATACAAAATTTGTCCGTTTCTTTCAATTGTGATTGCAGCTGCACAATATGTAGCTAAGTGAATGTAATAAATCGAATTGTGATCTTTCAAATAATTTTCAATCACCTTGTTTAACATTTCTATAATGTTTTTGATTTTATAATAGCTGGAAAAATTTAGATTAGGAATTTTAGGTCTACATAAAGGATCACTATGTTCAAACAAACTGATTTTTCCCAAGAATTCACATTCAATTTGTTGGTATTCTACTTCAAAATTTATGTTATTTGAATTTTCAACGTGGGTATCTTGAATAGTTTGATCACATTCATTATTTTCTTCATAAGGTTGTAATTGAGATACCGAATTGGTAATATTATTTTTAATTTCTGTAAGTTCTGCTTCACTAATAAATTTTCTTTTTAAAATGACGTTTCTTCTGTCAACCGCATTTTGTTCGGATAAATTTAGATGTGGAAATTTTTCGGAAAGGGCTAAATGAAATTTTTTCCTCCATCCAGGTAATGGTGTGTCTATAGATTATTATTATTATTATTATTATTATTATTATTATTATTATTATTATTATTATTATTATTATTATGTACTTCGATTGTTATCGATACTCAGGCCAAGCCTGGTTAACTAATCGCACGGATCGAAATCAAGTAACAATTAGTCCTACTAATACATATATCTATATACAATATAAATTTGAAGTTGCTGTTAAAAAGTGAACATACTAAATACTATACACTTATTATGTTCATTAAATTAAATGACGTTGATAAAACCAACGCTGATCACATTTTAGATAATACATTTTAGATAATACATTTTAGATAATGTATTTGTTTGAGAAGCCTCGGTGTATTTGATCCCAATTTGTAAAAGCCACGTCCCGTCGACCCTCTTTCCGCGAAGGCATTAACATGAACGCAGCGTCGCGCATCAATAACAAAAAGAGACCCTATATTCCTAGGCTTCTCTGTTGGCGTCACTTATTCGTGACTTAGTGACTTTTTATAGAAAAGAAAAAATGAACATAATATGTATGTTTTGAAAAAGTGTTATGGTTATTGTGTAAGCGTTGTGTAAGCGTTGTTGTTTAGCTCGACGCATAGGTTGCACTCGAGTGGGTAATGTGTTGTTTGTGTTTTGTGTTAATTGCGAATTCTGATACTGTGAGTATATTGTGTGTTTACGTTTGAGTGCATGAGAACGAGTTAGAGGTGTTACATGAGTCATTGTTGAAGTGTTGTGTGTTGGTAATGGATTTTCTATAATATTATGTCGTGTATGCAACAGAGTTTCAATTTGTGAAGGGAGGATTGAGTGTTGTGTTTCATTTTGTGTTTGAATGGTATTAGTTGAAAGTGTGTGATGTGGTTCTGAGTGATGTGCGGTATCTTCCGTTATGTTTAGAAATTTTCTAACTATGTGGCAAGTGTTGATAATGACTGCCTTTTGTAATTGTATGTATATGTTCTTATCTAACCCTAAAATGTGCAAACTGTGATGTATTGTTTTTGGTATAACTCCGGTTGCACTAAGAACAATGGGTAGGTACTGTAAGAGCAGTTCCCATTCTCCATTGCGTTTTAAGTTCCTGAGCTATATCAGTGTATTTGCGATGTTTCTCTGCGTGTGTATTGGCTAAATTGTTTGTGTTGGGAACGGCAATATCTATTATGTATATGATTTTTTGTGTTTTATCTATAAGTGTTATATCTGGCCTATTGTTATATACAGTTTAATCTGTGACTAGTGTCCTATCCCAATATAGTTTGTGTGTGGTGTTTTCAAGTACAACTTGCGGTGTATATTTGTAATAGGGTGTGTTATCAGTAGAAAGGTTATGTTTTGTGGCGAGTTTTTGGTGTATTATCTTAGCTACCTGATCGTGTCTGTGTTTGTATTCTGTTATTATTATGTACCTACTTCGATTGTTATCGATACTCAGGCCAAGCCTGGTTAACTAATCGCACGGATCGAGATCAAGTTACGATTAGTCCTACTAATACATATATCTATACAATATAAATTTGAAGTTGCTGTTAAAAAGTGAACATACTAAATACTATAACATATTATGTTCATTAAATTAAATGACGTTGATAAAACCAACGCTGATCACATTTTAGATAATGTATTTGTTTGAGAAGCCTCGGTGTATTTGATCCCAATTTGTAAAAGCCACGTCCCGTCGACCCTCTTTCCGCGAAGGCATTAACATGAACGCAGCGTCGCGCATCAATAACAAAAAGAGACCCTATATTCCTATATTATTATTATTATTATAAGTTAACAAATTATTTAAAAATAACGTAGCAATTCCTCCTCCGGCAAGGCTAAAACTACACACGTTGATCAATTGTTCAATAAAATAGAGATTCCGCCAGTTTGATGGTTATGAGTGTTATGACTTATGGACTCACGGCGGTAAAATTAAGTGCTGCTCCCTGTGCATTAGATTATTGTGTGGTATCTAACTATAACAAAACTCGCTAAGAGGAATGAAATAATTTACGTTTATAAAGAAATAAATCGAAATGAAATACAAACGGCCAATGTAAAAATTCTTAGAACATTCCTTCACCATGCTGCAGCTGCGAGGAATTTCGTGAAGAAGATTAAGCTAGAATTAGAAACGCACTTTAGTAGAATTTGGACCATGTTTACTATTTTGAAATATTAACGCGTTTTTTCAAGTCCACACAGATTCTTAAAAATTCTTGTGGCAATTTCTTCTATTTTACGATTCGTTTGCGAAGCAATCTCAGCAGTTACCTCGTTTTGGCAACAAACAATAGATTTCTTATTCTTTACCCTTAGTAATTTAAAAAAATGCTATTTTCCCTATCCACTTACACTTTTGAATTCCCTCCGTTGCTCTCCCTGTCCTATAATCCTTCTTCTTCTTTCCCCATTCATTTTATTCCCTGCCCTCCTTCTCTCAATACCTCCTTTATATTTCCTTCTTCTTTCCTTAAGTCATCAAACTCCTTGAGCATGTGTTCCATGTTCTCTCAATCCTTGCCACACAGTCTGCATTTTCTCCTGACGTCCTCCCTCGCCACCATTTTTTTCCTCCTTATATTAGATCCTCCTCTTAAGCAACCTGGTAACCTGGCGACAGAAATAATCGTGTTTACAAGGTGAAATGTTCACAATTTGCGTCAGTGGCGGTAGATTGCCGACCTATGATTGTGCAATGGAGCAATAAAAAAAATCAGTGATGGTAAACCAATTTAAATGCCGGCGGGTTGTACAACCATCTGTCCTGAGGGATGTTTTGATATAGATGATAGTCTAAGTGCAGTGTAATATCATTATTACATTATATTGCCCGGTGGCATTAAAAAAATCGATTTGAGGCCTTACAATTTTGAAAGAAAAGATACGTTGTGTTCATGGTTGTAATATAGAATACATAAAGTTTTCTACCACCCCGCTACCAAAGACGTTAAGGTAACTAATGTTGTTTACAAAGTAACCTATACCGCGAAGTTGTTTGACAAAGTCAAATAAAACTTTGTTCATCAACAGAGCCGCCGGTCATATGTCACGAGGCACAAGAAGCGTGCATACACGTGAACAGCTAAATCGAAATGCTACGTAAGGTAAGCCCTCATTACCCAAGTAAAAATTAGCTACTCATGTGCGCATCCAATTAATTGCTATTAACTGTTAGTTTTGTGGAAATTCAAGTTACAATAATTGATGAAAGATAATACTTGGTCTGTTGCGAACTATAATTTAAGACAGAACACGTTCATATTTCAAGAAAAGATTTAATGTCCTAATTGAATAATGGTTAATTAATCTCTAATTACCAATATGAAATACTTTCATTTAAATTCTTGCATCTATATTACTTTATAATTTTTCATTTTATGCTGGAGAATTTCCACTCTTTCATAAATAAATCCAATCAAAGGCGCTAGAACCGAACGCTAATTAAAATCGAAGCGTGTTCAAGAAAATTTCGTGACTTAATAAAAATGTAGCTTAATATCAAACATCCTATTGAAACTCAATTTTTAAAAAAGTGAGTTTGAAGCTATGATAATCGCTATATTTGAGATGGGCAAATGTAATTCCGTTTGTCCCGTGATGATCCTAAAGTTTACATTTCAGACCCATAATTGGATCTCGCTACAAAAGTAAAATGGTTTCCGCAGACGACGAATTTCCCTATACTCGTCACACCGTGACTAATTTCAATGTTAAACACTCCCTTACTATTAGTAGGTATGTGGAAACAACCTTTTCTCTCAATTTACATTTAATTACTCAGATTGGACGGATACAACATACAAATTGAACCATTTGCATTTGCAGGACATTGCAATTTATCATCTGGATTCTGGATCACGATGGGAAGGTCGTCAGGCCACCTATTCGGGCCCTTTGTGCTACCTCCCTGTTTAGAGTCGCTTATCCCCGCAACATCGTTCTAGCCATCCCACACGTGATATAAACCTGGGGATGCTGGACGGGGAAGCGGCTCTGATCTTTGCCATGTCCGGCCAGGATTCCCCCAACATGGACCGTCTTAATTCGACGAGTACGAGACACTCACAAAGTATGTGTTGCGCTGTCTCGTCGTCTGTGTAGCATCCTCTACAGGATCAAGCTCATGAAAGTATGCCCACAAGTAGCCGCAGGTTCTTTCTGGATAGCCTTGTGCAAAAACACGCCGGGTTACAAGATGGTCCTCTAAAGGCTTCTCTCGTGTAACGGTAGTCTGACATCAAGTTCCACCTAGCCTTGTGTTAGGCTTGGGTGTCTTGAGTTATTAAGTTGTTTGCATAATATGCTTGGGTTTGGAACACTGTCACTTTTTGTTCCAGACTTACAGAGATTCTGCGACCCTTTCCATTACTCCCGTTCACTCCAGAGTCAGTGCCCTTAGTAGTTTTGGAGCCGTCTCTGTGTAATACAAGATTCCATCTAGCCTTTATTTTACTGTAATTGTTGTTTTAGTCTCATCGAGTGGGGATTGTTGTCTTAAACTTAAACAGTTTAGTAGGACAAACTGTATTGGTTATCTTCTCAGTTATCATGCCGATATTTTTATTTCTGGAGATTTGGTTGAAGATGAGTGAATGTTAGGACGATCCCTCCTTGCCGTTGACTCTTATCCGGTATGGCTCTCTGAGTGTTTAGTGGCGGTAGCTTCTAGAAAGTCTCCATAGCTGCCGTAGGGATTGTTATCATTGCTCCTCTAATTCCAAGGCAAGCCCTACGCTGCACTTTGCTAAGCATCTGTATGTTCTTCGGGGCGGTTTAATCATTCTAGAATATATCCAGTGATTCATCTTTCCACAAGGATTTTGTGACTTTGGTCGCTATCTTCCCTAGGTGTGGTTTGATGGTCAGTTCTTGATCTGACGTTATACCAAAATATTTACCCTCTTCCACTATCTGTAGCTTGGTGCCATACATTGCTACATTCTTTAGCTTTGTCGGCCCTTTTCTTCGTGAGAAGTGAATGAGGTTCCTTTTTGTTGAATTACCAGACAAGCCTTCTTCTCAGCACAATTAGAATGAAAGTTCACTCCACCACAACTAATACGATCTCGTCAAATCTGCTTTTTCTATTTAACACTATTTTTTCCATCCAGAAGTAACGTCAACAGAGCACAACCATCCCTTTTCGTATTAAAATGTTCCTGCGACACTGGATGACATCTACGACCACGAAATAGTGGTACTGGAAGTGGGGGGAGCTGAATATTCGATTGATAGACAGTAGGCAGCCAACAGAAGATGGTGGAGGAGGCTCATTCTATTCCCAGATGGTGGTAAAGATAGGTCTGGAGGTGTCATGGCCTTGGAGTGTGGTGGCCTTGAAGAGAAGAGAAGACACTGTAATAGTTCTGGAAAATACATTTTTAAAGTAAAATTTTCTTTGTACCGGGTGGCCAAATAAGCGAGGCAAGCGGCCGTATCTCAGGACTTGCTCATCTGAGAACAATGGAATTTTTTTTATTATTATAAATGTGGCCGAGTTTCTAGGATGGCCGCTAGGGGGCGTATTTGGTATAATAGTTCATAAAAGCTTAATTTTCTGGCTTAAAGTCCCAATAAAGTGGGTCTGAAAATATTGTCATGGCAATCTACGATCATTTTTGAATTAAAAACCTTACATCGATTTTTTTGACAGCTGTCAAATAAAGTGGTGGGGGAAGGTTTTACACCGAAAAAGAAAAATGCTTGTAGTGTCAGTTTGGCTTGGCCGATTTTACTGAAACAACTTTTGATTAAAAGAGAATTTTTGGAAGTATTTTTCTATAAAAATAAAACAACAATATATTTTTCCATTGTTCTGCGAGAGGGCGTTGATTTATAACTTACCCTATTTCTTTAAATATCTCTAAAAAGTTAAATGAAATCATATATTTTTTCTTACGATAATAAGTAGAGCACTGAAAACTAAAAAAAATAGTGAAAACTGCAAAACGATATCTCTATTTGTAACGAAGGTATTAACAAAAATGTTTAAATATCGTTTTGCGGTTTTTACTATTTTTTTTAGTTTTTAGTGCTCTACTTATTATCGTAAAAGAAAATATATGATTTCATTTAACTTTTTAGAGATATTTAAAGAAATAGGGTAAGTTATAGATCAACCCCCTCTCGCAGAACAATGGAAAAATATATTGTTGTTTTATTTTTATAGAAAAATACTTCCAAAAATTCTCTTTTAATCAAAAGTTGTTTCAGTAAAATCGGCCAAGCCAAATTGACACTACAAGCATTTTTCTTTTTCGGGGTAAAACCTTCCCCCACCACTTTATTTGACAGCTGTCAAAAAAATGGATGTAAGATTTTTTTATTCAAAAATGATCGAGATTGCCATGGCAATATTTTCGGACCCACTTCATTGGGATTTTAAGCGAGAAAATTAAGCATTTATGAACTATTATACCAAATACGCCCCCTAGCGGCCATCCTAGGAAGTCGAAAATAATTTCCAGAGTTTTTTTATGGCCACATTTATCATAATAAAAAAAATTCCATTGTTGTCAGATGAGCAAAGCCTGAGATACAGCCGCTTACTTCGCTTATTTGGCCACCCGGTACAGATCTGCATAGTTCTTTGTGTACGTTACATATGTATAAGGCTCCATATTAATGACAAGCTTAGATCGTATTAAAGAAAAGTGGACCGACTTGGCTGTACTAGTGTACTGCTCATCTAAAATTGTAATTTCTAAGCAGCAATCGTATGGCTGCACTTGTCAGTGGCGGATTTAGGGGGGGGGGGGGGGGGCTTTAAGGGCTGGTGCCCAGGGCGGCAAAAATTATGGGGCGGCAAAATTACGGGGCGCCAAAATTAATTGAAGGAATCTTTTTGAAAAAAATTGCTAAACAATGGAAAATAAAATTGAAGTAAAAATACGTCAATACGAGTTACAATTTAGATAAAAATCTCAAACATCATTTACGCTGCACTTTCAGTTTATTCAGTCGGGCTTATTTAAATATGGTCCTAATCAGATGGATTATCCTATTTGGCCTTTGGCCACAGGCTTTCTAAGAATTTGCATGACCATTTGCCGCTTCTCGTCGTCCAGATGTAAGTAGTATGTTTTATTGTTTTATTAATGAAATAAATTCTATTTATTTTTAATAAAAATGTTTTCTGGACTTCAGACTTGCATAAATACCTAAGGTCTATTCCTGTGGGCGGCAGAAGCATAAATATGCCTCTGGCACTTGTTACTTTTTATCACATGCGGGTTAAACGACAGTTTTGCATCAAAGTAAATGCCAAGATCTTCAGTAAACTCACAAAGTATGTGGTGCGCCGTCTCGTCGTCTGTGTAGCATTTTCTACAGTCGACTGCGGTGCACGTGCTTGTTTAATTTACAGTGCCCAGAATGTATACTCACAAGTAGTCGCAGGTTCTTCCTTGATAGACATGTGCAGAAACATGCCAAGCTGCGAGATGGTTCCCTGAGGGCTTCTCTCGCATGACGACAATGTAACATCAAGTGCCACCTAACCATGTGCTGGGCTTTGGTGTCTAGAGTTATTAAGTTGTTTACAGTTACTGTAAGTGGAAGAGCTGGGTTGCTTGCTTAAAACTATAAGAAGTTCTCTCATAAATAACATTTTCACTAATATATTCCGTACAAAAATGAATGAAAACCTTATTTTCTCCTCTCCATTTTAAGGTGCGTTATTACACAAACGTCTCAAAAGAAAAATGTTTGCATGAAGGAGCACCCCTAATTTTCCAAAAGGAATTCACTGCATATTACGGAACAGTTCTTGAATACCAATATCATAATTCCGGTAAATACGCACAATTTTAAATAAAAAGCTACATTTCAACGATTACGCGTACTATTTCAAGGGGATTTTTCTCTGATTGGCATCAGGACGCAGTAGACGTTAGTAGGTAGAGTAATATAATCTATGATTGACTTAGTTCGGAGATGGCGAAGTTTGTAATGCGATTGCGAACTAGTTTCTAACTAGTATTTCAGTTTAAATTACCTAATCCGACTGACTTTTCAGTACGTTCAGTAATGGGGTAATGCAAAGCTCGTAAGACCGAGTGCAAGGTTTGATCAAAGGGGGCACTGATTTAGCATGTAAAAAAAATCCTTCGTACACGACTTCTCTTTGATTGTAAGACTCGTAGTCATGCAAGCATACAATTCGAAATCATCTCATCATTATTAATGGCAATTCAAAAACAGTTTCAAGTTGTAAAATACATTGCATATAATAGCATCTACTAATGAATTCATGCGAAAGATGACTTGAATTATTCAAAGCTGTATGTAAACTCGCCAAGTAAGTACTGTAGAGGGAGTACATTAATCTCTTCGTGGCGTCCAATAGTTTGACCGTCTAGACGTAGGGTACTGAAATGCAATTACATGTGCTGGTTACACGTTGCATTTTTTCCTGCGTAATAACATAACGAGCAGGGGGAGTATCTTGATATCGCTCGGGGGCCTCGTACGTACATATTTTTATTTGAGCCATTTGTAAGTAACGGATCTCGCGCGGACTTCGTTTCGAAGACAACCTTACACGAAATGGGAATTGATTTCAATTATACCAAATGAGATCGTAAATCTTCGCGTGGTTTAAACTTGTGGTGGTAAATTACAAGTACCTTCAGCCAGGAAGCTAATTACAAACAGTTTCGTCTAGAATGAAGTTATTCTTTCGAAAGAACTACCCCCCTTTGTAGCCAATCATGCAGAAATCTAGCTAGACACCGAAGGAATAATTATAACTTCTCAAGCGATGGATTAAATAAAATATTATCTATACGTTTTCGATCCCTTTTTTTTCGATAACAGTCTATCTGAATATAAATTTGTACGTTTTTGGTTTTGTTAGCTTTATTAACGCTTTTATCTCTTGTTAGGGAAACAATGTTATTATACCGCAAGTTTTGTTCTGAAAAGGTAATAACAGACGAAAAGTTTGTTAATTATCCAAATAAGTTCGTGAATGTACTAAATCCTTTAGGAAATACAATGGTTCGGTGTGTATTTTAAAACTTCTCTATAATGCATTACGAAACAGATCTAAATCAGTGATTATTTATTATTCCCAATGCTTCATAATAACATTAATTAAATTTATATGCTTGTTATTTGCTTAAAATTCGAAAATTTCCTAATTTAGAATGATTTTTATTCCAAAGTCACACGGGAAACGATCACCTGCAGCGTGTCATTACATTGATTCAATTAATTATAAAGGTTGTTGTTATCGTTGACACAAATCTCATTGTGTTCAGGCTGGGCTAAAATTATATTTTTAATTTGCTGTACAAGTTAAATATACAGATAACACACACACCATACACTACAGCCTCCATGTCACTGAGCAGTGAGATACGAATAACAAAGTATTTCAGTCTCCTACTAGGGCTGGCAAGAGTCGGAGCTGTTCTTTTCTGGGTTTGCATGAGTCATGTAAAAGCTTGTCTGGTTGGAACCATGCCCATGATCTTTGGTTAAAGAGCAACGGTCGTTCCTCCTTATACCACGAAATCGCGGTTAGTTGGTGTAGTGGTAATGTTGCCGGTTTCAAGCTAGAATGAGTGCGTGGCATGCTCTGGCGTGCCGGGAATGGCGTGTGCTGCAGTTGCCCCTTGATGCAGTGGGGATATCGTAACTGAGCTAATATCGTCGTCTCTGCAATTCTAATTTGTTATATAAAGCGTTTTTGGGGTATAATTTAGGTCAATACACACTTTTAGGTTCGAACATCTAACGTCTGGCTCCTAGTGACTTTCAACCGCTCTGGTCCCCCAACATTGGCTCAACGAGTAGTACAACCCTTCCTCTCGCACCTGAGAAATATAGCACTGCTGCAAAAGAAACCATAGCTAAGAATAGTTAGATTAGATAGTACTTTGTGGCTAAATAGGATAGTTGTGCAGGCTAGATAGTTGTACCATTGTTTATATATGCTTATAGATGCTTATAGTTAGCCGATGCGTCTGGACGATTTGAGAGCAAACAATTGCGAAAAGTAAGTGATGCCATCTGGCAATGGATGATTTATTTAGATTATAAAAAACCCTTGTGACATTGGCGACTATAACCACCGGTGGTATAAGGTTTTAGAGTGAACCCGTTTCACTTTAGAAAGGTTTGAACCTAAGGCAATCATTACATTATTCCCAATATCTGCTGAGTTCAAAAGATTGCCGTCGAAATAGTAGTGCAAGATATGCACCATATAGAAATTGGGAAAAGCACTTCTGCTAATATAGTTCCCATAAAATGGCGTCTCCAGGAGAATGAGAAAGATCTATCACGAACAAACCTATAAAGAGTCGAGATGGGAAACTTCCACTACCTTAACATGTTTCGAAATGATGTATGGTAAATTATTATGAAAATTCTTTGGCTACAGCAGCGTATTGACTAACTTTCTTCAAGAACATTGAGTCTGTACAAGAAGAGACAGAAAAATGATTAAAAGGTATACGACTAAAAGAATGTTTTTGTTAAGATTAATTGGAGCACACAGGACCACATCAGCAAAACATGTGGAAGCTGACTCGGCCGTCAGGTGAAAAGTCTGACTTGGAGTTACTATCTATGCATTGTGTTGAAATACTGCTCTAAATTTATTGATGTGCTATTATACAGGGTTTTCATCAATGTCTGACCCCCACGTGATCAACTTTAAATTTCGCGCTTTAAATATGCTTTCTTTATGTTGGTAGTTATTGAGCAGGTCAAAGAAAATAAATTACTAAATTGTAATAGTTACTTTTATAACCTAATATTTGCGTTATAGTCTTCGAATGTCCTCTAAATTATCTTAGATAAACATTTAAAAAAGTTCTTTTCAGAGCTCTTAACGTTACGAAGCAATTGTGAAGTAAGTTAGCAATACTTTTTAAGGTGGTTGTCATTTTAGACACTCTAAAGTATATTCAAATTCAAGGCGAACTACATGTAAACGCAATACAAACTGCGCCCCCGACAAGACTCTCGCTTGACATTCGCCACACGTTACAACAGAGAATAGATCACGCGTCTGTTGGTTTTTGTTTTAGTTCGCCTTTGATTTGAATACACATTAGTAAACTCTCTAGAGAAAATTAATCAGGTTTGTTATCGTGCATCTTTAGTTGCCTAAGCACCTGCAATCACGTGGGGGTCGAACATTGATGAATACTCTGTAGTTCATTATTACCTACATTTCTATTCATTATGATTGTGTGTAAGTAGAAATTTCTATTTAATAAGTACCGTATGTTTCAGAAATATTCAAAAATTTTAGCAACAGATTACATTGTACATAATACCATTGAATCATACATCTTTCACTCAACGATAATACTAAATATCGAATTTTGGAAGTAATAAACAATATAAGTAGTACAATTATTAGTAATAGCGTTGAGTGAAAGATACCACTCGGAATGTATCAATATCATTCCGGTGCATACAAAGTATATCTATCGAAAGATAAATGAGATAATCATATTTTTTATACACAGTTGATTAGGGATCTACCTATATAATTACAGGAGACGTTCTTCATTCAATTTTCTACCTTGCTGAGGTGGAGCTGTAGTGTATTAGATGCAACAGTAGGGTCTTTGTGTGATGCTAATATTGCGGCGTCGTCTGCAAATGTAGGTGCTAATATGCCATTACTGGTTGATAGATCAGCCTTATAGAGGAGGTAAAGTAGCGGCCCCAGAACGCTGCCTTGAGGAACTCCGGCGTTTATTTTGAACAGTGGTGTTTGTTCATTAAGGTATTTTACAAAGAAATAGCGATCTTTGAGGTAGGAGTGAAGGATTTAATGCATAGTTGATAGGCAAGGATTTTTTTATTTTGAATTTTTGGAAGATGGAAGATAAATATTGTCCAAGCTTTTGTAATAAAGAATTATTCGACAAGGGTGTCTCCGGATGGGGTTGCGCACTAAACTTTTTTATTTGGGAGTTTTCGACAAAATGTTATTCTTCATAAAAAGTTTTGCTTGTCCTGAAACTTATTTTTAGCCTACTTTCGATTTTTTAAAATCAAGTAGGCCTTTACAGTTGAGCAAAAACTATTTTCATTTTAGGTAATGTACCTTTTCTGTTCACAGTATGCCAAACTGTTGTTAAGAAAAGTTGTTCAGAATGAAAAGTTATGGCCATATGCAAAAAAATAAGTTTCAGGCCAAGCAAAACTTTTTATGAAGAATAACATTTTGCCGAAAACTCCAAAATAAAAAAGTTTACAAGAGTGCGCAATCCCATCCCGGGACACCCTGTATATTGTAGATACTGATCATGATGTTTGAAGAACTATGACAACTTCTAATACTCGACTCACTGATATCTTAATTAGGTACTACAAATTCTAGATAATTCAATTTCTGATACCACCTTATAATGGAAAAGTCGATAGGGAATTAAGTGTTAAAGTGTAAACCAGATAACATAAAAAAGTTATGAAATGCGTTGGTTCCTTACAACAATGCAGATATATGCAGTTTCTCTGTGTACTTATAGGTAAATTGTGAAAGTTGACGAACAAAAAGTAAATACTTAATGTGTTCTTAACAGTGACGTTGTTGAGAGCATCATCGGGAATGTTTACCATGTGGTTATCACCAATCCTTCCTCAACTTACTGATCCTGACGCACCGCTTGGAGTAACCTTAACCGAGGTAGATCTCCCCAGTTTCTTCACTTAATGTAGTCCAATGTATTTGTAGGATGATATATCGTGGTTGGTAGCTTCTGAAAAGATTGGAGACATACTAGGTTGTCTAGTAGCTGCATATTTCACAGATTATGTCGGTCGAAAGGTCGTTTTGTTGTTCGCCGCTGTTCCCATCTTGGTTTCTTGGATCATTCTTGCAATATTTGTGGTACATCCAAGTGTTCTTATTTCCGCACGGGTTTTAGGCGGAATTGGAAGTGGCTGCTCTTTTGTTGTACGTTGTTGGATATTATATTAGTATTCGTTTAATTAGAAGATTTGCAGGTTACACCAATGTATATAGGGGAGGTATCCGAAAAAGATGCCAGAGGAAGATTGGTTACCCTACAAAGTGTTTTGTCCGTTATGGGAAACGCGATCGTGTTAATTGTCGGACCATTTATTAATTATTATCATTTATTATTACTTTGCGGCATCTTTCCGGCAATATATCTGGTATTATTCTTTTTTATGCCAGAAACTCCCTTTTTCTTGGTGAAAATTGGAAATATTGATGCTGCGAGACAGAATGTACGGAAGCTATGGCAGAGAAATGCAGATCCGTTGATGATCGAAGATAAAATTGACGAAATTAGAGCAAGCGTGGCGCATGATATGGAGAACAAAGCGAATTTGTGGGAAATGTTTAGTAATAAAGTGTACAGAAAACCGTTATTAATTACGTTGGGTGAGTCTCTATATCTACTACTAAAGCTGGTAAAAGTATAATTTGCCACATTTTAGGGTTAAGGACGGTATTGGTATGCAGTGGTATTTTTGTGCTGGTCAGTTACTTACAAATGATAATTGGATCAAGCCATAGTATAATTTCCCCAGAAGTTTCGAGCATAATCTTCGGAACGATACAAGTACCATCAGGTAAATTTTGAAATTTGGCTCCACCACTTTCCTACTTAAAATTTCAGTAATTCTCGCTTCTGTATTGGTTGATAATTTAGGACGTAGACCACTTCTGATAATCTCCTCAATCGGAAGTGCTCTCACTCTAACCGCCGAGGGAGTCTATTTTTACTTGCAGGACCATACTGAGGCAGATATTAACAAAATTTCATGGTTACCGACAACCAGCATGGCGCTCTATTTATTTCTGGTGTATTTTGGCATATACGTGCTGCCGGGGGTTGTGATGTCCGAGTTGTTTGCCATTAACATGAAGACATCATCGTGCGCCTTTATATGTATTTATGGATCTCTGCTAGGATTTATCGTGTCCAAATCCTTTCAGCCCATGTCCACCAATTTGGGAAAACACGCACCGTTTTGGATTTTTGCTAGCGTGTGTTTCTTGGGAAGTTTGTTCGGTTTCTTTATTCTTCCAGAAACGAAAGGAAAATCGTTCTTAGAGATACAACAAATGTTAAATAAGAATAAGAATTTATCACCACGTACACAGGGTGTAGAAAACAATTCAACAATAAATAATTATCACTGAAAAACTTGGCTCTTTCATCGGGGGGTGAGAACGCGATCGCGCGCCTTTGCGCGTTTCGATCCGCGGAACTGCAACCTTTCGAGGTACGGAGTTCCGGGTTTTTGCTTTTGTTTCCTGTTTCGTGCGCCTATCCCACCTGACAGTACTTGCCTCAACCCCTTTCGAGTGGGATGAATCAGGATGATGCACAATAAAAGTTCGCGGTGCCCTAAAACGAAAAGTTGAAGTTTAAGCGTCGCAATTTTTCGTGTGCTCGTAATACCCGCGACGGCCAGTCGGGCGAGATAAGCGGCGACGCGACGTTCCGAAATGTGTCGTTCAATCGTTTGAGAAAAGTAAGTTTTTCTCTCGGTGAAGGGGGTAAAGCGGCGGGGGAGGAAGTTTTCGAACATGTCTGGCACACATTTTTCGTCTTTCGAGCGAACCGGAAGTGATAGAAGGGTAGTATTTTTTAAATTCGGGCGACGCTTCGGCACTACGACGAATGCGTATCCTGAAATTTCTTCCGCCTACACCGAAGGGGGTACAAATGTGAGTGGAAGTTTACGCATTTTAACCTAACTTTGAACAGTTATAGAATTCGCCATTCGCCATCGTAGGGTGCCAGTTTTTTGCATGCGAACAATAATAATCTTATAAGGATGACGACATTTCAAATTAATTCCATGAACCATCTTCAGGGCTCCAAGTGAGAAACAATTGAATTCGCACCGTTAGCGAACGGTAAGTGCGGTTTCTTACATTCGATCGACGTTGCGGAATTAAAACGTTCCTTCACGCTAAAATGTTGCTACTCGAATCGAAAGGGTTGAAAAGGGGTGGGGATGGAAATGTGCACATTTTAACGCAACTTTGGACAGATATAAGTAGAAGGGCAATTTTACACCTTAGAGTGCCAACTTTTTGAATGTGTTAGACCTTCTCAGCGATTGCATAAGAGTACCGCGACGGCGACATTGTAAATTCATTGCACGAATCATCTTCAGGGTTTTAATGGCTAAAAAGTTAAATTCTTCCTGTGAACGATTAGGATGAATTAGTAGGATGTGGTTTTTTAGGATTTGAATAAATTGGCGTTGTTTCAACAAAGTCAAATAATGATAACCCCTCCCCCGCCATTCAGCCTACAATCCCGTCTATTCATGTAAGTATGCCATGTCGCATATCGTTTTTATATCATTTTTACCGATATAGACGAAGATGGTATGGATTTGAGAGACATGCTTTTCGCCTTGCACTGACAATAATCCTTTTCACGAGTTTCATGTCATTTTAAGTTAATTTGAACCAATAGGAACGAATATCGTAGGTATACATTTTGTAAGCATCCCTTACACAAACAATATAAATGCAGCTCAAACAGCTTCCAGCACTCCCATCCCCTAAATTTTACTGTGCATTCCAGATGCATATAATACATCATGTATTTACCACCCTCCAACTCTTTCACATAACACAAACAATGCCGAAACGTCTACAGAAGGCCCACAGTGGTGATATTTGGCATATGGCTGTTATTTGTTATGGCACAACTAACAAAATAAGTGACGACGTTTCAGAACGACATCATGTTACAATTTTTTTTAGATTTTTGGACAACGATTCTCTATAGACGCCACTCCCCTTATGCGAAGTTGCACCGTTTCGGAGATATCGTTCACCTTCAAAAAACAATTTTTCACACTTTTCCAAAGAATAATTATTATGTATTCTAAAAGCAAGATCTTTTGACAATATAAAGCCAACTGACGTCGATTCCTGTAAACTATCCCTGTTTTCATATAAATAAAGACATTGTAAAAGTATTATTTCTTAATAATGCTTCAATAGATATGTGTATAGTATTTGTAACGTTTTTAAAATACCTTTATTTGTGTAATGGTACTAGTACCCGTCAATTATTTCGTGTTAAAATGAGAGGATTTAAAAATATAACGGCGTACCATAGTGGAAGAAGTTGTAAGAAAAATGCAGTGTTTGAAATGGGAACTAGTTAGTGAAAGACTGGTCATGCCCTGTTTACTTTCTTTCACTTGGTTCGGTTGCTCAATTAATTTTATGTGGTCCGTAGTAACTTTTTCTTGCGGTTAATGATAAAGACTGTATTCATTTAACATCAATGGTCATGATTTTTGTCGGGGTTGCTAGGCGGTAAGTTTGAACCTTCTTTACTATAGCTGGGCAATAAACAAAGTCGAAAAACGGCACTTGTAACGGCGGAGCTCACAAAATGAATTTACTACGTTCCTCCTTGGTATGATTCATTAATAGCAGAACTTATACTTATAGATTACGTAGCGCCCATTTTTCAGTTCATGGATAACACTAAAGCACAGTATACGTCTTACGAATGAAGTAGCTCAGTTATCTTGACTCAACTTGTATTATTGAATATTTTAGACGTTCAAGTAAGTATTTAGTTTCAACCTATTGCTTATAGCTATAAATATATAAACGGGGATGCACGCGATTCTCGCGTTTTGCGTGCTTTGGGGGGAGGGGGTATCTGTGATTGTAGGTTGTAATAGCTTTTGTTTTAAAATATCACACCTTGTTGAGCTGGCTTAGTTGCTTGAAAAAAGAAAAAAATTACATTTTTGTACCTTTTCAGATCTTTGACCCTGTAGGTATCTGTAATTTAGCAAATTATTAAAGTAACTAAAATAAAGGATTACATTTACTTACATTTGACGTAAAAATCACAAAAATGGGTTGATATTTGGTAAAGATATACGAATTCGTTCCTACCTACTTAAAGTAAATGTTTACCAATTATTAAAAAAAATGTAAAATGCAAACTTTTTGGAATAGATTTGAGACCAAAAATACATAATGGCCCTTTCACAATGTTAATTACGTCTTTGCACATAGTCTTTGCCCAAAAATTAACGAAAATATAGAGTAAAGTAGCCGATTGTGGAATAGGTTGCCGAATGTGGAATACCCCTGTTTTGGGAAAACTATATGCCCCATCTATATTCCAATAGTGTAGTTATATACTACTTGAAGTACCTTTACTTATAATGTAAACTGCAAACCAGAATTTATTCCTAACCTAAAATTTTTCTTACGAACGTCATTTTATCGTGGTGCGACTTTTTTGAGGTGAGTGCATAAACGTTTTGTTTTGATAAATATCACAAGTATCTTTCATTGACAATTTTGGGTGTTGATAAGGTAATAAATGTTTGTGTGTACCCTATGATTAATTTTGATGAAAAATTTGTTGTTAAGAATTTGCAACTGTTTAAAGTAAAATATTGATTAGCCTGTATTGTGGAATACGAAAGGGTATTTGAATGTGGAATATACCTACATCCGACGTTTCAGTTCAGGATGACTCTGATGGTGAACATTTTTCAGAGAAAATGCAACCAAATGAAAACCCCATGTGCCTGTTTTGTGACCAAAGATTTGCAAATGATACTCGAGGAGAAATATGGATCATTTGCGCAATGTGCCAATGTTGGGCACATGAGGAATGTGCCGGGGCAGAAAAGGAGCCGTACATTTGTGATTTTTGTACTAGATAAATCAGTTTAAATCTAGATATTTTTTTATTTCGCTTTGTTTTTTAAAATTATGTTTATTTCTGTATTTAAGAATTACCTTTGTTATTTTGTTAACCTTCATTGAGGAATAAAGTTTTATTTTCATTATTAACAAATATAAACACAATATTTATTTCTAACATTGAAATTAGTCCTATCCCACTTTAGAGTACACTGGTATTCCACATTTCAGACCCATTTTTTGAGTTCAGTAAAAGTCATTTCCTGTAATTTTTTTCTTTTTTAACATGTTTACGTCATTCAATTTGTCTAAACTTTTGGCCACAAATTAACAACCCCTTAGTTCATCCATACCCAAAACGACATAAATTAGAATTATTATTTTCATTTTTTTTACCCATTAAAACAAAATGGTATTCCACAATCGGCTACTTTACTCTAATAAATTCCGTGTGAACTTCATAAGGATAGTTTAGAATGAATTTTGAATGTAAAAGAACTCAATTTGGACACTGGCAACTTTTTGGGAATACGAATGGCCTTAGGAAGAACGTTTTAACATTCATCTTTAACTATAGTAAAACTAAAAATACCATAAAACATAAAATGTACAAATAGAAGCTGGTCTAATGTTGCATAACATCTGTTTTATAGAAAGACCTTCTCTACCTTAAACAGTTTCAAATTTTTGTTTATTTCACTAACGAAAGGCCTCATTTACACGTATATGTACAGCAGTAAATATGGATTTTACTTCCTCTTAATTACAATATAAGTTGTATATTTAGAAGTATAGTCAAAGTATAGGTATTCTCTTTGGTATAGTGTAACGTAACAATACACTTGCCACCTACTTTCATCAATAGATATTAAGTTAAATATGTAGGTAGACAAAAACATTTTTCTCGGTGAAAACATTCGACTATATATGTTACCTACGACGACATCGTCCATCGTTCAAAATCTCTAAATTCGAAATAAGCACACAAACATGTACATTTCGAAAGTTACCGAAAGAAGGTATCGGGACACATAAATTAGTCTACGATGCATGCTGTTACTACTTTTTAATCATTTTAACCATGAAAATGTTAACGCGAGGCATAATAGAATCATTTTTCATCATTTGAATAACTTTTCAACTTGAAATAATTAAATTTCCATGTTATCGAGAAAAAGTTTCCGATACTTGTCATTTTGAAAATTTTCGCGAAAATACTTTCTGGCATCGTTTTAATGTTCGAAATGGGTTAAGGACCTCGGACAGACAAACTTTGCATGTTTACACAAAATTTTCACCCAAAAATAAGCACAAATAGCGAATTCTATTTTACACGTAATCTCCATAAGGAAACTTTGAACGTATTTTCTAAGTAAAGAAAATATATTTAGACACAAATACCGCTTGAATAAGATGACGGACTTTTATACTAAAATGTTTAAAACCAAAGAGTATCTAAAATAAGAGAAGCAACGCCATTAAAAACACTGTAGTTTAATAAGGTGTGTTGCCTAACCAAATATTATCGAATTTACAACGTTTATTTGTACGCCACATACCTGAGGCGATAATTGTTTAATTACAAAAAGGACAACTACCTGGAAGTTTTGAAATTTAAAGCAAAGATATCTCAATGTTGCCGAATCTTTGTCACATAACTTTCTATACAAAAATCTGCAACCTTCATTATTATTGCTACCCGATATTTATATTGGATACTTAGGTACTTTGTTTAAAATTTCGGAGCTTG
Source organism: Pyrocoelia pectoralis (assembly GCA_036250285.1). Classification (NCBI taxonomy): domain Eukaryota; kingdom Metazoa; phylum Arthropoda; class Insecta; order Coleoptera; family Lampyridae; genus Pyrocoelia; species Pyrocoelia pectoralis. The sequence continues at coordinate 15,187,329 of CM070079.1, forward strand.
TAATGAAATATTTAAAACAAAACAATATCAAAATAATAGTTTTAAAATTGTACCTATGAGTTCGTACAAAAAAACAACTTTTAAAATTTTTTACGCGCTCCTCTTAAAATGATTTAATTTTTTGCTTTTTACAGTTTCTAGGGGTTTTGATGTTTTTAAATTTTGTGAAAAAATTTTCAGAGTTTTGTATAGCTTGCATTTCATTAAATGCCGAATTAAAAACAATTTATGGCAGTGGCAACTATTAACTTCTTGCAACCAATTGGGTTCTGAAATATTTACAATATTTATACTATTTACAATTAAATTTTTCATAAAATTTGAAGATGTTTGATGTTCTTTGAAATACGCATAAAAAAAATTTAACAATGTTGTTAGGTAGGTACTACTCTAACACCAGTGACCGACGGCTTTTTTTAAAAACGTTTGCTCTCGTGTTAAAAGAAAAGTTTGGAGTACCACAATACTGTAACCACTTATCACAACGTGCATTATAAGTGGGGAATCGAAAAAAACTTAGATATGTTCGCATTTCGGCGACTTAACTCGCAATTGATATACACACACGAATTAAACAATGTTTAAAATAATTATGTAAACTAAAAATAAAAACAACAACCACCAAGAAGTACTTACGTCAACTTTATAAAAAAAGCTGAATAGTACTTCGGGGTAGGTACTTTAAAACAGGTCATTAAATGATTGTACACCTTATAATTCAACTAGGAATTTACCTCATAATGTACCGAGTTTATAAATAAATAGGGTTGTATGAGCAAAAAAACAAATCATTTAAAAGGAAAATTACAAATGTCATTGGTCTCGCGATGAGACAAATGCTCAAAGACAGGACACAGCGCAAAGGATTAAGATCAAATTTAATTATACAAAGAGTACGTAACATACATACTTAAAAAAATGCAGTATGTACTTCAATATTAAAAACTCGGTAGAAAAAAGTTCAAAAGATATACAAAATATGTATTACAAAAAGACCGTGAGAGAAATTCTCGAGACCACCTCCGGGTTAATGTTGGAATGTAATAAATTTAATAATAACATTTTAATAATTAATGTAGGTACCTATTCCTTAAAACCTAATTACCATTTGTTTAGTACAATCCTTGTTTATGTAAACAAGGGTACAATTAACTTATCAGAGCAATCCAGCCATTAGTCATTAAACAAACTAAATGTGGCAACCTTGCAAATACTTATAACAGACTTACCATAAAGATTTCTGTAAATTTTCAATGGAAGACAATGGGTACATTCAGCGGACGTAACCGTTACAAAACTGTTGTGAAGACGTCTCTTTTTAGGACCGCTACTTTTACAACGTGTTGTGTAGCGGTCGCCATTTTTCGTAGCGCATTTTGCTTTCGCTACTTGAGGTGAACCTATGCAGTGGAAAAGTGTATGTCAGACGACGTAAGAACTGTTACGGTAGCGTATCGGGAGCGTAGCTGTATATGCTCACGTTCTCTGAATGCACCCAATATTTAAAGTACATTTAAAGGGACGCCTAGTTCTGGCTACGTCTACGCGAGGGCCCGATCGTGGAGTCCTAGCGGACGAGTTCTTATCTTAGATCATATATACTCCGTAGATAAAGCATTGGCCTTTTATTTTGTGCCAGCTTGAATGACAAGAAACTAAATATTGGTTTCATGAAGAGCGTTCGGCATATGCGCATTAAAGCACACTCGTAATCTGAGCCTATAGCTGTCGGTTCTGGAAACCGTGTTTAAAGTACGCATGTGGGAGTCGCCTTTAAAGGCAAAAAAGATATCGTTCTCTGTCTGGCATCTTGGCTCATTTTCTATACATGGCAAGAAAGGCTAATGCTCTATCTACGGAGTATATATGATCTAAGGTTCTTATAGCCTATACGCATAAATCCTATACCACTGTTTCTCTTATTTTAGATACTCTTTGTTAAAACTTACTTTGAAAAAAATTAGTGCAGATATACCCTGTTCAAGTCACCAGCCGTTGCACGTCATAGCTTAAAAGTTACTAAATCAATGACGTTGTAATCAGCGTTGTCAAATGTACGTGTTGTCAAACTGACATTTTTAGGTTAGGAACAAATAGATACTGTATTACTGTATACCTATGTAATAATAAAATATAACCACTAATGTAGACATAAACAAAATAAGAGTACTGATAAGTACTGTTTTTAGTAAGGCAATTTAAAAAAAATAGGTTAAGTGCGTACCGGTGAATTTAACAAAGTAAACAAAACTTGACTTGACGTGACAACATCGAGATATTTTATGAGTTTAGATTCGCACTACGTTTTAAGTTGTAAGTACGAAGTGCATAGTGTGCGACAAGGATAAAATATGGTCGCTAACCCTACACGATTAATGACTTTTAATACCAACTGTACTTACGATGACATTTTGGCTTTAATGCAAATTTTATTAAAGTTGCTTAGTAAATTATAATTATAGTATTGGTACACGAATAATGACGTGCAACGGCTGGTCACTTGAACAGGGTATATTTACGTGGTTTGCGGAGTATCTATAATTGTAGCATTAATTTGTAGGTTATAAATTTATAATAGCCTTGGTTTTAAAATATCACATCCGTATTCGTCAGGATTCGGCGACTGTCGGAAAAGTGCACAGCAACACAAACATATACACATCTTTCGGTAATTATATAGTGATTATTTTAGTCTATCTTAAGCCTGATGATGTCGTGCAACTTTATGTCAATTAAAATTCTGTCAATGCTACAACTAATAAAATTACTTATCAGTTCCTTTACATTGATCCTTGTTTATCGGTACATCAATCATTTGCTCCATTAAATAAATTCATCAGAGTGAATATGAATACTAATAATATTGTTGAACGTTTTTTAATAATAATAATAATGCTTTATTGTGAAATATAAAGTAACATCACAAATGGAATAGGGTTCGCTTAGTTACGTTTCGCTGCGCAAAGGTCAGCTTCTTCAGACGTTAATTTATGTGTTAAGCTGACCTTTGCGCAGCGAAAAGTAACGTAAATTAATGTTCATTAACTATTTTGGGACATTTCCCCAATAAAATTGAAGAATTAACTGGTACAATTCTTCAAAAACCTTCAACTACAAGAAGCAACCAGTCCCTGCTATTTATATTACATTAATAATATTAAACATTGCAATGCGTCATGGTCCTGTTTGAAGTCCTCTTCTTACCTCTACCGTTTTAGGAGCCGCTCGAAGGTAATAAAAAAAAAACCAAAGCGTTCTCAAGTTGTTCTTTGTCCCAAGTATTAACTCTTTTAGTGATATTTTGACGTGCGTTAAAACATTGTTTAATATACATGCATTGTATCTTAAGAGCTTCCATCAAGACTTATTTATATAGTCTTTTAATCCACTTGTTAAGAGAGCTCTAACTTTTACTACTCTGTAAATTTTATTTTAAATATTTGTTAAAATTGGATAAAGGGATTTTTTACGAAATGTAAGCAATTTACATGTATAAATAATTAGAAAGCTCCCCTGTGAGCGAATTAAAAAGTGTACAGTCAATTTATGCCGTGAAGATTTATATGCGTTAAATGGTAGATAAAAACACACAACACTCAAACCCTCATATTTTACATACTTCGGAATTCTATAATACCTGACCTACTCTGACTTTTGTTTTCGAATTCAGAAAAAAACGCAAAAATGCGAACTTTTTGTTTACTTTTCATGTGACGCGGCGCGTGGAAACTTCTTACATAACAATTTAATTCTACCCTATATATTTCTCCATGTTTTTAATGTTACACTCTGCATTTTCAATTAGCCAACTAGTTTCCTAATGTGACTGTCCTAATGTGACTGTTCCTTGTTAGTAAGTTGTGTCTTTTGGTAGTTGATTGATGGGTTCCATAGTTAGTTATTTGTTTTAAATTCTAAAATTCTTTTGCTCTAAATGGGGTCAACATTATCGTTTAAGGAGGGTGAAGTCTCGAAACCTTCCCCATGGACAGTTTATTTTAGTAATATTTAAGATTAACGATTATTAGAAACTAGCCTGATGATGATAATGATTTTATGTTATCGAAACATGTCGCTAAGCTAAATCTAGTGAAATAAACTATCCATGGGGAAGGTTTCGAGACTTAAACGATATCTGGTAGTTACCTAACTTCCCGAAATCGTTGTGTCGATGAATTTTTAAAATTGCCTTTGATTACCAAAATGCAAATGTGAGAGTTATACAAAGTTCACTTTCCAAGATTTTATATTGAAACTTGAGAATCTCAATATAACATTAAACTTTTATCACTTTTTTCTGGTACCCCCACTCAGTAGGTATCATATTTAAAAATTAAATCTTTTTTTCTAAATAACCTAATTTAGCTTGAAATCTACCTTTAATTGGTAATAACGGGTTAAACATTACCTTTTAACATTTAATGTAATTTTTGTCCGTCTGATTTATCCCCCGAAATACATTTAAAATTTCCTTCTTTATTTAGACCCAAACCTGAGTTTACATAAGCTCCTAGATTTTAATTACTATTAGGAAGAATATTCACTTCTGCCTTTTATCTTATTCACTGTTATGCTTCATTTTGAAGTTTTTTTTGTTTAGGTTTGACAAAAATGATATTAGTAGATACTTCATTTTAATATAAACGCAAATTATAACCTAAGAGTACCAATTTTATAACCGATGATTACTTAATTATTGTAGAATAGAAGGTTATTCCTTCTTTATCCCGACTACTTTCTGGAGTCCACAGAAGTAATCGATATCTCTACGTGAATGAATTAGTAATAAGTGAGATAACCTCCTTAGATAAAATGTATATCTTTCTGTTTTAAGTTTTTAAAACCTTACCGGTGACCGACCCTGAAAAGCGAATAACGTGTGTATAAGATAATTAGTAGTAACATAATTTGAAGTGGAAGTTCAAAGGAGAAGGAAAATAGATAACACGAGGGAAGATATAATAAGAAGAGACAGGGATGTTCAGATCCGGGAAAGAAGGAGGAAAGTCAGAGAAGGGAAATATAATGGCAGGTACGAGGAAATTGTAGGGGAGGGTGTGCCGAGGTACTTGAGGAGTGGATTGTGCTTGAAAAAGAAGAGGCTGATAGCGAGGTTCAGGTGTGGGAATGAAGAGAGAGAGATCAACTACTGGGCGGAAGATGAAGAAAGAAAATGTAGGTTGTGCGGAGTGGGTTGTGAAAATCTGGAACATATTATGTTAGGGGAGTGTGATGTGTTGAAGGAAGAACGAAGGAGTAGGAAGAAGATTTAGGGGAAGAAGGGGAAGGGTTATGCAGGATGGAGGATGTTGTAGAGAGAAGAAGAAGGATGGTAAAGGTAGTAGGAGAAAAGGAAGAGTATTGGGGAAGGTCAAAGGGAAAGTTAGTTTACCGCCCTTATGTTAAGACAAATGTGGGTGGGTTTTTATTTCTTTTTCTGTTGTGTTGTTTTATTTTATGATTATGTACTACAGAACTTACATCTAAGTTGAACTTAGATAGTGGAGGGTTAGACGCATGGGTTTAGTTATAATTATGTATATTTGCTTGTTAATTTCTTTTAGTGTAAAACGAGCAGAGGTGACTCATTTGTAAAATTACTTTTTAAACAAATAAATTGATTGATTGATTGCATAATTAATACTTAGGTACCTGATTGATGTACACTACAGGTTGAGGTACCACCAATAATACTGTTCTTGTTGTTGATACCTGATTGTGCCACTCGCAAATTTCCTATACTTATATTCAAAACTTGTTGTTTATAGGAATTTGACTTTAACCGCCATTCTTCTAAAGGGGAATACCTCACCAAGTACCTACCATAAGGAGGACACCGTTTTTTTGTCGTTTCTTTTTATTTTGTATTTCATTAGAATTACTGTACAGATCGGTATATTTCATTATGCATTTTATAACTTTCAGCTGGATAATTTAATCTTTGATGTCCCGCTAACTACCCCGGTCTTATACAGGTTAACCACTCCTATATGGTGATTTTTATAATAAGGTGGGGAGCACTTTCGTAGTCCTAAAGATAGTTATTTCGCTACATCATCCCCTATCGGCTCGTCTGTAAATTGAAACTGGTTCGTGAAATTTGTTTTTAGGTTATTTTGATTAATTAACCACCTGCAATGGTGTACCAGGGCCGTAAATCGACTTTTTAAGAATGATAAGGATGCAAACCTTTTTCATGTAAAACCTTCTAAACGATCATGCGTCCAGAGTCCTAGTTTTAGATTTTGCATTTCTGTTCGGTGTTCAGCAAATCAAATAAGGGGTTCTTCAACATTCGAATTCCCCGTCGCATTCCATGGTTTTCCATTGGAGGTAACCTCTAACTAATGGTTTCTATGGATAAACAGATGTTGCGAAATTGGGGAACTTTCATGATAAAAACTTTCAGCCAAGTCTTGCCGTTAACCAATTGCATGGCAACCATTTCAAAATTATGATAACGTATCTTCTAGTTAATATCCTAAAACACATCAAAAGTGTTTTGATTTGTTGTATTGTTATATGTTATAACGTCAAGCGAAAAATCCAAAAAGTTTTTTCAAGAAGAAATTATAAGAAAAACGTAACAAAAATTTCCTCATAACGCTTCAATTAATACAATGAAGATACTTTTTTCATAATCCATGTAGCCATTTTTGCAATATAAACGGGGGTACACGCGATTCTCGCGTTTTGCGTGCGTTGGGGGGAGGGGGTATCTGTGATTGTAGGTTGTAATAGCTTTTGTTTTAAAATATCACACCTTGTTGAGCTGGCTTAGTTGCTTGAAAAAAGAAAAAAAATTTACGTTTTTGTACCTTTTCAAGTTATTAAAGTAACTAAAATAAAGGATTACATTTACATACTTACATTTGACGTAAAAATCACAAAAATGGGTTGATATTTGGTAAAGATATACGAATTCGTTCCTACCTACTTAAAGTAAATTTTTACCAATTATTAAAAAAAATGTAAAATGCAAACTTTTTGGAATAGATTTGAAACCAAAAATACATAATGGCCCTTTCACAATGTTAATTACGTCTTTGCACATAGTCTTTGCCCAAAAATTAACGAAAATATAACAAATTCCGTGTGAACTTCATAAGGATAGTTTAGAATGAATTTTGAATGTAAAAGAACTCAATTTGGACACTGGCAACTTTTTGGGAATACGAATGGCCTTAGGGAGAACGTTTTAACATTCATCTTTAACTATAGTAAAACTAAAAATACCATAAAACATAAAATGTACAAATAGAAGCTGGTCTAACGTTGCATAACATCTGTTTTATAGAAAGACCTTCTCTACCTTAAACAGTTTCAAATTTTTGTTTATTTCTGTAACTAAAGGCCACCCTTTACACGTATATGTACAGCAGTAAATATGGATTTGACTTCCTCTTAATTACAATATAAGTTGTATATTTAGAAGTATGGTCAAAGTATAGGTATTCTCTTTGGTATAGGTAGTGTAACGTAACAATACACTTGCCACCTACTTTCATCAATAGATATTAAGTTAAATATGTAGACAAAAACATTTTTCTCGGTGAAAACATTCGACTATATATGTTACCTACGACATCGTTCATCGTTCAAAATCTCTAAATTCGAAATAAGCACACAAACATGTACATTTCGAAAGTTACCGAAAGAAGGTATCGGGACACATAAATTAGTCTACGATGAATGCTGTTACTACTTTTTACATCATTTTAACCATGATAATGTTAACGCGAGGCACAATAGAATCATTTTTCATCATTTAAAATTTAAATAACTTTTCAACTTGAAATAATTAAATTTCCATGTTATCGAGAAAAAGTTTCCGATCTTGTCATTTTGAAAATTTTCGCGAAAATACTTTCTGCCATTGTTTTAATGTTCGAAATGGGTTAAGGACCTCGGACAGACAAACTTTGCATGTTTACACAAAATTTTCACCCAAAAGTAAGCACAAATAGCGAATTCTATTTTACACGTAATCTCCATAAGGAAACTTTGAACGTATTTTCTAAGTAAAGAAAATATATTTAGACACAAATACCGCTTGAATAAGATGACGGACTTTTATACTAAAATGTTTAAAACTTACTTTGAAAAAAATTAGTGCAGATATTTACGTGGTTTGCGGGGTATCTATAATTGTAGCTTGTAGCATTAATTTGTAGGTTATAAATTTATAATAGCTTTGGTTTTAAAATATCACATCCGCATTCGTCGGGATTCGGCGACTGTCGGAAAAGTGCACAGCAACACAAACATATACACACGTCTCGGTTATTATATAGTGATTACCTAATAAATTTTTAATATCGTCGTTATTTTTTATTAAAAAACTCATAACCTTTCCCCATGATGATTATTTTATTGTGACAGTGAGTTAAAGGGTTGATGTAGAAAGCACAAAAAACTCACTGTCATAATAAAAAAATCATCACGGAGAAGGTTATGAGTTTTTAAAGAAAAAAATCATCACTCCATTTCGAGCCTTTAATTAATTAACTTTACAACTTTAATTATGTGTATGTATATATATATGCACCTTACATAATACGAAGCAAATAGCAAGATTTCATGTTAAACAACTTAAAAAAAGATTTCTTCCACCCTTTGTGACCATGTCGTAGTAACATTTTACGTTTAATGTAACTGTCTATGAAACTTAATGAGTTTATGTTACAAGTTACAACCTAATATGACAATTTCTCGTCTCATAAAGATGCAACTTTATTAGCTGGGACGTAATCCACAAATTTTGCAAATTACGTAGTTGATCTTTTAACTTTTGGATAGTTTGTTGGGTTATAGTAGTTTTTCACAGCGTACAATTTCATGCATTCCGTAATTAGATTACAATGTCGATACTACCATTAAATTAAATTCATTACTAAAGCTGAAATATATTTCAACTTAGAAAATGTAAGATTCCTGAATTACTGTATAATAAAGAAAATTCCACTACAAATTGATTTTCCTATTAACTTTTATCCGAACTTAAATCGTGTAAAATAAAAATATGACCACTAAAAACTCTGAGAAACTTTAAAACTGTAGATACTAAACCAGTACATGACATAAAAAACCAATGGCACAGACTTTTCTAAACTATCGCTAACGTACATAACTTAAACCTTATCTATGAGAATATGTGTTTAAAGAAAGAGAACGATTAAACTTCTTTTAAGTGCATGAATTTATGCGCTGTGGCCTGTGGGGCTTTTCACCTTGTTTTCTCATGCAAGGAACGTACAGTAAGAGACGAAAAATGTCAACGATGAGGATTATAAAATAAGATCTAAATTATAATTCTCATGTATAATTATAAAGCCCATCATAACACTAATTAGTGTAACAAATCTTGTCACAATGAAGAAAAATTTAATTCATCACAGTAATCTCATAGTTAGTCACGGACAAAACCGCAATTAGTACTACAATAATCTTCTTAATCAGTGTATAATTAATAATACGATAAATTTCATCTGCGCGATGATTTTATTTTTAACTTTACGCGTCGGATGATTGATGTAGTAATATTAACGTAAAACTGCAAGTAATAATTGTAAATATAAGAAATATACGTGCAATTAAAGAAGTTAATTGGTATGAACGGAAATGCTAAAGGGTAGTCTTTTATTTCTTCTATTACAATTTGTGCATTACACATCAAAAAGTTAACAACTGGAAACTATTTTTCGACATGTCAACCATTTTACATTATTTAATTGAACGTTGAATTAAATTACTGGAAAATATGGTTTGAATCTAATCGGGCAAATAAAATGTTTACATGTCGTTAACTGGCATACGTTTAGAAAAAAAAAGTATTCACATGGATATTACATATAAAGTCGAAATGTACCTGAAAATATGAACGGAAATGACTAATTAGGTGTTCTTTTTTGCAATTACATATAACGAAATGTTTGTTTATTTTGTTTGTCTTATTCATAATGAGCGGTTATCGTGTTTTCATTGTAAGTTAACAACTGAAAATTTAGAAGAAACGAGTTGGTCTATATAAAGGAACCGCATTATTGGTTTAAAAATGTTATATTGAAAGTAATCTCTGAAAACGTAGAAGAGACACAAGAGCAAGGTGGACTCACGACTCTGTACTCCTCCTGATACAACAGTATGAAGAAAATAAAGATGTGTTGGTCAACAAAAATTCTATGAAAAAACATAAAATATATGGTATTATTATATTAGTAGGTACATTAGTATGTTAAAGTATAAGTGGATAAACAGGTCTTTAAAACACGCGCGAGTTTTCAAGCACGACGGCGTAGCCGGAGTGCTTGAAATAGAGCAAGTGTTTTAAAGACCTGTTTATCCACGAATACTTTACGCTATTTTTTTTATTGGTTCACTTTGAAATCATAAATACTGGTATTAAAATCAAAATAAGAACTAATAATGTGAAATGGTTGAATTCGTAATGTGAAATGAGTATACATTTCGTTGTCATGGAAATGGGACAAACGGAAATTAATTTACAATCTGTCATCAGTGTCATACTTAAAAATGAATTGTAATATCTATAATATTATTATGTTAAATAATGTTTGAATAGAGGTTTTGAATTTGTTAGTACCTACCTAATATTTTATTTGACGTAACAAAGTACTCCTGTCAGATCAATAACCAATAGAATTCACGTATTTTAAAATTGTGATGTTGCCATGGCAACTTTAAAACACGCGCGTTTTTGAAAGTGCGATTTAAACACGCTGGGCGTGGTTTGAAAGGCCAAAATAGGGCACCAATAAAAAAAAATGTTAGAATCGCTTTGGCAATGAGCACATTTGGGCATCAGTTTTCGTGGGATCAGCAGGAGAGCAACTGGGAACTTATAAAAGCGTGAAAGATGATAACCATAGAAGTGGTCGAAACAGAACCAATTGGACTTATTTTGAAGTAATGGATCAATTACTAAAAGAAGATCCATCTATTGAGTCCCCGATTACTGTGCATAATGGAAACGTAACTAAACGTGCAATTTCACCTTATCCCTCACATAGTAGGCAACTTGCCTAGTCTAGTCCTAGTGTTGAAAGTGACAAGGATACAATTACTATAAAAAGGTGAGACGGACAACTCCTTAAAAAAGGTTTTTAGGGAAGTTAGATTTGAGTTGAACTACAATTATGGAACGCAAGAGATGTAAAATGGGGGTGGAAGAGTAGATGGATAATAAAAAAACAAAACCTAGGCATAACGAACTGAATCAAAAGGGGAGAATTTAAAATGAATCATTAAGAAAAAACAGATTTTTGTTTAGGGTGAGAGTTTCATTAACGGAAGATTAGGGATTATCGAAATACTGACGATGGATTTCCTTGATTTCCAACAGATCGAGCTTTACAAAAAATTTAAAATATGATTGGCAAAAGTAGATTTCTGCTGACAGTAGATTATTACTCTTAATCTTAATGCATCTGGTGTGTTTAGAGACCATCTAAGGTCAGTTTGATCTATGTATTTAACACAGCAATCACAACAACAGCTGTACATTATACATACCAGAGCAGACGATAAGATTCAGAGGGTTTTTTGTGTTGAAAAAATTAAATTTCAGATTATGTTTAGAAATGAAGAAGACATTAAAATGATATTTCTTACGAAGATTAAAAAAAAAAGGAAGATTGGGCCTACATAGGGGTGAAACACGAAATTGTTATTGGGATCTGAAATTTTTGAAGTGGTAAGGCAATGTTCAAATTGAAATTTTCAGTTCATTGAAAAAACCATCTTTAGAAAGGGGTTAAGTAGTCTGTGGAAGACAAATCAAAACACGGCCATTTTATGAGAAAAGGGGTAGAAAGAGCGGAAAGGGGTAACTAATATCTAAATCAGAAGGATCCCAAGTGAAAAATTAAGTATTTCTCGCATTCACACTTCATGGGAAATTTAATATTAGCGTGAAGGAGTTGAAAACGAGAAGAAAGTTGGGTCTAAAGGCCACAAAAATATCTTCCGCATGTATTTTGTAATATACGGAATGAAATTGGATGATATTGTCGGAAGAAACTTTACTGTCTAAATTGTTAAGTAACATTTCGGTTTATATCGAGGACAAATTCTTACTGATGAGTAAGTTGGGAGTAAGTATTATTGTTAATGAAGAAATTTTATTCAGAACATATTTTTAAAACTTCAATTATAAATCAAAGAAGAACAAACTCTAATATATGGAGCGGAAGTGGAACTTGATGTCAGACTACCGTCACGCGAGAGAAGCCTTTAGAGGACCATCTCGTAACCTGGCGCGTTTTTGCACAGGGCTATCCAGAAAGAACCTGCGGTTACATGTGGGCATACTTTCTGGGCACTGTAAACTTAACAAGCACATGCACCGCATGGGCTTGGTTGAATCACCATCCTCTAGAGGATGCTACACAGAAGATGAGACGGCGCAATACATACTTTGTGAGTGCCCCGTACTTGTCGAATTAAGACGATCCATGTTGGGGGACTCCTGGCCGGACATGGCTAAGATTAGAGCCGCTTCCCCGTCCAGCATCCTCAGGTTTACCTCACGTGTGGGATGGCTTGAGTGATGATGCGGGGTCGAACGACTCTAACCAGGGAGACAGCACAAAGGGCCCGAATAGGTGGCCTATGTGCGAGTGGACTTCTGACCACCCTCCCATCGTAATCCAGAATCCACGTATAGAGCGGAAGCAAGAAGTGAAACCAAAAAGACCAAACAGATAATAAGAACGACTGAAATGAAAATATTAAGAGTACTGACAGGCAGAGAGTATAGTGACAGAATTAGAAACACGAAATTACGAGATGAATGCGGAATAGAAGACGTAGTAAAATTTTCTACACTTAGAAGAAAGGGACCACGTCCAACGCATTACGGCAAGAAACTACCCAAACAATTGTTGGAAGCTAAATCCGAAAGCAGACGATCACAGGGAAAACGGGAACAGCTGGTTCTCAACATCTTACGAAGAGGGGTAAAGGAGGAATTATGTGAAAGTCTGCCTTAGAAACACGAAGAAAAAGAAGATATCGCTAGCTGGGAGTAAGAGTTCGTTCTGTTGTTGTTGGATGTGTCAATTCTACCGTCCATGTGAAAATATATTCTTAGATGAACACCAGAAATACAGGATGCCTTTACAGTATTACACTTACAGCTGTGTAACCAAATGCAGCTTTCTTGGTAATAGTTTATGCAATCGTAGAACTTGATAGTTGCTAAACCATTAGAATATCTTATCTCAGTCACAGTTGACATGCGGTATAACTTTAAACGTGTTGTAACCTCCAAGATAATAGTCGGCTTCAAATTTTCCTACTTAACTGAATGAGAGCCACACTTGCTTGGCCGCTTATTAAGTAAGAAGATTTGACGTTGGGGGGGGGGGGGGAATAATAAAAACATTTCTGTGCACATTACTTAATATTATCCGTAGAACTTGCAAATTGCACATGCTACTAGTGGTGAACAGGGTACATCTCGGGTACACCATATCATGACTAATGTAATCCTCAAGTTAAAGATCCTAAGACGGCAAATATAGAGCTTTAGGGTTCTGATAGTACATTCGTCTTCCTCCACCAATATCCAATACCCAGTCCACACCTAACTGGGGAAAACCCAGCAAGGAGAAGTATTTAAATTGAACAACCACAGACCGACCAACATCTTTACCGGTGTCTTACTTTTCATTCCTTGTATCCTATGTACTATTACAGGCTGGCTTGCCTGACCGATTACACATAATACGATCTAACCAGAGAGAAAACGGGTGATATACTACAAGAACTTGTGGCTTTCATACAAATTTTATATTAAGAAACGAGAGGTAAAACTGTGGCCGATATATGATAGAACTTAGTAGAGAGTTCGAGCATGTGAAGGAAATGTTACCGATCGAAAGGAAATCTCTTCGTCGGTCGATATCGGAAAGGTAAAATATACCGTATCTTGTCAGGACAGGTTAATGACCATAAGGGCTATATCGTAGGCGGGAAAAAATCCTAGAAAAAAAAATCCTCGGAAAAAAAATCCTGGAAGACAAACCCCGGAAAAAAAAATTCTGGCAAGTTGCCACCAGACTTCCCTCGTATTAACACCTTTTTCAAAAAATAAATACTACTGAATTCAGAAAAAAATACTCTTAAACTACATAAAAAACTGCACTTTTATCTTATAAAAAAATGAGTGCCGCCATTTTAGCTTACACCGGAAGTGACGTAATCAAAGGTAACATCAGCATTTTCGTCCTTGGCCCAAATGTAATCAATTGGCGAAAACCGCATTTCGATAACTTTAATAGTTTCTGAGTTTAGAGCGTTGCAAGGAATGTGTACGTACAGACTACAGACTACAGACTAAGACTACAGACTACAGACGACAGACGGAAATTTTTTTTTCCATATTTTGAATCTACGTATTCAGAAACGCACAGATATGTAAAAATTTGCATGGGTCAAAATTTTTTTTTCCGAACACTAATACAATACTTCCCTTTTACTTCGTACTCGGGAAGTAAAAATCCTCAGAAAAAAATCCTGTGGAAAAAAAAACCTTGGAAAAAAAATCCTGTCACATAAAATGTCAACACAAGCGTGCTGTTTTTACTATAATAAAATCAGATTTAGGGGACTCCTTTTAGAGGCCAGTACGCCCCTTAAAAATCGAAATTGATTAAACTAAAAACTACGTAGGTATACCAATATTTGCACAGCTGGCGAACGTAGTTTCTTCCAAGTTTTTTACACCTGTTGTAAATCACCCTGATACATTTATAATATAATCTCGAATATATAATACTTTGTTATTAACATAACATAAATTTCGGGCGACTGGCTAGTAAGTCGCCCGAGGGTATAAACATCAAGTAATGCACGTGGTGTATACGTTTTATTTTTCACTTGAATAAAAATGACAATTCAAAAAATTTAGGAAAAACAAAAAAAAATTGTACAGAATTGCAGTCCATGGCACGCCGTCTGTTGCCCGCATATTTTGTTCTCTGGCGTGATGGACTGCTTAATATACCTACTTTGACAGATATAAACATCAAATAATTGACAAGTGAAAAATAAAAATTTTTATAGCTACTATTATAGTTATCTTTCTATGATATTCATAGTGTATTCAATATAAATAAATAATATAATAATAGGTATTGTAACGTAATATCAAATTTAAGTTTATTACAGTTTTGACATAGTTTTTATATTATAATTCAAATTCCGAGATTATTGATTATTTTGTTAATAATGTACTGTAATATAATAATTAATAATAATAAAATTTTGTAGTTTCAATTTTGTTAATATTGTATAATATTCAACAATAATAATATTTTTTTAGTTTAGATTTTGTTAATATTGTGTAATAAAGAAAAGATTATATACCAATAATTTGTTTCGATTTGGGCAACCGCTGGTCTCCTAGCACAGCGAGGATTGTTTTCCATAGGATTTTTTTAGCGAAGATTTTTTCCATAAGATTTTTTCCCGAGGATTTTTTTCCATAGGATTTTTTTTCCGAGGATTTTTTTGAAGATTTTTTTTCCGAGGATTTTTTTTCTAGGCTTGGGCTACATACCACATACCAATCGATGTTCTCAGGTCATATTCTGCTAGGTATCGGACAGATACACCTTCAAGAAATAAGTACCTAACCATAGTGAACTCGTTTTGCAAAATATATCCGAGTACCCACGGTGGAAGAATACGTAAGTGAGGAGCCCGTAGTTTACCGGGACAACAAGCACAGCCTCCGCATCCTTTTAGATCGGGGGAGGGTTATGTGTAAAAAAACGAAGGCAGAAGTGGGTAATCCTGCGAAGATGCGTAAAGTTATGTGTACAAGTTTACCTTACATTCCTTCCTCCAGCAATGTCTAATATCTACTTAATCCGCACAAAAGGGCACGTTCAAGCAAGTACTTGGTAAAATGATTGCAATAATTTGAAACTGTCGGCCTTGAAATTTGAAAAAACTGCATAAATATTGCCTTGACGGATTCAAAAATAAAGAATTTTTTGCGCATGGGAATTTAAATATGATTTTTATTATAGTCAAGAGTTCATTTACGTATAATAAACGGTTTTTATCAAAACTAAGAATTAAAATGAGAAAAAGGTACCTATTACAAATCTACCGAGAGATTTATGTTAAAAAGTACAAACAATAGTTTTTAATTATGTAATAGACATTTTTGTAATCTTTCAAACACCAATATTCAACCAACTTCAAAATTCATCTGAATGTCTGTATGTCTGTGCGTTGCACGATGTTACAGGGTTTAGAAAGCTGGAAGTGGTGTCATCTTATAGGACATTCTTGCTGATTCTAAATTTCTGGTAGAATTTTTGATCGGATCACCCGTTCGACGTCGAGAGCCCTTTAATATGAAGTTATTAAGTTTTGAAGTTCGTTGAAATTAAAATTCTATAAGAATTCGCACCTTTTGAATTTGTTTATTATTACTACTAACATACATTACAAAGACGAGGTCTCATAAAGAAGTGTTGAAACATCGATAGGAGCTCCCCTCATGAACGTACCCACTACAACGTGAATGTGTCTAAAGCTACCATTTTTTGCTCTTTAAAATAATGGAAACGTTTAAATATGTAAGAAATCTATTCGGACGGTGACTGAGTATGTAGTTCAGCAATGCTATATGAACAACATTAACGTGTAAGAAAAATGGGGCACTTTTATAAGTAAGTGCTACGTTTTTCTTTGTACACGCGACGATTCTACAAATAATAAAACTTACGCCGTGCGCGCTATTACCGTGTAGAATAATTTATCGCCCTTTCTTGTTTACATCTAAAAGCACTATTGATGATGATAACAATAACTAAATAATGTACATCTCATGTTAAAAATTTAAAGAGTGAAAAATGAACAAATTTACGGTTTTAGAACTTCGATCGTAAAGCAAGTTAACGCATCCCAATAAAATTGAAACAAAAATATCTGCTCTAGGATATAATATACCTAAAGTATTTCTATGAAAAGTTACATGTAACTTTTACGTAGGGATTAACATTTAACCGAATGAAATAAAAAGCTTTACGTAATATGTAGGGAAATCTTAAAACTCTAGAAACTACTTTATAGAGTGGTAACGTTTACTTTTTATTATAAATTTTCTAGCATCTATAAACGGGTAATGCTGTTAATGTTTTAACATCCCAAGTTTTATTATAAAAGTTATGCTGTACACTGTAAACTCTCGTTTTAATATTGCCCAGGGGCTCGTCATTATATTCCGACGTAGAAAGGGGAAAATGATGAACTTTCCCACAGTTACGTAAAACTAAATAAAAGCGTGCGTAAACCAGATTAATATATAAATACAACGCCGACTATTTAAATTTTAGTAGGAAAATAACTAGTTTAATATGTTAATATATTTTATTCTTGGAACGCGCAGCGATCCATCACTGCAGCAAAGTCCTCTTTAAAAAGCCTTTGTGAGACATCATCCAATTCTACAAAAAGCATCTTTATCGGGCGACTTTGTGATGCTTCTACAACAGGTGATGTCATGGACCATTATTTACCTTCCTATAAAAGTATTGCATAGAAATCACGTACTTGTAGCCAGTATTAAAATAATCAGCGGAAAAGTTTGAATTTCATTTTTCAAAACATTTTGGAAAATAGAGTATGGACAGTACTAAATAAAGATATAAAGCACGTTTCGTACTGAATGTTGTGTTTTTTTTCTGACCCACGAAGGAGGGTTCCATGTCCGGCGGTATTTTTATCAACAACCGGTCGGGATTCGAACCCGAGACCGCCAGGTGTACCTTAGTGGTATACTAACGAGTACATCCACTACACTACGAACGGCAACTGACGTGTTTTTGTACTATTTTTATGTCGCTTTTAAACAAAATTTTTTACTTTAGTCGATTTAGAGATTTTTGTGGTGATTGGTAATTTCTTAATTTGGGAATTGAAAATTTGATCTAGTCGGTTTTTGTTTTATACAAGTTCTGTCACCAAACACGAATATGGAAGATAATCAAGATAATCTTGTATGCACGCCCCCTGAAATAGGTGAACTTGCCAAAAATGCGGTCGCAAATATGCTTCCTGATAAATTCTCTACAGAATGTTCGTGACACATTTTGTAATTTAAACTGTCATGCATGACAAGATAATTCCGCATCAAAAGCATTGCCAACCTAAAAATGTTCCGTGAATTAATGGCCATAAGGACATTGCAGATGATGACGTCGCGTTCGTTAATGTCTATTAAAGAATCAAAATGGAGGCAAATTACAAAAATTTTTTTTTAAATTAAAACAGTTTTTGCATTTGCAAAATTGCATTCGTCCTTTTATCGAATAATATCCGAGTTACAACAAAAAATAATCGTGGCTTTCCCTACGTTAATAAAGTACGGGGGGTTATTACTTATTTACTGTATCTAAAGGAATATTTCTTTATTTGATGTAATATAAAATTCTTAAATGTGGTTTACTACTAAGATTATACGAGTAATTATAACCTGGCCTTCGTGGAAAAGGGAAGGTTATTCCTTCATAAACCCTGCATGGGCTTCGTTTTAGTCACCGTTAAGTGCTTAAGTAAGCGATTGTTATTATTATTGTTTCTAGGGGTGGTCCCAATAGGTTCCCGCACTGCGACCGTTTGGTCTATTGTACTCCCCGGTGTTGTCTACCCTTCAAGAATACCTGTATCTTTCACAAAGTCCAGGATTTTAGTAGGGCGAAACTTCCTCTTGTGTAATCTTTTCATTTCCAAGTAGGTGTTCCCTTGCCTTTATGAATGCCTCACATTGGCAAATGACGTGATAGGGCGTTTCATCTGCCTCACCACAACCCCTGCATGTCGGGATTTCAGTCAGTCCCATGTTGTGCAGGTGTTTGTTCATGCGACAGTGGCCCGTGACCATTTCTGTCGCAAGTTTTATCTTCGTCCTGCTTAACTTTAACATGGACGTAGCTAGGTCCCCGTTTGGGGTTTCCAGGAAGATCTTGGAATGACTCTGTCCTGGAATTTTCGACCAATGTCTGCAATGCTTTTTCGTGAGTATTGCTTGAATCTCCTTTTTGACTGTGTTATAAGTAATCCCACAAGCCGGTTCGGGTGCTATGAATGGTTTTGCGCTTGCCATTCTCGTAAGCTCGTCAGCAACCTGGTTACCTGCGATTCCCGCATGCCCAGGTGCCCACACTAGTGTGACTGAGTTGCACTTACCTAGTGCGTTTAGCATTTGTGTGCATTCAAGGACTAGCCCTGAATTTACCTGAATTTACCACAGTCGATTGCTGCAATCTCTGCTTTGCTGTCTGTCACTATAAAGATTTTCCTTTTGATAAGGTTCTCTTTTAATAGTTGAGCAGCCGCCGTCAGGATTGCATATACCTCGGCTTGGAATACGGTCGCTTGTTGTCCTAGGCTTACAGAAATTCTGCAGCCCCGTCCATTGCTCCCGTATACTCCAGAGCCAGTGCCCTTTGTGGTTTTCGAGCCGTCTGTGTAATACACGATTCCATTCAGCTTGGCTTTACTGGAATGCTCTCCCAGTCTTGCCGAGTGTGGATTGTTGTCTTAAACAGTGTTCATACTAAGGGTTTTGTCTTTGGAGATTTCGTCAAAAATGAGCGAGTGCCCCGCCCTTGACGATCCCTCCTCGCCGTTAACTCTCAGCCGGTATGCCCCTCTGAGCGCCTCTGCCCTAATTGCTAGGTTTAGTGGCGGTAAGTTCAGCAGGGTCTCCATAGCTGCCGTAGGGATGGTTATCATTGCCCCCGTGATGCCATGGCAAGCCCTACGCTGCACCTTGTTAAGTTTCTGTATGTTCATCTGGGTGGAGGTTTTATGCCACCACACCAGTGAGCCATACGTAATGATCGGTCTGATCATTCTGGTGTATATCCAGTAGGTCACCATTGGAGATAAGCCCCACTTGCTTCCGAACGCTCGCCTGCAAGCCCACAAGGACTTTGTGGCTTTGTTCGCTGTCTTCTCTAGGTGCGGTTTGAAGGTTAGCCCTTGGTCTAGCGTTATTCCCAAGTATTTGCCTTCTCCCACAACCTTCACCTTGGTGCCACACATTGCTATGTCTTTTAGCTTTGTCGGCCCTTTTCTTCGTGAGAAGAGAATGAGGTTCGTTTTTGTTGGATTAACCGACAGACCCTCTTCTCCGCACCATGCTTCCACTAGATTTAAAGCTCACTGCATCACAACTGATACGGTCTCTTCAAATCTGCCACGTACCACAATCGCTATGTCATCGGCATAGCCAACCGTGGTGTAACCTACCTTAGTCGCCTCAGCAGTTCGTCCACTACCAGGCACCACAATAGAGGAGAGAGAACTCCCCCTTGTTGACATCCTCGTGCGGCCCTGACCACTACAGAGTCGTTATTAAGCGAGGCTGTCACGTTCCTATGTTTTAGCATGGTCTGTATCCACTTGCGCACGGTAGGTTGTACCCCCTTGCTTTCCATAGCAGTTTTAATTGATTCTAGAGAGGTATTATCGAACGCCCCCTATATGTCTATAAACGCCCCTTTCGGCTATGTCCACTACTCTGTGGATGGCGAGCTCACAGGATCTACCTGGTTGGTCTCTGGTTGACTAAATCCAGAAGACCAACTGCCTATCTCTCCATTAAAAATTACTGCAGTGTTCAATACGTAGCGTAGGTACACGTTCCCGGCTATTGGCATTGGGAACAAATCGAATTCTATTGTTATTTAGGCTAAGTTAACTAAAAACCTTAAAACTAATGACTAATGACACAACAGCCAAGCTCATTCTTATTATTTACTTGCTTAACTAAGGACATATTACCTACTTTGTTATTATTCTCAACCATGTCTAGGGCAACGACAGATTTTTCTATCACATCCTATTTATTCCGTTGATCTGCCCGCAAGCGATTATCGTCCTTTGAAAGAGGCATTAGACATTTCTGAACAATCTTGCTGGGTGATCGAAATGTAATAGTAACTAAATCGAAAAATGGTATATTTGTTTGATGATTACAGTTCTTTGTAAATTTTTGTAAAATGTAAAATTCAAAATTCTTGATACGTTACATGTTTACTTACTAGATCCGAGCAAGAGGATAATAACGATGCTACAGTTCGAGGAAACTTATTTTAACGAGTGCGTCAATCTCGAAAAGCTCTCCCGTTATTCTCGTATATAAGTTAACTGCACCAAAAGTTGAGCAAAACAATACTTCAACCGTTTGAAGATTAACACAAAAAAGTCGTATTTCATAGATATAAATGTCGAAAGCTTATTTCATTTTATTAGAAAGCTTCTAGGAAAGGCCGATTTATATGTTGCAATAGGATTGTGCGTTATTTACGAAAGGGTAAATAGGAACAAACTGGATATAAATTATTCGAAAATCCGTTTCGTTTTAAGAATGTAACATATCAAATTTGAATTATACTACATACATTAAACCTCTTGGGAAGATAAAGTTAATTGCCGTTATCTAATTATCATCAAAGTGGTGAAACTGTTTTGGGATGCTTGCAGCTTCTGAAGTTAAGTAAGACCAAAGTTTCAATAATCGATAAATGTCAGATTAACTGTTAATTACCTGAGTTATAAATTACGTTGGATATTGTTAAGATGTGCACACATTTAAAATTTAATTTGTTGTGAAAAGGGTTTCGTCTTCACGTGAAATTTTTTAATAAAAGTGCGAAGCAGACATTTTTTTTCTTGTCCCCATTAAGGCATTACGGTTAAGTTAATACAATAAAATTAAAATCTTTATGGCTGCATTTTAGCATCAACCGCCCCATTAAAGCTTAATTAGAGGAGAAAGTGAACGTTATCGTGACCATGCTTTTGTAAAGTCAGTGACGGCGCTTAAAATTAAAATTTAATTAATGGAATCGAGATATGAAGCTTAGTTTACCTTGACTCGAAGGTGAACTGTTATACTTACTAAGTTATTGCAAATACGCCTATGGCGTAACTGTCTAGACGTCCTGACGCTACAACGGACGCTAGATGCGTAGGCGGACGCGAGGTACCTGTACATTGAATCCTTAGGCGAGTCTAATGTTTGGCAAATAATCAATTAATTTAAAAATACGTTCCTTACCGTCTAGTAATTAAATTTAAATTTAATTGACGAACGGTTTAGGTTTTAAAGTTCTAGTTACGCTTTAGGTTTAGATAATGATTACATAGGGGTTTAAAAGGATAGAACCATCTCTTTAAAGTTCATATAAAGAATTCAGCTTTCAAATCTGAATATTTTCGCTTGAAATCATATAACACGATACGCCTACAGTGCACTTATAACATAATAATGGTTTATCGATATCTTATTAAAATTTTCGTGGTCTTTTGGGAAAAAGTCAGTTCATTCGGTTACGGACGCGTTGAATAAAAATTTGCGCTAAAAGCACATGAGAACGCGACACTGCAAATATTGTACAACGGTTTAGACTTATCGGCTGCTCTAGTAGAACTTTTAAGCCAATTGCGGTTTTAATCCGGGCTTTTAAAGGATTACTCAAAAGTTGATAAAATTTAATTCTTGTGAATCCCAAAAAGCTTTCCGTTGATGTCATTTGGAGGTTCTCAACAAACTAACTCATCACAATAATTACTTCTTTGCGGGAAGCTTTTATAAAGTTGCTTTGTGGTAGATATTAAAATAAAACCCAATACTTTTTTACAGTAAAATACTGTTTGTTAACATTCCCGTTTTATGAGTCCATCACAAGTTGGAATTAAGACTGATTTCATGGGTGTCGATTAGGGGTGAGTCGAACAGCCATTTTTCGCGTCCGAATGCGTCCATCGTCCGAAAAATGTTGGACTTAAACTGTCCGAATCCGTCCGAAGTTTATCCGGATCGAAACGTTTGTGTCCGTGTCCGAACGTGTCCGAACAAATTTTCAAAAAGTACGTCCGAAACTGTCCGAATTATTTTTTGTTGTCCGAGTCCGAGTCCGTCCGAAAAATGTTAAATGAAATTCGAATGCGGTAACGTAGGATAAATTAAATATACACAATTACACATGCAACAAACGGCGTAATTTAATTTTGTCATTTAGGTACAAGACAACAAGTTTAATTAAATAGCAATTAATAATAAAAATTGTAAATTATAAATTGCATGAAACCGGACAAACACAAAAATATCCTTACCATTCCTCGCAACCCATCCATTTCCTTCTTCTCATCGTTGGACCAGGTGGACCTGAGATGAGAAGGTTATTTTCTTCTTTCAGGGAAGCTTCCATTAATTTTACGTCATTGCATTCCAATGTTTCTCTGTATTATCATATAGCACGTATAATACCACACAAAATAAATTGAGCGCATCACAATTTTTTGGACAGTTTCGGACAATGGAATTGTCTGCAAAATTGTTCGGACATGTCCGTGTCCGAATGTATCGGACAAAATATTGCGTCGGACATTCCACGTCCGGCGGAAAATATGATTTTCCTGTCCGTCCGGCCGATAATCTCGGACACTTTCGGACGGACAAGTGTCCGTCCGGAAATCTCGGACAGACCGCTCACCTCTAGTGTCGATGTATACATAACATTTAAATAAATAAATAAATAAAACATTGTTGTATAAACACAAAAAAGGTGTCAATGGAATGGATAGAGGAAGGTTTATTATAGGGTCCTCCTGATAGAGATTTTTTACAAAGTTTTTGGTAAAATTTGTTTGAAGTTGCTTAAAATTCATTCAATTTCACGAATATTTTACAAAAAATACGAACACAAATGGAAAATTCTAATCCACGAGAGCCCTACAAGAAACTTTCCTCTTTGCAATGACATATTTTGTATTTCAATAAAACTATTTATTCAAATTTTATGTATAATATTTCTAAACCCATGCAAGCGCTAAAATTTGCATAGTGCGTTGGTAAACTTTGTAAAAAATTAAAAAATCCCTATCAGGAGGGCCCCACAATTTGTTGTGGTTATACAACAAAACAAGGTTTTATTTGAATTTTATGTATACACAAAAACCCATTCAATCAGTTTCAATTCCCACCGATGATAGACCCTTATCTATGAAGTTGAAAACCGAATGTGGTTATTGTATAAAATTGCGCAGGTTATGTTTTATTTTTGTCTCTAAGAGCGCTTAATCGACTCCCTCAAAATTGTAATGACAGTAGATAGAGCAGTTTATGCAATAAATCTCTTTTCCCTCTCATTGCTGCCATGGTATTCATGAACTGCATTCTTGATGAATAGAGGCCATACGAGAAATATAGGATTTTCCATTAAAATAATTGGGTAAGGTACTGATATGCTCAATAACTTCTTTTTCCAATGCATATTTTGCAAAAGGTCGGTCAACTCAAACCTGCTCTTAAAGAATTCTGCATGGAACAGGACTATTAATATTCATATGGGCACCATTTTCTCGTTCTACTTTCGTGGTGCATGGTGCCGATGGTATTTTGATCGAAGTTTCGCTTATTTGGGAAGGCAGTCTGACGACCATTTCCCTTCCAATGGTCAGCATTTCCTGATGATGATGCTAAAAACTGGGCAAACGCATTATAATAGCAATAAATGACGGGTTTCTTTCAGTTATTTAAAGAGTTTAAACCCTTAGGTTCTTGGTACGAAAACCAAAAAATTACCTGGATAAAAGCAAAGAACGCAGCTAAACTGAAATAGATTGTCAAATCTGAATATTTGATAACAGCGCAGATGTAACTCACAAAGACGTTGATAAGTGTATGTTTATAAGCCTTTCAACGTTCTCGGGAATATGGATAAGTAATGAAAAACAAACAGAAGAAGGAAGTGCTTTTCGATAGCACACAGCATTCATTTAGCTGTGCGCTTAAGGTCATTTACATTCTGAGTAATGAGCAGTCTTGGAACAGAATACAGGGGATTTAGCTGTCAGAAGTTTTTTATCGTTGAATACTTGAAAATCGCCAAGTAATCTCATTTGTGATCTTCACTGATGAAACCACTCTCACTCGTGACTGCATCAATAACATTCGTAATTTACATCAGTGGTCCGAAGAAGGCAACCCACATGCCATTGTGGAGACACATTTTCAAGAACGAGAGAGAAGATTGATGGACAATTGGTTGATTGGGCCTGTTGTTACAGGATCCTGTTATCTACACTTTCTTGAAAATGAGCTTCCAGCATTATTGGAAGAGATTCCCTTGGCTACAAGAATGCATATGTTCTTCCAGCATGACGGGGCTCCTGCACATTCTAGTCGTCAGGTGACACATCATCTAAACCTAACATTTTCCGGAAAACGGATCGGTAGATATCGTCACGTTTCTTGGCCACCAAGTCCCCGGACCTTACCCCTTTTAATTTAAGAGTCAGTCTATAGATATTTAGTAGATATGCTCCTAAATCGAAAGATGATTCACCGTCATAAATTAATCCGTTCCTCGATTCTTTAACACAGTTACCTCCTGCGTGAGTTGTAGAAGGGTTGGTTTTCCTGCTAAGGGGTTGCAATTAGAAAGTCAGTTTATACATATTTCGAAAGCTCCTAAATCGGAGGATAATATACCGTCATAAAATGATTTCTTTTTAGATTATTTAACACAGTTACCTCTTATTTTTTGGCACAAGGGGTGAACTTCCTGCTAAGGGGTTGCAACTTGGAAATGAAGTGTTACATATTTTTGTAGTTTAATAATGCTGGAACCACATGCATTAAAGATATTATAGATTTAATGGTATTTTCTATGAGTTACCTCTTCGGCGAAACTAGTTTTGGTGTTGTTTTAAGGTAAGGGGTGGAGCTCGAAAATCGAAACTACACTAGTTTAAGAGCTCCTAATTATGCGCCTATGCGCGTTCCTCCGTTGCTGTTTTTAAGAGGTGGGGGGGGGGCGAGTGAACGTTACTCAGCCCCCCACTTTCAAATGGCAATTCCTGCTAAGGGGATCGAGCTAAAAATTTTATTCCTACCGATTTTGAAAGCTCATAAATAGCTTCTAATTCAAAGGTATCATTTTTTTAATTCTCACGTGGTGGGGGGGGGGCAGCTGAACGGGGGTTGTCTATTACAATGACGTAATAATTTTGCGTAATAGCTCAAAAAAATAAATATATAGTGTGTAGTATAGTTGTAATCAGAAAAGGATTTCTGATTTTCTCCTAAAATAATATACAGAGTATGTCATAAATATTTTAATACTTATTTTATTATAATCAAGTAAAAGAATCGTATGTCCTCTACTTCGCTGTACAATTTTACTTCTTTATCTTTGTTAGCAAAAAAGTTTTCAACTTTAAACATTCATCCCCCTTCCGCTATGAGAAATCGGAAAATAA
Organism: Pyrocoelia pectoralis; assembly: GCA_036250285.1. Lineage (NCBI taxonomy): Eukaryota > Metazoa > Arthropoda > Insecta > Coleoptera > Lampyridae > Pyrocoelia > Pyrocoelia pectoralis. The sequence goes on from CM070079.1 coordinate 15,213,645, forward strand.
ATGTAGTGCCAATAGTTTTCCCATGAACTATATGTATAACATTTCAAAAATAAAGAAAAAAGCTCGGAGCAGATTTTGAGAAAATCAATTTTCAATTTTTGACCAATTTTGGGAACCAATGAATTGGCCACGTTAAATTTTTGTTCATTATCAATTATAAGTAGAAGTTCTGGCCATCCTCTGGCTACAATTTCCAATTTTCAAATTATAATTAAGTTAAACGGTTCTTGAGCTACACCCTAAAAAGTACAAAACTTGGAGAATTGCTATATATTGGCCGCCATTATGAATTTGGAAACAAACAAAAAACGGCGTTTTACTTGTTACCATGTCTACTAACATATTACCAAGGGAAATTAGTTTGGGTTAAAATTTGAATGTTTGCTCCCAAAATAACGCCCTTATATAATTATATTATATTATATTATATTATTATAATTTACAGCGACAATATAGTGGTTTTTTCACTTTCATTTTCTAATCAATTATCGCAGTATCCGTGCCCGTATAAAAACCATAGCTTGACATTTATGGACATTTGTCAATAAATTGATTGTATATTATGATGATTGTGTTAGTTTAAGAATGAGTCGATTTGGTAAGGTTACGAACGGATTTCTAAATTTCTTGTTCGTTAAATTGTCCTGCCGAATTACACTCGAGGTTTGTATTTATGCCGAGTAAATTTGTGTTGTTTAAATTCTAATCTGTTTCCTTTAGCAATTTGACTCGAAAAACTGTCAACCTTTTGATTGGTTGACAGTTTTTCTCGTCCAATTGCTAGGCAACAGATTCTTATTAAACAACCCAAATTTACTCGGTAAAACCTCTTGTGTAAGGGAGAAAGTGAAATTTTTATATTTTCACACCGACTTTTACTCCAACATTTACCTTTACCAATGAAAAAGTTCTACTAAATTAATTCCTTTACTTCCTAGAAACCGTTTTTATTCAAAAATAACAAACAGTATCATGTTGAATTAAGAATTACACAATATTGTCGGTATAATTGTCTATCCACCTTATTATTAATCTTTTGTGATTAAACATAATGAACGCATTAACAATAAACCTTTGATTCTTCGGATTAGTTCCATTTCAAGTTTTCTTATATTTCTTTCGTATATAAAACATCTTAATTACTTACATAATTTGCACAACGTGTAAAAGAGTTTCCGTAGATTGTGTTTCCGTTTCCTAAATACGTGACCCGTAACTTTTCTAATCCTTTCACGTCTGAGTGATTGATTACTGGATATGACGCTGAAAATTGAAAAAAAATAATAGTTGATTGAATGAAGAATGGGGAGAGGATAAATCACGATTAACATGACGGTGCTTAATAACAACGTGCCGCGCAGTTTTTACCAAAAGATAATGGAACAGCCGCGTCCACATTATGCCGAATGGTGTCGATCGACACAGTCGATCGACAATGTTGAACAAATGTGTACGCGTCGCCCGGCTTTGTTGAACCATACTTGTCGAGTCGAACGCAACCCGAATCAAGTCGGTACGGATCAAAGGAAGTCGAATCGACAGCTGTAGTGGGGACGTGTCGAACACGTTGCTCTACATTTCTGCTAATCGTAAACTAAACGAATTACGAAATATTTACATATTATACTGTTCAGTTCTGTTTGTGCATTTAAATATTGTAGTTCATGATCAATCAAGCAATAAATCTTTCATAAATTCCTCTATACTGTACTTTTTTCTGTCTCGGACAAGACTGGGCCTTACCCAAAACCTCCTTGGGCGGCGGCGACGGCGACGATCTTCCTGCATTTCAACAACTGCAATAATAATTGCAGCAGTCGCCAAGCAGTCTCTTCTGAATCACTCATTTATACTAAACCTTTATATTTAAATTCAATTCATAATTGGGTGTGTCGCTCGACTAGTTCACATATACTGAGATAATGTGGACGTTAACAAAAGTCGACCATGTCGAGCGACAGGGTCGATCGACTTTGTCGATCGGCATAATGTGGACACGGCTTTGAAGTACAATATACACTAAACTTCAACTCGAGTTGCAAAATTCTACAGCTAGTTAAAAAGCGTATTAAAAATTGATGACGTTCATTTAATTAGGCCCTTCTACCTTATCTAAAGTTATAATTATTACGCTGTTAACAAAATTAAAACACGCCATAAAGACACCCAAAAATATCGCCGCTAGCGCTTGTACGCTTTTCTCTCGAAAAAGGAGTGAGTGGGTGGTTATTCTGCAAAGTTCGTTGATAATACAAAAGAGAATGTTTATGTAATTATGAATATTTATAAACAGAATTAGTATTGATCAATTCTGTACTTGAAGCTTATTACGCATTTCACTCATTTCAAAAACATTCGCCCTTTACGTTTGTATTAATTCAGTACGAGGTGCTAGGCAGTAAATTTTTAAAATTTAAATTTCAACTGAAAATAGAATTTAATCAACATTATTCTTTTTTGATGGTGATCATAAAATCCAATTACTTTTTTTATGGGTATTATTATTACTTTTGCACAATTTACTTAATAAACTGGTAGCTGTCTATAGCATACAATTCCATGCCATAAAAATATTGTCCTCGAATCGATTTTGTCGTGCGGTAACTTTTTTTCTAAATCTGAACTGCAAACGAACCATTGACACACTAAAGTCAATGAACGAACCTCAATAAGAAATGATTTAAGTTAGTATATTAATGGATACTAGTAATAATTTTCGTGTATTTTCCCAGCAAACACATATAAAATATACATACAACATATATAAGATTGAAGTAAATACCCCTACATAATATGCTTTTTTATATATCAAGTATGTAAGTTTGTAAGTGTTCTTTAATAAAGTTATATAAACCGTATGTAACAGATTACGTATTTTTTACATAATAGTATAGAAACTTACGGATATTCTGTATACAGAAATTCATATAATACATACATCTATATAATTACATATTACCCATGAAATTTATGTGCTGTCATATTTATATGATAGATTTATGTACGTTATATGTAAAATCTTATATGTAAGAAGTATTACATATTTTTTATGTATGCCTTCTGTAAATATAATTATAAATTATCATTACATATATTATATTGTCGAAAATAAAAGTCCGTTTCTATTTGCGCCGCATAACTAATCGCACGCGCGGGTTTTCTATAATGCCAAAAATTGTAGCTCACGTACCTTTAATATTAGATCCGTATTGACTAAAATGCGTCTAATTTATATAGAAAATAAATAATATAAAATAAATTAAATCCTGGTCATTTTTAACATAAAGTTAAAGATAGGTATAATTATTGAATAAGACTTTACTCAACGGTATAATCAAACAAAATTTAAACTATAATAACGCGAAACAGCGCAAAGTTAGGAAGAACGAAATAAAAAAAGGAATGTTTCAGATTAGCGCAGTGGTACAATGTCGAATACAAAGAAAGCTCATGTCGGATTTCGGAATTTGGCACTCCCACCCGCAACGGTTCGAATCCGGGTAAGGGAAACTTTTCAAGCAAGTATATAATATCATAATAAACTGTCGGCTTTCAGTTCAGGTAAAAAGGGGTTCGTGCAAGAATTAAGTTAATTAAAAGTACAGTTGCACGTAAAAATGTAGTTTTTCCATTTTTTTGTATGAAACTGCTTAAATAATTTTTTACATTGGTAATAATTACATTATGCTCGAGTAGCTGCCATTTGGTCATCGCAACGCTTTTACAACTAATATTTTTTATGTGAAAATATTATATAAATTATACATAAAACGTATATAAATTCATATACTACAGATATAAAGAATTTACATCTAATAGACATATATATTATTTTGAAAATTGCTGACATTCTGACATTAAATATCTTGTAGAGTCATTCATATTAAAATACTAAATTTCAGTAGTTGTATTAATATTTTATTACCAAAAGTCAAACTAGACAAAAATCAATAATTATTATTTTAACGTAAACCTGGAAACCTCTCATCAAAACATAAAATAACCTGTGCAAATATTACATGACTTGATCCGCCACAATCTCTTATTTTTCTTCCAGTTTTACATAAATCTAAAAAGCTCTTATATAATTTATATGAATTTTATATATAAATGTGTTTGCTGGGTTAGTTCTACTTTAATCATTCCTTAATAAATGGAATGAATTCATTTTTCTTAATCATCAGTAAGTAACAGCATCGAAAGTTACTTCCCATTCTCCAATATTTTAAATCAATCATTAATGTTACAAAAAAATGTTCCCCAATTTTTGAGTAAGCCACATATCCCCTAAGGGTACATAGAGGATGGCCGTAAAATTAAATCTCAAGTAGCAACAGAAGCAACCTTTTGTTTATAAAATAGTTCATACATCTTTCTCCTATTCTTTTTTGCCGTACTTCCTAAATTATTTCGACCTGAAAATTGTGGCAGGAAAATTTCATTATACCTCAAAATAATTTGTAATATTTCTCTATTCTTGTTATGTCCGTAGCAAATGAAAGAGTTAAATAAAATAATAATTCCCACCTGTAAGCATTTCTTCTGAAAGGTGGCATTTCTTTGACAGACTTCATGAAACGTATGATTAAAAGTTTTGTTAGCTGTTAACATTTTAAGTATCCTTAGGTATCTTTCAGAAAATCGTTTTGATGTTTCTGATAAGATTTAAATTCAGGTCTTTTGGAGTCAAAAACTTGAGGTCTTCATAGCCCCCTCCAATTATTATGAACCGTGAATCTTTTGCAAAATGAAACTCTTCCAATATATCAGTATCGTCTGCTTTAGAGAACGGTGTCATCATTCGCCCATTATGAAAGATGTATATGAACAAACCTTTGATCTTTTGCCTCTAAATGCTCTAAAAATGTTAAAAAACGTGCGCTTTTAATTCACTAGTTTGAGACCAGCTCCCAATGTATCTGATTACCTTACTTGACTTATGGTTGATTGTTACTTTACATTACCTATAAAATCTTTCTTTTATTCGTCATAACTGACCCACTCCCATTTTTCCCCTTATAACTGAGCGACCGTGGCCATTGTATTTAAAGTTTTGTTACCAACCCAAAAGTTACCGTAACAATCATTTTGTATTTTTCCAAAGCTTTTTACGATAATTTCGATTTAGTAATAGTGAAACAAAGCTTATCCTTATCTTTCAGAAGATCGTTTTGATGTTTCTGATAAGATATAAATCGAAGGCTTTTGGAGTCAAAAACATGAGGTCTTCATAGCCTCCCCAATTGTTATGAACCGTGAATTTCTTGTAAAATGAAACTGTTCCAATATATCAGTATCGTCTGCTTTAGAGAACGGTAAATAAAACTACTCAGTACTTATTATTATTGACCCCCTTTGTGCAAATCTGACACATTATGGATTTTTAGAGAACGGTGTCATCATTCGCCCATTATGAAAGATGTATATGAACAAACCATTGCTCTTTGGCCTCTAAATGCTCTAAAATGTTAAAACACGTGGGCTTTTAATTCACAAGTTGGGGACCAGCTCCCAATGTATCTGATTACTTCACTTGACTTATGGTTGATTCTTCCTTAAGATTAAAGTGTAAATAATGCACTAGATTAGTATTGCAGAACAAATTCAGTACCTACCTGAAGGCCTAAAGTAACGTTACCGTACTTGAATCAGAATTATACAGTGGAACTGGGAGAGATCAATAGGATATTTTACCATCCAGAAAATCAAAGTCAAATTTCTCCTAAAGGTTGCAACAGATCCAGACTTTAGTGCTTCAACTGATTATAGTACTAAGGAGACTGGAACTGAAAGTTGAGACGAATCCTTAAACCCAGTGGAATGTGAGGATACTTCTTCCACTTCTCGTCGATATTTTTTAACGTGCAAGAGACTCACATAAGCTATGTAAATGGGCAGGCCTAAAAAAATATTAATTCTGGATGAACAAAATTGGAGAGTCAGTTTAGTTTGCCTTTTGATTGAGGTCGGCCTTTTTTGATAAAATTTTTAAAAATTTTGTAAGTTGTGCCAAAATAATGAAATAATAAATTAATAAACAAAACTTAAGAAGAAAATAATAGTGTAGTAATGATTTCTTACTTAACAAACGATGAATTCCTTATTCCTTTCAAATTAAAGTGAATTCGGTAAATTGTACATTCGGTGAATCGTCCGTTCGATGAATTGTCCTATTGGTTAATTCGCCGTTCCGCCATTTGTATTCGGGCAATTGTTTTCGGGAATCTTTCCTAAACCCATGTCGCATGACGTTACCGTTAACCGCGTCCAAGCAAATGTAATTATATTGCCTTAATTAAACAATTCAATAAGATTATGCAACAGATCATTCAGGAAACAAAGTAAGGTCCCTCATAATAAACATTTCACACTGAGGAAAATAGCTGAAAAAGTCAAGCCAATATAGTGTTTAATTGGAACGAAAAATGTCCGTTTCGAAAAATAGATTTATTCATCATTCGCCATAAGTAGATGTGTGATATTGCACATATAAATGGCTTATTTACCAAAGAGTCGGTAGCTCAGGTGGTTTGCGTGGCTGTTGTCCGAGTTCCTAAACAAGCGACCGATGTTCGAATCCCACTTGAAGCAAAAGGATTTTTCCTTCGAGTCTACCCGAAGAGAATTTTGGGGCCCTCGAGAACGAGCCACCGGAGTATATGGAGCCCTGCAGGGTCTGCGCACTGGGAAAAGAGCTCCCCAGAGCAGTTGGGGCTCTCGGTACCGTAGGTACCACATCTCAATTTTTTATACTCAGGTATGTTTCAGGTCTTTTAATATATGAGACATTTCAAATATTTACGTATGAAACATTTATAAGGAAGTCCATGGTGGAGTCAGAGGCTCAAAAAGGGGTAGTGATTGAATTAATAAAACAACTTAAAACCTCCCCTTAGACAATGAATATTTAATAAATCTAAATTTTTAATGAAGCGAAGGATGATGGTTTATGTTTTTTGTTTTTGGGGCACATTACAAAACAATTTGTTAATAAAAAAAACTGGGGGGGGGGGGTTAAATTTTGTCATTTTTGGACAGTATATTAGTCATTTATATATGTTTAACATGTTTAAAAATCAAAATGGTAGAATCAATTGTTTAACTATTATTTTAATTAACAGCAATAAAAACACTGTATTTAGCATTTTCTTGGGTGACGGTCAGTATTAAATTATCATAATAATCTTGCAGCACACATACTTCTCAAAAGTCAAACGCCCATAAATGTTGATTATTGATATAATTAACTGGTTTTATGAGCTATAATCGAAAATTTACTATTTTCCAACATACGGAAGCTAAGGAAAAAATTCTTGTTTTAAATGGTAAATTTGTATTACTGAAATCAAGCTGCAATATTCCTTTATTGAAAACAAAATTTGTTTTCTTGTAATTCAAAGTAAATGTTACGATTATCGCGAAAGAAAGACGCACCACGCGAGAGGTAATCTACCACATCGTAAACAGCGAGCGGAAAACCATAACAATGCGATTATTCTCTGGAATTGTACAAAACTATGCGCTTTATAGCAATAGTGTACGACAACAGCTGCCCCGCGCACTGCCCTTCACCGCGTAGGCTGAAGCATCCATCCTTGCTTCCAAATTTCTTTAAAAAAAAAGATGTATAATGATATTTTTTTTTAATCGTGTTAGACCACAACAAAATTGGTTTAACTTTTTATGTTACTATCAATATTATTAATATCGAACTTTCAGGTATGTAATCAGTTACACAAGATGTTGTTTTTTTTATTATAGCTTTAAGACTAATAAACAAATTGGCCTCAAAAGCATCTCACATCGACAAATAAGTATACATTTTTCAAATAATATAAGTATTTTACCACTGAGTTTCAATAATATAGCCGTAATTAATTTTTAAAGTCGAGCGCTTGTGCGATTTCAGTCATAATTAGCGCTTTTTGCACATACACTGATACATAAAATTAACGATCTATTGCAAAAATCTAAAACTGTACACCTTTTTCTAGGAATAAATGATCTTTTAAGTGCACTTTATTTCATTAAATTACGATTGTTAATCACTGAGATACAAGCTTCTAAATTCAGGGGTCTTGCATTTTTACTTCGATAGTTAAGTAGATAGGTTTGAGTTACCTTCTGCAAAAGATTAAAAGATAACAAGAGAAATTCAATAAGGAAAACGAAACTTAATGTAATTAACGTAGCTAAGGGGGAATTGTTATAAGAAAATCTAACCCGCCGCGTGTTAAAAAGTTGAACAAAAGAAAGTTTTACTGATCTTAACGTACACATAGTGGGTTTATTAAGAAATAATGAACGTTATTGTTTATTGTTAACAATGAATCGCCTTTCATCACATTTAGAAGACCCATCACATTTGCGCTTTAACGCCTTATAAATCCTATTTTCTGAAAGTTATCCAAGACATAGTATCTAATTAAAAGTTTCCTTCGTTTATTAAATCGTTGACGTTTTCTAGATTTTTCGCAGAGAATAATCGTGCGAGCATGAATTGAATCTACGAGTAATAATAATAGGGTATATGTTGAAAAGTAAAGTAACAGTTCCTCTAAACTTTTTTTAAGTTAAGCAAATAAAATTTTTATGGCGATGTGGTGGTGGAAAATTCTTGTCGCTTTTTATATTAGTTCGGTCGGGAAGCAGTACATAATGCGAGAAGCAGATTGGAAGATTCCAATGGAGCTTTATGACAAGTTTTCTGTATGTCTTGAAGCCGTGTAAGGTTGATTGAAATTAAATTGGCGTCTGCATGTACTGCTCTTAAAATGCTTCTCTGCGTTCGCAATTGCAATTCAAACTACCGCTTTTCATACTAGACATCCGCTTTGTTTTCCTGATTTTCCATTTTCTAGACGCTTGCAGACGCTTCGAGGTTGAATATTATAACAAAACACCTGATTAACAGGAAAGAAACCTTTCTAGTAGTTTTACTCTATCTTTTATTTCTACATTTCCTGTGCTTAGTTTACCATTCAATTCCTTCTACAATTTGAAATTATCCCTAAATAAACTCGAACAAATACAAATATTAGTATTGTGCTTTCAAAGCATCCTGGGGAGTATTTACGTGCATTTATTTATTTTGTGGTTATAATAAATATGTGTAATTTTAATACATTTCCTTATGACGAAGACACATCTGCTGCTGCGAGACGTTTGAGCAAAAGGCAAACATGGAAACGGAAGGATACTGAACAAAAGTTATGATTTCGTTAATCTAGTAACGATAAAGAGAGACATAAAAATCACATGTACATTGCGAAGTAACACAAAAGAAAGGCCGGCTCTTAGCTTCACCTTAAACCACCAATTACTTTTTTACAATAAAAAGAAAAAGTAATAGCTTGGTCGCAAAGTAACCTATTCTCTGTGATGGATTATAAAAGTAACGTTTCTTTTTCAAGGATTCAATATTTTGATGAGGGCGAGAAAAACAATTTATATCGCATAATGCACGTGAAACTAGAGCTTACAATATCGGAATTCTGGGATTTCGAAAACCGGGATCCCGGACAAAATTGATCCAGTATTTAAAACCGGTATTCATACGTAAATACCGGTATTTCGGTATTATTTTAATTTTATTTTAGTAGAAAATATTTTGGATTAATGATATTTATTTATAGTGCAAAATATTGTATGTATACAGGGTGGGCAAATAGTGTGTGGCAGTATAAGTAGTAGTATGTATAAGTATATTGTAAGCCCTACGTGCAACATTCATTTTTTAAATGGTGAACATTAGGGTTTATTACCTATACACTGTGTTCATTTGAAAAGGACTTACTCTTAATATTTCAGAAATGCTCCGTGTCCGTGTGAGAAAGAAATGCCAAAACACGTCGACTTAACTTGAGGGGGACACTTTTTGGCGCTAATGCCATAACCGTTAGATTTATCCCCTCCCCCTTTCTGGAGATGCCTTTTAAATTTTTTCAAATTGCTTTAGATATCAAGTAATACCTTATTTGAAAGGTCTGGTAAATCTCTATTCAATGATATGTTTTTGCTTTTAATACCAGCCTTCCATTATTATTTAATCGTTGTTTAAAGTGGAACAAATTTCATGCTAGTATGGTACCAGCGTGAAATTTGTTTCCTTATGTCGTAAAGTTCTCGTTGATAGTACATATTGGAAGACTTTTTTGTAAATTAAATTAATTACATAATCACGAAAGATGTCAATTGTAATTTTATAACTTATTAATAACTAGTTGAAATCCCTGGATTACAAAACGAACTTCGAATACCGCAGTAACGAAAGTATAAAAAAATCTGGCCTTATCAAAAAGACAAAATTTGATAATTTCGAAATTTCGACTTTAAAGTCGAATATTTCGAAAAGTATTTGAGATATCGAAAAATTGGGACCAGATCTTGAATCAGCATAAAATTTCACATAAGATACATATCTTAACTCGGTTGTAGACAATACGCATCTCTTGCAACGCACGGACGCACGGACGGAATATTGATTCCAGTAACGAACGAAGTTCGTTGATAATAATAATAACAAAGGGCGTATATTTTCATAATTCATAATTCAAATTTTACGCATTAAAATGTATTGTTTAACAGATAAAATAAAGGTGAACAAACAGGAAAGCGAAAGAGATACAGATAAGAGAAAAGGGTCATGAGATAAAAACATTTTGCATCAGAATTTATGACTGAATGTATCTAATGGTATTTTATTAATCAGATAAAATTATTAATTAAATTAATAAAATTTAATACCTACTAATTTAATATTTAATAAAAAATTATAACAATTTCTGAAAATTATCCAATTTTAGGAATTTATATATTTTAATTTAAAAATGTAAGAAATACTAATTCGTAAGTAGTATAATGAGCCATATACATTTAATTAATTGTTTTAATAAATTTTAAGGTTTTATTGAAAAATCCAAATTAAAGAATTTCTATTTTCACATTATATTAATAAATGAATGGCGCTAAAGTATATAACGTTACCTCAGGACCCGACCTGCATTTAAATTATTATATACGGGAGCAGATTTTCTTTACACCTAGTCAAAGCAACTATAAAAAAAGAAGATTAATAAAAGGTACCGGATAATTTTATTCATAAAAAAAAGTAATTAATCTATAGACATTTTCAACCAAATTAAGTATTACAATATGTAAGCGCAGCTTTTAGATGAGGAAACAAAAGAAATTGCTTGGGGCTAGATCTGGTGAGTAAGGCGGATGGTCAAGCAGTTCAAACCGTAATTTGTGGATTTGCGCCATGGCAACCGCTGAGGTGTGACACGACGCGTTATCATAGTGAAACAGGATTTTCTTTTTCTGCAAATGTGGCCGTTTTTTTGCAATTTCTGCCTACAGCTTGGCAAGTAATGATGCGTAGTATGCTCCTGTAATGGTTTTTCCTTTCTGAAGACAATCGATTGACTATCCCAAAAAACAGTCGCCATCACTTTCCCAGCGGAAAAAACAGTTTGTGTTTTTTTCGGAGCCGGTTCCCCTTTTGCAGTCCACTGTTTTGACTGTATTTTTGTTTCAGGGGTATAATGGTGTATTCAAGTTTCATCTACAGTAATTAATCGGCGCAAAAACTCAAATTTTTTGCGCCTAAACTGCGCCAACAGAGCGTTGGAAATGTTCATTCGAACACGTTTTTGGTCTAACGTGAGTAAACGCGGCACCCAAAGCGCGGACAGCTTTCTCATGCCTAAATCGTACTTTAATAATATGTGACAAACACGTTCTTTGGACATTTCTATAACCTTTTTGCTATCTCTCTCATTTTAATTCGGCGGTCGTCTAACACCATTTTGTGAACTTTAGCAATGTTATCATCAGTAGTCGCAGTTTTTG